>CM054822.1:25073082-25772299 GCA_028984105.1 Lavandula angustifolia | reverse complement strand
ATTAGTGTCCGTCCAATCAACCCAAAACTACCCTCTTTCTCAAACAGTAGGATCGATGTCTTAATCATTTTCAGAAAACAAAATAATAATAACAAAAATTGTTCGGGATATTTTTAGAATAAAATCAAAGTGGGATCAGCAGCAGATAATTAAGAAGTTGAATAGTAAATTGAAATGATGGAATATAATGCGCCAGATGTCTGGCCAAACGCATTCATTCATAAACTATGAAATAGGAGATATAATACAAAATTCGAGGTTTTGTCCTTTTTTGCATCCAAATGACCCCAGATTAGATCCTTGTGCCTAGTAACGAAGGGGTGTTTGGGATAGCTGAAGCTTATCGATAAGTGCTGAAAGTTGTTGAAAGCTGCTGAAAGTGGCTGAAAGTAGCTGAAAGTTGTTGATTTTGATAATTTGTAAGTGTTTGCAAAAAGTGCTGAAAGTCAAAAATTAATATTTGAAAAAATTAATAAAGTGATATCTTATAAAATGAAAATGTTATTTATTTCTCACTTATTAAACAAATTTAGAATTTTTACACAAATAAAATTTAAGATTTATTTCCACTCATATATAATAGTATTTTAATAAAAAAATATTAAAATTAAAATTAGAAAAATTAAGAATAATTAATATTATTAATTAAAATCAAGAATGAAAAATATTATAAATTATAATATAATGTATTAATTAAAAATAATTATAAAATTATAATATAATGTATTAATTAAATATGATAAAATTATAAAAGCTATAAGCTATCAGCTTCAGCTGCCCGATACCAGCTTACGAAAATTCTCTATCTCGAGGCCAAATAGCTTTCAGCAGCTATATAAGCTGGATTTCCCAAACACCAATCTCATTTCCCGAGACAGCTTTCAGCTATAAGCTGCTTCAGCTAAGCTATCCCAAACACCCCGAAGTCTGGTGTACTGTGGCTAGTGGCTTGCCCCACATTGATTGACAGGCACTAGCAATTTTATTATTCTTATATTCATTTTTGAATCGTTCTATCGAAAAAAAAAAATTCTACACACAATTATTATTTATTTGCCCATATACTCATAAAAATATACGTGTCGAAACCAAACCAAAAAAAACAAATCGGCTGCGATTGAGGGAGTATTATATTTTCTCCATACATGTAATATGTGCAGAAATAATCACGTGGCATAATAGAACGAATGTCTGATTCATGTCTGGAACTGGAACCCCCCACCAAAATGCAGTTATATTGAAACATTGTCGAGACGTGAAAAGAAGAAAGAACTTTTTATGGATAATTATTATTATTATCTTGAAAATTTGAACGGTGCCTAATTGTGTTTTCACCTATCATAAAATAAAATAAAAAAGTCCTTTTAAGAGGCTAGAAACTTTTCCTACCCATAATAAGTTTTCTTATCTTATCTTATATTTTAAAGCTGTAGTCTGTAGGACGTTATCCCTAAAATTAATAAATTTAGAGAAATTGTCCCATGGGATGGCCTCAGCGGTCGAGGTGGGTGGTCGGAACCGATGTGTTGCTCGTCACCCTTGTCACATTAAGAGTGGTTGAACCTCTCGTGTGGTTTTGCGGCTACTACACAAGGAGCGTGGTTTACCCGGTCTTGCACCGAAGGTAGCGGTGCCCGGGTTCCATGAATCAAAAAAAATTTAGAGAAACGTGAAATAAGATTCGTTGAATCTATTCTTAATTAGTTATTCGAGGCATTTAAGTGTGTAATAAATCACATTGTAATTAACTAACTATACTTCATGAGGCAAAGTCGTCGGTAAATTATAGTAATACTATTTAATCTAGAGTTAGTCAGATACTTTGAATTTTCATAGCAGTAATCGGATACTTTTCCACATGTTCCAGCACGCTTAAAGAAAAAATGGGGAAGGTCTAAATTTACTTTTGAAACTTAGGTATTGTTTGAAACAGTTTAAATAAGCTTATTTTTTGACTGTATAAGCACATTTTTTAATGTGTTGAAATAAGTGCTTCTGCTTTTTTTTTTTTTCTTAAAATAAAGTTTAGAATAAGCGGGAAGTCATAATCTGCAGTCAAGAGGTGCTTTTTTAAAATCAAAAGCCAAAAGAAATTAAAAAATAACTTATAAGAGTGTTTGCAAAACTATTTTTTCTAAAATTAAACTGTTTTTTGTACTATTCCAAAGACTAACAACTTTTACTTAAAAATAACTTAAGCAACTTTAATTATAAGCAATTAAAAGGCTGCATATAAAAACTCTTCCAAATACTACCTTATAACCAGTTAGAGAACCATTAAGCCAATAGGAATGTTTTTTATTTTTATTTTTATTATTAAAATATAAACCAATAGTTATAATTTAATTGTGTGACATGCTCAATTTGAAGTAACTTGTTAATTTTAACATATGAAATATTAGAAGACACACATGGTTAAACAAAAATGTCAGTCAATATATACCATATGTTACTATCATTTAATGTTTAATACTATTATTATCTATAAATTTTAATTTTAAACATAAAAGTTTGTGTGTATTAAAATTATTTAATTTTTTATTATATTATACTATAAGCGTGTTGGCATGTGTAATTTATGGCTCTTTTTTTTTTTTTAAATAATAAACGTTACATCTCAAAATATCCTTGTGTGGTTTGGTCCACTATTTAAGATATCATTTTAAGTTGTTTTAAATTAAGACGAAACAAAGAAGGGAAGATGAGATATTAATTATGTCAACTAACCAACCCATTAGACTATTTTTATAGCTAACAATTATTCAAGATTGGTTGAACTTGGAGTACTAAAAATGTATGGTGATACACTTCATGTACGCCAACTTTGTTTTGGCCAAACACTAGCCATTATTGCACGATTTTCTTGATTGCAACAACTCATCCAATAGTGTCTTGCTTAGTTGAAAAGTTTGAAGATAATCATGAAAAATTATAAATTCGATCTCACTAAGATTTATAAACATAGTTTAACTAAATACATGTGGTTAGCAAATAGTGGATTCATTGTAATTGGAAAATTATGAATTCAATCTCGATAAGATTTATAAATCGAGTTTTACAATATAAGGTCACGGGTAAGATACGACTTAAACCAAAATTATAGTGTTGAAATCCTCTATTCCACAATTGCGTTGCTAATTTGTAATTATTATGTATTTAGAAATGAACGTTACTAATACAATAAGAAATATTATATAATAGTAGAACATTAAATTTTTGATTGTTCTAATATTTCTAAATATGTAAAAATCATTGTCAAGAGATCGAATCCAGAATTAAGAGACAAAATTCCTATTTTTAAAGGACGAAATAAAAAAATTTTAAAAAAATATATATATAAAATATGATATTGTACACAATTTTGAGAGATGGCAAACCCAAAGTGCCTTTCGAGATCCGCCTATAACTCAAAGTTATGTCATGTGAGATCCCTTGCGATAAAGTGATGGTTGAAATGGTTATTATGTGATTAGATGTCGTATGTTCGAATCTTATTAATAACTCTAGGTCAGACTTTGAATATGTTTTAACTTAATATTGTTCACATTTTCTATGTATTTTTTATGCTACTACAATATAAACAGTATTTATCCACTGCATATCTAGTTGCGATTGTTAATTTTGCTCATTGTAATTGTAAGGGAAAATGATGCTTCTTCCGTCTCACTTGACTTGTCTTGTTTTCCTTTTTGGGTTGTCCCGCTTGATTTGTCTTATTTTTAAAATAGAAAATAATTACTACACAAACTTTCACTTTTTCTTTGTGGAGCCTACCTCTTTACACACAATCACATATTCATCTACACACAACCACCGACTCATTTCCGGAAAGAAATAAGACAAGTTGAGCGGAACGGAGGGAGTATGACATTTGATACCCTAAAATCTGCTTTATCTGTCTTATCTGGCGTTCACTAATCTTCTTAATTATATTTCAATTTATTTTGCTATAATTCAATTTACAATTAGTAATTAAGGTCGACTATAGCCTAAGTAGAGTTCATAAGTCGTCAGTTTTTAATTCACAATTAGTTATTACAACTAATTAAATGCTAAACTCTTGTGTTTGTACCTCCTATTTAAAAGTGTCTATCAATTTCTCTAAAATTAAGCAATCAAATTATATAAGCACCAAGTAATTCACTTTTACTTAAAGTTAAAAAAAATACTTTAAAGAAACAATATGGAATTTTTTGTATCATTACTAAAAAGTAGATATTTTTGGTGGTATCAGAAATAATGGTTTAAGAATAAAAAAAACATTACAATACCTGTTTAATTTTAAATAAGTTACCATATTAAAAAAATTTGTGAATCCTAAAAAATTGCTTATACAGTCAATAATCAAATAAGTGGTTAAAGAATATTTATAAAACCCCTAAGTAAAAATAAATAATTATTATTTATAATAAGCATTTTTTAACACTCCTTAATGATAAAAGATACAGTTAAATTCATATTATTGGGACCGTGAGATTTTATTATTTTAGAGATATTAATTTATCTATAAATTAATATTTTAGAACTTCAATTAAATTGAATTTTAATTAGATAAATATAAAGTGTTGTAAGTTTATCTATATATCATATTTAATGTTATTTTACTATTTACTATCAAGAAATAATGTATTATATTAATTTTATTAAGAAAGAATGAATTTCTTCATTGAAAAGTCAAGTACAATAATATAATTAACATTCAAGAACAATAAATATTAAAAAAACGCTAAAGTTAATACTACAATTTATTTGGAACAAATCACGCGCAAGGAGTCACTTATTACAAGGATTCTTCATAATTTTATGGTACAGTTCGAGAAAATAATACTGAAACTTTTTGATACAATTAGAAAAGTTAGAGATGATATTCAATTAGATTTGAGTTTTTTTTTTAAAAAAGGCAACCATAGAATCATATTTTATAAAATTGTTTTAGTGTTGTTCTAATTTTAAATAATTATTAATTTACGATATTGATGGGACCATATATATTTAAATTGGAGTTTTTTGAAAATTATTCTCTTATCGAATTTGATGATTTTTTATACTGACCTGAATTGGCACGGAAAAAAATACTATCTTAGAAAGATTTTGGAGGTTCTACTGTACAACTAATTGATAAGAATTAATTATTAATTCAATAGTGAGACAACAAAATGTCTTATTAAAGAACAACACAAAGTTCTGAGATTTCTCCCATTTATTCTCCCCCCTCCCCCAACCTCTCTCAACTATATTATCACTAAGGACATCCAAATTAGTAGAAACTCTCACTGAGTTTTTCACTACCCGGGGGGGGGACAACAACCGTGCCGATAACCAAAAAAAAAAGAGACCTAAGTAATGGGGGACAACGAGCGATAGCTTACTATAGATGACACATAATGTACAGGGGAATATCAAAAGATATAAATATATGAAAAAAAAAAAAAAAAAAAAAGTTCTGAGATTTCTCCCATTTATTCTACCCCCCCTCTCTACAACTATATAATCACTAAGGACACCAAAATTATTTGTTAATCAAATGGAAATCTCGAAGAAACCCGTGCATATAGTTCTAGTACACGGCGCCTGCCACGGAGCATGGACTTGGTTCAAGCTAAAGCCGCTGCTGGAGGCGGCCGGCCACCGCGTAACGGCCCTCGACCTAGCCGCCTCCGGAATCGACCGCAGGAGCTTGGAAGAGCTCCACAGTCTTGCCGAGTACACACAGCCTCTACTCGAGCTGCTGGCCGCCATTCCGGCGGAGGAGAAGGTGGTTCTGGTGGGACACAGCCTTGGTGGGTTGAGCCTTGGCCTTGCCATGGACACGTGTCCTCACAAGGTAAACGTCGCCGTTTTCCTGGCAGCTTTCATGCCGGATTCTACACATCCGCCGTCCTATGTCATTCAGCAGGTAATTGTTGGCCGTACTGTACTCTGTACGTAACAAATATTGCATTTATTTGACCATATTTATCATTTAGGGATAATTCAAATAGAAATATCCTTAAAGTAGGAAAAATGCATAAATTTGAACCATTGATCTAATAAAATGGATTATCGGATTTTTCTTATGCATTTTCATAACAATTACTTACGTGTAACATAATACTACTTGTTTTCTTTTTTTTCTCTCTCTAAGTATGTTGAGAGAATTCCAGCAGAAAATTGGTTGGACACTGAGTTCTTACCGTATGGCTCCGGAGAAGAGCAAATGACCTCAATGTTGTTTGGTCCCAATTTTATCTCCTCCAAACTTTGCCAACTTTGTTCACCAGAGGTACGATCATTTATAATAATTTTATTTATATCTATTTACCTTCTATATGTAGCCCCACGGGTAGTTGCAAAGTCTAGATATTATCGAATTCATAAGATTTTGGAGCTCTAAATTTTTAAATTTATACAAAATACGAGTAGTAGGATTCAAACCTCAAATCTCTTGAAAATTTAGATATACTAATTTTACTAAGCCAAAAAATCTTCTTGTATGTAAAAACCGAGGTGCCCCTTTTTTTATATCTTGAGGGCATAATTTTATTATTTCGCCGTGGAATGTTTTTTGGACCTGAGAAAATTGGTTTAAAAAGGAAACAAAAAGGAATTGAGAAACAGACAGAGAGAAAGGAAATGAATGATGGTTTATTTTCCAATTTATTTGCTTCAAATCGAAAAAGGGAATTGATTTACTATAAACGAACCTTAAGCTATATACTCCATTCGTTCTACTTCAATTATTCAATTTATTTTTGACATAAAAATTAAGAAAATTGTTGATTGTATATAAATGAATAATAAAATAGTAAGATCTATTAAATTATATAAATTATTCTTTTAATCAAAAGGAAAAATGAATAATTGAAGTGACACCTCACGAAAAGAACTACTAAAGGGGCGAAGGCGATAGCTGTCTAATTAAATGGCAACTGGACAAGTTTCCAAGCTGATATGCTAATATGGTTGGGATATCTTCGTTTCAATTTTTAATACATCAAAGATGTCATTATTTGCTATTTTGAATGCATATTTTATATTCTCTCCATTCGACTTCAATTGTTCAATTTTTTTAGCACGTAAATTAAGAAAGTTATTAATTGTGTGTATAAAAGTAATAAATAGTGAAGTTCACTAACTTTTGTAGGATGTTGTTTTACTTGAAAAGGAAAGTGAACAATTAAAATGCAATAATCTGAAAAAGAATACTAGACAATTAGAGTAGGAGGGAAGGAGTATATTATGTTTATTGTGGTATTAAATTGTACTCCATATAAATGCACATGACATCACTATTTTATTACATACCTCTAAATTATCCTTACAGTTGACACTAACCAATTACATACTGCTGCTGTCTTGTCATGTCTGGCATTTAAAAGTGTGATAATAATATACAGATTTATGTGGTTGTTGGGCAGGACGTGGCGCTAGAAAAAATGTTGCTAAGGCCAAGTTCTCTATTTGTTGAAGATCTATCCAAGAAGCGTCCATTTTGCAAGCAAGGGTACGGATCTGTGAAGAGGGTTTACATAGTGTGCCCGGAAGACAAGGCTATTCCGGTAAATTTCCAGCGCTGGCAAATCGAAACAACTGGAGTGGACGAAGTGAAAGTGATTGAGAATGCTGATCACATGGCTATGCTCTCCCAACCACACCAACTCTGCCAATCTCTACTCGAGATAGCAAACGCTTACGTTTAATCCCGTATTCCAGATCTCATGTCTCTTGTAATAATCTCGACTTTTAAACATTAATAATGATTATATTTGTGAGCCAAATCCAGCAAACATGAACATAATTGAGTGGATTTGCAGAACATAACCATATGATCAGCGCCAGAAATGAACTTAACCTCATCAACTGGATTGTTTTGAATCATCCACTCTTGAAACCCTTTCTTCAGTATATCGTCTTCTTCGCATACGACGAAAGCGCGGCGAACGGAGCCGTAGTTTTCATCGGACAGCCCTACCTCCGACTCCGTCTCGTTAAGAGGTAGTGGTCGGAGCAACAAGGTTGCAAGAGTACAGATCCTGTACCAGAAGTAGAACAAATTACTGAAATTAGTAATCATGAGAAGAGTCTAGATGTTTCGAGAAAGTAAATGTTCAATTTTTTTTTTTTTTTTTGATATGTGGAACTTGCAGCCGCTACTTTCAGTGCGTACTGAGTAAACTCCGCTCCTTGTGCATTAGACTGCAAACACATATAAGAGTTCAACCACCCTAGACTAACCATAAATGACGGGCTCCACAAAGTTGCTTCTATAAAATTTGAACCGAAAACCTATCGGTCCCGGACGAACCACCTTACCAAATTTGGCATCCCAATGGGACAAGTAAAAGTTAAAGTTACCTCATGAGGAGAGAGTTGATACAAGGAGGATGTCATCAAATTAGGACCAAACAACATTGAGGTTGGAAGTTGGCCTTCTCCATTAGCAAATAAATAATTATTATCCATATAATCAACTTGTTTATTGTGCTGCATCATTTCATTCTACAGGGACAATACTAGTAACACAACATAAAATAAAAATATTAGTTACCTCTTCAACAGCAACCGAGACAGCAAATCTTGGACCGGGCATAAACGCCGTGACGAAAACCGCCACGGCAATCTTAACCGGAAACTTCTCCGCGGCGGCGGAGATTCCGATTCCGCCCATGCTATGTCCCACAAGAACCACTCTCTCATCCGACGGTAAAATCTTAATTAATAAAATCCATCAACGGCTGGAAGTAATCGGAGAGAGAGGTGATCTCCTCCGGGAGCCTCGGATCAGCTCCGCTGGTCGCCATGTCGAGGGCGGTGACACGGTGGCCCTCCGATCTCAGCCTCGTCACCACTTTGTACCAGCACCAGGCACCATGGCAGGCCCCATGGACCAGCACAAAGTGGTGTTGCTTCTTTCTGTCTTCCATTTTTTCTTGCCCGGTTGGTGTGTAACGAAATGGAGTTTAATATGAGATGAGGATTAAAAATTTAAAATTTCAAGATAGAAAGGTGATTGTTATTAGGCAGACTAGAAGTGACCTACCATGCACCAGCACCACAAAAATTTAGGTGTATCACATATGTGTATACATTGTTTATATCATACCACAAGCGTAGTGTGATACACACAAAGGTACATAATTGTGGTACACACAAATTGATCTGATGTCAGCACGGTGTCTAGCCATTTAGTAATTAAGCAAATAATTTTTAACACGTTTTGTATATCATTCATATATTTACCAATCATTTTTTAAGGAGATCTTAGTGACTTCTTTAAAATTAGTTGGATTGAAAAACATAAAAAAAATGTGTAGAAGTGTAGCTAATCAATTAAACATGTATATTATTTTTTTTTTTCTCCATTTCAGAAATTTCACAGCTTAAAAGAATAAAATATAAAAATAAATTTATCAATCTAATTTAATTATTCTTTATCCGAAATGGCACAAATTGGCACAATTCATTTCAATTTCTCAATCTTCAAGGACCAAAAACCCTATTCATCCCCTTTTCAATCCCCAAAACTTAAGTCCCTTATCTCCTCCAGTTAGATGTTTTAATTGCGTGATTAATCGAATCCCTTTCCGTCTCGATGTCAATGATTACTGATAGTTAACCTCTTAAATTCGCGTCACCCAGCCTTGGGTTGTGGATTGTTGGCGACAAATTTCATGTTATTACCCAGTTTCTGAAATTGGCCTTTGATTCCTGTAGCTTTGATTTCCGACAAGGTTGATTTCATCGTATTTTGGTAACATGAAAGCAAAAATGGAGAAATACGAACTGGTGAGAGATTAGTCTTCAATTGATTCCGAACGATCGATTTTTGTGTTATTGTGTATCGGCGACTGCTGAGGGGTGAATGAGAATGCCATTTTCGAGGATTATCCACAATTTGGAGATCGAAAACTTCGGGTGCTATTCACCAATTTGAAGTATTTATCTGGAGAAGAAATTTGGATGCAGAATTGATGTTTGTTTTAAAAATTGAAACCCCAGAAATAAGGAAAGGGCGCATCCGCTACTTGCCTTTGCTAAGAATTCGGATATGACAATGAGTATGATAGTAGGATGATTGAGTATGGGTATGAGTAATTCCTTTAATGATGTAATTCCTCTAACTAATGATACTTGTTATTTATAAAATTGAAAATATATATTTATATCATTATTTTTATTAAATAATATTATAAAAATAAATTTCAATTTTAAAAAATAATACATAAAGTATAATTTTGATACCATATGTATCAAAACTCATACTCACCAATCACTTGAGTATCAAAAAATCCAGATCTACATGGGTTTAATATTCATAGTAGGGTATCGATACCCACATACCAAACACGATATATGGATATCAAACCCTGATGATTCCTATAGTAGGGCAGGATACCCATGAACCAAACACCTCTAAATTTAAATTTGTAGTGTAAAAACTCATTAGTGAATGAGTTTGAAATCTATTTGGCTATCGATTTTGACAGTCTAATATTTGAACATTCATTCCAACCAACAAATAAATTAAGTACAATAATTATATAATTATTGCAAGAAAACAAGATATATCAACACACTAATTAAAACAAGAGTAATGACTGCATATTTTACTAATTAAAAAAGTGCAAACTGCTAATAATCTAAGCCACAAAAAAAGACTTGAAGTTTCACTGTCATACTCTATTTCTTAACTTCACTTTCCTAAATATTTCATTTCATCAATTTTCCTCCCGGTGTGGAAATAGCAAGATCGGGGAAAGAGAAACAGTCGCCATTGCTAAATCCACTCTCTCCATTCTCAAGCTGCCACGTGTTCCCCGCCACGTTGGGTCCTCCACCGGTCCCACCCGTAGGTCCGGATCCAACAACCCCCGGAAAAGGCCACACGGACCGCCCGAGCCCGAACCCGCCCAGAGCCCACAGCCCGGCTCCCTGAGTGTTAAGCAGCGAAGTAAAACTCCCGCACATTTTCGAATCATGCAGGAACTGCGGCGCGCCGCCGTGGTCGGCCCCGTAAGGGGAGAGCAGCTGCGAAGCGGCGGCAGGGAAGTTGCGGAAGTCGTGATGATGAGGAGAAGAGAAGACAGCCGTGGAGCCGCCGCTGGTGGGGGCGGCGGTGCGGGAGCGTTTGGCGTTCTTACGGGTGCCGCCGCCGACGGGGATGTCGCGGAGGGTGCCGCCGTGAGTCCAGTAGCGGCGGCACGCCTTGCAGAAGTGGCGGGGCTGCGAGAAGTTGTAGTTGTTGTAGTAGCAGAACTTGGTGTTGGTGGAGGAGCACCGCGGGCAGGGGAGGTGCTCCGGCTCCGGCGGCGGCGCCCCCACTTGGCTCGACTTCGTAGCCTTCCTCTCTGCCGTCTCTGTTGCCATCCTTTTCTATAATATTTTGTTAATGCAGAAACTCGAAGAAGTGCTTTCAAATAAATAAACCCTCCTTGCGGTTTATATTGTAGAGAGAGAGAGAGAGAGAGAGAGAGAGGGAGAATTAGGGTGTCTGAATTGTGATACTGAGATACAGCTTTTGCAGAGGCATTAGTTTTAGGAAGGCATAAAATCAGTCGGCTCGAAACAGACTTTGTTTGTTTGGGTCGGCCTCCTATATATACATATACATATATAATATATATGCATGAATTTTGAAATGTAATTATTTTTGGTTGTGTGCGTTACTATAAACTATTAAATCCTTCAATAAAGAAGTCTGTAGTATCAAAATAATATATACATATTACTAAATGCATGGTATAATTACTTCTAATTATCAATGATGTATAACGACTTTGCTATATTTAAACCTTATATAATGAATGTGTATTTCCTGTAACATTTAAGAAATCATTTAAAGAAGACATGATTTATGATTATGATCGATGTTGGTGTGGTAGGGCCATCAGTTTAGTGGACATTAATGTAAAAAACATGTGCATCTACAGTGAAGATTAAGCTAATCATATACAAGTATATACTATTAATTTAGTATTACTAAATAAAAATAATAATCTAGAAGATTATCAATCTGCAAAGTGTGCTGCTCGTTGGAATTTTGATGTTACAATATATTATATTATATAGTCCAAGTGAATATTATTTTAGTAGTCATAGATTCTTGGTCGTACTTATCCAGATAAAGTTGGATTTGATTTTGATTTTGTGTGTTTTTTTGTCCTTTGATGATTTATTCCAATGGTTACAGTGATAAGCCAATCAGTCTTTCTTGATTAAAGTTGGAAATATTGTTAATATTTTAGAATCTAGCTAGTATGTGACTTGAAGTAGGATATTACAGTTAATGCGATGGCTTAATTTAATTTCAGAGTTTTAGGGAGTTCTGGATAATTAGTAAGACAATGTAGACGTGGCAGGATGGAAAATGTAATATAATAAATGGAGACAAACGGGCAACAACAGAAGAGAAGAGAAGACACACACGGTGAGCGTGTAAGAAGGAACAGAAAAAAATCGACTGATTGGAAGGTAGTTGAATTCGGACAGACAATATCATGATTGTCGGAACAGCGTGCCTCTCCAATTATTGGGATCATGCCTCCCTCTCTCTCTCCTCTCTCTCTCTCTCTCTCCATTTTTCCCACCTTACCATCTACTTCACCATTCACCGCCGCATATACATTTCAGATAGGGGCATTTGCAGCAGAGGCCAAATAGTACCAATTGAAAAGCAAATGTAGTCAACCACTAAAACAAAACACAAATCTAGCCATTTTGTCCTTATACGGCGGTGGGCCGATGGGGGGGCCGATGTGGGAGTCAATCGGCCCTTAATCGGCCCTGATGATTACAGGCGAAATATCCCCATCGGCCGATGGATGTCCGAATTGTTGTTGTCCATCGGCCCTACGCATCGGCCCTACCCATCGGCCGAAAAGAAATGGCCGAAAAGATCCCCATCGGCCGAAAAGAAATGGGCGACGGCCGAACAAGCTATCGGCCGAAGAAGGGCCGAAAAGAGGCCGATTAAGGGTGTATGTCGGCCCTACATCGGCCCTAAGCCCCTCCTTCGAGACATTATTGGACAAGACACTGCAAGACTTTTGCTGCAAATTTCCAATAGGGGCCGATTGAGGGCCGACGGGGCCGATGAGGGCCGATCCACGACTTTTTCTTGCAAATCGGCCTTTATCTGCAGATTTGACTAGTCGAATATTACTTGCACATGCACGAAGGGCGATGGAGGGCCGATGGAGGGCCGATCGGCCCGATTGATATTTCACGTGAAAATTTGTCAGAACAATTCCTTATAAGACGTAGGATAGCCGATTTGGTTGATTCACACCAAATTTTCATCATTCCACTTCCAATCTTCTCAAACAAAATTTGGTTGATAGAAATGACAGATTTTCGATCAATTATTGTGAAATTGAACGGCCAATTCGATGCAGAGTCGAATTATGTCGGGGGGCATGAGTTCATTGTTTACATTCCTTCAAACAATATTTCTCTCGAAAATCTTCGACAAAACATTGATCGGTGGCTCGCTGCTTATTCCCTTCCTTTCAACTACTTCATTTATTATACTGCTGCTTCTCGACGAACCGGCCGGATGATGAAGGCCATTATGGGCCATGATGCGATCTTCGCGATTGTGCTCTATAGGACGTAGAGCCGGTTGTTTTTGTTGTGTATCCTGAAGTGCAAAATCCTCAATTTGGTGTTCCGAATCCGAATCAATTTCCCGAAGATAATTATAATTTCGGGGGTCCTAATTGCTTTACGGGGCAAGGAAGTAGAAGTAATGATGGCGGACGGGGTCCCCAAAGGAATGTTCGTGTGGAGACGGATTCAGATGGTGAGACGGACTTGGACTCATCATCTGATGATGATGAGGATGAATATATTCCTTACGCCTTGACTAATTGTTCGTTACAAGATTTTGCTTGCATGGATTCGGAGGGAGGGTGGCGTAAGTGAACTTATGTCTTTGCTAGTTCCAGTCAATCGTTCTCGAACAAATGACGAGACTGTACACGACAACACGAAGCCGCATGCAACCGGCTACTTCCTGTTGTTCCCCTTGATGTATCCGATTCCAGTAGCATCGCAGAACCTGATTACTGTTGTAGACGGAAGTCTGCAAGTAGGATTGATGTTGAGCTCGAAAGACGAAGTTTATGCTTCTTTGTAGCTCTATTCCATTTGGAAAACGGTGCGGATTTCAGAGTGCAACGTTCTAGTGCTTCCCGTTTGGAATATTTGTGCAGAAGAAGTGTTGATTGTCCATTCCAGCTACGGGCATACTGTAGAGGTCAGACGTGTTGGGAGGTTGTTAGATGGGTTGCGGACCACAACTGTACAACTGATTTATCCGGACTTGGCGAACGAAATGTGAGGTCGAAGGCTGTCGCTGCTTATATAGCCCGTAAAATGCGTCATCAAAGCAAGTTAATGAAACCGGGTGATATTCAGGCCGATCTGTTGGATAAATTTGGAATAGAAGCAACCTACGGTGTTGCCCTCCGAGCGCAACGCAGCCTATATCGATGATTTACGGCGGACATGCGGATTCGTTCAAAGAACCGCCAAAATATCTGCATTTGTTGGAACAAACAAATCCGGGAACATATACGGATCTTGATGTCGGTGAGGATGGTCGTTTCCGACATTTATTTATTGCGCTTGGTGTATCGCGAGCCCCTTGGTTAGGCAACCTCCGGAAGGTAATTGTGGTGGATGGTACCCATTTAAAAGGGAGAAATAGGGGAATATTATTCGTCGCAACTACTTGTGATGCGAACGAGCAAATTTTCCCTCTCGCTTTTGGTGTAGGTCCTATTGAAAATGATGTTTCCTGGACGTGGTTTATGATGCGACTGAGAGCCGCATTTCCAACGGATGACAGTTTAGTGATTGTTTCAGATCAACATAAAAGCATAGCGAATGCGGTAAGAGTGGTTTTCCCTGATGCACAACATGGACTTTGTTACTACCATTTATCGAATAAGCTTGCTAGGCACGGTGAGTGGGTTATCCGGTCATTTTATCGAGCAGCTTATGCTTATCGGGCAACAGAATTCCATGACGCCATGAACGCCATCCGTCATGGAAAACCTGCTATTTACGAAAAGCTCATGGAAATCGGATCGGAGAAGTGGTCCCGACTTTTTAGTAAAGGTCGTCGATACGGTTTTTACGACATCGAATGCCGCCGAGTCAATAAATTCTCGGCTTGTTGGAGGCTGAGACGACTACCCATTCTAGCTATGCTCGAGGCAATCCGTCATATGATAGAGTCGTGGTTCGATACACGACGGGTAAAAGCAAGTTCCAGAAACAATCCGTTGACGGAGGCTTCTGAGTTGAGGATGCGGAATGAAGTAGAAGCGGCTCGAAGGTTTACGATTACGCAGTCACTAACCACAAATACAAGGTCGACGCAGTGAGCGCCAGTGGAGGGTCAATCTTGTAGACGAAATGTGTGAATGCGGAGTCTGGCAAATTGACTTGTTACCGTGTAGTCACGTTGTCGCCGTTTTGTATCATCGCCGCGAAAATTTGTACAATCATATTAATGATTATTATACGACGGCGACGTGGAAGGCAATATATGCCGGAGTGGTTAATCCCTTGCCTCCTCGAAATGAGTGGGGTGTCCCACCGGAAATAGAGGACATTGTTGTTCTTTCACCAATTATTATGCGGCAAGCCGGACGCCCGAGAAAAAGCCGTCGTCCTTCGGGAGCGAAGCTAGTACATCGGTACGCGCCGTAGCAAAAAATGTGGTAGCTTGTGGAGAAGAAGGTCACACAAGGCGGAGATGCCCTTTATCTAGAACGACAACAAATGATTAAATTTTATTGTCAACGATCGGTTTAATTATTTAGGGTTCATTGATGATCTATCGGTTTAATTTTATTGTCACACAAGGCGGAGATGCCCTTTAATTATCTGAAAAAAATAAAAATAAAGGCCGAAACCCTAAAAGGCCGATGGTGGTAAACCCATCGGCCCTCCATCGGCTTGGGCCGAAACCCTTCGGGGGCCAACAGCCACGGCTCGGCTGTATCGGCCCCAGCCGATACATGATTTTGTCGGCCTCGGGGCCGATCGGGTTGGGGCCGATAACTAATCGGCCATGTATCGGCCCTGAGGCCGATACATTATTTTCTCGGCCCCAGCCGAGAGGTATAGAATCTCGGCCGAGGCCATGTATAGCTCGGGGCCGATCGGGCCGATAACTAATCGGCCATGTATTGGCCTCAGGGCCGATACATGATTTTCTCGGCCTCAGCCGAGAGGTATAGAATCTCGGCCGAGGCCATGCATAGCTCGGGGCCGATCGGGCCGATAACTAATCGACTGTGTATCAGCCTCAGGGCCGATAAATGATTTTCTCGGCCTCGGCCGAGAGGTATAGAATCTCGGCCGAGGCCATGCATAGCTCGGGGCCGATCGGATTGGGGCCAATAACTAATCGGGCCGTGTATCGGCTCGAGGGCCGATACATGATTTTCTCGGCCTCGGCCGAGAGGTATAGAATCTCCAAAAAAAATGTTACGAAAATTTCCAAAATGTTACAAAATATTACAAAATGTTACAAAATGTTATAAAATTAAATTTACAAAATGTTTCAAAATGTCACTGAATACACTACTCATTGGGAGAGCTAGATCCAAAATCTCCGTAATGGCACTGCTCGAAACATTTCCAAGCCATCCACTCCCGATAGACTCTGACGTTTGATTTCAAATTACCCCATTTCGGAGTAGGGTATCCAGTTATGAGCCGTTCAATTGCCATACACGTATATGGACCACAACTATGCGAATCCTCTTGCTTGAACTGCTCCTTTTGCGGCATCAATACCAACTCAGGAGTCCGAATGCCCGAATGCGTCAGATGGTACTTGTTCATTGTCCAGTAATTAGTAGCCTACCAAAGATCGATTAAAAATAATTAGTAGCCCCAAAAAAATATTAAAAATATTAAAATACGTACATCTAGCAATCGGCCGATCGGTTTGCGGAGTGGCCGCAAAACTTCTTTTCGGTACTCATATATATCCTTGTCTCCACGGCAGTTAAGTGAGTCATACAACTCCAACTTCCATGACTCGATACACAATCTGACAGCCATCCAATGACTGGCGGCCAACACCGGGAATATAACCTATTAAATAAAACAAATTAGTAAATATTAATAATAATTACAGCTTAGAAAAAACAAAATTGAAAAAATTGTAAAACTTACGAATTTGGCATCGAACCACGGAATCCTATCATCACCAAATGTCGTATCCGCTCCAAAAACGGCATCCATTAAACCCTGATTTGGGATCTAGTCACAATAATTGACCTCATAACGTTCATGGAAGTCGTTATCGGGCTCAACTATATTGGACGTCCAAGCTGAATGTAAGGACGCCTGTAAAAAAAAATATACACATTAGCAGGACAATTAAAAATAAACATAATTTATATTTAAAATATAAAATAAATATATACTTACAAAAACTGACGTAGTCGCTATGACGGTATAGCGTGAATCGGGTGTACACAACACGTCACGTTCTTTGAAATGAAGCCTCTGCCGGAGATAGCATATGTACAAATCGATCATTGCGTGACCCATGTCATACTTAGGATCCAATAAGTTCTTGAAAAAGCCGTGGGAGAGGTTATCTTTGGGAAAGCAGTGACATTGGCTGAAATTTTCATTCCCATGAACTTCTCAAAATCTCTCCTCGGTGCGTCTGCGGATCAAACATTCGTGGAGCTCCACTAGGATTTGGGAGACGCTCCGAGTATGGGCTGCAAATAACATTGTATTAAAAAAATCCTAAATTATATAACTTCAAAAAAATGTTTGTACCTCATTTGCTTTGTACAATTGTGCCGCTCCGACGGTTGGCTATGATACACCTGTTGTACATGCTTGCGTATCAAATAAGTCATCCACGACCGACCGATGTTCTTTGCATTTTGGACAAAAAATCATGGTCAAATGAAATAAAAAATATAAAACGACCGACTTAATTTGAATAGAACGAAACACTGTACAAGCGGTGGGGACCGTGGAGCCGTATAAGGGAGTGGCTCCCAACGTCTTGGGACCCAAACATTTCGGTCCTCGTACATGCTATGCCGCCCCCATATCAACGCGACGATTACCCATTCGAGCGGCCACATCCCACGGATTTGCATCGCCACTTGTCGTATCTTCCACATCTCTCTCGTGGTTGTTCGCCTACTTCATTCCAAATTGGGCCACTCATGTACATTAACCATCCTCCCCCGTGGTGGCTCCGATGGTGCGAGATGTCTCCTCATCCAATTCATTACTAATTTCCTCGACATCCCACGAAGAAGCTGGATCGTATGCCTTTACTCTTGTCCTTGCCCTTGCCCCCGAAGATACTTTTTTATCAATTTCCCCACTTTTTTGAAGAACTTTTCCTCATTCTCCTTCCAGCCGATCCACTTTTTTCTAATAACTCGGTCTCGCTGCTTTGAAACCGTTCATCTATCGATCGGATCATTCCTTCATAAGTGGGCAAACTCCATCTTCATCTCTCCGAGGCCCCGGATGACCGACCCTCCGCCGGTGCACGTTTCTTCTTCGATTTTTTCTTCTGTGCTACCGGCGGAGGATCCGGTACACTGCCCTCTTCATGAATAGGATTCTCTCCAATCACCCGTCTCCGATGTACGGTGGTCGGTCTAGGAAACTCCACACCGATAGGGTTCTCTCCAATCACCCGTCTCCAGTATTCCGATAGTTGCTCCTCAGGAGTGGGCGTAAGAGTCTCAAATGGCGGTGTGTCCATCTGTTCAAAAATTTTAAAAAATAGATTATAATACGTTTCATAAAAGTTCATAAATATTTAAAATGTTACTTACCGGCAAGGCAAAGAAAGTAATCCATTACGTATCTGGTGGCGTGACAAATACCCATTTCACACATCGGGGCATACCACCGTCATTAATAAGGCGTACACACGGTGACCGGCCAAATCTGGTATCGCCTCATATGCCCAGATCTACAATATGATTAAAGATCAGTACAACTATAAAATATAAAATAAAAAAAAGAATTATAAAATCCAAAATTTGTACCTGAAGAGCCCAAACTGGACCATAAATATTATACTTCGATTTTACAGCTTCGACTTCCTTCGGTACAAAGCTCATGTAATGCAAGAGAGCATTGTACGTGTATGCTCCCCATGGAAAATCGTTCCACGCGTCTATATCGTCAGCAAGAACCCACATCCGGGTCTCGACCTTCTTCGTGTCGGCGAGTGCGAAGAAAAAGCACATCGAGCCAAGACATTGGCCACCTTCAAATAATCGTCTTCGGAGAGGTTGCCGAGCTTGTCATTTTTCCATAAATTTAATAGCTCGCCTCCCATTCTTGGATTCCCTTTTGTGACTCTCATGTACACTCCGGACTCTTCGGGGGCACGAGCTGCCGTCCTATCGAAGGTAGATGCGCTGAAAAATAACCCGGTTACGAGTGCATACTCGTACTGTGAAAATCGAATCTCCCGTCCGGATATGTGAAAACGGGCCTCCCCGGGCGTAGCACATCAACTGATGCAAAGCTATGATCGAACTCTTGCCCTTCCTCCAACAGAGCAAATGTCCAAACTGTCCGTCTATAAATCGACGAACTAAGTCAGTACCCCCCCGTCTAGAAAGACTGTTTTTTATTAGTTCGGGTAGACCATCTCTCCAATATTTCGTGACTTTTGGGTTCTTTTGTCTAACCGATAGTCGGATATAAGCGGTCCGCAAGATTTATCGAAAAACAAATGAATTACCGAAACGAGAATAATTAAGGGCCGATGACGGGGCCGATTTTACTTTTATTCGGCCTTAATGTTTTAGGGCCGAAGGTATACCTTCGGGCCGAAGTAGGGGCCGATTTTACTTTTTATTCGGCCATTCGGGCTGAATTTTATTACGTCCGGCCGGGCCGAAGCCTAAGCCTCGAAGGCCGCCGGCCGATGCATCGAGGCACATGCGTTCGGCCATTAAGGGCCGAATTTCATTCGGCCAGACGGGGGCGAAGCGTAAGGCTCCAAGTGCGGCCGTGGCCGATTCCTCGGAGGCCGAATAGAATCGAATGGCCGAATCGGCCGATCCGAGGCCGACGGGGCCGTTCAATTATAGATCGGGGCCGAATGGCCGATCGGCCGGCCGGGGCCGAAGCATATGCCACGAAACCCGGTCGGGGCCGAATTCTCATCGGCCGGACGGGGGCGAATTCAAGCCGCCATAGTCGGGGCCGATGGAGTTATTCTTCATCGGCCCCGAAATCGGCCCTCCGATCGGCCCCCGATTCAAGAATTTTGCACAAATTAAACACTACAATTCTCTCCAAATTCTCCACAATTTCATCAATACATGGACATTACAATGTCAACCCAACCATATTTCAACCTAAATTTCGTACATGAATGAAAAACAAACAAAATCATGCAATAAATTACTTACCTCAATTTCGCCGGAAGACATTGAGAGCGGCGGATGTATCGTTCGACGGCGGCGACGACGGCGTTGGCGTCGATTTCGGCGGCAGGACCGAGCGGCGGCAACGAGCGGCGGCGAGAGGGAGGAAGTGGTGAGAAATTGTAAAAACTATTTGTCTACAGTTTTTAATCTATCGGCCCTCCATTATTGAAACTCGGGGCCGATGGTTGGGCCGATGGGGGGCCGATGAGTATCGGCCCTCAATTAAAACAAGCGGTTTCGGCCCTCAGTAAATTTCGGCCGTTACATAACGGCTACTTAAGCGTCAGGGCCGATATCTCGGCCGAATAAGTAAGGGCCGATAGATCGGCCATATATTTTATTTTTTTTACTTAATTATTAAAAATAAATGTTTGTAAATTAAGTTTATTATTTTTCGAGGGCCGATGTCACGGCTCAATAGGGGCCGATCAAAATCGGCCCTTCAATTATAGACATTTTTCTTGTTTTCGGCCGACTGGGGCCGATAGGTCGGCCGATCACGATCGGCCCTTTCTCTATATATAATCGACCGCAATCGGCCCTCAGAATGTTAATCGGCCCTCATCGGCCCTCCATCGGCCAGCACCCACAAGAAGACAAAATAACTAGATTTGTGTTTTTATTTTTAGGATTGCTACATATGTTCTTTTTTTTTCATTTTGGCTAACAGGACACATTTCCACTTTCAGACTTCCCACTTGTAATTTCAAGAATGTTTGTAAGATTTAAAGTTTAGAGAGAGAGGGAGAGAGAGTTGGTCGGGGAATAAGGTGGTTGTACTTGTGTATAGAATTAGAGCAGGCCAGGCCCTCGCTGTTTCATTATTTGACCACTGACTGCGAGCACTCCTATCAAGTCCTTTTCACCTTCACACACCAACACTAATTCCTCTCTCTCCTCTTCTCTCTCTCTCTTTGAATTTTGCTCTTTGGTTGATGACACTGGGCCCCAGGCCTGCACTTCAAGATTGCCTATCCTTTTGTCTTCTATCTTAGGAGAATATAATCTTGTCTCTTATTCCATTCATCACACTATGCAGGACTATGTACTTCCAAAAGAAAAAAAAAAAAAAAAAAGGATAATATCAATATCAATGCAAAAAATTTCCAATTCTCTCTCAAGAGAATCAAGATTCAACCAACATAATCACCAGTAATCACCACAAGAACAAAGCCCATCTTTGAAGTGGTGAAAACGATTAGAATCCCTAACAATAATCTCCCTCTCTGTAATCTTAGATATGAATTTTGTCACACTATGACAGTCCCCACATACTCTTAAATTCTTGTATATCCTAATACAAGTTTTAGGGGGAGTATTCAGAATGCCAAACATAATAGCCAACCTCTCACTATGGTTAGCAAGTATATCTTCTTTCTCATCATCCTCAACATCCTGCAGCACAAAGCTAGAATCTGGGCTATAACCAAGGCTTCTCATTTTACCATTCAGCAATCCCAGTTCCTTAATCATCTCCTCATACTGAGGGTGTGACTGATTGCCACTGTAAAACACTTCAACCTTGTTGTTTAACTCAATTGAGCTCCACCCAGGAGTTTTCCACAAGCCTTTATCCCGAGCCATTGATCTCACTTCATTCACTCCTTCCCACCGCCCGAAATTCGCGTAAAGATTCGACAACAAAACATAGTGCCCAGCATCTTGTGAATTGAGTCCAAACAAGTGTTTTGATGCCTTTCTACCCATTTCAACATTTCCATGGATTCTACAAGCGCCGAGGAGAGCTCCCCATACTGACGCGTCGGGTTTAACGGGCATGTTCTCGATGAAATTATAAGCAACTTCCAGAAGTCCAGCCCTACCAAACATGTCCACCATACAACCATAGTGCTTTAAACTAGGCATGATTCCGTATTCTTGCTGCATCACTTCAAAACACCTTTTCCCCTCATCAACCAGACCGGAATGACTACAAGCATTCAGTAACGATAAGAAGGTAACGTGATCAGGCTTCACACCTTCGTCTAACATATCCTCAAAGAATTTCAAAGATGTCTCACCAAGTCCGTGAAGTCCATAGCATGAGATTATGGTATTCCAAGGAACAGAGCTTTCTCTCGGTACCTGATAGAATAAGGCCATTGCTTCGTTTAACCTCCCACATTTTCCGTAAAGATCGATAAGACAAGTACAGACAAACACATCCATATCGAGGTTTTCCTTCAGAACATGACCATGGACTCTCATTCCATCTCGCAGAGCTCCAAGATGGGCGTAAGCCGGTAAAATTGACACCCATGTTCCTTGGTTGGGTTTCATATCCTCATTCTCTTTCATTTTAGAGTACAACTCAATAGCATCCCCTGCAAGACCATTTTGAGCATAGCCTGTGATCATTGTATTCCATGAGATCACATCTCTATGAGGAAGCCTATCAAAAACCTTTCGTGCAGAATCAATGATGCCTAATTTGGCGTACATGTCAACAACTCCATTTCCAATCACCGTGTCTGCTGTAATCCAACACTTCCTGGTGATGAATCCATGAACAGATCTGGTGCACAAGGGATCCTTCATCTGAGCAACACAGGAAGACAAGCTGACTAGAGTAAGCAAGTCTGGTTGAACATTACTCGATTGCATCCGGTGGAAGAACTTGATTGCAGCGTATGGATGATTATTTTGCTCATACGCTGCAATTATGGAGTTCCATGACACTATATCTCTAACAATCATGTGGTCAAAGGCGTTTAGGGAACTTTTTATTTCACCAAATTTGGCGTACATGTTAATCAAGGCATTCGAAACAAATAAATTGAACTCCAAACCATGTTTTATGGCGAATAAATGAATCAGCATACCTTGTACTAAGTCATTCATTTGTGCACAAACTGAGAGTATCGTAGCAACAGTTACTGAATCCATCTTCACTCCCTCCAATATCATGTCATCCGAGATTCTTAAGGCCTCCTTAGCATTACCATTTTGGAAAAAACCAGAAATCATAGAATTCCAACATCCTGTATCACGATGTGGCATATCTTCGAAAATCCTATAGGCACTATCAGAAAATCCAAAACGACAGTACATATGGACCAAGGAAGCAGCCACAAACACATCCCATTCAAACCCCAGTTTCACTATCCAGGAATGCAAACTTGCCCCATCAAGTAAAGCGCTAGAAGCTTTCAACACAGGGGGGAAAGTATGAAAATCAGGCCTAACATCCGTAGTTGACAGCATCTGAAATGCACATTTCACTGCTTCACTGGAACGGCGGTTCCGGACATAAGCTGAAATCATCGAGTTCCAAGTGTAAGAATCCTTGCCTTTGACTTGATCAAAAGTATCTCGAGATAAGGATATATTGCCGAGATGAGAATAGATATTGACAAGCCTAGTGGCAACAAAAGTGCTTTGGGCTTTCCCTGACGCAATAAGAAGAGCATGGAGGCGCTTGACATCCTCAGATTTGGCACAAGCTCTAAATAGCTGCTCAAAATCAATCTCTCTCCTCCTATAGGATAAGTTTCCAGTGCAGCTAACGCCATAACAACGTAATAGGTAATAACTTGACCTCGACGGGTAATTTAAGGAAATCCCATCTTTACAGACAGGTAGCAATCTGTAAAAAATAGAACAATATAAAAACTTGGACACCAAACAATGCATAACAGAATTAAAAGCAAATAATAGCAATAGTATTTCTACTGCCAAACAAAGAAATTTACTGTTATACACCTAAAAAAAACTTCCCATTAAATCTCCAAGGACATCTAAAAGTTTTAATGAGCTTCAAATCATGTTCAGCCTCTCATTTAAAAATATAAACATGCACATTTAAACTTGGAGATTAAGCTATTTCCACCACTATCCTCGAATAATAGTTCCGTTTGGTATTAACATTACTTGATTCCAATATTTGTTATCTGAAATTAGAAATGTATTTAATTACACTTCTACAAGGCTCAAAATATGAAAAGGTGAGAAAAGTATTAAGTTCAACTAACAAAAATCATCAAAGAGGGGAAACCTCATCTTTTAGGTCTTTTGATTCAAACAAGGCATCATCTTAAGATTACTTCAACAAAGTGCAAATGGAGGAGATAAACATTTTTTCTCCAGCCATTGGGCCTCCTTCCCTCGGTTTTTAGTGTTGGTTGTTTAACTCAGGTTTGGGATTGCAACAATAAAAGGTTACAGGAAAAGCATGACCATACGATGTAAATGATTATCTAAATCTCACTATAAGTGATGGTTTATAGTACACTAAGATTTTCTATAACATTTCACAACCTCAAGATCAGCTTTAGACCAACCAACTGAAACATATAAAAATATCTTGCACGAAAATGCTCTAACAATACCTTGCAAACATGAAATCTGTGCCAAAAAATACATCTTTTACAGCTCGCTGTTTTTGGTGTAATCAGTTTCCAAAGGCAGCATGCCATGCAAGGTCAGAAGAATCATCACTCCACCAACTGGATCTGGAAGGCTCTTGTACACATAAGGTTAAGGTTGAGGTAAGCAACTGCACCAATGATAAATGATTATGGAATGGAAAAAGAATATTTTGGTTAAATCTGAATAACTAGATACAAAAAGATAAGGCGCAATTCGATTCTCTATGCTCCTCTAAGCTCAGTTATGTGAAAAATATTAAATGTGATATAAATAAACAATGAAACAAATACACTCAGTGTGAGAAATTTATGCATGCCATAGGTTCAAACTTATTTAACTGAAATTAAAATAAATGAATTAAAAAAAATTACTCCCCGCCAAGAAATGACATGGCATAAGGTGAAACTGATTGGCTGTGCACGTAATGAGGACAAACTGTGAAGGTTAACTATAACTAGTAACTAATTCGAACCCACAAGAAGTTATCTGTGAAAGATAACTATATAGTTCCGGGCTACTAATTTACATTGCAGGTCCAAATAATTACTTCACAGAGTTCTCAGCTAATAACATTTTGGGAAGTTACAAGTCTCAAATTATCGCATTTTTTACATAAGATCCGGCTAATATGAGAACTCTAAAAAGTTCCTGGAGTATTTTATAATTGTTGCAAACATGCTGGCCTAAAAGCAGACCCGGCCCTGAATGCGGGCGAGCATGGGCGACCGCCCTGGGCCCCAAAATATTGGGGGCCTCTAATTTTTTTTTTTTCAGATAGTAATAACCGATCCCGCTTTGGTTTTCGGTTAGCCTCATACCACCACAACCGAAAATAATGTGTCTGAATCTGATCAGACTCTATTTCTAAGGCTTCATTAAGCTGATTAACATCCATTCCAATAAAGAATTACATTCATCAATGATCGATCTTGATTCTTTTATGCGTTCTTCCAACATTAATCCTAAACAAATATCAACAAAGTGTTTTCTTTTTTAGCAATTTTACAAAAATATCTTGACCTAATTCACATGATTTCTCCGGTTTTCCCTATTCCTTCAATTCCGTATTTGATATACTCATATATACAGATATCAAACTTTAAAATTGATAGAATCATAGAAAATGACAATTTGCCACAATAAATCCAGCAACAAAAATTGGGGTTATACAGAAACAAAATCCACCTTGTATACGGTAGCAAGGTCGGCAGAAGATGATGATGTAATCGGCGCCCTATTCTAGTTTTAGTAATTTCGGACGTACACTCGCCGGCGCCGAGAAGGCAGAGGGGGAGGGCCGAGGGGCTGCGAGCTACTTAGTGCTTACGGAGTGGCGGAGGGGTCAGGGGAGGGCGGCCAATATGCGGTGCCGGCGTGCGCGGGGAGGGTGGCGGAGAGGCGGCGGTTCGGGATTGCTGAGCGGAAAACGAAAATCAGGAAGGGAGCGGCTGCGGGGGTTGTGACTTGTGACTTTGTGAGTTGTGGTAACTTACTGACATGTGAATCGGGAATCAATGCGTGTTAATACGATAGTCGATTATTCTAAACCTTAGATAACTGTTAGTTAGTTGTATGTAAATAAGTACTGAAAATTATAATAAATGGTAAAAATAGTATTTGAGAATGTTATTAATAGAAGTGTTTATTGTCATTTTTTAAAATAAATGTTAATTTTATTCCTAATATTATTAAATAATTATAATTTTTAAATAAATAAAAATGTAAAAATGATTATATAATTTTTTAATACTCCCTCCGTCCCACTAAAAACGATACGTTTCTTTTGGATGCGAGAATCAAGAAAGTGGTGTTATGTGGTGTAGATTGTTTGACTTTTTAATAGTTAAATATGGTTCACACAATCTTTACCATTTTAAAAAACGCGTCGTTTCTAATGGGACATCCCAATAAGGGAAATGCATCGTTTTTATTGGGACGGAGGGAGTATAATTTAAAGTCCTACTATACATAAAAAATCAAAACTGTTATAAACTAGAGAGAATGTAGAGAATAAATAAAGAGAGCGAGAATGAGATGTGTATTATTATGAGGGTGGAGACCTCTATTTATAGAGAACAAGATGGGCTCATGGGCTTTTAGGGTTTACATGGTCATCACAATATATGGTAAATATATATATAAAATATATTTACAACACTCCCCTTTGATTGACCATCCCTAAAAGAAACTGCTGCCTCGTTAAAACCTTGCCAGAAAAACCCATTGGGATAAAAACTGGACAAAGGAAAAAGAGTACAGCTGCTCCACCTCAATATAGTCATTCTTGATCCTTGAGTCGGCGCATATCGATCTTGTATACCAATTTCTTGAATGTTGACGTTGGTAATGCCTTTGTAAAAGAATCCGCTAGGTTGTCATTTGAGCGAATTTGCTGGATGTTGATGCCGCCACTCCTTTGGAGATCATGTATTCCATTGTCTCTTTTATGAATCAATCTCAATGACTCATTTTTTCATGTGTTGCATTGGATGCCTCGTTAAAAAACTTAACTAAGAAAACCCTTTGAGAAAAAACTTAGAAAGGAAAAAAAAAAGAGTACAACCATTTGACCTTCAGGGTCTTTTGACCTTTAGGAGTCAGTCTAATCTTCAGGATTATTTACAATTTGTTACTCCCCCTCAAGATAACAATCTTCAAGGTCTATACTAATAAGTGCAACACAAGTTTAATTATTCTCATAGAGAATAGCATAGAATATGTCAATATATCATTACTCTCATAAATAGACCAACATCATATTTGTCTCGAAGATAACAAAGGATGGTCAATATCATTTCAAATTCTCCAATTGCACATAATTAAGGAACTTCTGGTCCTCATCTTTGTTATCTTTTATAGGTCTAAATGAGTTTTCATCCACTTCAAGTGATTGAAGCAACCATTAGGTAGCTATGTGGATGCGATACAATAAAATCTCTTTAAAGACCTTTTAGGGATGGTCAATCAAAGGGGAGTGTTGTAAATATATTTTATATATATACTTACCATATATTGTGATGACCATGTAAACCCTAAAAGCCCATGAGCCCATCTTGTTCTCTATAAATAGAGGTCTCCACCCTCATAATAATACACATCTCATTCTCGCTCTCTCTATTTATTCTCTACATTCTCTCTAGTTTATAACAAAAACTAAATTTTCTATTTAATAAAAAATTGCTATATAATTAATAATAAAATAAAAATCATGATTTTTATTTAAATAACTTATATTTTTAATTAATGAAATGTAAGTATCAGTTGAGAAACTAAATATATAATCTATATATATTATAAAACCAAGAATGAATTGTGGTTTATTTTTGTAAAAAAATTTATGATTTTTTTCCATTTTATATTTTATTAAATAAAATTTAATTTATTTAATTTTAAATTTTGAATTTAATCATTTTTCGATTTATTTATCTAGAGTTTTTGGTTAAGGTTATTTTCGGAATCAAACAAATTTATTAAGGGCAAAATTGTCTTAAAAATTCATAAGTTATAAGCTATAAGTTGTAAGCTGGAGTAAGCCTGTTGGATATGAGTTAGTAGATTGATACTCAGATGTTCTAGGGTTAAAAGAAATTGGGGGAAATCATAGTAGTACTATGGAATTGAAGATCCCAAAATCGAGCTGATATCAGTAGATTAGTGTGTCGATAGGATTAGCTGATGTATAGGTTAGACTTGATGTTATGTTTGTTGTTTTTGTCTAAGTCCTGTACGGGGTAGTTGTTGAACTGATCTTCTGCTGAAGATACTTTTCAGAACCCCATGTCATCAGTGTAATCGCTTGCGTTCTTCGTCAGAAGCTGAATGCTAAACTTCGGTGGAGACAGGCGCATCGGCTTACCCGATCTCGGTAGAAGACATTATCGCTGATGGTCATCGGCGGAAGAACCTATGCAAGCACAATACCTTCGCAGATCGACCAACCGACTATCGAAGCTCACTTCATCGGTCGGACGACTCGACCGAAGAAGACAGAGACGTATTCGCATCACGTACCCGACGTAAAAGCGACCCCCGCACCCGAAGTCTTTTCGAATAGTTCGGTAGAAGACATACGAGGTTGTTTGAACGGTCAACTCGACACTCTCACCAACTACAAACCTCGACCAATGAGAAGCCGACAACGCTTACCTACTCTACAAGTAAAGTTTGCTCTCATGAACAGCGCATTAACCGCCTCGCCGCAACTAGCTTGAATTTATGGCCGTTTTCTTTGGAGGCTTGTGACACGTGGCATCGTCGTCTCCAACAGACATATGCCACAACTCACAGCTATAAATAGAGAAGGATTTGAAGATTTTGAAACATAGAGGAATATACGCGAAATCAAGGGAAAGCATTCAAACTCACAACGCTCTAGAACCTTCAAGTTTATCCAGAGACGAACTAGTTTTCATAGAACACTTCTTGTAGTTCATCTCTCTAGAGCTCTTTGATCCCTTTCTTCTCTAAACTAAGCTCATTGCTAGATTCATAGTTTAGATTCGAAGGAGTTCACATTTAGTGAATCGTTCTTGTTGTAAGAACTCCTTCTCAGTTGGAGAATATTCCCTCCCTTCTAAACTTAGGTTTGGATTGTAAAAGTCGCTAAGGACTATAACTTAGAAGGATCCGTCCCGCGTACGGTTTCCTTCTTTGAGACTTGCTCAGATTAATCAACAAGTTTCTCCTGCTGAGTTCAGGACCGTGGACGTAGGATCTGTTATCCGAACCACGTTAAAAATCGCTTGTGTTATTTACTGTTTTATCGCATTGCATTTAACCCAGTCAGAGGACTGCCCAAGGAACTCTAAAGTCAGAAGTTAAAAAGCTCGCAAAGAACTCTAAAGTCAGAGGACTGCCCAAGGAATCTTTTATCAAAGATAGAAATTGTGAAGCATGCCTGAAGGGAAAGCAGACAAAGAAGAGCAATCCACCTATTCCTTCACCTTCCACTGATGGAATCCTTCAGCTGCTCCACATGGATCTTTTCGGGCCAGTCTCTCCAGTGACTATAAGAGGCAAGAAGTATGCCCTAGTCGTCATAGACGACTACTCGAGATATACTTGGGTCATCTTCATCGCCAATAAGTCTGATGTTCAGACTGAGCTGCCTAATCTACTGAAAAAGCTCAGTGTGGAAAAGGACATCAAGATACGAGAGGATACGCTCGTACGGAGGAACGAGTTTCTAAACTCGGTAGTTAAAGAGTACTGCGATAAAGAGGGAATTCAAAGCACGAGACATCACCGCACGCACCCCTTAGCAAAACGGACTTGCTGAACGAAAGAACAGAACACTCAAAGAAGCAAAGCAAGAACGCTCCTAGCGGACTCTGGACTACCCTCAAAGTTTTGGGCAGATGCTACTGACACAGCCTGCTACACTCAGAACCGCTCACTGCTTACAATGCAACACATGAAGACGCCTTACGAACTGTGGAAAGGGAGAATTCCTTCTATTTCTCATTTCCATATTTTTGGGCCGTCCTTGCTTTATCCACAATAATGGGAAAGACCGGTTGAAAGTCTTTGACAAAGCAAATCGATCAAGAAGTATTCTTAGGATACTCTCGGGTCAGCAAAGCATTCAGAGTCTTTAACTATCGGACTCTTTGCGTGGAGGAAAGCCCTCATGTTGTTTTTGATGAGTTTGTTACTGAGGACATGAAAGATACTGAGCCAAACAATGAAGATGTCAGCAGCAAGCTACAGGATCTCGGACTGAATGATAAAGCTGAGAAGATCCAGCATTGTTGGGATGATGAGTCGACGATGATGAAATTCGGACTCGATCAACAAGCAATGTAGCCGACCTGGTTGATTCTCCGAACGTAATCAACAACAGGTAACAACGGTCGATGAGGAAGCCCCCGTGGTAACTGAGACCTCTACTGAGAATATAAACTCAGGGGGAACGTTAAATGTTCCTGAGCTAAATGCCCCTGAACCTGGAAACTCAGTAGATCCTAATCTTCTTACCGAATTGCTTGATCGCACGAACGATACTACCGAAATGCCTAATACTCCTACCGACTCGAAGTAGTATCGAAGAAGAAGCCCGACTCGGGACGCTCGTGGCTCGATGCTCATTCTTCGGATCTAATCATTGGAGATCCGTCGGCTACTATAAGGACAAGATCAAGATTAAGTCAAGGCGAAAGCTCACTTTACTCTTGTTTTACGTCTACGAGATGAACCTCAATCAATAGAGGATGCACTTAAAGATCTTGGACCGGGTCATAGCCATGTAAGAAGAGCTGAACCATTCGTGCGAAATGAAGTATGGGAGCTTGTTGACGGCACCTGGACATCGGCACGTGATCGGAACAAAGTGGGTCTTCAAGAACAAGCGAGATGAAAACAACGTCATTGTCGAAATAAAGCTCGACTAGTTGCAAAAGGTTACGGTCAAGTGAAGGAATTGACTTTGATGAAACATTCGCTCCGGTCGCCGATTGGAAGCCATTCGTCTTTTCCTAGCATATGCAACACATCAAGGTTTTAAAGTATATCGGATGGATGTGAAGTCGGCTTTTACGAACGGCGCATCGAAGGAAGAAGTCTACGTTGAACAACCACTCGGCTTTCAAGCAGGGACATCGAGTGTACGAGACTTAGGAAAGCTCAGTATGGGTTAAAACAAGCACCTAGGGCTTGGTATGATACCCTATCGGACTTTCTACTTCGTAAAAGGTTTTCGAAGGGGACAGTAGATCGCACTCTATTCAGTATAAAGTCGGAAGATGACATTCTACCGGTGCAAATCTACGTGGACGACATCATTTTCGGGCCGTTAAACGAAGTCATATGTCGGCAGTTTGAGAAAATGATGAAGGAGAAATTCGAGATGTCTATGATGGGAGAGATGAATTATTTCCTTGGATTTCAAGTAAAGCAATCAGTGAAGGAATTTTCATCAATCGGGCCAAATACACTCGAGATCTTCTCAAAAGATTCGGTTGTGATTCCGGCAAGAAGCCGGCCAAGATCCCCATGAACACAAACTTTAAAATCGATCTAGACAATGAGGGAGCTTCGTTAACTCTACCGATTATAGAGCTATTATTGGTTCTTTACTTTATTTAATGACTAGCCGACCCGACATAACTTATGCTTTGTAGGTGTATGCGCAAGATTTCAGGCGAATCCCAAGCGAAGTCATCTAGACTCGGCGAAGAAGATTCTCGTGGTATCTAAGAGGAACACACGATCTTTGGGTTATGGTATCTAACACTAACAGAGGTTATTTCGATGCCGATTATGCGGGATGCGGGATAGATCGAAAATCAACTTCCGAACATGTCGGTTCCTAGGCAGCAAGGCGATATCGTGGTTTTCAAAGAAACAAAGCACTCGGTAGCTACGTCCACTACCGAAGCCGAGTACATGGCTGCGAGGAAGTTGCTTTGTGCCCGGATCCTTTGGCTTCGACAACAATTGAGAGATTATGGTATAACTCGGGATGAAGTGCCTATCTACGGTGACTCCACCGGTCGCAATAGCTATAACTCGGAACCCGGTTCCGCATACGAGATGCAAGCACGTGGATATTCGACATCACTTCATCGGAGACCATGTCGAGAAGAAGGACATCGGAATGGAGAAAATCCATACCGATAAGCAAAGAGGCGTACATACCGACCAAACCACTAGCCGAGAACGAGTTCGGATAACTATCGGTTGAGCTAGGTCTCGCTAGATCCTACCGAGACAAGTCGGTAGAAGCCAACTACCGATAATGATATACTTAGCAACAATTGGTATCGGTATGGAATCAGCACGACAAGGTCGAGAAAACTTAGTACAGTGACTCGGTTGGGAGATGCACACTTGCACACGGCAAGGGGGGAACATGGTCGTCAGCACAACCATCCTCCCGATAAATGATGGTAACCGGTGATAAGTTCACTGAAGAGGTTTGCGTAGTATCGTCACTTAAATTGTTCGAAGCATGCCGCATTTAATGCATCGGTCGCTTACATTCGGTTGTTAAGGAGCATTTATTTCTTACCATTTATTATGCTTAAGGTTTAAGGAAAGGTCGGCGGGACCCTTCGCCCGTGTAATTAATGCTCTCGTCGCGCATTTAATGCATGTCTTCTCACTTACCTTTATTACGTATATCTATAGTATTGGCGGCTAAGTAATCATACCCTCTATATCATTCAATCTTAGACGTCCATCGATTTTGAAAGATTAAATTTGAACCATAGGATTCAAACCGAAGATCAAATCAACTTATACAAAATCTTTTCAACTTCGATTACTCCTCACTTTTCGCCATTCTCATATCTTAGAGCTTTTTCTTAGCGATTCGGTTATCTTCCTAAATCCTCATCCAAACCGCATTGCTTGTATATTCATTCAAGCCCTATTTCACGGTAATGTATTAATATCCGCCGATAGTCACCGACTTAATCTATTTTCAAGTCCTAACAATTTGTTTTGCAGATTTCAATGGCGATAGTACGAGACTCCCGAGAAGATGGCCGAGATCATGACCATCCGGGTTCGGTTTGAGCCGACGATGGCTCTCCCAGGCAGTGGACCTTTCATATTTGGAGCCGGTGTTTGGCGCCCTTAAGAAGTCGTGGCCGGCAACTCTTGTGTCGAGGCATCCCCATTCTCATCTGCCGAGACAAGTTGTGGAGGCCTACTACAACCGGAAGTCGCTTGCCTCGGGGAGGAGAAGAGGCTTCGTTTGTTTACGATCGGGAAGTTGCCCCCAAATAAGTGGAGGGAGGCTACCCACTCCTTCAACATCTCGAGGCTCTCGTTCAAGCCTTTCAACTCCCCTCGGTTGGTATTTCTCCCATTGGTTATAAGGAAAGGGAGATAAATGATTACGTCCAAAAGTTCACGTGGGAAGCAAGACATAGTGTTCAAGACGGCGCTACGAGAGGAATCTTTTGCTACCTCAGATACGGGGGTTTAGCTTACGTTGTATCTCATATTCGACGAGCTCAGTTGGATCCTATGATCGGCTTTCTAAGCCGAGGATACAACCGATGATGATTATAGACGATGGAGTAGAAGTGAAGCTGGGCCGACTACTATACTACTCGGTGAAGGCCCAAGCCCGGAAGTTCACTACTTCGCCTCTTTGGAGAGAGGAAGCTAACCAAGACAGCAAGCTCCTATTCGGCACCAAGATGTCGGTGCCTGATAGAGAGTGTGGTACGAAACGTTCGGCTTTTGCGGACTCAAAGTCTTTAGATCTCAAAAGTATTAAATTTATGACAAAGGCCGGAACAGAGAAGTCAATTGGCAAGGGGCCACACGAACCGAAGAGAGCTGCGTCTCGCTCTGCCCCCATCCGTCCAAGTGCCAAAGAAGAGGAGGTTGGCTAAGACTCGACCTGCTGAGGTCACGGTGGCTCGGCCCACTTACCATTATTGAGCCGGCTCCTCCTTCTACTCAAGAGGAGCAACTACTCGATTCGAGATCATCGGAATCGAGGGAGCGACGATCAAGGAGAAGGTCCAAGTGATCAGCTACGAGGAAACAGAGTCCGACAAGAGGGAACCGTCACCCGAACCTACCGCTTGAGTGGACAACAACCGACACCACTCGATTGCGTCTTGCAGCTAAGATTCAAGCAAGAGATACCGGAAATTGCCGAGCACGCAGATCCGGTTGAAATAGCAAGAAGGACAAGAGCTCGGATGCTCTTAAGGTTTCGCACCTTTGGGGACATTCTTATTGACTTTGCCAAATCCCAGCAGTCACCGAGATGAGCTACCGACGGAGGAGCAAGAGCTCCAAGCCAAGATTGGATTCGGAGAGCCACCGATGTGGCGTCCTTCGAAGATTTGAGAGCCGCAATGCTCTATTTACCGAGCTTGAGAGCTCCGATCGAAATGACTCCGCCCCCATCTCCACCTTCCGATAAAGGTGATAATGATGATCAAGATGAGGAGATAGATGGCAAACCCAAGGAAGCGGACCAGGGGAGAATATGCGAGAGGGACAAACTCCCCAAGAGAAGAGCCCAACACCACCCATAGTCACATCGGTGAGGCTACAACCGCTCCGAAGTACGGTAGGGAGCGCTTGATCTCGTTCTTCTCGAGCGAGAGGCTCGGAACCGGCTCTTATCGATACAACCCATCGGTTCCGTGTCCTCACGTTCTGTCAACAAGGCTATCAAACGCCAAGGTGAGAAAAATCGACTCCTAGCCAAAGATGTTCATTTCAAATGGGAGAAGTACACCAAGGCTCAGAACGAAGCTCTAAGTAAGTTGGCCGCCGACATCTCAACTCCTAAAGAGGCTTCTCAGCCAGATTTCAAGGAGATAGTTGAGCGGGCCCTAAGTGCTCAAAAGGCCGATTTAACAAACACGAGTCAAGAATCGCTTGCCACTCGCAAGATAAAACTTTCTTGGAGCAGCTGACTTAGGCTATGAAAACAGTTCAAGGCTTCATAGATGAGAGAAACAAGATAGCAACCATTTCTCTTCAAACAACCATCAAGCAACAGGTTGAGGCCTTAAAAGCCATTCAGAAAGAAATAACAGAATCAAATGATCTAGCTCTGCTAAAACTCCGTCAGGAGTCAGCCGCTCAGTTGAAGAAATCTAGAGCTGATCAGGAGAAAGACTGGGAAAACTACCGCAACTTGGTCGGTGATTTTGATGACACGGTTACCCGGATCAAAGATTCGCGCACAACTGGAGCGGGACGTAAAAGCTATCCGCACCTCCCCGGCAAATATTGCCGATGCCAAAAAGGGGGGAAGATATTGTGAAAGATGAACCCGATACGGATACGGTGACGTCCGGATCCTTGAGGGACGAGCTCGGGAGGCGGGACCCTCCTCGGCAGCCAGAGCCCTCACCGCAGAGATTCAGGGGGGAACGAGGCTCGGAGGCGGGACCATCTACTCGTAAAGGTACATCTACCGAGGTCCTTCTCCTTGATTTCCCACTACAAGCCACCCCCATCTCCTCTTCACTGCGCACATAGACGAAATCGCTCAATTCCTTGAAGAGCCAATGAAGAAGAAGAGTCTCAACAGCTGCCGCAGAGGTCGGGGAAGGAAATCGCTACTGAATCCATTACTCCTTCCTCCCCGGTCAAGAAGTTTAAATCAAAAGCGGAGCAAGAGGCATTCGACCTCAGAATAGCCCAAGAGCTACAAGACAAGCTGGACCAGGAGCGTCAGCTAGAGGAGGCAGCTGAAGCAGCGAAAAAGCCTAAGGGCAAAGCTGTCAGGGGCAAAGGAAAGAGAAAGGTCATTAATACAGTCGAAGAGCAAAAGAAGAAAGCCCAAGAAGATTTTGCTAAGGCTCTTTCGACTGAAATCAAAGCTACTGCTCAGAGTATTCCCATATCTACTCTTACACCTGAGCAGATAGCAGAAGAACACGCGACCTGGGAGGCGACGCTGCAAGGACTGAGTCTCAGACGAGGAGACACTAGAGCAGCCGCTCTCCGTGAAAAGAAAAGGATGGCTGACCTGGCAAGAATGAAAAGCCTATCTGATAAGCCAGCGGCCGATCCGAGAAAACAGATACCCAGAGGATCGAGGAACATGACTACTATCAGAACTCCTCGTATGAAGTTGATTCCTGCACCTCATGTGGACAAATGGGTACCTGCTGATCTGAATGATCAATGGGAGACTCTCAAAGAAATGTTTGTTAAAAATCTGTATGTATGGGGCTTCTATCCGAAAGACATTCCGGCTGATCAACTGTTCGAAGAATGTTTTAATAAAGTTTTTCCAGAACTCGGAGAACGGTTGCTGCCTATCATGAAAGAACTGAACATTCCTGTGAAAGCACCTGCATTCAGAAGATATCCTCCTCCCATGACTGCTAAAGGCATTATCATCACAAAGTCTATCGAAGAAGAAATCGAATCTGCAGCCTATCAGCATGAGTTACATCCGCATAGACCAGAAGATCAAGAGAAAATCCAGGTTTTGAGCAAAAGGATTTATAAATTTTACTGCCTGGACCCTCCAGCTGATCGCTCGGCGGATTTCAAGAAGAAGACTCAGAGCTTCAAACGACAGCAGTGATTTCTCCTCTTTATTTTTTGATAATTCTTTGTAATAGCATAGGAACCTGTACTTTGACGATCTATCTATAAGAGTTCCTATCGCTTGCTAGACAATCGCTCATTGTCTTTAAGCTTTTTAGTGTAATGTTTTCACGACTGATCACCAAGTGATCTGACACACACTCACATCAGTTTCTCTGATCTTGCCTTTCTCTCACCTGCTGAAGTTCATTTACTATTATCAGTTTTTCCTCAAATGCTTTAAGGGGGAAATTGTTGTCAGTAGGACAGTATCTTTAATAGATGTTAGAGTATAGAGGTTTTGGCATCATCAATTAGGGGAAAATTGTTGGATATGAGTCAGTAGATTGATACTCAGTTGTTCTAGGGTTAAAAGAAATTGGGGGAAATCATTGTAGTACTATGGAATTGAAGATCCCAAAACCGAGTTGATATAGTAGATTAGTGTGTTGATAGGATTAGCTGATGTATAGGTTAGACTTGAAGTTATGTTTATTGTTTTTGTCTAAGTCCTGTACGGGGTAGTTGTTGAACTGATCTTCTGTTGAAGATACTTTTCAGAACCCCATGTCATCAGCGTAATCGCTTGCGTTCTTCGTCAGAAGCTGAATGCTAAACTCAGCTGGAGACAGCGCATCAGCTTACCCGATCTCAGTAGAAGACATTATTAGTTGATGGTCATCAGCGGAAGAACCTATGCAAGCACAATACCTTCGCAGTCGACCAACTGACTATCAGAAGCTCACTTTATCAGTCAGACGACTCAGCCGAAGAAGACAGAGACGTATTCAGTCTACGGTACCCGACAAAAGCGACCCTGCACCTGAAGTCTTTTCGAATAGTTCAGCAGAAGACATACGAGGTTGTTTGAACGGTCAACTCTGACACTCTCACCAACTACAAACCTCGACCAATGAGAAGCCGACAACGCTTACCTACTCTACAGTAAAGCTGCTCTCATGAACAGTGCATTAACTGCCCTGCTGCAACTAGCTCGAATTTATGGCCGTTTTCTTTGGAGGCTTGTGACACGTGGCATCGTCGTCTCCAATGGACATATGCCACAACTCACAGCTATAAATAGAGAAGGATTTGAAGATTTTGAAACATAGAGGAATATACGTGAAATCAAGGGAAAGCATTCAAGCTCACAACGCTCTAGAACCTTCAAGCTTATCCAGAGACGAACTAGTTTTCATAGAACACTTCTTGTAGTTCATCTCTCTAGAGCTCTTTGATCCCTTTCTTCTCTAAACTAAGCTCATTGCTAGATTCATAGCTTAGATTCGAAGGAGTTCACATTTAGTGAATCGTTCTTGTTGTAAGAACTCCTTCTCAGTTGGAGAATATTCCCTCCCTTCTAAACTTAGGTTTGGATTGTAAAAGTCGCTAAGGACTATAACTTAGAAGGATCTGTCCTGCGTACAGTTTCCTTGCTGAGACTTGCTCAGATTAATCAACAAGTTTCTCCTGCTGAGTTCAGGACCGTGGACGTAGGATCTGTTATCCGAACCACGTTAAAAATCGCTTGTGTTATTCTTGTTTTATCGCATTGCATTTAACCCAGTTTTAAATCATCAGCTTGCATAAAACGTATCTTAAAAAGCGCACAACCAAAAGACTTTACATTGCGAAAACACGTTTTCAAAAGAGACGACTCCGGGCCTAACACTTATCCTCACTACAGTCTCTGACTGAGTTTCGTAATACTGACATTAGTCAGTAGAAGAGCTCAGAAGCTGACTCACTTTGACCCCAGTGATCGAAGGCTTATTTGGCACTGTTCATCAGTTGCAAACATCAGCTTCAACTGACCTTCATTGAGAAAAAGAAACAGAGCTCAGGTGTATTCACCCCCCCCCCCTCTACACCTGACTTTTCGTCTCCGGACCAACAAAGCCAGCTTAAGCAGCTTCTCTAAAATGTGTAGGAAAATAGAGAAGCAGCAGCTTAAAGCTGAGTTTCCAAACACCTAAAATACAACTTTAAATTATAAGTTGTGAAGCATAAGTTGTCCAAACACTCCTAAATATCGGGCAAAAGCAACAAAACTAATATTGATTATTGAAGGTCGGTATTTCGGTATTTTAAAATTGATTTTTATGATTTCGTATTTGGTAATAACCTAATCCTGATTTTTTGTATTATTATTTACTATTCACTTAATATATAGCCTCATAATTTTTTAAAAAAATATTTCTCATTAAAAATAATTTAAACTCAAAATTATCAACTGTTTCACTCTTCTCCAAGACACTCAATTGCTAGTTTGAAAAAGAACTCATCGATTAGTAGTTAGTCGCAATTATCTTCGTCTTAATAGTTCATGATAGTAAAGTGATCAAAATAAAGTATATCAAATTATTTATTTTATAAGATCAAATAATCGATTTCATACGTGAGGGAGAGACAATCATTTATGTTGCATAATAGCACAATATAAAGTAATAAGGTTTTGCGCATAATGTATTCATTATGTCATTTTTGTTCTAACTTATTTGTCGAACAAGAATTAAGTTACATAATAATATGATCGGATTATTATAAAAAGAATAAATTAATCTGATTTGCTAACTCTTTTAAATAAGTATAGATCAATGTAGATTTATATACAATTCTATTAAATAGTGTAAATTTATATAGCAAATAATTATGTTCGACTTAACAAAGACTTGTATAGAATTGTACATGATAAGATATGACTTAGATGTTAAATTTAGAGTGTTAGATTAAATAGATTTTAAATAATCATTATCAAAGTTGAGATTATAAATAAGATTAAAATAACTCATTTATAATTACTATATATTCAATCGAATATATTTGTCGAACAATGATTATTTTACTAGTTTACGCAGAAGTATTGTTTTTGGTTAAAGGTAATTTTAAGAAATTTAAATAATTAAATATATGTATACAAATTCTAAAAGGGTCATTTCGCCCCGTAAGGAACGATTTTGCTTAAAAATAAAAAATAAAAATTGTAAATTAACTAATTCCGCCCTCATAGGCTCGAAGGAGGAGTAAATACTCCAAATCAAAAACTCTACTAAAATCAATACCTGTAAATGATGACAACTTCTACAACAACGAATACTCAACGTGGCGGACTCGCCAAGACTTGTTCAAAATATGATAAAATCATGTGCAATTATTGGTGGTTAATATGTGAATATGTCGGAAAATCAAAATTCATTCTTTACCAATGTATTTCAGAGCACGAAATTCAACAAGAACTAAATTATGAATAGGGTTTAAGAGGCGTTACGAACATCGAGACAGTAAAACTTGATCCTATTCTCGGTTATATGAGAGGATTTGAGAGGGTAAGTTTGAGGGATGAAGATAAATCTTAGGGGTGTTTGGTTCATGGGTATCCTACCCTACTATGGGTATCACTCGGGTTTGATACCCATATATCGTGTTTGGTACATGGGTATCGATACCCTACTATGGGTATCAAACCCATATGGGAATGATTTTTTTGAAACCCAAGTGATAAGTGGGTATGAGTTTTGATACCCATATGAGTATCAAAATTATATTTTATGTATTATTTTTTAAAATTGAAATTTATTTTTATAATATTATTTAAAAATAATAATGATATAAATATATATTTTCAATTTTATAAATAACAAGTATCATTAGTTAGAAATATTTTAGCATTAATATAAAAATATTTTTATAAAAATATATACACTTATGTTTGAAATAAATAACTTTATAAAAACATAACTTTATAATTATTAAATAAAACTTAATAATAAAATTTATCAAATAATAAACATTATTATTTAAAAATATTTAAACATAATTTATCAAAATGTTTTTAATTTAATAAAAAGTAAATACACTAATCTCATAAAAATATATAATAACATATAATATTAAATAAAAAATATAAATAATTTATAAAAATGTTTTTAATTTTTATTAAAATAAATATTCAATAATCATAAAAATATGTAGAAAGTATTTTTACAAATATTTTTTAAAATATTAGATTATTTTTTTTGTAAATAATCAAATAAAAGATAATGTACTTTTTATTAAAATATCCATGTATTAAATTTCACAAAATAAAAAAAACATGACTCATGTTATTATTATTTGTCACGTTAGAATATTCACAAAATTATCATAATTTTTTTATATAAAATTATTCATTCCCATTGAAGCCTAAGTACAACCAAACATCATATTTGGTTATCATACTCATTCACTAGCAAATGCCAAACACCATTAAAGGAATTACTCATATCCATACTCAATCACCCAACTATCATACCCATTACCATTGTCATTCCCGAATTCTTACCAAACGGCCCTTTAATCTTATATGTACAGGATTTGGGTTTAACAAATTTGGTAAAATTCTTAAAGCCAGTCTCCTAATAAACACAACTTGTTATTCAAATTTAAGATTATTTTATATAAAAAATTTGGGAAGTTCTCATTAATTTCAACATGTCATCGATTATCTTTGTTCCCTAGGTCAATATAGACGTGAAAATTAATTGGGAATGTCGATTTTAATTGTTAATTGGATCCGCAAACACAATCCTATTTATTTATATTTTAATTATCTTCTAAGATTTAAAATTATTACATAATTTAATGATGGAAATACTATTGAACCATGATGTTTTAACCAGTTAGTTAAAAAATTAACAATTGAGTTTTAACCAAACATTCGAGCATCCTCTATTCTATTGAACTAAAAATCTAAATTAAATGATTAATCGAAATGAGCGGTTGTAATTGTTCCGAACTCAATTATAATTGAACCGAAACAAAAGGTAAAACCCATAAATCTACCGTGCAATTAGAATTTACTTGTAACCATAGAGTTAAAGTTTAACCAAATAACTCAGATCTAGACAGTAAATCACACTCCTGTACATGAGGGGATGAGATCACATTTTCAATAAATCAATGTCTAATTAGTGTCTGATTTAAAACGATGTAATTTTTTATTATAAAAATACACTCTTTAATTATTTATTAAATTATTTTTCAATCTTATCCTTTTAATTTATTATTTTTCAATACAAAACTACGTGGTTTTAAATTGGATATCAATTGGACATTAATATTTTGGACAGATAATCTCATCGCGTAAGTGTGGGTACAACGCGGATCTTCTGGGCCATTTATGAAGGACCACTCGGTAGCCCACCAATCACACGGCGCCACGCGTGTATTAATGGGCCACCCTTACATTTAAAAAATATTTGAGTTATAAAATGATGACCCACTAATGCACGCGTGGCGCCGCGTCCACCCATTATGGCCAGATGATCTTCTGGCGTGTGGGTAAGTGTATTCCATACGCTTGTAATCGTTCATTAATCATTAACACAAGACAATTAATATTACACAAGAAGATTGGACAACCAAACCAACCCAACAACGAAGAAAAAACTCAGAGACAGACAACATCAAATATCTCGAAGCTTCCTCAGATTCATCGGGGTCATGTACTTCTCCCCGCCATCCACCAACTGTGCGGCGACTATAAGGTTCGCCGCCTCGCTCGGGTGGTACGGATCCCAGAAGACATGCTTATCCCGGTCCGTACACATGCTCGACGACGGCCCGCACGGAATCACACCGGCGAACTGCCCGCCGTTCCCGCAGCAAGCCTTGCTCGAACTCGTAAACCCTACAATCACTCGAATCAATCAATCGATCGATCAAAAATCAATCAAAAATCACGATCTTCTTACCGTATTTGTCGTAATTCGTGATGAGCTCCATCACAAGCGCGTACACGTCAGCGTGGACGAACGTGGCTCCGGGGAGATTCTCGTTGAGCTCGCGGAGCAGATCCTTCAATCTAGCGTTGTATTGAAGCGCAAGCTTGTTCGGCAGCGAAACGCATTCGTTTTCGCTTAGTTGATTTATCGTCTTCTGATAGGGTATGCATCCGATGGGTCCCACATTTCCGATCACAAATTTTCTCGCATCAAGTTTGTATAGTCTCTGCATTTATTAGTTAATTAATGAATTAGGCTAGATGAGTGGAATTCGCAGCCGTTAATCTATCTATCGTACCATGAGTTGGCCGCGAAGATGGCTGAGGAGATCGTCGACGAAGGTGTTTGGGGTCTCGGTGATTCTTGCACCCATTGAGATTACGGGGAGGAGATAGTTGTTGAGGAAATCATTGGAGCCTATTGTGATGGAGAAGATTGATCTTTTGGTGACGTATTCTCTTGCCTTTGATGCACCTAATAGTTTGTCGATTTGTTTTCTGGTTATGTTGAAGTAATCTACTTGAATGTCCATTGACAGCCGGTTCACCTATAATTAAACCACCAAAATCTTCATTCGAAATTGAAATGTACGACAACGTACTAAGAAACCCCATAGGATTTTATGTCCTATTTTCATGTCTCATTCGTGTCCGATTGCTATTTTTAACAGTAAGTATTTAGGTGTTTACTATTTGAATTCTAGTGTTATAGTAACTATTTAGATGCTTACTGTTAAAATGTGAGTGAGATACAAGAAAGTCAGAAAGAAAATTTTGATTGCTAAGAAAAGTACACTTTTTTTTTTTTTTTTGTCTTTTCAATAAGAATGGTACGAAAATACAATGTTGTACCAATTTCTTGATACAGTGTTGTAAATTTCGTTTCACTCTGAAATCTTTAAACACAATTAATGTCAATCAAATTATGGAATTGTCCTCCTGCTATCTTCTTTTAATTAGTTCAATGTTTGTTACAGATATATGAGATTTTAAAATCAAACATGTCGGAAAGACCATTTAATTTTAAAAGTATGAACATATACGTTGAATTTTAAAAAGGGAAAACATATCACCTTGTCATTTTTGTTGCTCATAGGAACAAAAAAGGGTGACCAGAAGAAAATGATGGTATTGAAGTTATGAAAGAATAATAAATTAAAAGAACATTAAAGGTATTTTAGATATTTTAAATGAGACAAACTAAAATACTGCAATAAAAATAGAGTATAAATACATCGGAAAAGACGAGATGTGAGAACACAAATACTTACAAAAATTCTTCCGGTGGCGTTCATGATCCCGCCGCCTCCGGACGCGTAGTTAACGCCGTGGAGGATGGCCCTTCCGGTAGTATTCGGAGCAAGAAACGGCAAGGCATAGTGTTGCTGCCCTAGTTTCTCCCCTGCCACACCAAGAACATTCTGGATGATAAGAAAAAAATATCAAACACGAGAATAAATGAATACCTTACTTACCAACAATGTCTCCGATAGTTCTTCCGTTAGTATACCGACCAGTCGGATTCCCACCGGAAGCTTTAAAGTCGATGCCATTGGGTTTAATATTCGCCTTAGACAACGTGGGTAAATAATTGTTATTACCGGCGTCGACTAATGAATCGCCGAAGATGAAAGAAGCACCCTTTGTCAGATCTTCATCACCTTGGGATATTCCAAAAGAGCCAAAGGTTATGATCAAAGACATAACCATGGCCACCATGTGATGGGATTTGAAGGTCATGATTAGAGTAGTCCGTGGTAAGATTATACAACTTGAGTTACAAGTGAACATATATATAAATATGTGTGTTAGAGAGAGACTTAGGAAACTTGTAAGATAAGAATCTTTGAGGTTGTATTTTGGTGTGAATATTGAAAATTTGTGATTTTTCTTGATTAGGTCATCTATATAGTTTAACTTGTTTAAGTGAGCATGGACTAATGCTGCTCCCTTTTTGTGTATAAGACAGTTAAATTACAAAACTAGGTGAAGTCAAAAGGAGAGTGTCCTGCCCAAATTAACTCCCCAATTAAGGACCTTACGAAATTAGACTTACAAACTATATGGCATTGTGGGAATTGGCAAACAACATTAGTCAATTATTTGCGACTTGTTGAATCTAAAATACAGTTAAACTTCGATAAAAAAAATATTCATTTAACGAGGTTATTACGTTATCGAATATTATTTTAGTGCATTGACTCATATCGGGATCGGAATAAATTATTATCTTAGCGAGATTATTACTTTATCGAATATTACTTTATCGAGGTTTAACTGTATTTGTATAAGTATTTTATTGATTGAATGTAAAAGTACTACTACTATTTAAAGAGTGGTTATATTTACTAAATCTTTCATTTTTATTGAAATTACATACATATAGAAAATTCACGTTGCAAAATCAGATTTACAGTATCATGAATAACTAGAAGAAATGACAAGATTTATGTTGAAATAATGAAAATACACCTGAAGATTGACATAAAAGTCAAAGAAAACAAATATTTCTACTTTTATCGCATTTATGCGATAAGAAAAACCGCCGCTATTTGTATTACAAACAAAGTAAACTCCGACAAGATACTTTGCCGTATCAAATATATTTTAGTAAACATGACATCTAATTTTAATAAATATTAGTAGTATTCCTTTCGTTCCAAATATATTTGTCTATTTGTTTTTTTTCCACATATATTAAAAAAAGATTTAATAAAATGAAAGTTAGATAAATGTTGATATTGCAATTCAAATAAATTAAAGTAAATCATTAAAAAGTTAATAATATAATTGTATTTGTTATTATAAAAGTTGGATAAAATAGTTTTTTTCTATATTAGCATATTAATTAGATCTATTAAAGTTAGCAAAATATTTAGTTAGACACACAAATTTTTTTAAGAGGTATATAAATTTGAGACAAACAAAAAAAGAATATAGACATATAAATTTTGGACGGAGGGAGTATAATATTTTCCTCTTTTGGATATCTATTAGAAGTGTCTCATTTCTAAAAAGGTTAAAAAATATGTGTAATAATCAACCACTTAAAAGTCAAATAATACATACCTAGGGGTGGAAACGGGTCGAATACGAGAAGACCGGATACGAATATGGATTCGGAACATTCGGGATACGAATACAGAGTGGATATATGACGAATTTGGATCGAATTCGAATAACAATAATTGGATCTAATTGTGATTGCAACATATGAAAAAAATCACGTATACAATATTTAAGAGTATAAGTTTTAATGCAAACTATAGTTAAAATACTACCCATTATGAATAACATAATTTTTAGGATCAAGAAAGTACGAAAAAATTCCAAAATTCAACATAAAATATCTAACAATAACCATAGAAGCACTTAATATTTTTTTTTAATATCTTTTCTTAATCTTAATTTATTATTATATTAAAAAAATAATTATTAAATAATTCGGAAAATATCCGAATTCATAATCTGGGAAATATCCGAATTCATAATTCGAGAAATATCCGATTAAATACGGGAAATATCGGATACGGGCGAATAATGTGAAATCCGAATTCGAATCCGTATCCGATTTAAGCTATCCGGATTCGAACCCAAATTCGATCGGATACTAAATTTGCTCTCCGAATTTGATCCCAATCGAATTCGGCTCAAAATGGGGCGGATAATATCCGATCCGTTTCACCCCTATATTTACCATAAAACCAATGTCATAACCAGGTAGAGGCTGGTGGGGCCAGTTCCCCATGGAGCTTTGATAAGAATTAAGTATATGAATTGGTCCTGTGGTTAATATATCCTCATTTCTCTTAGAGGTTGATGGGTTCAACTCTCAAGAAGCTATTTTCTTGTTCTTTTTCTTTTCTTTCCCTCTCTTTTCTAAATTTTTTTTATTTCCCCATGTTAATAATCATTTTTATGGTAGACCTCAAACGCATTTTTTTTCTAGCTCCCACTATATTAAATTTCTAGCTACGCCATTGCACAAAACACCATTTTTCTTTATAACAATGCAAAAAAGAAATTGGAACAATATTAATAGGACTGAGGGAGTACTTGATTATATATTTTTATATAAATCAACACTCTATCATGTCTTAAATTTTTCAAAAAATATATTTCCACGTATATATATCTTGTTGTGTCGCGTGTTCAATATATGCACGCTTTTAGGAATTAGTGTAATAACTTGGATTTATTTTCTAGAACCAGAATGGAAGCAAACAGTTTAAACTCTATTTAGCCCAGGACATAAAATTTGTTTTGGCCCATGAAGGAAACAGAAAATAAAGAAATAAAGTCAGTAGGGGTGTTTCCGTCAATTGTCAAGACATGACACTCAAATTTCCCTCGTCCCGAAGCACACGGATGTTCTCCACTAATAAGTACTAATAAGTGGGATTGTAAAGGAATCGAATATTATAATTTGTATTTGTATTTGATTAGCAAATGAATCAAATTGAATATTTATAATTGAATTCGAATCTCAAAATCTCGAATACGAATATCAAAAATCAAATACGAATACCGAATCGAATCAAAACTATTTGATTTGTTTACAATCCGAATCTTATTTCATTCCCTTCTCCTTCGATTGAGTAGGGCTTCCACTTTTCACGTTTTGTGATATTATGAAATTAAAATTTAATTTATTTATTTAATTGATATTAAAAAATACATATATTAAAAAAAGGGAATGAGTTATTAAATTTTGATTTAAGCCCTTAACATAAATATTTTAAATTAAAATTATAATAAGTTTATAAAAGTTACCATATATAAAAATAATTATTATATATATAATTTGTATTTAATCGAATATTTATGAATATTGAATCGAATATTACAATTTTGTATTTATATTTGATTAGTAAACGAATCGAATCGAATATTTATAATCGAATTCGAATCTCAAAATCTCGAATATGAATATCAAAAATCGAATATGAATATCAAATCGAATCAAAACTATATGATTTGTTTACACCCACTAATAAGTAAATACGACCGTTGTAAAATCCGTCTCTCTCCCCCTCTCTCCCTCTTCCCTTCAGACCCTCACTACAAATACACCTTCTCGATTCGAATTCAGAATCAGAACTGTTACAGCTTCAACAATGGCGACTCTGATAAGCTCACCACCGGAGAACCTTAACACTCCCGAACAAATGCTGCAGCAGCGGGAAACCGCGGAGGAAGACGATGCGCATGGCGACGAGGTTTCGGACTATGAGATGTGCAGAGAAGAACGAATCAGAGAGAATCGGGAGCGAATGCAGAAGCTTGGAATTCTCGATCTTTCTCAGAAACTCAATGCCCTCAAACCCACCCCCGTCAGAGCCTATCGCCACAAAACTCCGCGGCTTCACTCTCCGCTGCCTCCTTCGTCTCCGGCTCCCATCCGCCGCTCCTCTAGGTGCCTTATATCAAATTTTATCTTCTATTTTTCTTTTTCGATGTTTTATCTTTTATTTCGGTTTTTTGTTGGTGCCGTTCCGCCGTTTTTATCTCCCGGGGAAATTGGGGATTTTTGTGTGTTTTGTCGTTTCTAGTATCTATTAATTGTTTGACTTTGGTTAGAATCGGAGAGCATCTTAACATGCTCCTTGTAGAATTGTGCAATTACAATTATATGGTGAAATTAAAAAAAAAAAAAAAAGAAAAAAGGATAAGCAACACCATTAGGAATGGCAAATCTACAATGTGGCTTCCCAATTCTTACTGATTGTGGTTGGTTTATGGTGTTCTGTTGACATGTCAGTTTGAAAAATGATTATGATCATCATTCAGTGGTTATTGCTAATCTTTTCTTTTTTGTGGGGATATAGGCTACAAAACTCTACACCAGTTAGCTACTGTGAAGTACAGGTAGATAAAAACAAATCATCAAAGGGCGGTATTATATTGAGAGAGGAGGGGTCTAGGCCTGAAGTTTACACCGAGGAACACGAGAAATTGCTGGGTAGCGCTGAAAAGAGCTGGACTCTCTTTGTTGATGGATATGGGAAAGATGGGAAGCGGATTTACGATCCGGTGAAGGGAAAGACTTGTCACCAGTGCAGGTCAGCAGCACTTTCCTCTAGTTGTGCTGACTCTTCATTTATTACTTCTTCTGTGTTCCTAGTTTGTTTTGCATGAAGCATATTTTGTTTCAAGCATGTTCAATACACTATGTCAACTTTATGGCAGTTTCTAATTTCATTAGGCACTCACAAGATTCCGCCCTCTTTCAATCCTTAAGTTGTCAAGCACAATCTCTAACCCTCAAAGAAGTCCTTTTGTATCTCCAATATCAAAAATTGATATTGCCCACATCTTAGCTAGTGTGTATTCCACAATATACCCTCTACATGAGCATCACCGCCTTAAATGCTTTTTATGCAGACAGCCTCGTCTTATTGCATGTATAACCACATTTTTCTGTTTATACTATCTTCTAGGGCAATATATGATTGCCTCAAAAGCATCACTTTATAATCACAGGGTGTAATGCTGGGCTTTAAATGTGATCTGTTTTGGTCAGTTATTCCATTTTTATGTTTTCAACTTTCCGGAATTAGGAGGTCGCCTTTCGCACTGAAATTACAAAGCCATATTTTTGAAGAAATTTTTCTCCGTAAAACTTCAGTTTGAATTTTGTAAGGAAGAGAATACTTTCTATTACCAAATTCTTACCATAACGATTTCTAGTTTTTATTTGAGAATCTAGCCAACTTGTTGCATTGTTATTGTTTCTAGTTTCTATTTGAGAATCTACCACATCTTGCGATGCTTTTCTCATCCTAGCTTTGAGTTTGACTTTATATGGTGTTTATTTCTGATTTTTAATATGTCCGTTGGATTGCTTTGTATTTATGGTGTATTTGTGGCTCAAAAGAACTCTCCTAAAATATGCAGGCAAAAGACGCTTGGTCACCGTACGCACTGCAGCCAATGCAGTATGGTTCAGGGACAATTCTGTGGAGATTGCTTGTGCATGAGGTATACAAACGTAGTAACATTGCTTCTCATACCTTCATTTCAGTTGCATCTATCTGAAAGTTTCTTTGAGGGGATGTGGATGTTAAATAGGATTTAAATGGTGTTATCCATGGTTATGTAACTGCCGGTTAGAATTAGAAAAGTGACGGTAATTGTCAGAAAAAACGCTACTGCACTTGAACTGGCGACTTTTTAGTGTTTTTTAGTTTCCGACTTAAATTTTTTACAGTATTTATAGGTTGTAACTTGTAACTTTTATTTTGAGTAGTACTTAATATTCTTATAAGCTATAACTTATACCATGACAAATTTCTTCCAGATATGGGGAAAATGTGCTTGAAGCAAATGCAAATCCTGAATGGATTTGCCCTGTTTGTCGAGGAATTTGCAACTGCAGTTTGTGCAGGCAAGCAAAAGGGTGGGCTCCTACTGGGACGCTTTACAAGAAGGTAAGTCCAGAAACTCTAGTTATTATTCACTTTCGAGATTCGACTAGTACATTTGAAGCTAACTCCACTTTTACATCCTTCAGATTACAAGTCTTGGCTATAAATCAGCAGCGCACTATCTCATCCAAACACGACGTGCAAATACAAATACAGAGAACAATTCCGGTACCAAGTTCCCAGTTTCTGCTAAGAGATCACTGCCATTTTCAGACATTGAAGTAACCAGAGAAGAGGATGATCTTTCTAAACCTAGCTCTGAATCTTTGAACCCTATTCCCGTACTCTTGTCTGATAAAGATTCTCATGATGGGAAGTGGGTTCTTGAAAGTGCAGCCGAGCCTCTGCTGAATCGTGATAATGCTACCTTGTCGAAAGATCAACATGAACATCCATTGAAGCCTGACCCTGAAAAGGACTCTGCTGGATGTACCAAGGATGTAGAAGTTATAACTTTGGCAGGTAATGAGCTTGAAAAGAGCAGTATAAACGGTGTAACTGTAGTCGAGCCAAAAACTACCGCTCTTGAAGGAGGTGATGTCGATGAAATTAAGGAAGAGAAGTTTGTTCCGGACAACAAGGATGTAGTTGCAAGTCCAAAATCCACCAAGAAACGGGTGAGGTGTGAACGAGGCGCAAGAAAGCCAACACGAGTGAAGAGATGCAGTTCATAAACTCGAACAGCACTACAAGAATCACATTAGTGATAGATTGAGGAAAGTGAGCGTAGAGCTCTGATCAACCTCTTAATGCTGTAGCATTACAAGTTTGTGATGTATAATTGGAAGCATCTGTTGTAGTTTGCTTAACTTATAACCCCTTGTTTTGTTGCAAACTCACCATTTTGCTATTTTCTTGTAATTTGGCTGCAGAAAATGCAAAATGTACCTTCGGAACAGTTAGCACAGCACTCATTTTAAAGGCAATGAATTTAGAGGCTAGTTAGTGTCAATGTGCAGCAGCAGGAATCATGACATAAAGCTCTAAAGTTGGGGTTTTAGATTTTACTTTTATCACCCCGGTGAGTTATTGGTTTTTCAACCTTCTTCAGGCGTCAAGGTTTCAATCAATTTCTCTGGCACAATAATTGTTTTATAGGGTTTTTTATTTAAGAAATCATGCTCCACATCTACAAACTACACAAGTTCTTGAGACATCCAGGTTTCAATTAATTTCCCCGATAGATTTATTGTTTTATAGGCCTTTTTACCTTCTTTTCTTTCTTTTCTTTTTTTTTATGTTTTTTTAATTCACATGCTTTACCAAGCTCACTTTTTTTTCCTCTCTCGTTATTTTGACTCACTTAGCTCTATATTTCGTTTATTTTTTGATTATTGAATTAATTTATTCCCACCATAAATTTCATTTTTTGAAAATATTTTACAACATGCCCATTCTACTCTAAACTATCCAACCTCTTCTAAAATCCACCCTTTTTTATTCAACAATACACTTTTTTTAATCACGTAACAGACATGATTTCACTTGATCTTCTTATGGAGTTAATGCAATTTTATTCAACAGTGTGTGCAGTCTCAAAATCTTCATCTTCTGGGTCATGTCTTCTTTATGTGCCACATGATCCAAGTCGCGATTCTAAAGCTCCTTATTACGTGTGACCTCAGTTCACAAATTTCAACAACTAAATTATTAGGGATTATAGAAGACGAAAATGCCACTCATTTTTCTTTCTTTTCAGCCACAACCTTAGTCTTGTCTCTCTCCATAGGACGACGAAATGTCGAAGCATTACTCGAAGGAGTTTCTGGAGTCCGTTGGAGGATTAACTTCTTCATCAATCCTTGTTCTTTTCGAGCTAGTACGACTTTCTTCAATAATGTCTCATGAGTGGTTTTCTAAGATGTGTAAAATCCATTGACTCTAATCTGAACTCCCATATGAAATGAATACTTATTACCTTTTGAAATACAGCTTTCCTCGTCGCATAATAACACGTGAACCGTATTTGTTTGTCCTAGTAGTTATAAAGATGGGATTAAATTAAAAAGTTATCACTTCTATGAAATCATATTTGTTTGTTCCATTAAATTTTTATATGTTGGGATTATAGTAGACTTGAACCTGTCAGAAGCTGTCACACAAAAGAAATTTTGCAATTGCAGACACCCCTTACTAATTATGAATAACTTGATTTTGTTTTAAAATAAATCTAGAAAATTCAAAATTTGTAAACCATGATGAATATTCGGTAACATGAGAGCACTCAATTATTTATAAAACACAATTTCTATATTTTTGTATGCACTCTTTGGCGTTCCTATTATTAGCAATCAATCTTTGGTAAATAATCATTGTATACGAGATCTTGATGTGGGATTTTACATCAAGCCTAGCTAGCTTCCTCAAAAATCTCAGTTGTATATTTAGGGAAAATTTAGTAGCAAAGTGCAGAGGCTAGCTGTAAATAAATGCAATATATACGGTCACATTACGTGCATTTATTACTCACCAAGGTACTGAAAACGACACTCACAGGCAAAATCCATGATACATTATTATATAATCCATTATTATATAATACACTACCCCATTCCACTAAAATTGATCATGTTTTTTAATTGAAATGTCCTATTTAAATTGATTATTTTCCAATTTGATAAATAATCAATTTTATGTCTATTACTTTATCATCTATTATTTTAATTTCCATACAAAAAAGTGGTCAACTATAGCAAGCTGCGGTACGGAGGTAGTACTATTGTTTTACAAAATAAAAAAAAAGATATTATTTTACCACAAATTCATTTTAGTTAATCACACTATTTTCTTGGTCCAAATAAATCAAGTGATATTATTAATTTGTGATTTAATAAACCCAATAAATATGCACTGCCAAATTGTAATAAATATTCTAATTTCGCATGTGTAGCCATTTTTTTGAAAACACGGTTTTTATATAACTAACTCGTCAAACACAAAATAATAATAATAATAAAATAAAATAAAATGATAGGGTGTGGATTTGGTAGGAACCACATTTAACGTAATAACTACAAATGCATAATCCTTATTTGTTTTATGCATAATTTTTATATTTTTTTGCAAAAGACCTGTAATTTTACATTATGCATAACATTTATACTACATTCGTCCCACTATTATTGTTCTACTTTCCTAATAGAGTTGTCTCGTTATTATTATTCTCTTTCATAAAATAGCAAAAAGTTACTCTTAAACATAAAATGATGTGTGTCCCACATACTCACCACTTACCCCCACATTATTATAATCTCTCCAAAAATATATCTTTCACACGATTTCGTTCAACTCCGAACTCATAAATTTATGTTTTTTAATTTTTTGGAAACTTTAGATTTTTCTTCAATTACAAAACGAAAAAAAAAATCGATTGCCTCAACTATGTATTGCAATAATTTTGATGAATTCTCATTTCTTGCCACCAACCGCTCATCAAAAACTATATCCATTTCTAAATACAATTAAAATTCATAAGATACACACTTAAACAAAAAAATTTAATCTCCGTTCCGAAACGAAAAGGAACAATAATAGCAAGACAGAGTGAATATATTTTATGCAGAAAAATAAAAGTATAAAATTACATTTTTTTTTGCATAAGTATATAATAATTATATATGGTTCTTAATTCTGACATTATATGTGGTTTTAGTCTATCTTAAATCAAGATAAATTTCTTAATAAAATTGTCCCCCCCCCCCCTCACTATATAAAATGTCCTCTTTTTTCATATTATATTTTAATCAAAGTGAAATATGTAAATTTCGATGATTGAATATATAACATACTCTCTCCGTTCCATTATTAGCGTTCTCTTTGATTTCGGCGCGGCGATTAAGAAAATTTATTTTAGTATGTATCTTATGAGTTTTAATTGTATTAAAAAATTGACACAATTTTCGAGGTGTGATTGGTGAAAGAAAATGAGAATTATCCAAATTTTTGTAATGGTTAGTAAAGACAATCAATTTTTTTTAAAATATATTTTTTCATGTTGTAATAGAAGAAATAATCTTAAGTTTTCAAAAACTTAAAAATCATAAATTTTTGACTTCGGAGTGGAACGGAATCGCGTGTGAGATAGATTTTTGAAGAGTAGTAAAAATGTGGGTTGAGTAGTAAGTAAGGGGACCACTTTATTTTACAATTAAGAGTAATTTTTGCTATTTTTGAAAACAGGACGCTTATAGTCGGACGATTAATTCGGGAAAACAGAACACTAATAGAGGGACGAAGAGAGTAATAATATTGGAACAGTGAGCACTCAACTTTTAGGCTTTATATTTCATAATTAACGTATAAAAGAAAAATGAATAATAAGTATTCCCTTCGTCTCATTGATAATGGATTTTTTTTCTTTTCGTTTTGTCCTATTAGAAATCACTATTTCCCAAAAAAAAAAAAAACATTCTTTTATATTTTATTATTTCTCTTATCTATTTTATCATTCAATCACTCACCATCTCATTCATCTTCTCTCTCTTATTTTATCACTTAATCTACTTTCTTAATTCTGATGCCGGAAAGTCAATGGGTCATTATCAATGGGTGGGAGAGAGTACTTAGGGGTCGTTTGGTTCAACAAGGGGAAATGAAAAGAATCAGAAAAGGGAAAGGAAAGGAAATGTTTTGGAATGATTACATTTTTGCCATACTGTTTGGTTCGGACCCAGGAAAGGGAATCGATTCTCTTTCCTTCCGTTTTTGACTGTTTGGTAAATGCTAGGGGAATCAATTTTTTTATATACATAAAATTCAAAAAATAGTCTAGAAAAACAGAAACTTTGTAATATCTGCAAAAATTAGAAATATAATCTTCGACATCCAAACATAAATAAAATTTAACATGAAATCTAATTACAAATCCAAAGAAAAATAAAATAAGTCATTACAAACCAATAACCAAAATAAATAAAAAAAACCAAGAAGTCATCATAGTTCTCCAAGTCAATAACACAACCAAGTCAATAACACAACCAACACTATCACTCCGTATCATTGTTGCCATCCCCAAAGGCACCAGAACCAAGTATTTCTTTCACAAAATCAACTCTGAAGTCAGGAGGACATCTAAAAAATAGTTTTAGTTCATTTGGTTTAGCTGTAAGAATTCTAACCGCTGCAATCACCTCCCTACGTGATATACCATCTAACTGTATTAGTTCACCCAACATTTTATCAAATAAAGCATCACTCTCTTTGTCTCGTTCATCCCTCTCTTGTTCACGGATATCAGCTCGAGCCCAAACGGCCGCCACAGCAGAAAGATGTTAATTCGTAGATAACTCATGTATAACTCATCTCCAGATCGTCCAGATCAAATCACATAAAGCCATAAATCAAATCGTCCAGATCGAAGCACGCAAAACCATAAATCAAAAACAGCAAAAACATAAAGAAGGCTCATTTAGAAATTAAATCGTCCAGATCGAAGCATACGAAGGCAAGAAATCGTCCAGATCGAAGCATACAAAACCATAAATCAAAGACAAGCGTCCAGATCTGGTTCATTTAGAAATTAAATTGGAAGCTTTTTTTACAGATATGTGGCGATGAGAGAGACGGGAGAGAGAAGCTTGGGGGTTGGGTGACGGGAGAGAGAAAGAGAATAGAGAGAAGGAATCGTACCTCTCGAAGGCAACGGTGGCGGCGATGAACTTCTCCGGCCAAGGAAGGTCGAAGGAAGGAGAAAGATAGTTTTTTTTCTTTTTTGGTGAAGAGCTAGCCGGGGAGCGGAAACAAAATCAAAAGGGAATCAAAGTCCCAGGGTGTGGGGAGGGTTTCAAAAAGTTGAGTTTTGGGGTTTTCAATTTCCCTAAATTGGGTAATCAAATTCCCCTAAAAGGCGAACCAAACGTTAAATAATGGAATCGAAGGGAATCGATTCCCTTTCCCTTTCCTATTACCCTCAACCAAACGCCCCCTTATTTATTTGTTAATCTGCATCTACCCCGAAAACAACGTACGCAAAAACCGAACCACTTTCTCTTTCTTTCTAAATATATATAACTAGATGTCACAATTTACTAAATTAATACTACAATCTTCTAAACTTATAAATTGCATTGCGCTATTCCAGAGTCAAAGTATGCATAATCTTGATTTTTATCTTCGATATCGAGTTCCCTCAACAAGAATAATATGAGTATTTAAGTCCCGGGTAGTATGAATAGTGCACATGCTATTAATTAACAAACACAATTATTGATTTACCAAATAATTAATTATCACCACATAATTGACCTTCTAAGTAAGTACTGCCTATTAAACAGAATTCCATTTACATACATTATTCGTTGACATAATTAAACATCAAAATCCAGTCAACATTGACCGGTTAATGCTATCATATTTTTGCTAGACTTTTTCAAGCATTAGCATTATTTATGTAACTAATATATATAATAAATGATAAGCAATATTTTAAGTACATTGAATATGTTATTGTTAAGATGTTAGTTTACCAATTACTACTTACATAAGAGTAAATTTATTAATATGAAAGAGTTATTGATTTTTCTTATCATTAAAAAAATAGAAATGAAGTAGACAGAGGACAGCTTTTACAAGGCTGATGATTATTTGGCTGTTGTGGGATCCAAAAAGTTTTTGTTTAATCAAGAATTCAATTTTTTGCTCTAATCTAAAATGAACGAATTCAGTTAATCAAGTTGTTAGGTTAGGTAGTAAAAGCCAAGCGATTCCGCAAATAAACCAGCTATCGTGAATAGGGTCAACGTCAAAGGACGTCAAAGGAGGGAAGAGAGAGAAAGAGGAGAGACCCCACGAGTGAAAGTAAATGTGCATTTGCTGTGGAGGGTCTGCCTTAATTGGGTTGCAGAAAGCAAGTGCAAAAGAGAGAGAGAGAGAGAGAGAGAGAGAGGGAGAGGGAGAGGGAGAGAGAGTAAACAAGAGCAATTATATTGAGAAAAAAGAGAGCTTTTGCTGGTGCTTTAATGAAAGGCGGAGAAGGGTTCTTGATTTGATTTTATAGATAATTATTTTTATGGTTTTTTTTGTTCTTGGGGATCTGGGTTTTCTCTTTTTGGCGGGGGCAAATTTGATGTTAGAAGTTTGAATCTTGAGATTCCTGGGTGTAATCGTCTTTGTCGAATCTAGGGTTTCTTTGATCTTGGACATTTGAGCATTATCAACTTTCAATTTCTTGCTTCGTTTTGAATTTTCTCGTAGGGCTAATGTAATTTCACTTTCCCTCTTCCCATTTCAAAAGCAAAGTTGTATTCTTGAGGAAGCTTTTATGGTTTTTGAACCCTTTTGCTTTTTGTGTTGAATAGATGGGCTAAACCCTAACAACAACCAATTTGCTTCTTTTCTCTTGGCCGATTCTTCTTGATTGTTAGGGAGGAGAGAGAGAAAAAAAAAGCTTTAATGCATCTCCATCTATTGAAGCCATTGTCTCACTGTGCTTCTCTGCTCTTAGACAAGAAGAGCAGAAGAGGAAACGAAGAAATAAAGGCCAACTCCTCCACTCTGAGGAAACTCAAAGAACGCAAACTAAGGGAGGCTCTTGAAGAAGCCTCCGAAGATGGCTCCCTTTTCAAGTCACAAGACATGGAATCCGAGCTAACCAATCAATACCAAGGCTTAGGCAGATCGCGGTCCCTAGCACGACTAAACGCCCAAAAAGACTTCCTCAGAGCCACTTCTCTCGCTGCTGAACGCACATTTGAGTTGGTGGATTCAATCCCACACCTCAATGAGGCCTTCTCCAAGTTCCTCACAATGTATCCTCAGTACAAGTTATCCGAGATGATTGATCAGCTGAGGTCGGATGAGCACTCGAATCTCTCCTCAAAGGTATGCCTTGATTACTGCGGATTTGGCTTGTTTTCATTCCTGCAAACTGTTCATTATTGGGAGTCAACTACATTTAGTTTGTCTGAGATAACTGCCAATCTTAGTAATCATGCTTTGTACTGCGGGGCTGAGAAAAACACGGTAGAACACGATATAAAGACTCAAATAATGGACTATTTGAACATCCCTGAGAATGAATATGGGTTAGTGTTTACTGTTAGCCGTGGCTCGGCCTTTAAACTGCTTGCTGAATCATACCCTTTTCAAACAAACAAGAGGCTGCTAACCATGTTCGATCACGAGAGCCAGTCGGTTAATTTAATGGCACAGAGTGCTAGGGAGAAAGGCGCTAAGGTTAATACTGCTTGGTTTAGGTGGCCTACTTTGAAACTCTGTTCCACTGATCTTAAGAAGCAGATTTCTAGTAAGAAGAGGAGGAAGAAAGATTCAGCAACCGGTCTTTTCGTATTTCCTGTTCAGTCTAGAGTGACCGGTGCAAAGTACTCGTATCAATGGATGGCTATGGCTCAACAGAACAACTGGCACGTCTTGCTTGATGCTGGGGCATTAGGTCCGAATGATATGGATTCTCTTGGATTGTCCTTATTTCGACCAGACTTCATCATCACGTCGTTTTATAAAGTGTTTGGCCATGACCCGACTGGATTCGGATGCCTTCTAATCAAGAAATCTGTGATGGCAAGCCTTCAAAACCAGTCTGGTCATGCAGGTTCCGGTATAGTGAAAATCACACCCGTATTTCCCATGTACTTGAGTGATTCAATGGATAATATCCCCGGATTTGGTGAAGACGAAGAAGCCATGAGTTGTGAAGATAACTCTGAGACTCGCCCAGTGTCTCAATTGCCCGCCTTTTCTGGTGTATATACTTCTGCTCAGGTGAGGGATGTTTTTGAGACTGAAATGGAGCTTGATAACAGCTCTGAAAGAGATGGGACGAGCACCATATTTGAAGACACCGAAAGTATGTCTATCGGAGAGGTGATGAAAAGCTCGGTTTTCAGTGAGGATGAATCATCTGATAATTCACTGTGGATTGATTTGGGACAGAGCCCATATGGATCTGATAATGGTGGCCATTCAAGAAACTCGAGCATAAACAAGGCCTGCTCCTCTCCGTTGCCTCCGGTTTGGTTTGCTGGCAAGAAAAACAAGACAATGGCTTCTCCAAAACCATCAAATTTGTCTAGCAGCCCAATGTATGCCAAGGAGTTGAACTCCAGCCTTCATGAAGACTGTTGTGTACTCTCATTTGATGCTGCAGTTCGTTCAGTGTCTCAAGAATTTGATAATTTCAAAGAGATCCACGAAGAAGAACAGTTTACAGAAAGACATGGAGAATGTCGTAGCACTCCGGATAATCGAGGTTATCTTGAAATAGAGGAAGAGCCTCAAACCAGTAAATCAGATTTTACATCCAATCATAATGACCTTGCCTTTCTTGAGAAGGAGAGTGCTATAAGAAGAGAGACTGAAGGTGAGTTCAGGCTGCTCGAAAGGCGTGAAGGAAGTAGAATCGCGGGTTTGAGGTTTTTCGGGGTAGAAGAGACTGAGCAGCCGTGTAGGGTATCTTTTAGTACAGAGGCCAACCACATAACTCAGCTCAATCAAACAATGGAGCATGGAGAAATGTCTGCAAATAGTCTAGACTACGAAGACTACTCGAGCAACGGGGTCGATCGATATCCGGATAGGGCGGAACCCGAGATAGTCTGCAGGCATCTTGACCACATCAACTTGTTGGGCCTCAACAAGACCAGCTCCCGCCTTCGCTTCTTGATCAACTGGCTTGTCACATCTTTGCTGCAACTAAGGCTGCCCAGCTCTAGTGGGAAGAACAGTGCTCGGCTTGTCCACATCTACGGCCCTAAGATTAAGTACGAAAGAGGCGCTGCAGTCGCCTTCAATGTGAGGGATAGAAACAGAGGTCTGATTAGTCCGGAAGTTGTTCAAAAACTAGCTGAGTCGCATGGTATTTCCCTTGGTTTGGGAATACTCAGCCAGATACGTATGCTAGACTGCCCCAAGCAGCAGAGACGACTCACAAATCTCGACGACACCACCCTCTGCAAGCCAATGGAGAATGGCAGACATGATGGTAAAAGTAAAAGTGGATTCATCAGAGTTGAGGTTGTTACTGCTTCATTAAGCTTTTTAACAAACTTTGATGATGTCTATAACCTCTGGGCGTTTGTGGCGAAGTTTCTTGATCCAGCCTTCGTGAAGGAGGGCCTTCTCCCGCCCGTTGCAGAGGAGGTTGAAGAATATTAAGCTTTTGCAGCTCTCTTAAGAACAAAAGATGTAAGAACAGAATAGTCTTGGTTTATAAAGACCTCATGCTGGGTAGATGGGGGCGTTTTGTGCAATAGAACGTTGCACGAAAAGTTTAGGTGGATTCTTTTTGCCCTTCTTGCTTCTTGGCTGTGATGGGGTTAAATTTGTTGATTCTTGTTAGGGTTTGATTGCTTGTATTTTAGGCTGAGCCCTTTTGTTTGACTGCATCATTGCAGATAGTAGTGATGAAGTGAAGCAGAGTAGAAGGACATTTGAAATTTAGTTGCTGATCTGAAATGCTTTGTAGTCTATAAGGGTTTTCATGCTTTGTTTGCATCCTCTCTACGGTAGTCTCATTGCCATTGAATCTAATTAGCTGAAGTGATGGTTGAAAGTATTTATTTGTTTTGTGTTATAGAATTAACAATTATTTAATTTAATTCTTAAATTAAAAGAATGAAAAAGAATTTAATCTGTGGGTTCTTAAAGGGCTAAGTTGGTTACTTGGTTTGTTGCCTCATGATACCTTGTTATTGTTTAATTTGTTATTTTGTATTGTAGCTATGCTTGATTTTTGTTGGTTATTGGACGCTTTGTTCTGCCTGTCTTTGCACTTACGATATGGACGTAGTTGGTTCGGCGTTAAATTGGTTATTGCCGTTTCCCGCTGCCGATTGAAAGCCGACATCATATGGTCCAGCCGTTAACCCAGCAGTTAACAGAAAAACCGCCGGTAGTACTGTCGTCGGTAGTCGTTTGCCGAAATATCGACTGTGTAACGCCCTAATTTTCATAACTTAACAAGGGACGTTAATTCAAAACTTAAGTTAATTTCATACTCAGCGGAAGTCTTAAATAAAAATAACTATGACTACTAGTTCTCGAAAATAAAATGCAAGTTCATGATAAAACTAATTTTAATGCATTAATAAGTATCATAAATCCTTCCTCGTGTGACCATCACCACCAACACCTCTACACATCGGTCGAGTCATTTCCTAAAAAATGTTAGTGGGTTGAGTACGACTACTCAGTGGGGAATACACTTATCCAAACTATATAGTATACCAATATATTATGAAAAATTAGAACATGTAAGAATTACGTAGTCACACAGACCACGAGTCAACTTCGACTCTAACATTTAGACGGATCAACTTCGATCCCGGTCAACTTCGACCATAAACATGTGTACCGATCATTTTCATACTCAGCGGAAGTCTTAAATAAAAATAATTATAACTACTAGTTCTCGAAAATAAAATGCAAAGTTTATGATAAAAATAGTTTAATGCAATAATAAGTTCATAAATCCTTCATCGCGTGACCATCACCACCAACATCTCTACGCATCGGCCGAGTCATTTCCTGAAAAATGTTAAAATGATAGGGATGAATACGACTACTCAGTGAGGAATACACTTATCCAAACTATATAATATACCAATATATTATGGAAAATTAGAACATGTAAGAATTACGTAGTCACACAGACCACCGAGTCAACTTCGACTCTAACATTTAAAACGGATCAACTTCGATCCATGTCAACTTCGACCATAAACCTTTATACCGATCAACTTCGATCCTTTCTTTCCATACCTGACATTAACTCATAAATATCGAGCATAAAATATAATAAGGATAAATGTAGTGTAAGAATACTTCCCCACCTTAACCTTGATTTTGAATGAAAAACTATGGATATCAAATGATTAAATCCTGCGCGCCAATCCTAACATGAAAAGTTATCTTAATGACTTGTTCAAAGAATGTTATGTATGCATCAATAATTCATATAACTCATAAATGGACATATTTCACAATAATCAAATAATCTATATTATAGATAATATTAACATGCAATATATTAAGCGTAATCTTACTTCTATTAACAATTCATTCGTGCATTTAGTAATTCGACAATTCATGAAATAAATTAATAAAATCATAAAAATCTTGTCCTAAAAATTATAGATCTCTAACATTAACAACATATTACCTATTTCATCATAATATAACTTATCGTGATCAATTATTCATTTAATAGTAACCTGAAAACTTTTATTTTTCAATCTACATGCATGTTGACAAAATAATCTGGCACACCAAGAAACAAATTAACAAATAAATAGTAAACGTATCCTAAAAATTCTATGTTTTTAATATGAATGACCTAACATATAGTATATCCTATTATTATTCAGCATGGTCGAAAAAAATGTAAAGAAAACATGAAAAACAATTTTTCTATCAAGATCATGAACATGTTGTCAAAAACTGGCAGGTTACGAAGAACAATTTTAAACAAATACTTATCATGCTTTTAAAATTCTACAAAAATAATATAGTATACTAGACATACCTAGGAAGACGATAATAAATTTTCACGATGATAGGACGACGGGAAGATGAGTAAATAATTATTTAAACAGTTCGCAGATATGCTGGCAGATTTTCGAAAATTTTATGGGATGCTATATTATGAGCGATTAAGGGATATTTATAGGCCAAGAAATCATTATCTAAAGATCCCTAATCATATAAGGTATCAAATATATTTTATCTATAATTATTTTCGTATTTATATAATTTAGTGTATACCATATAAGAGATTCAATCATAGATAAATTAGGATATGGATAAATACAACTAGATTTTTTTCCTAAAATATGTATATCACAAATATAATATCTATTTTATTCACAAAATATAACTTTAAATTATCTTTTAATAACTTAATACACTATAAAATATTATGTCCTTTTATGAATCCTAGTAGGTTTAGGAAATCCAAAATAAATAAATATTATTCTTGCCTAATAATTCAACATAATTTCTAAATAAATAAATAATATGATATAAACAAACACATTCGAAGCTCAAAATAAATTTACATAACAAAAATGATTTAATGACAAATAAGATAAATGCTTTAAATTTCATTTAAATTTCTAAGGCGCGACTTACAGAACTAAAACACTTGATAACATGCATGAGTAGATATGCAATGCATTTTATATCGAAAATTTTGGGGCGTTACAGACCGACTATCCGTGCTAACAAAACTGAAACCGTGCCGGTTCCCACACATAGATGTTAGTTCGGTTAAAAAGAATCAATTTGAACCGAAAACTCAGATTTTAATTTTGCAAAATCAAAGAATTGCTCCATGTTGGTGTTGTTGAAAACGATAACTGGGAGTTTGGTTTATAGTGAATCTGAAGACGATTACAAGGTTGTCGGTATATTATATGCGTATGGAGTGCAGAAGTGGAAGGTGAAGATATAAAGCTTGAGGATTGGTTCCTGGAAAAGTATTGAAGATATTAGGTGTGGTATTCCGTATGGCTATCACGGGATGTGTCCAAGTGGGAAACTCCATTTTGTAGCCACTTGTACAATATATTTCGACTCTAGATGGAATATTGTGACTCTTGATCTAAAGACCGAGGCTCATGGCATTGTAAATAAGCCAAATAGTTGTGATGGTTGTTCTAATTCCTCTCTCGGCCATTACTTATTGGATGCCTTAGCATTCTCTGAGATTATGAAAGAACTTGGGTGGATGTGTGGGTTCTGAAGGAGTGTAGTATTAATGAGTCATGGACTAGAGTTGTTTCCATTCCTTACATTGATGCTCCTCTGTTATAATTTGTATATTGCAGTAAACGGAGAACAGTGAACCCTAGCTATGGAAGAGAGAAGTTCATAGATCTTATTTTTAGAAAAACTGTTTTGAAGAAGATACATTTCCCTATTTATACAATCTCCTGCTTCTAGACTGTTCTATTAAGAAGCAGTTATAACTGCCGTGAACAACTTCCACTAATGAAAACGTAAAATCCAAAAACAGCGACTTATTAAGTATCCAATCTAAACCGTTCATTTGATTAAGTAGACATCGACGCTCCAGATTCATTCACACTGAATAACCGTCTTAACTGCCCTCATCTTCATCGCCTTCCTCTGCATCTCTCTTCTGCAATTTGTTCATCACAATCAAACCATCAGCTTGCTTATAACTCATACACCCTCCCGCAAGATGGACACTATGAACATCATAGAGTCCCATCTTGGACAGTAAACTTCGAAAACGCGGCCCGGCCAAGATCTTGGTAAATATATCAGCAAGTTGGACCGATGTGTGAATAGGAATAGGATTAAGAAACACCTTCTTGAATTGATCCCGCACTATGTGACAATCAATTTCTAAATGCTTAGTCCGCTCGTGAAATACCTGATTTTTAGTGATTTGAATCGCGGCATTATTGTCACAGTGGAGAGGAATGGGTAGAGACAAAGGCATATGGAAATCCTCGAGAAGGTAAGATATCCAAAGCAATTCTTTCACCGTGCTCCCCATGGCACGGTATTCCGCCTCTGCAGATGATGCAGAAACTGTAGTTTGCTTTTTGCATCGCCAAGAAATCAAGGCGCTGCCAATATAAACACAGAAACCAGTCAGAGAACGTCTCGTATGGGGGCAAGTTCCCCAGTCAGCGTCTGAATAAGCTGCTAAAGAAAATGGATCTTGACTGGCAGAAAGAAAAAGTCCTAATGAAGGACACCCTTTTAGGTACCGTAGCACGTGCAGAGCTGCTGTCCAGTGCACTTCTTGAGGCTGAGAAAAGTGTTGACTTAACTGCTGAACTGTATAGGAAATATCCGGCCTTGTGAGATTCAAATACAGTAGTTGACCAACCACTCTACGAAATTGATCCGGTTGAGGGAGCAATGGGGAATCAGGATCATAAAGAACAACTCCTTGGGGTAAAGGAGTTAATGCTGACTTACAACCAATCAAACCAACATCAGTAAGCATGTCTAGAATATATTTCCGCTGGGTCAGATAAATACCTTGGTTTCCGCGTGCCAATTCCATACCAAGGAAGTACCTGGCCGCACCAAGATCTTTGATAGTAAACTGAGCATGCAAGAAAGCTTTAAAGTCATCAATGAGCGCTATATTTGGCCCTGCCACAAGGATGTCATCCACATAAACCAACAAGGCAAGAAAAGTATCATCTTGCCCCATAGTAAACAAACAATGATCATGCGCTGACTGAACAAAGCCAAAAGACAGAAGAGCCTTACACAGTTCAGAGTTCCACTCCCTTGAGGCTTGTTTAAGCCCATACAAGCTCTTAACCAAACGACAAACTTGCCCTGCAGAAGCTCCTTTATACCCTTGAGGGGGAAACATATAAATTTCATCAGTCAATTTTCCATGAAGGAATGCATTGTTTACATCAACTTGATGCAAAAACCACCCCTTATAAGCAGCCAAAGCCATTAATAAACGAATGGTGACTGGCTTGGCAACGGGGGAAAAAACCTCTTCATAATCTATCCCAAACTCTTGCTTGTACCCTTTAGCAACCAATCTTGCTTTAAATCTTTCTACTGTACCATTAGGATTTAATTTCAGCTTATAAACCCATTTAGATCCTATGGCTCTTTTACCTGGAGGGAGAGAAGTAAGATGCCAAGTTTCATTTTGTTCCAGAGCTTCTAATTCAGAATCCATGGCTTGTTGCCATTCAATAAACTTGCTAGCCTCGGCATAAGTCTTAGGCTCCTGTAAGTTGGTTACATTAGTGAGAAATGTAGCAAAGGAGGGAGTGAATAAGGGGGAAGAAATGTAAGGGAAAGTAGGAGGAGTAGTGGTGCAAACATGAACAGAAGATGATGGGCTAATATGGACACTGCTGACAAAGTCATCGAGCCAAGCGGGCGGTTTAATAGTTCTTACGGCTCTGGGTATGGAGGAAGAAATAAGGGGTGCAGTAGTTTCAGTATGTGGAGAAGCAGGTGAAGAATCAAGAGAAAAATCAGAGGGAGGGGTAGAATCTGGAATAGGACAAGAAGATGGTTGGGGTTGGTCATGATTAATGTCAGAAATGGAAGTAGTATATGAGGCATCTTCCTCAGAGGGTAAGGGCATGATCATCAATTCCTCAGAAGAGGCACCACTTGGTTCTGAATCCCCCAAATCTGCAAAAGGAAATGTATTAGGAAACACCTTAACATCTCTGGAGATGACAACCTCACTTGACTCTACATCATAAAGTAAATAGGCTTTATGCGTGGAGGCAAAACCTATTAACACACACTTCGACCCTCTGCTGTCAAACTTCTTCTTGTGGGGAGTAGTATTCGCTGCATAAACAAGACATCCAAAAGGAACTAACATGGTCAGGTCAGCAGGGCTTTTAAAAAGAACACCATAAGGTGTTTCCCACCCCAAAATAGAGCTCGGTAAACGATTGATTATCCATGTAGCTGTAAGGATGGAATAAGGCCAGAATTTCTCAGGCATTTGGCTATGGAACATGAGGGCCCGGGTAACCTCCAACAAAGATCTATGCTTCCGTTCAACAGTTCCATTTTGCTGTGGACTGTAGATGCAGCTCTTAATGTGAATGATCCCATGCTCTTGAAATAAAATCTCAACCGCCTTGTTTAGAAACTCAGTACCATTATCAGTTTTGAACCTTGATATTCCCCTTCCAAATTGGTTCTTCACCATGTTGATAAAAGTCTGTAATAGGTGAGGAACTTCCCTCTTGGATTGAACCAAATATGTCCAAGTGCATCTAGAGTGATCCTCTACTAGGGTAAGGATATAACTTGTGTTAGCTATGTTCTCTACTGCATAAGGCCCCCAAATGTCAGCATGAACCAATTCAAACACCGTAGCTGATCTCTTGTTCAGTGTAGGAAATGGATTCCTGCACTGTTTTGCCTTGTGGCATATCTCACAGCTGGCCAATTCTTGCTGGACTTTCGAATTGCAAAATCTCTTGACTTCAGAAAGGTGTGACATGGTCTGGTATGAAGCATGACCCAGTCTTACATGCCAATCCAGTAGACCAGAACTTGATGCCACATTAACTGCATGAATTTGTTGTTTATACTCTAGTACATATAATAGTCCCACAGCCTGACCTATGGTCAACACATGGTCATTTTCTAGGTTCTGGATCAGGCAATGTGTAGGGAAGAATGTACATCGAGCCTTCAGGTCATTAGTAAGCTGATATGCCGAGATTAGATTGTGAGTAAAGTTTGGTACAAGCAGCACATTCTCTAGCATCATGCCTTCCCCAAGATACACTGACCCTATCTCAGAGATTGATTGTGTAGATCCATTTGGAAGGTAGATACTCTGTAGCATATCCAATTTCCTGATGTTATGCATCAAATCCACGTTACAGCAAATATGACTACTAGCTCCAGAATCTATAATCCAGACAGTCTTATTTTTCAAATCTCCAAATAAGCTAAACGCATAATGTCTGTCCAGGCTATCAAGCGGGGAATAGGTCTGTACAGAATTAACCGCAGTGCTGGATGAGCTCTGTAGCTTGCTTAGAGCTTTTGCCACCTCTTGCTGGATAAAACTCTCCATACTAGAAGATTCAACAGATGATTCTTTTCCTTGAGTGACACAGTACGCCTGGGGTTTATGATTCTGCTTATCCTCCTTCAATTTCTTGTACCAGTCTGGTACCCCATTCAGCTTGAAACATTCATGTTTCTCATGACCAACCGCTTCACAAAATGTGCATTTTAGCCTTCTCCGTTCCTCCTTCGTCAGTTTAGGTTTAAAACTGCTACTACATTCTCTCCCTATTCCTCCTGAACTCCTGGTCTGAGCCTGCATCACACCCTGCCCTTGCATATGATTTAAACCGGTTTGGGAACTACAGCCATGATAGCTTGACCAACAGATGGGAAATGGCCTGAAGTCACCTTCCTTTGGTCTTCATCCTGTTGTACCATATTGTATGCCCAGCTTACAGTAGGTAAAGGATCATGCAACAGAATCTGGCTTCTAATCGTATCATACGCATCGCTCAATCCAAGCAAAAATTGCATTAGTTTCTCGCTCTCATGATAAGAGTTAATGATAGCTCCAGCATTACACACACAGGTAGGTGGGGGAAGAAGAAGTTCAAGTTCATCCCACATCGCAGTCAAATTGTTATAATAGAACATAATGGACTGTGTTCCCTGAACAAAACCAGCTAGGTCTTTCTTCAACTTGTAGATTTTAGGTCCATTACAACAATCAAAACGTTGTCTAAGTATGGACCACAATTGAAAGGCATTATCCTTTAGTATAAAAAATTTCGAAATCTCAGTTGAAATGCAGTTCATAATCCATGAAAGGACCATAAAATCAGCTTGTACCCATGCATTGTAATCGGATCATTAATAGCAGGTTGAGGAAGTGTACCGTCCACGAATGGTAGCTTGTTCCTCCCTACTAACGCACGTCGAACCGCGCGACTCCACGCGTAAAAGTTCGATCCATTAAACTCTGCATTTACCAGCTTCAAACCGGAATGATCGTGTGGGTTCAAGTAATACACGTCATTGATCCGTTGATGCGCTTCTGTATTATTCGCATTGCGTCCGTTAGTGTTCATATTCGGCTGATCTGCTCTTGAATCTGGCGGAGAGGATGATTCTGCCTCTGTATCTCCAATTTCCTCACGGACTAGATCACTCCAAACAACCTTCCTCTGCCTTGGCATGGCTCTGATACCATGTTATAATTTGTATATTGCAGTAAACGAAGAACAGTGAACCCTAGCTATGGAAGAGAGAAGAAGTTCATAGATCTTATTTTTAGAAAAACTGTTTTGAAGAAGATACATTTCCCTATTTATACAATCTCCTGCTTCTAGACTGTTCTATTAAGAAGCAGTTATAACTGCAGCGACTTATTAAGTATCCAATCTAAACCGTTCATTTGATTAAGTAGACATCGACGCTCCAGATTCATTCACACTGAATAACCGTCTTAACTGCCCTCATCTTCATCGCCTTCCTCTGCATCTCTCTTCTGCAATTTGTTCATCACAATCAAACCATCAGCTTGCTTATAACTCGTACATCCTCATCAGTGGTATGTGTACTCGTATGAGTTGTTGATCATGCCAAATGATGAACATTTGTTGGCCTCTTATACATAAGAATTTCGGATAAATAATTTTCATATTATTGTGGAAGAGAATATATATTTTGAAAGTTTAGTTCCACTTTAAGTTAGTGGAGCCTTGTTGGTGACTAATAATGTTAGATTGTCAAAGTACTATTGTTTGTTTTTGTCTTTTGCCTTATAAGATCTTTTCACGTACAAGCCTCGTGCAATTCTTGTTCCCATGTTATTACTGAGTTTTGACTTGCGTATAAGTATATGTAGTTTCAGTCTTTCAGATGTGGCTTTTTTTTCGTATATGTAAACTCTAAAAACTCTATTTCTAGGGAACTTTGAGTATGTTAGTGGACAGTGGTCTTAAACTAGCTCGACGCCCTATTTCATTTTATGATCTTTCATTGTTTAAAATAATAATTAAGTAATCAAAATGTTAATGACTTTTCATTTAATCGTCCGGAATATAGGGACTTCCAATTGACAACATTAAGTTCCCGACATTAAAGAGATTTTTTGTTTTGAAAAATATCATCATTAATTATTATTGTTATTATTATTATTATTTTCAATTTTTGTTTCATTTTTTTCTGGAAGGTGTAAAAATGCCCTCCAATGGAAGTTGTGATTAAGTTAGGTTTAAACGGGGAAAATAATCGATGCCATAAACTTGTTGTCTACAACTTTCATTGAAACAAATCTACGAAAGGTTAAATATGCCACAACTTACATAATATATATAAAGCTTGACATAACAAAAGTTATCATACTCCAACAATATAATATAAGGAACGGAAGTCCACGATTTCTTAACACACCATACTCTTCCACGACAAAGTAATGAGTATGTTAAAAATGAAGTCATCAAAATTATTGCAAGATATAACATTCAATAAAACTCTTTAAAACAAAAACAACCAAAAACAAAAACAGAGTAGAAGAGAAAAGAAAGTGCGATCAATGGGGGAGGGAGACAGATTTTTTTTACACAAAGATGACGGTGCACACTTTTGAGAAAGGTGGGAAGAAAAAACTCAAGGAAGACGTTGATTGGGAGTAAAGAAATTAGGAATTTTAAAAAACACGTACTCGTACTCAAAATCTTCACTCATTTTGAAGATTAATAATATAGGTTAATTAATAATAATAATTAATAACATAAAGTAAATATTTGCTTAATTAATCCCATCTCACTCGTTCTTTTTCTTTTCAGCGTGGACATTTATACAAAGACTTTAGTGCTACATTTCTATACTCTATTATGTGTCATACTCCATAAATATATTGAATGTGCCACATATAACCCACCACGATTGATGTCAAATATTTGCCAGATGACATAGAAGAGAGTGAATGTGGAACACGAAAATCGAGGTCATTTAGGCCGGTTGATTTTATATAATAAAGGTGTGTGAGCGGCCATATAATTAATTAATTCTATAGAGTTGGTTTAAATTGATAAAGATGTGATATCCATTTTTTTATTCAGAAATAAGGCAAGTGCAATGGGATGGGGGCACAATTATGTACTGTGTACCACACCATAAGGATGTCGACATGTGGTATATGTGACCCACTATTTGAATGAAAAGTGCCACATGTCGACACCCTTATGGTATGGTACACAATTATAGTACACACAAGCCGCTCTAGATGGAGGGAGTAATAGCACTATATTTGCGAGGAAAAAATAAGAAGAAAGAAATTGGTGATAAAAAAAGTAAAAAATTACACGTGACCCACCATTTTTTTCCCTTCCTTTCTGCTCTTTCTCTTCTATAACAAACGACGTAAAATGTTCAATCTTGATTAAAGATAATATTTGTTTACTCTTTTCTCTGTTTCTTTTCTCTAGTAAATCACCTCACCGCGCTGTTAGTGGGTTGCTTGAATCAGTGTTTCCAGTTATATGGAATCCTATTATTTATTGATGAATTAGGAAGATTATTATTTTATTGTCTTTGTCAGGGACACTCGATCAATTGACGATTTTCAACATACCCAGAGTAAATAAAGCATTTGATTTTTAGTTAGAATTCTAAATTGAGGAATTACAACTTTTTTAAATTATATTTTTTTTTAATTGGTATGAAATACAACTTTTATGTAGACATTGTACATGTCTACATAACTGCGCGCATGCATGCAAACCCAGCTAAGAATTTAATTAGAGAATGTAAGTCACTCAAATTTTACAATAACTGCGGGAACAATCGCCGATGCATCTCTCCTTTTCTTTTGCATCTGCCCAAAAAATCATTGCAACATTAGTCAGAATTATCATTACATGCATATGCAATAAAATAAAACATGCAATTAATATACTATGATAACATGGGAAAGTTTAGGTAAAAACCTTCGATATCCGCACAGTAATGAAATGAAGACCCATCAGTGCATTAGTCCGACGCCGGCGCCGGCGCCGCCGAAAGCACTTGACTTTTATTGGGCGGCGGACATGGATTAGTGCAGCAGTAGAGACAATAGCTGTAGCAGATATTTGGCACAATAGCAGTATTACTGCTGCAGTCTCTGGCACACTTCTGATGGCAACCCTCCGTCATAGGAATTGATACGACGACGTTCGCCATCATGAGTAACGCTGTAAGCACGACAATGGCGCATTTTCCTTGCATTCTTGTTTCTTGATTTTGATTTTTTGGGGTTTAATTTGTGTGGGTGGTTAATTCGAGTTAATTAGCTGTTTTATAGGTGGTAGAGGTGACCGGACAAGATTATATATAGTGGGTGTGAGAGATTTATAGTTATAGGAATGTAATTGATGAGATATTTAGAGATGGAAATTACGGTTAATGCTTTGCTATTTTATGATAATAACGATTTAGTAAGACAAACTGGATCCAGAGGATCAAACCTTTTCTTTCAATTTAAAGGAATGTAATTGATGAGATATTTAGAGATGGAAATTACGGTTAATGCTAGTTGCTATTTTGTGATAATAACGATTTAGTAACACAAATTGGATCCAGAGGATCAAACCTTTTCTTTCAATTTAAACTAATTAGTCCCCTAAATTTAGGTTTGGTATTTTGATATTTTGATTTAGGATCAAACCAATTAGACAAAAATCACAGGACAATTTTGATATTTTGATTTTATGAGGACCAATTAATATACCGAGTGAAAAGAAATTAATGATCAATTATTCCACCAATTGTACAATGTTTAAGGATCAAATTAATACACTAATTTATGTATGTATACATGGAATATATATAGTTTACAAGAATTAACATATGTAATATAAATGATTGATTGATAATGGGTTGCTTGAATCACTAATATAAAACTAATATTTATCAATGAGGAAGTTTTTTTTTCCTATCTGGAAAACTCAATTAGGCGTTAACACAATTATTAAATAAAGTACTTATTTGATTATTAGGATTGTACATAAACATTTTCTTAAGAAATGTTATTTTCCAGCAAATGTGAAGAATCACTCTTTCGATGTACACCGTGGATTAAATCAATTATTACAATCTTTTTTTTTTTTGACAAAATTATCCTTTCTATATTCCTATCAAGTATCATTACTCATTTCTAAGTTCACCACATTGCTATATATTTATTCGATTCGTGAATTGAATTAACATTTTGGACTACACATGAATTGGAGGGAATTAATTACTTGGCCTGGGCTTCTATGTATTGGGCTAAACCGTTCAAGAAATTTAAATCACTACTATTAAAAATAAATTTTATTTACGGAGCCCACACTAACATATAGGACAAACCCTTTGCCTGGTTATTATGTATAGCATGCAAAATATAGAAAAGACATAAACCGCACTAATCGTGCAAGATCTTTATTTCATCACATGATCGCATTAACAAAAACTTGGCTTTAATTCAGACCTAAGAATTTCATTACAAAATTTTAAGTCGGTCAATAGTTGTTGGAATAATCAGTAGTACCACGCCGGAGCCGATGCCGCGGAAATCCCTGGATGATCATGGGACGGCAGACATGGATGAGTGCAGGGGCGGATCGAGGAATTTAAACGACCTTGGGCTGGAGCAAAGTTTAATAAAAAAAAAAGCGACACTACATATAAAAATAGGCCTTAAAAAATAAAAATATTTTGTAGCATCGTTTTGACAAAATACATAACAAAAAATGAAATACATTTATTGAAGTGACACCCTACGATCTTTTCTTGCATCGAACTCATTGACTACGACATCAACATCAAGGTCTTTAGCCAACTGATGTTCAATGTAGATCACCAAAGAATCTGCTAAGAAATCTTCATTCATTTTACTGCGAAGAACCGACTTAACAATCTTCATAGCTGAAAATGCTCGTTCTGTAGTAGCAGTCGAAACAGGAAGAGTTAAAACAAGTCGAATCAACCTAAACATTTAATCAATGTGTTAATTCAATTATAAAATATATTAATGCACCTTAAAAGAGAAAAAAAACTACGGGAAAAAACCAACCTGTCAATTAAATTGTAGTGCTTTGACTTGTTTGTCTCAGCTAACTTCATGCATAACTCACAAATGGTTGACAAACCATGAAATTTCTCTTGATCCACAACATTGTGCTTGTAATGCTCCAATTGAACCTCCAAATAGTGCATATCTTGCTCACTAAAGTCACCCGGATAATACTTCTTAGCAAGAGAACATATATCTTCAGCATTGAACAATTTGAAATTATCTCTGGGTTCTAAAGCAGAGCTAAGTTGAAGACGTTCCACAGCTTCATCATTGAACCGACCACTGATCTCTTCGACTTGGAAGTCTATTACAACATTGAATATATCAACTAGATAATGATGTTCAACTGTAATGAAATCCTTTTGTTGGTTTGCACGACCAGTACCAGATTTATAGGAATCCTCCATGCAAGGTATCTCAATGTCATGTTTCATACACATGATCGAACAATACTAAGAAGTACATCAAAACCTTCATTTCTCAACCTTTGTAGCAAAATCTTAGTACTTTCAACCGACTCCATTGCATTCAAGATATCCACAACTTTCGTTTGCACAACTTCACAAAGGAGATTTGTGATCCCTGTGATTTTCTGCATCAAGTGTAATATAAATACAAAATCAAAAGATCTCATTACACCTAAACAACCTGCAGCTTCACCTCGAATGGAGTTAGCACACTTGTCATCCTCTACTATACTTTCCAACACAATAATCACAGAACCAAACATGTCAATTATGCTACAAATTGACTCAAAATGATAACTCCATCTAGTCTTACAAGCTCTTTGCACGACACCAATTTGATTGATTCCTTTTTCTGGTATCACGCTCACCGGTTGCCACCTCATGTGCAACTTCAATTTCTTGAGCAGATTGTAATAGAGCAAGGCGCTTAGCAGAACCATTCATGACATTAACTATAGAAGTTAATTTTGAAAAAAACAACCATATGGAAACCTCTTTTTCAGCGGCTCCAACCAATGCTAGTTGCAACCGATGTGCAAAACAATGCACATAATAAGCATATGGGCAATCTCTTAAGAAAAGAGCTTGTAAGCCATTCCATGAGCCATGCATGTTGCTGGCTCCATCATATCCTTGACCTCGTAAATTATGAAGGAAATATAAGGTTAGTAACGATACGTTCCTCCTTCGTATGTTATTGCAGCTCTGATTGTTGCTCGTGTGTCAGATCTTCTGATCTGTGTCCCGGCCTTTTTCTTCCTCTGGGTGGTTAGAGAACTGAAGAAAATTTAAGATTATTGTCTCTCACAAAGTCACGCTCGGCGTCTCTGAATTTGTGAATATATGTCTTCTGTTTCTGAACAGAATACTAATATATATATGCTTCAAAAGTCAATATAATATTAATATATTTGTAGCCCATTAATTTAATTCTATTTCTAATGGGCTTCCACATAATTAGCCCACAATATAATTAATTAATTCACTGAGCTACTAATATTTATCAATTAATTGGCCCAGCCAATTAATTCCATATAAATAACATTATTAAATAATGTAAAAATACATTAATCAATTAGTAATGATTTCTGAGAGACAATAAATAACTAGGCAACTAATTGGGCCATATCAGGGATCTAATACAAGAAATAAAGCTGGGCCTCAAATTAATTAATTATCTATGCTCAGCCCAGAACAAAATTAATTAATAAACACATATTCATTCCACTAGAGAATCCGTGCCGACTTACCCCTTTATCCGAAATTGAGCATGAGCTTGTATTTTAGACTTAATCGATCTCCGTATTTAAGATAGAAATATCCATTAATTAATTAAGCTCACTAACAGCTTAAATTAATTAACATCTTATATTCCTGAGTAGTACCACTCGACCTTATTAACACACCTGAACTTAATCAACCGGTCGGGTTCAGTGTGCTAATCCTTTCGAGTTCATCAGGGGATATTATCAACTCATTTTACTAGGATACGGCTGCAAGATACAGACAATCAGCCTGAGCCATAAATAACTACTAACACCCAAGATACGTAGATTCGGTCGCGATGACGTTCACCATAGTAGGTCAAAGTGATAGATAGCCAAATGCACTCAGCTGAAGTATTACCAAGCTTAAGACCAGCTAAGTCACCGAGATCTTGGTTCTCCACTAAGGTCAGTTAGGAGAACACATCTCACTGTGATCCATCAATACACCACCTTCAGTGTACCAGTAAAGACAAGCAGCTAAGACAAGCCACTTCTTATCTAAACTACAGCTTAAACCGACAACTTATCCTGAAGTTGTCTCAGCTGTGATAATTATTTATATCTTGTCAGTTCAACCAATTTGTGTTGTCTTCTGTGATACCCGACACACCACACAAATCTAACTTTTATACAAGATAAAGGATAATATGTGCAAATATATTTATTTATCAGATAGGAGAATAAAATAGTGGTAGGGACAAAACACATTGTATACAAGCATAAAATTTGCTTCTAGTATACAAAATCCCAACAAATTACTGATTTGCAAGTTATGTTTTTCAAGAACACCACAAATTGCTTTATTAAATGTAGAAGCAGATATGTCATATACATGCACAATCGCAAAAAAATGCTCTTGTATAAAGCCTCTAGCATCAATGAACCTCAAAACGATAGCCATTTGCTCTTTATTAGATATATCTTTAGCTTCATCAACCAAAATACTTAATTTTGCATCTCCAACTTCTTCATGAATTTTACTCCTCACCATATCCCCCATTATATGTACAAGCTCATTGTAAATGGTCTTGGAAGTATACTTTGCATTTTGTGGAGCATAATCTAATAGATCATTGATGTTATCATTCATGGCTCCCATAAGATTTACCATCTCAAGGAAATTTCCTCGATTAGAAGAGGAAAGAGATTTATCATGCCCTCTAAATGCACACGCTTGCAAACTTAACCAACGAGATATTTCAATTGATATCTTAAGACGCATTCGGTTCCTCTTAATTTCTTCTACACTCTATGCATTTAGTATTTTATCTACACGATGAGTACCACTCTTGAATGAATCCATAGCGTTCACAGCTTTCGAGTGTGATGAGGTATGCTTTCCTACATGCATTACAAATCCACATCTGTCCCCATCATGAACTCGCTTCCAACAATTAAATCCTTTAGTAGTAAATGTATTTTGAGAAGTCGGACCACTCTAAAAAACATAGCACGGATAACAAAATGCCTCATTCTTAGAGGGAGAGTACTCTAACCATTTAAATTCAATGAACCAATGACTTTGGAATCTTTTTTTTTTTTTGTGTTCCAAAATCAATTGTCTCATACAAAAAACACATAACTAGCACAAGAAGTCAAGAATTCAAACATTTTTTTTTACTTCCACTAGTTTATATAATGCACAAAACACAATTCACAACCAATCAATATTTTTAATCTCACAAGAATCTCCCAAGTCCCAAGTCCCAAGTCCCAACAAAACAACATTTTCTCTACACTCCCAAGTCCCAAGTCCCAAGAATCTCACAATAAGATTAGATTTTGAAATCAAATAAAATACAAGAAAAAGAAAATTAATCTACTCATTAGTCGACACAAACCTTTTTGGCTTTCGAAACCTTTTAGCTTTTGAAATTTTGCTAAAGATTATGTTGTCGTCACACCACAGCACGCATTCTCCATGCAGCTCACCTATGTTGGACATCACTCCAAAAACCCCTCCCCCCCCGCCGCTGGGACACGGACACGCCCGGACACGCGCTCGACACGGTCACACCACCTAAATAAATCCAAGTGGCACAAACCCATTCCATAACAAGCCAAACAAATTCTCAATAACCGACACTTTCTCTACTCCCAAAGTGCAAATTCACTCCCTTTTCTCTTTTTTCTTTCTTTTCCTTCGGTTTGATTGTGAGCTTGTGGAGGTGATCGGTATCTTGAGGAACATCACGGCGATTTGTAACAACAAAGTCAAAGTCCACATTGAGAAAACACGGACAACTTAGGTTCAACTACTTTGTTCTCTTTTTTCTTCACCTTTTTTTACAAGGTTAAAAATGTACATTCGAATAAATGCAAAGAGTTATTTCTAATGCTTAAAAATGATATATGGGGCAATAATTAACATACATCTTTCTCCTACCGAATCTTGTATTTCCTCCTTCCTTCTATTCGAACTAGTCAAGAACTTGAAGAGGTTTTGTCTCCAGTTTACGATTCCTATCTTAGTCCTTTCTTGGGTTTTTTTTTTTTTTTGGATACGTGGAACCTACCAATACCAAAGACATTACCTTCAGGTTGATGAGCAGATCAAACCAAATCCTCAAAAAAAATCTTTCTCAATTGTGCACAGTCAAGATATCGACAAAAAACCAACACCAAATTGGAGAGTTCAATTTACAACCCTTGGGAAAAGCCAACAAGGTTGCATTTTTCTCAAACAACTACTCAGAAATGGGTAGAGTAATTAAAGAATAAAAGAAGAAAAAGGGGCAACAATTAAAACGGAACTCCAAGGCTCACAATCTACGCTTACAACTCCCAACACCGTTTCTTTTGCTCGGATCAATTGTAGAGATGAAGTGGGCTGTGAAGTGGGTTTTCGATTTCACACCTCCCACCTGCGGGAACGGGAGCGGGTTTTTAAAATTTTCAAGGCTAGTTACACACACCCTGCGCCCCAAATTGATAAAGTTGGTGAATTTTTGAAATCGGACCAAAATCGAACTTTTCACCAACTTTGTCATCGGGCCAAACGGGGACAAAGCCTTTGTTTCCCCCACTTGGGACAACGGACACGTTTTTTGATTTAGTCTTGTAGTGAACACGGTTGAATGAGCCATATAGTTAGAAATTAGTAAAAAGTAAATAAATATAAAATTAAATAAGTAAAGGGACAGTGGGACACGTATATATAATTAGTAATAAGTAAATAAATATATAATTAAATATTATTTACCTTACATTAGTAATAAGTAAATAAATATATAATTAAATAATTAAATATTACTTACCTTACTAATGTATTTAGATTATCTACTTATTTTAGTATTTTACATTTTTATGCTATGGTTATCTACTTATGAATTATGACTATGTCGTTTGAGTTGATCATTTGAACTATGAGTTTGATATTAAAAAACTTGACTTGATCATTTTTAAATTTTTATATATATATATATATATATATATATTAATAATTTAATATTTTTTATATTAGCGTCCGTGTCGTGTCCTAAATTTTCAAAAAATACCGTGTCCCGTGTCCGTGTCCGTGCAACCTAGCAGCTCACCCTCCACTCCCCAATTCACTTTTCACTTTTCACGAAATGAGGGAATGGAAATGGATATAATATTTTATTATGCTATTAATTTAGTAAATGAATTTAATTTTATGTAGTTTTTGAATCAATATTGTATTGGATTTGATCAATCATTTAAAATATCCATATTGATTTAATATGGTAAAAAACTTGGGCTTGGACTATTAATACTCAATACTAATATAAAACTTGGACTTGGACTATTAATATCCAATACTAGTATTTTTTTTTTGAAAAATGACCTTGGGCTATAGCCCCCCTAGCCCACACTGTGCATCCGCCCCTCAGGACAATTATGGCAACTTTTCCTTGCATTTTTGTTGCTTGGTTTGATTTTTCTAGGGTTTGTGGGGCTTCGAGTTAAATATGTTTATATGTATCAAAAGGAGATCATGCAAGATTGTTTAAATCGAAATGCATATATAGTGAGAGATTTTATAAATGTAATTAATGAGATATTTACATAGTTGCTATTTCATGAGAATAACATTTTTAAGGAGATTTGCTACACTAAAATATGGTCACTCCGACACAAAAGATATTGTCTATATATACTTACGTTTTAGAGAATATAAATAAGGTGTGAAACATTGAGGAAGTGTTGGAGATAGTCTAAACGCAAAAATTCCTGATAGAGAGCCATTGTATAACTTTTAAATTACCTTTTGTTTGGTCATGTAATTGGATATTTATGTCTTTTTCATTATTAAATGAAAAAGGAAACACAATTCATTATTTCAATCCTTGTTATCGTGCCATGCATTAAAGTTTAAGGGAACAAATAAAAGGTGCTTAGCCATGAAGCATAGACACGCGATACGGGATACGGGACATGAAACGACACGAACTCGTGACACGACATTTTCTAAAAATGTAGGACACGCCACGTTGTAATTATAATTTTTTTTGTATATAAATAATAAATACACAATATAATATAACCAAGTATAAATTTAAAAAACACAAAATTCACATCATACTTGAAATACCTTAATAACCATATAACCAATCCATCAAATTCTAATGCAAGTCACACTACAAAGAAAACTTGAAATTACCGACAGAATTACCGACGGTTCAAAATGCGGGTCGGCTATTATCGATGAAATACCGACGGATTGTTTATTTTACCATTATCGACGAAATACTGACCGATTTTTCCATGATTGAATTACTGACGGAATATTCTGTCAATATACTTATTTAATTTTTTGAATTAAACTTCATTGGTTTTACTGACGAAAAATTCCGTCAGTAAATTAAGTTTAATTTTTTAATTAAATTTACTCAAGTTTACTAATGGAATTATTCCGTCAATAAACTTTTTTATAGAACATAATTTAATTTTTTATTAGATTAATACTTAAATTTAAATAATTAATTATAATAATTTTTTAAATGGATTAATCTTTAAGAATTGAAGATTTTGTTTTAATTATAAATTTAAATGATAAATTATAATTTTTAGTTTTAATTTATTAATTATTTAACTTTATAATTAATATAATACTTATATGATTTTAATTAATTACTAATTAAGTTTAAATACTTATTATACACTTATACCTTAATCTATTAGAAGAATAAATAAATTTAATTTTATTAATATCCTTCATAATATTGAGAGCCTCTCCACCTTAAACACTTCGGGTTTTTTTCCCCAAGTCATTTCTTCCTCAGCCAGCACCTGCTCCGCCCGTCTTCCGCCAACCACCGAGGAGTACTACCAGCACGTCGAGAAAGTCATGGTCCGTTAACTCCGGCAAGGTCGCCACTGGCACATTCTTCTATCAGTTATCTGTTTAGCAAGGCGTGTGAGAGCTTGAAAGCTTATACTGCTACGGTCGAGAAAGTCGCCACTGGCACATTCTTCTATCAGTGCGTTTTTCTCCTGCTTCATCCGACGCCTCAGGTAATTTTGATGAATCCCTAGTTATTTCGTTCGTTTTTCTTGCATTCATCCTCCTTGCGGCATCTTGTTTTGAGTAATGAATAAATGTGTACGAAATTGAATTCAATACCTAGGCACTGAGAAAAAATTGGCGTGCGCTAGCAGAGTAGTTCAGTCCTATGTGATAGAAATTAAAGATTGAAGCTTGATTGCTGAGACGATGTCAATAACCGTAGATTGATATATTAATGGAAGACAAAATTTAGTGTTTCTAAGTTGGGAATAATAATGTCTGATGTTGATAAATGATCTTTAATCTTTTGTTAACTTTTGAAAAACGTGCTAAAACGAGTAATTGAAAAAATTATAGTCGTGAGGAACTCTGGTTCCAAGACTTCTGTGAGATTAAATCGTAGTATTACTTTTTGTATCTTCTCAGAGTGTCTTGGATCTGTTTAGAAAGTTGAAGGATTTTGGTTTTTTCCCAATTAGCATAAGATCTGAACCAAATTTAGCTCAACTACCTAATGTATTGCTTTGCTGAAACTAGCCTACTGCTTTTGGATCTTATTATCCTATGAGGTGCTTTCTGACTGGTGATTATTTGAAAACTTTTTGAACCAAAGGATATGCAATTAGCAAATAAGGTAGCTGCCTTCCTCAGTTCATGTCTTTGAGGTGTAAATAAGATGAGAAACCATCAAAGGTAAAATATAATTTGACATATCTTTAATGTATTCTTGAGTCTGATTTAAAGGTGTCTCGGATAAATGTAGAGGTGATAGTATTTCATTCAGTTTTGTTGCATATATTTTCCATCTTTTACTGCCTTTAACAATTTAAAAATGAATTGAAGAGATGGAGGCAGAATAGAATGCAAGCGTTGTTCACTTCAGTTATTGATTCAAAACCATAGTGCAATATCTGTTTGGCTGTCTTGACATATGATGAAGCATAACTTCCTTGTAAACCTTTGGAAATTTATCAAGCATCAAGTTATCTGTTTCTAAGTGCTGCTGAAGCAATTTTTTGTGTTAAGGTGGTTAAATTGCCAGATCGTTCTAGTTAACCAACTCATACCCTGTTCTTTGAGAAATCCCAGAGCCACAACAGCTTTTTTGAAACCACAGTTTCAATATGCATGCTATTGGTAGTAACCCTGCTATCTATTTTTCTTACCAAGCTTACTTGGTAGTGTTGGGATGTTGGTTGCTTACTGGAGAGAGAGGAAAGGTGTGATTTTGAAGAAACTCAAAGGCTTAGCTCTCATCTTGTTTCAGATTCTAGTTACAGTGAAAATGAAAGGAATCTTCTAGATTTCTGTCCTATTTGGACCGAGTCCAATATCAAAATTTAAAAATATCTTTCACAGTTTCTGCACATCTTTTAGCTTGTCCACTACATGAATCTCAACAAAATTGATATTTTTTTTCTCAGTTACAATAGGCGAGCATTTTCTGCATGTAATTCATATGATCTATTAATTTGCTTTGCACTAATACATATATGTCAGTCAATCTAGTACAGTTGCTATATGAAAATTTGTTACTAAAGAATACTTTGTGCATTTTTTGCATAATTAGGTATGAGGTTTTAACTTTTTTAGGCGTGCTCCTAATTGATATATCTGATGTTGCTGGTATAATTTAATGAAATTTAAATAAAATATAGTTTTCTGATGTTTACTTTCATAAGTCTTTATGAACATTGACATGAAACAGTCAAATGAGTTCTGTAAAACTGCACAACTCTTTTAGAATCATTTAATGCTGGACCACTCTCGTCCTTGTACTTTAATATGCATTAAAAGTCATTCAGCAGTTGTAAATATGCATTAAATATTGAAGCGTTTGTTTCTTCTTCACACATACTATGAATGAGGACTAGTAGAATTGCTTCTATTCTTGTTATGAGAGTTTTATTCAGTATTCTCATTCATCCCTTCTTATCATTTAATGGAGAGTTTGGTTTAACTGAGAATTTGAGAGAAAAGCAATGTATCTTATTCGTTGTTTTGCTTGTCATTGATGGTTGTTTCAGATGAGAACTAAATGGTAAAAAACGGTCTTGATCCCTACTTTTGTTTATTTTTTCTATGAAAACCTTTAGAAATGATTCTATAACCATTGTTATTGACTTATTACTCTAATGGTTAATCGTCTGTCTTTATTGCAGGATGCTTGAACATTGAGGGAGAGGCAGACAGCTAGGATTTTCCACTAAGTTTTGATCCTTCACACTTTTAGGAAGAGATTAAAAGGTAATAGTTCTAACCTACTTGCTGATGTACTTGAATGTTTGGGTGATTGGATTCTAAGACATGTTTTGTTCTTCTTTACTATATTCATGTTTAGGAAGAGATTAAAAAGTAAGAAGTCTGTTTTGTTATTTGGCATATGCATCCAGTTTTCCCTTATCTAACTGATCTGTTTCATAAATAAATCTGCTCAAAAAAATCGTTTTTAGAAATCTAAGTGTAAGAACTCTAGTCTATTACTAAACATTAGTTTCACACATTCACTTTGAAATGAAAAAATTTGAAAGTAGAAATGATATCCACTTTTACCGGAGATCTCATTTCTAAAAAGACTTACAAATCATCTTCGCCGTTCAACAAGGACAGTTAAATTAACTAGATGACTTACAATTCGTTAATAATTTAGTGAGTCCTTCAACAAGGATTTCAAATAATGAGTCGTTCGTGGATGTACACGCGGTGGTCCGAAGATGGTTCATTGAATCCTAAATTTGTGAATGGCGTTGAAGATTTCATTGATTGAGCAAGTAATCTGAAAGCTTTCCTAGATGGTGATAAAATCAGATGTCCGTGTAAGAAGTGTAAGAATAAGGTGTTTTTCGTAAGAGAGCACGTGACCATGGGAGGATTTGTTAAAAAGTACAAGGTGTGGTCTTCGCATGGGGAAGACCACTTACCCCGGAAGCTACGAGGAATGTGCTTGATGACACATGGACCTCCATGGTAACAGATCATGTTGGGCCTAACTTTAATGATGAGGAGATCGAGGAGCCACCAAATGATGAAGCGTGGAAGATTTACCAAATGTTGGAGGCAGCCGACACTGAGCTATGGCTAGGTTGTGCGACCTACTCACAATTGTCTGCGGCGGTTCAAATGATGAACTTGAAGGCAGAGAATCATATGTCACAGAGGGGCTATGACAGGATGACTCAAATAATCAAAGATATGCTTCCCCGAGGAAACTTGATTCCTGATAACTTCAGCGAGTCGAAGATACTACTTAGTGGCATGGGGTTATTGGTACAAAAGATTCATTGTTGTCAAAATTCGTGTATGATCTATTGGTGAGAAGATTCATCACTGGAGTGTTGTAAGTTTTACGATACCCACGGTATCTTGATAACAATAACAAATCTAGAATTCGAGGGAAGAAAAAATTAGTGTCTGCTAAGAAAATGTACTACTTTCCTCTGACTCCTAGACTCCAGCGGATGTATGCATCTAATATTACTGCCCCTCATATGCGTTGGCATGCTTCATCATTGGATGATGGAGTGATGCGACATCCTGCAGACTCTCCTAGCACGGAAGCACTTAGACGCGATGTTTCTTGACTTTGCATCGGAGATTCGTAATGTTAGATTAGGTCTTTCTACAGACGGTTTTCAAACATGTACTCAATTTAGGAAACAATACTATTTTTGGCTTATTATTGTCACACCCTGCAATCTGTCGCCTAGCATGTACATGAAAGTTCAGTGTTGGTGTTTGGACCTCGAAATCCAAAAGAAAAGTTGGATATCTTTCTACAGCCTTTGATAGTTGAGTTACTTGAGTTGTGGGAAGATGGTGTGCATATGGATTGATATTGTTACATCATCGTGTAAATTGAAGTTTTACCGGGGACCTAATTGCAAGAAAATTTTATCTAACTTCTTGTACCACTACCACAGTAGTACAATGCCACTATGATGTCACCGATTAATGTCGGAAAACGGTGTTTCAATTGAGTCCTCTTATTTACGATATTTAGAAAATTATCATAATCGAGAAGAACAATTTAAAGAGAAGCACTTAATTGTGACGAAAATAAAAATATCTAGTTTTAATTATTTGAAGAACGAATATCAAATTGGACAATTATATATTTTGGTGATCGAATTTGCCCGTGTCTACCAAACTTGAAAATTTTGGCAACAAAGCTAAATTCCTCTCTTGACGTCTCTCTTTTCTCCAGCCAATCGGCCGCTCCGTCCACCATAACCCCTACATCCCGCCGCTCCCCACCCTGCTTGCGGCGAAATCTTGAATCTTGAATAAGTGGGAGAAATGGAGTAATAGACGCAGTTGTCGGCGCAATAGCAGATTCTCCCTGTTCCAAAAGCAATGCGGTAACCACCGACTCTAATTCAATTGCTGATTTTAGGTTTTCAATTTTTAGAAGATGAGTCTGACGATAAACTTTAATGCTTATTAGTTATATAATAGGAGATTTGACTCTGTTATGTTATGAATTGAGGGCAAACAGATTACTTGCAGGCCTATAGAAATTTTTGCTGTTTGTTTTGCTTGGGTTGCAATCCGCACTGCTGTCAAAATAAATGATTTCCTTGTTTATGATTCAGAGTTCGAATGTTGGAGTGATAGTGCTCTAGCTTAGCAAATCTGATATATAATGGCTCGTGCTTGGGCTTAAAGATTTTCTTATTCGAGCTTTTCTATGATCATACGAGCTTCAGCTCGATCTTGGTTTGTTTAACTTACTGGGCTGGGCCAACTCTTTTTTCAGAGGAGAATGAGTTTTGCTTGTTGGAGCTCTTTTGTGATTAAACGAACTTGAGCTTCAATTCGTTTTGCTTAACTTAGCAAATGAACTTTTTCGAGGCATGCTCAAACCAATTGCAAGATTAAGAATTTTGGATTGGTTCAAGCTCGAGCTCACAGAAAATCTAAGAGAGCCACACTTGAGCTTGTACTTGTAATGCTCGGTTTTGCTTGTATACACCCCTACCAATCACCCTGCTTCCCTCCCTGCCCCACCTACACCATTCCCTTGCTCATCCACAAAACGCCACCGCCTAACATCATCTAACAAATTGATATTTTGAAAATTCAGAATTTTGGAACATTTTCTCATTGAAATAGGCAAGCCCCTCGGACATATCAATTCTCTGATTGTCAATTACATAGCTTTTTCCTTGAGATTCTAGTGAAAAAAAGTTTCTTCTTCGTAATTGTCATAACTATTTAGGGGATTTTCAACAATTTCTTATTTGACGTTTATAGTTTTGGGAGGGCTTTTTTGTGATTTTTTTTTCCTCAGAACTTCCACAGATTCAGATGCTGTTGTTCACTTGTTCGTATTGATCTAGCTCCTATATGCCCTGAAGGACTCTTGTACTACTGGGAGTCTGGGATAGTTTTTATGTAGCCATGCAGGCGTAGCCGCGTGGTCATTTCCAAATTTGTAACTGCTGTGGAACTAAACATTGAGAAACAAAAACCAGGTTGAATCGTATCAAACTCCAGTAGCAAAGTATGTCCAAACTCTAGGTATAGTTATATTTTTGTAAAATGATCTTAAACCTCTAATTAATCTCAGTCGCGAGTTTATATTCTACTGCTGCTCAGTGCTCCTATTAGGTCGAATAGATGCTCATACGATTCAATTCCCATTACTAAGAAGGATAAGACATTTTCACCATCTGAGTGCCCTGTATACCTGCTTGAATTCTTGAAAGTGTTTATGACTTATGTGTTCCAGAATAGCTCATTTTTCTTGGATTTGAGAGTTGAGATTTTCTGCTACCTCAGAAACAACTGAGCAAGAAGATGCAATGGGAGCTACCAGGCTTTCAGGGATGCAGAAGCAAGTCCTTGCCTTATATAGAGGATTCTTAAGAGCAGCTCGCACAAAATCCCCTGAAGAACGTAGCAGGATTGAAGCAATGGTGTCTCAGGAGTTCCGTCGCAATTCCTCCCAGGTCGATCGCAAGAACTTCCTCTACATCGAGTATTTACTTCGGCGTGGTAAGAAGCAACTGGATCAGCTAAAGAGTCCAGAAACTGTTGGATTGGCTTCTCTGAATGTCGAAGCTTCTCAGATAAACAAATCTTAGTTTACATCTTTCTCCAATATGAGGTTACCAATTTGGGTTATTTCGAGTCCAATTTATCTATTGATGATACACAGTTATATCATAAATAACATGAACTTAATTTCATTCCAATACATGCGTATTGGTAGGTTATAAATATGAGTTTTTTTTTTAATTTGGATTTTCGTCTTAGTCCCGCGTTGCTATTGTGCTTGAGTCTCTCATTTCTAATGTTTATTGTTTGTACAATTGTACCCGTGAAGTTGTGATCGAATCTCTTGCCGTAATGTTGTCTTGCTGCAATTCTAACTATAAAGTTGGACAGTCATATAATTACGATATACTAATACATTGTAAATTTGGACAACCTTTTATATAGTTTAGAATTGAAAATATAAATTTTAGGATAGACGTTCCAGCCTTGAAGAATTATTTACTGTATGACGTGACAAGTTAAGTGATTCTACCTATAATAACTAGGGATTATTCTACACTAAATCCGATCTATTTTTAACAATTGTGACAATGCCCTAATATTCCCATGATCTGAAAGAGACTTTTCAGTAGTTGGGCCATTTTAAAGATTAATTAGGCGCTGTAATTTTATATACTTTAAAGATATGTCAAATTGTATTTTACCTTTGATGGTTTCTCATCTTATTTACACGGCAAAAGACACAAACGGTCCCCAATGATTGCTAGTTTGGATGAATTGATCCTTACTTTTTTTTTAATTTATTGGTCTTCAATGTTTGCTAGCTTTGGATAAATTGGTTCTTCTGTTAAATTTTAAGCTAATCAATTATTAGTCATAAGGTATTTACGGAATAAAAATTTCAGGGACTAATTCATTCAATATTTAAATTAAATTTTAACTTTTTTAAGAAAAATTAAAATTATAATCTTTTTTTATTAAACAAATTAATTTTTTGGCAAATTGGCAAAAATAGTCCTCAAACTTCGCATTTTTGCGAATTTTGTCCTCAAACTTCTTTTTTTTTGTTTTTTTAACCCTCAACTCATTGTTTTTGCGATTTTAGTCCTACCGTTAGATTTTTCGTCCATTTTAACGGTAATTCAATTTTAATTTTAAAAAATAAAAAATTAAAAGGGCAAAATCGAAATTTTTATTTATATGGACCAAAATTGCAAATGAAGAATTATTTGAGACATATTTAGCAAAATTAAATAGTTTAAGGACTATTTTACAAATTTTAGACAAATAAGCTAATTGCTTCGTATCGACGAGATTTTGCATTAAATTTTCGGTTTTTCATATAACTTTATTGCTTCGTATCAAATATAAGCTAATGAAGACTTCGTACCAATATAAACAACATTTTAATTCGAAATGCATTAAAAAATAAAGCTATTATCACCATTTTTTTTTTTACTTCAAAATAACAATTTAAAGCATAATATTTACTTCAAAATAACATGAATACGAGGAAAATATATGTCAGTTCGTAATTTATGATGAATAATACCCCTCGTCTTAAATAGAAATGTGGCTTTAACTTCTAAAAGCCAAACAATATACCCCCTTATCTTTTTTTAACATCCGTGCCCTTGGAAACAGGCTATGGAATATGTTATAAAAAATATTTAATTCGTAATTTTTCATAAATAATATAATACGAGAAAAATATGTATCAGTTCACAAATTACAGAAAATATTAGTTTTATTTGCAAATACTATAATAAGCCAAAAAAACTATTGCAAACAAGGTTAGTCTCGTATTCACATTCTCTGCATAGAACTGCCATGACAAATCCCCAACACCAGCATCCGCCATTGAAGGCCGTAACCATAACTCACGTCCGCTACCAGTGCAACGATCAACTCGGCCATTTCCTCGCCTGGATCTACCTCGTCCCCGTGTTCATCAGCTTCAGCAGATTCGTCTCCCACTTCCTCTTCCGCTTCGAGCTCCAGGGAATGTTCTTCGCCGTCGGCCTCCTCCGCAATTCGTCAGCGAGCTCATCAATTGCGGATTCGCAATTCTCCTCGTATTCTAGTTATTTTGAAGTAAATATTATGCGCTAAATGATTATTTTGAAGTAAAAATTATGGGTGATAATAACTTTGTTTTTTAATGATTAATTCACAGTATATATTTTGCATTTCGAATTAAATGTTGTTTATATTGGTACAAAATCTTCGTTAGCTTATATTTGATACGAAACAATAAAGTTATATGAAAAATCGAAAATTTAATGCAAAATCTCGTCGATATGAAACAATTAGCTTATTTGTCTAAAATTTGTGAAATCGGTCCTTAAACTGTTTTATTTTGCTAAATAGGTCCCAAATAATTCTTCATTTACAATTTTAGTCCATATAAATAAAAATTCCGATTTTGCCTTTTTAATTTTTTATTTTTTAAAATTAAAATTGAATTACCGTTAAAATGGACGGAAAATCTAACGGTAGGACTAAAATCGCAAAAACAAGGAGTTGAGGGTCAAAAAAACAAAAAAAAAAGAAGTTTGAGGACAAAATTCGCAAAAACGTGAAGTTTGAGGACTATTTTTGCCAATTTGCCTTAATTTTTTCGAAAAAGATTAATTTTTTTTCAAATAATTTTTTTTTAAAAAAAAATTTCTTTAAAAATATTTTCAAATAAATTTTTTTGTAACGAAAAGAATTAATTAAAAATAAAAAATTAACTAATAATAGTTTTAGGGACTAATTTATCCAATTTGTAAATTACTGATATAATTTTCAGTCGGTAAAACCAATGAAATTTAATTCAAAAAATTAAATTAAGTAACCAAGGAAAAATCCGTTAGTTTTTCCTCAGTGGCGAAATAAACAATTCGTCGGTATTCCATCGGTAATAACCGACCCGTATTTTCAATCGTCGGTAATTTTAAATTTTCTTGTAATGTCAACAAATGTCAAACAAAGAAATACTGAAATCACAATCAAATATTAATAGTCATTCATTATACTAATATAATAGTTTAATTATCCAATTTAGCAGCATCTTGAAGTCCTTCACCAACTTCATCAGCAACCAAATCACATTCCAATTCAGGTTCATTTCAATCTCTAGTAAAAGCATCTCCAGCCACATCCCACATTTTCACCTTTCACATATTCTTGTGGAGTCTTTCTTGATGTAAGACGAAGATTGCTATAGATGAAAACCAAATCTTGAGCACGACGTTGTGGAGTAATCTTATTCCTTTTTGTAGAATGTATGTACAACCTTAGAGCAATCTTTTGAAGGTTAGGGGCTGCAGGACCATGGATTATCCACCATTGCATTGGATTCATTGTTAGTCTATCTCAAAGAGAATCCCCATCTCCAAAGTCTTCAAAACACCCCAAAAAGTTTCGAAGCTCCATTCTTATCACCGTCCAATCATCTTCATTAGAGATCAGATGCCTCAGACAAAGCTTTGCCATCTTAGAAATCTCCAAGTCGTATTTTGGTTTAATGGGGTTTGGATGTCGAGTTTGATACTCCTTTGATGAACATCATTAAAAAACATCTCAAAAACAAATACTCCCTCCGTTCCACTCCATTAGTCCACTTTTCCTTTTTGGGTCGTTCCACTCCATTAGTCCACTTTCCCTTTTTAACTTAAAATAATACTCTAATACTTTATCTATTTTACACACAACAAACAACTTTCTTAATCTCCGTGCCGAAAAGAAAGTGGACTAATGGATTGGAATGGAGGGAGTATTAATTACAATAAAGCAGAACATCTGATGAAATAAATTATTTACCTTGGATTTAGAGAAAAAGCTAAACAATGTAGAGGAGTATTACTTTTGCTCCACCGATCTTCCAAAATTTGGCGAACAACACTCCAAAAGTTTGAATCATCACAATCATTTTCTCCTCGTGCTTGTATATTACTGTTCTCACTCTAGATATCATCGAATCCCACATCTCATAAATCAAATGAAGAGAAGCTTTATCTGTGTCGCATTCTCTCAACATCGTAGATATAAGATCAGTAAAATCAAGAATATAGTCAACAGAATCCCACCACGAGTCATCTAACAATCTGTCCTTCACAAGTTTCACCTTTTTTCGAGTCGTCGTCTCGATAACAAGACCGCTGCTCACTGATTGAGAGTGTGGACAAAGCGTGTCTCAGCAACGGCAAGTAACTTCAACTTTGAGAACTCATTAAACATAGCAAGTCTCATTGAATGATTGGAGATGAAATTTTTTCATCGTAGCTGATGCAGAAACCTCAGTAATCCAGTGGCATTCACCATATGTAACCTCATTCGCCTCCGTATTCTTTGCTGGACATATGTTATTCAAAGCTAGATTGAGAGTGTGGACAACACAAGGTGTCCAAAAGATATGAGGATATGTTTGCTCAACCAAAAGGAGTCAAATTTTGTTGATTTCTATCTCTTTTCTCTGTAGCTTCTAAGCATATCATTTCCATGAATTGACTATTATTTACCTTTGGACATGGTTTAAACCCACTTCCTCCAATTTTCAGTAAGTGAGATTTCACCCTAGAATAAGACCCTTTAAATGTCATTTTGTAGAGATTACACTTCAAAGAAATATTTCCCCCTCCTCCGTCATAGACTTTGCCATCTTTATGACACACATACTTCCATAGAGGATAGAGTATCAAATGATTGAGGAGATTCATTAACCCCATTTTGACTTGAATTTCATGGATTCATCTTTAGTTACAAGAAATGTCAAAAATCAAACAACATTCAAGCTTCAGAAATCAGTAATATCAATTTGGCAAAATTTTATAGTCAAACTTATTAATAAGCAAGAATCATTATCGATTAAGAACACTACAAAGTACAAACTTAAACAATACCAAACATATCGTAGGAGTTAGGACTGTAGGAGTCTAAGAGATTGAGTTGTATTCTCTTTCTTTCTCCTCAAAGAAGTATTTTATTTAGGATTTACTGAGTGTCAGTCACTATTTAGGAGAAATAAATAAAATAAAACTGAAAGAAAAGTGGATGAAATAAAATTAAAAAGAATAAAAATTGAAAAAATGAAAGATATATATGGCGTCACTGGCGTGTCCTTCATAGGTTCAAAGTGTCGGACTCGGTTAGCGTTGTGTCTGATATGTATCAGAATATATTTTATTTTATTTTTTAATAGGACTCTTTTTTCTTGTGTCCGAAAGTGTCGGGGAGTTAAATTATCAATATTATATTTGAATTGAGGTATTAATTAAAAAGCAATTGCAAAATATATCTACTATATCTAGTTGAATAAAAAATTATGTAGCATTTGCATTTAATGTTTATAAGTATTATATTAGTTTTAATAATAAAAATCATACAAATTTCGATGATGATATGTAAGATTTCCTTCAATATTTACTAATATTTGTAGTTTTGTACCATATGGCATATACAATTATTTTTATTAAATCGTTGTATTCTATTAATTATATGAGAATGACTAGTGTGCATCATATTGCACATGCAACATGATTCAATTTTTAATTTTGACCCGGTTTGACCCGATTTTCTACTTTATTAAAAAAATAAAAATATCAAATAAAAATAAGTGTGCAATAGATGGTTGTACCTTGGAATGGTACAACTCAGAATCGTTGATAGCAAGCAGCTCCGCTTTTGTGCATCCACAATCATATCCAAACCTAATCGCCACAGCTCCGAGAAACAATCTGATCCCAAATATGGATTTCTTCATCTCAATCGTCTCTCTCTGCAGCTTCATCGAATCCAAATGCGGAATCTTACCTCCAAACCAAACCCTAGTTACTCCCTCCGCCCTCCCCAATTGCCTTCCTGATTCCAAGCTTTTCGTGGTAATCCTGAAGAAAGGCCCAATTTGTTGCAGTTGAAGATCGAGATTCTGCAATCGAGATGACTCCATGATCTCAGACATCGTGGACACGTAATCTTCGAGATTGTTTGTGTCTTCGTATATTGCTTTTTGGTCGAATTTGGCAATAGAATTCCTTCTGATTTGATTTGGGTTTTGTTGGTTTAGTTCGGATTTGAAATGGGTTTATGGTGTGATTCGATTATTAGGAGATGAAAACCAGAGAAATGAACTTCCACCTCTTCCTAACGGTAATGGACGGCGTACTGGTACTTGGATTTGCACTTCTGGATCCCACAACTACTCTTCATGTTTGCATGTATGATCTAGCCTCTAGTATATGATGCATCCAGACTGAGAGTTGTGGATTTAAAACCGAGTATCAAAAACAATAAGAAGAGGAACTAATGCTACTGGTTGTTATTGCTGGTATGTTACTTGCATGCAGTTTGCTGCTGGTATTGTGATATGGTGGAATAATTATAAACATGAGGGAATTATGGGAAAGTAGAAATGATTAAAGTTTATTCTCTAACATGAATAGTGAAACAACTGGAAAATAATTAGGTTGGACTTGCTGAAATTTGAAACATCTTAGTGATATGACTAAGAAGCTACTTTCTGTGGGATAATAGAGAGAATGAATTGAAGTGTGTATTATTAGAGAGAAGGAGTTGAAGTGTGTATTATTATGAGGGTGGAGATCTCTATTTATAGAGTACAAGATGGGCTTTTGGGCCAACATAAGATGGGCTAATGGGTTGCTAGGGTTTACATATGGTCAATCTATATACGGTAAATATTATTTACAACACTCCCCCTTAATTGACCGTCCTTAAACAAAAATTGCTGCCTCATTTAAACCTTGCCAAAAAAACCCAATGGGATAAAAACTGGTCGAAGGAAGAAGAGTACAGCTGCTCCCCCTCAAAATAATCATTGTAAATCCTTGAGTCGGCGCATGCCGATCTTGTGTACCAACTTCTTGAATGTTGACGTCGGTAGTGCCTTCGTAAATAAGTCTGCTAGATTATCACTCGAACGTATCTGTTGAACGTCGATATCACCATTCTTTTGAAGTTCATGTGTGAAGAAAAACTTGGGAGAAATATGCTTTGTCCGGTCGCCTTTGATGTAACCTCCCTTCAATTGTGTGATACAAGCGATATTGTTTTCATATAACGTCGTCGGATTGTCCTTTGAAGAAGCTAATCCGCACGACTTTTGGATATGACTTGTCATATTCCGTAACCACACGCATTCTCGACTTGCTTCATGGATTGCAATTATTTCAGAATGATTTGAGGATGTTGCAGTCAAGGTTTGCTTAACGGACTTCCAAGATATAGCAGTTCCTCCACGTGTAAAAACATAGCCAGTTTGTGACTTGGCTTTATGTGGATCGGATAAATAACCAGCATCTGCATACCCTACTAGAGAATAACCAGAACCTTTTGAGTAATACAATCCAAGGTCAATGGTACCCTTTAGATAACGTAGAATGTGCTTAACACCATTCCAATGCCTTAAAGTGGGTGCAGAGCTATATCTTGTGAGAAGATTTACAGAAAAAGCTATATCCGGTCTTGTGCAATTAGCTAAATAAGTCAATGCTCCGATTGCACTAAGATATGGTACTTTAGGACCAAGTATCATTTCACCATCTTCAATAGGTCGAAATGGGTCTTTATGCACATCAAGTGTTCTAACGATGCGTTTTATCCATATAAAACCGCTTTAAGACTTTTTATGTATATGAGGATTGATGAACAAATAGTCCTTCAGGGACATGTTCAATTTGCAAACCAAGACAAAATTTTGTCTTTCCTAAATCCTTCATCTCAAATTCATTTTTCAAGTATTCAGCAGTTTTATTGAGCTCTTCAGGAGTCTCAATTAAATTCAAATCATCTACATAAACTGCTATGATTGCAAATCCATTGTTTGTTTTCTTAATGAAAACACAAGGGCAAACATCATCGTTTTTGTACCATTCTTTCAAGAGATATTCGCTAAGTCTATTATACCACATACGGCCAGACTGCTTCAACCCATACAACGACCTTTGCAGTTTAATTGAAAACATGCTTTTGGGTTTTGACTTATATGCTTCAGGTAATTTAAATCCTTCTGGAATTTTCATGTATATGTCACTATCTAGTGAACCATATAGATATGCAGTTACTACATCCATTAGGCGCATATCAAGTCTTTCTGACACTACTATACTTATAAAAAATCTAAATGTAATCGCGTCCATTACCGGAGAGTATGTTTCTTCATAATCAATTCCCGGTCTTTGAGAGAAACCTTGTGCTACGAGTCTTGCTTTGTATCTCGTAATTTCATGGTTTTCGTTTCTCTTTCGAACGAAGACCCATTTGTATCCTACATGGATAATATTTTCCGGAGTTTGAACTACAGGTCCAAACGTTTTTTGGCTTTCAAGGGAATTTAGTTCACCTTGTATGGCTTCTTTCCACTTTGCCCAATCATGTCTAGTTTGGCAGTCTTTAACAGACCGCGGTTCAGGATCCTCATTTAGAACTTCAAGAGCCATATTAAAGGCGAATTTATCGTCCATGACGATATTTTCTCTCTCCAATATCTTATTAGAAGATAAGTAATTTATTGAGATCTCATGATTTTCGGACGCTTGTGGTTCTTCAGGAACTACATTATTTTCATCAATAATTTCCGTCATTGTTTGGTTCGTGCCTTGTACCTTTCTCTTTCTAGGCACAGAATCTTTGGAACCAATTGGTCGACCACGTTTTTTATGGACGTTAGATTCATTTGCTACCATTGTTGTTTGTCCTTCAGGGACACTAATTCTAGCAGGTGTATTGGCAGCTGGTATGTGAGATAGTGTCACTCTTCTCGTATCTATGAAAGCATCAGGAATTTGATTTGCAATCTTTTGCAAATGAATTATTTTTTCAACTTCATGTTCACATTGATTACTTCTGGAATCAAAATGTGATAAGGTTTTTTCATTCCAAGAGATTTCCTTTTGCTTTTCTGGATGTAGGCTATTTCCACATAATGTTGGAAATGTCATTTCATCAAAATGACAATCTGCAAAACGTGCAGTAAATAAATCACCCGTTAAAGGTTCAAGATATCTTATAATCGAGGGCGAATCAAATCCAACATATATCCCAAGCCTTCGTTGGGGACCCATTTTCGTACGTTGTGGGGGTGCAATTGGGACTTGGACAGCACAACCAAAAATTCTTAAGTGAGAAACATCAGGTTATCTACCAAAAACAATTTGCATTGGGGAGTATTGTTGGTTGGCTATCGGCCGAATCCGAACTAATGATGCAGCGTGCAATATGGCATGTCCCCAAGCCAAAATTAGGAGTTTTGATTTCATAAGTAATGGTCTATCAATAAGTTGAAGACGTTTAATAAACGCTTCTGCTAAACCATTTTGTGTATGAACATGAGCAACCGAATGTTCAATCTCAATCCCAATAGCCATACAATAACTATTAAATGCTTGAGATTGAAACTCACTAGCATTATCAAGACGAATCCTCTTGATTGGATTGTCTGGGAATTGAGCTCTTAATTTTATTATTTGAGCAAGTAGTCCAGCAAAAGCTGCATTTCTACTTGAAAGCAGACATACATGGGACCATCTAGAGGAAGCATCAATCAATATCATAAAGTATCGAAATGGTCCACATGGTGGATGTATAGGTCCACAAATATCTCCATGTATTCTTTCCAAGAAAGATGGAGATTCTATATTGACCGTCGTGTAGGATGGTCTAATGACTAATTTGCCTTGCGCACAAGCATCACATGGGAATTCATGTGTTATTAGAATCTTCCGGTTCTGTATATTGTGCCCACGTGAGTTTTCAATAATGCGGCGCATCATAGTTGCTCCCGGATGTCCAAATATATCATGCCAAAGCAAAAAGCTTTTTGAGTCATTGAACTTCGGGTTCATGACATGGTTTGTCTTAATTGTTTTTATGAATGTTTTTGAGTCATTGAACTTCGGGTTCATGACATTGGTCTCATTCTTTACTTTTCTCTTGATCGAATTCTGATACAGATCAGCAAGGTGCTTCGCCGTACGACATGCACGCGACTAATGCCCATTCATGCCACATCGATGACATTTATCCTCCGTTTTGGATGAATTGTGATCTTTGGATGTCTTAGACCTTTTGTTGCTCAAGTTTGTGTGGTCAGGACTACTATGTCGGCTACCACACCCACGACTACGACCACGACCACGACCACGCCCACGTCCAGGTTGGTTTGAACGACCATGTCTATTTGTTGCATTGGCTTCAAGCAATGCAGAGGAACCGGTGGGTTTTAACTCGTGGTTTTTCATGAGCAATTCATTATTTTGCTCGGCAACCAATAGGCAAGATATAAGCTCGGAGTACTTTTTGAAACCACGCTCCCTATATTGTTGTTGTAGGAGCACATTTGAAGCATGAAATGTAGAGAATGTTTTCTCAAGCATCATTTCATCAGTGATTATTTCTCCACATAGTTTCATTGTGGAGCTAATTCTGAACAATTCAGAATTATAAGTACTCACAGATTTGAAGTCTTGCAGTCTAAGGTGCAACCAATCGTATCGAGCTTTAGGAAGGATAACAATCCTTTGGTGATCAAACCTCTCTTTAAGGTTGTTCCACAATTCATATGGATCTTTGACGGTGAGATACTCATTTTTTAGGTCACCATGAAGATGGTGACGAAGGAAAATCAGTGCCCTTGCGCGATCCTGCGGGGATGCGTTGTTTCCTTTTTCTATAGTCTCTCCCAGACCCCTTGAGATCAGATGGATCTCGGCATCAACAATCCATGACATATAGTTTTTGCCAGATATGTCAAGTGCAACGAACTCAAGTTTGGTGATATTTGCCATGTGCGCAACTCTGCACAAGGGAAAAAGTTTTATCAATGTCTATAAAGACTTATGTTTTCCTTCAGAGATAAACATATATCACCTAAATCATAAATTGCTCTACAAGAGCATGTAATATTCTTCAGGAATATTAAATTGTGCCACTTCTGGAGCAACAATTGAATTGCTCTTTAAGAGCATATGATATTCTTCAGGAATATCAATTGTGCTACTTCAGGAGCAACAATTATGATCAAATGATTAAATAAATAAGTAAAAATGTGTAAATGCTCTTCAAGAGCTTGTAATATTATTCAGGAATATTAATTGTGCTACTTCTGGAGCAACAAAAAGTTAAGTAATATTCTTCAGGAATATTAATTGTGCTACTTCTGGAGCAATAAAAAGTTAAATAATATTATTCAGGAATATTAGGGTATTGTGCTACTACAGGAGCATCAATTGATTAATTGATGAACACGTCGCATAAATAACTTGAATAAGCAAGAATACAAGAATAATATAATAATTCTAATATGAGACGAAAAGCATAGAACAAAAAGGCCACTTGTTAACTTACTAATCTTTAATTACCGAAGACATTTGACCCCAGCTGTGTTCTCATCTTTAATTACCGAAGGCATCCAAATCATATAATTGTAAAATATTGATTGATTCAAAGTATGGAAGAATCGAAAATAGAAAAGAAAATTCGATCAATGATCGCTACTTTAAAACGAGATTCGTCGTTACCTTCCGTGGGTATCGTCTCATCTTTTGAAAAGAGTCTCTCATGCTGATAACGTGTTATAAACTGGAAAAGAATGCAGAGAATAATAGAGAGAAGGAATTGAAGTGTGTATTATTATGAGGGTGGAGATCTCTATTTATAGAGTACAAGATGGGCTTTTGGGCCAACATAAGATGGGCTAATGGGTTGCTAGGGTTTACATATGGTCAATCTATATACGGTAAATATTATTTACAACAATATATATATATATATATATATATATATATATATATATATATTGTTTATGGTAGTAAAATCTATGTTTTCCCATTTAATTGGTCATTGTTCATAGCTTGTCTGTCATAAGTTACTTGTTAGATTATCCATCTCCGCTTTGCATTTTCGAGTGCAAAATGTGCAATGCCCCAGCACCAATATCAGCACCTTCATCTCTAGCCAGCCCTGCAACAGGTGTGTGATTAGACTATTAGTTATATGTGATCAAAGTCAGAAGTTAATGCCATGAATGGCTCTAAAGTCTTGTCTTCAAGTTCTTTATCTGCCTTTCCTCTTTCTTTGCTTCTGTTGTCCTCTCAACAAGATCTGTTGTCCTCTCAACAAGAAATGTTATGTAAGTTATGTCCTCTCAAATAATTTACGTAACATTTATTGTTATTATGATGATTATATTTTATTGACTAAATAATTGAACGGTGGTTTCGTATGATATTAAAGTGACACTTTCCTTGATTATAATTGACACTTTTGTTTATTATGATTGACACTTTGGGCAACATTTCTTGTTATTATGTTTCATATTTTATTGTGTGATTATTGGATTAAAGTGACACTTTGCTCATCATTGACACGTTATGTTTCATAACTGACACGCACAACAGAGCCAATTAACACTTTCCTCTCTACTGTGAATTATGGCTTAAACAGACACTCTCTTTATCATTGACACGTTCTTTTATCTTGATTGACACGCACAACAGAGACAATTGACACTATGCTCTCTTACTGTGAATTATGGCTTAACCAAACACTCTGCTCATCATTGACACGTTCTTTTGTCATGTTTGACACGCACAACAGAGACAATTGACACTCTGCTCTCTACAGTGAATTATGACTTAAACAAACACTCTACTCATCATTGAAACGTTCTTTTATCGTGATTGACACGTACAATAGAGACAATTGACACTCTGCTATCTATTATGAATTATGGCCTAAACATACACTTTGCTCATCATTGACACGTTATTTTGTCATGATTGACACAAACAGCATAGACAATTGACACTTTTTTTCAAAACAAATCGCATTTTTTCAAAATTAATTGATAGTCAATAAATGATACTTTACTCAAATACAAATGATATTTTTGTTTGTTATGATTGACACTTTGGATAAAAAACAAATGACACATTTATTCATTACAAATGGCACGCCTTACTTATCAAAAAAAATCAAAAAAAAAATAAAAAAATTTGTTTGTTACGATTGACACTTTTATTTGTTACAATTGATACTTTCGTATGCAAAGAATGACACGCCCGTCCTTAAAATAGATGGGAAAAAACGTTAAAAAAAACGAAAAAAGGAAAAAAAATTAAATTTAAAAAAAATTTGTTTGTTGCGATTGACACTTTTGTTTGTTACGATTGACACTTCCGTATGCAAAGAGTGACACGTTCGTCCTTTAAATAAAGAGGAAAAAAAACATAAAAATAATAAAAAATAATAAAATAAAAAAAAATAAAAAAATTAAATAAAAAGGAATAATGATGTCATGCTGACATCAGCGGGTCAACACGGGTCAAAGCTAGTCAACGGGTCAAATACGGGTCAAAGCGGGTCAAAATTGGGTAATTGAGTCATGTTGCATGTGCAACATGGTGCACATAAGTTTTTGCCTAATTATATTACAAAGTGCTGTCATTCTGGGAATTTATCCTGAAAATCTGGATTTTTCCATGTTGATACGTTTTATTGTTCCTCATACTATTATTTAATGGCAAAAACTTGTGTGCATCATGATCCAATTACCCAATTTTGACCCGCTTTGACTCGTGTTTGACCCATTACCGGCATTGATCCGTGTTTGACCCGTGACGTCAGCATGACAGCATGACATCATTATCTTCTGGATTTTTTTTTAACGTTTTTTCCCCTTTATTTTAAGGACGGACGTGTCACTCTTTGCATACGAAAGTGTCAATCGTAACAAACAAAAGTATCAATCGCAACAAACAAAATTTTTTTCTTTTTTTTTCATTTTTTTCCCCTTTATTTTAAGGACGGATGTGTCACTCTTTGCATACGAAAGTCTCAATCGTAACAAACAAAGTGTCAATCGTAACAAATAATTTTTTTTATTTTTTTTCAATTTTTTTGATAAGGAAGGCTTGTCATTTGTAATGAATAAATGTGTCATTTGTTACTTATCCAAAGTATCAATCGTAACAAACAAAAGTGTCATTTGTATTTGAATAAAGTGTCATTTATATCATTTATTGAATATCAATTATTTTTAAAAAAAATGCGATTTGTTTCGAAAAAATGTCATTTGTTTATGAAAAAAGTGTCAATTACAACGAACGAAAGTGTCATTTATCTTAAAGTGTCAATCACACTGAAGTAAATTGGCACTCAGAATTAAGGAACGTGTCACTTTCATCTACTAATCAATATAAAGCATAATAACTAGAAATGTTACCCAAAGTGTCAATCGTAATAAACAAAAGTGCCAATTATTCCGAATGAAAGTGTCATTGTTTAGAACAAACGAACAAAAGTGTAATTGTTTAGAACAAATGACACTTTTGTATACAGAGAGTGACACTCTCGTCCTTATAATAAAGGGAAAAAAAACGAAAAATATTTTTTGTACTTGAAAACGAAAAAACAAAAAAAAGTGTCGTGTCATTCTTTGTATTTCTGAAAAGACGCAAAAACAAAAAAACAAAAAAGTCAAAAAAGGCGAAAAAAGATGAAAAAACGAAAAAAGACAAAAAAAGGCGAAAAAAACGAAAAAAAATGAAAAAGACAAAAAAAACGAAAAAGGCGAAAAAGACAAAAAAGGCGAAAAAAACAAAAAAGACGAAAAAACGAAATAGACAAAAAAAATGAAAAACAAAAAAGACCAAAAAAAGAAAAAAAATTAAAAAAATGAATAAAAAGCAAAAAAACGAAAAAGTGTCGTGTCACTCTTTGAATTTCCCAAACGAAAAAAAAATACGAAAAAAAAACAGGTCAACACATGAGTCAAAGCGGGTCAACGAGTCAAACATGGATCAAAATTGGGCAATTGGATAATGTTAAATGTTCAACATGATGCACATTAGTTCATCTCTTTTTTAATTTGGATAAGTTATTGATGGAATTGTCACCAACTCTTATCACATTTGAGAGAGTGCAGGCATCACTATAAGAGTGCACATTCCACAACTCAACAGCCACCGCCTTTATCATTACTTTTTCTTTTTCTTTTTTTCTTTTTTCAAAAAAAGCAACGAATTGACTCATATTAAGTAGGTTGTAAACGAATCGAGTCAAATCAAATAACATAATATTTGATTCGGTATTCGATTTGTATTTGAATATACGTATTTGTATTCAATTCATTTTCGAATATTAAAGTTGATTCATATTCGATTCATTATTGATATTTGAATTATTCTATTCAATTCGAATATCTGATTCATTTTTTATTGAGTATTTTATAAACAACATTATACGAATATTCGGTTCGAATTCAGTACGTATTTAATATTATTCGAATAGATTCCAAACTATTCAATTCAAAATTATATATTTAAAAACCAAATTTATAAATATATATTTATATTTAAAAGATACATTAAAATATAAATATTTGATAAATGTATTATATATTTATATTTAATCAAATATTTTCAAATATCGAATCGAATATCATAATTTTGTATTCGTATTTGAATACTAATCAAATCGAATCGAATATTTATATTCGAACTCGAATGTTAAATTTTTTACTACAAATATTAAGATTCGAATATGAATACCGAATCGAACCAAAAATATTTGATTTATTTACAACCCTAATATTAAGCCTTGAAATTGGATTTGTATTTGGAATGAGAATCAAATACGGTTTTTAGACAAAACTCGCTCGTCATTAGGGAGTGAGAATTGTCCGAATTTTTAGATATGATTTTAAAATTTTAATTTCAATATACCTAATCTAAATTCTTTATATGTGGTTTAATTTAGAGGGATTTGCAGCAGTAGCCAAACAGTTGAAATCGAAAAATAATTATAGCCGTCAACTAAAACAAAACACAAATATAGCCATTTTGTCTTTATACGGCGCAGGGCCGATGGGGGGAGTCTATCGGCCCTTCATCGGCCTTGAGGAAAAAAGTCGAACCCTCCCCATCGGCCGAGCCACTTAACTTGATTTGATGAAATTATCGGCTTTGAAAGCCGAAAGGAGGCCGAAGGGGTGGTGTCCGTCGGCCCTAACCGCCATCGGCCGAGAGAAGAAAGGCCGAAGGCCGAACATCCCATCGGCCGACCCAGTTGAATCAGCTAAACAAAACACGGTTGTGATGGCCGAAGGTGGGTATCCATCGGCCCTTTATCCCTTCCTTTGAGACGGGATTCGACACGACACCTGGAAGGCTTTTCCTGCAAACGTGCAGTAGGGCCGATGGAGGGTCGATCAAAGGCATGTGGGAGGTGCAGTTTCAATTCAGCTTTATCTGCTGAAATGACTAGTCGGATATGACATTCACATGCACGTTAATGAGGGCCGATAGGGGGGCGATGGTGGGCCTATGGTGAAATGGCTACTCGACTTCGATTTTCACATGAAAATTTATAGGAAATTTTCTTATAAGACGTAGAATGGCCAATTTGGTTGAATCACCGAAAAATTTCCTCATTTCACTTCCACTCTTCTCAATTCTTCACATAAATTTGACAGAAATGACCGATTTTCGATCAATTATTGTGAAATTGAACGGCTAATTTGATGCAGAGTCGAATTATATCGGTGGCCATGAGTTCATGGTTTACATTCCTTCAAACAATATTTCTCTCGAATATCTTCGACAAAACATTGATCGGTGGCTAGTGCTTATTCCCTTCCGTTCAACTACTTCATTTACTATACTGCAGCTTCCCGACGAACCGGCGGGATGGTGAAGGTCATTCTGGGTCATGATACTGATCTTATGCGGCTGTGCTCTATCGACGTAGAGCCGGTTGTGTTTGTTGTGTATCCTGAAGTACAAAATCCTCAATTTGGTGTTCCGAACTAGAATCAATTTCCCGAAGATAATTCTAATTTTGGGGGTCCTAATTGGTTTACGGGACAAGGAAGTAGAAGTAATGATGGTGGACGGGCTCCCCAAAGGAATGTTCTTGTGGAGACGGATTCAGATGGTGAGGCGGATTTGGACTCATCATCTAATGATGATGAGGATGAAGTTATTCCTTATGCCTTGATTAATTGTTCGTTACAAGATTTTGCTGCATGGATTCGGAGGGAGGGTGGCGTAAGTCAACTTATGTCTTTGCTAGTTCCAGTCAATCGTTCTCGCACAAATAACGAGACCGTATACGACAACACAGAAGCAGCAAGCAACTGGCTACTTCATGTTGTTCCCCTTGATGTATCCGATTCAGTAGCGGCGCGGAACTTGAATACTGCTGTAGAAGGAAGTTTGCGGGCATGTTTGATATTTAGCTCGAAAGATAAACTTTATGATGTTGTCGCTTTATTCCATTTGGAAAAGGTGCGGATTTCAAAGTGCAACGTTCGAGTGCTTCCCGTTTGGAATATTTGTGCAGAAGAAGTGTTGATTTTCCATTCGAGCTACGGGCATACTGTAGAGGTCAGACATGTTGGGAGGTTAGTAAATGGGTTGCGGACCACAATTGTATAACTGATTTATCCGGGCTTGGCGAACGAAATGTGAGGTCGAAGGCTATAGCTACTTATATAGCCCGTAAAATGCGTCGTCAAAGTAAGTTAATGAAACCGGTTGATATTCAGGCCGATCTGTTGGATAAATTTGGAATACAAGCAACGTACGGGGTGGCCCTCCGAGCCCACAACGCAGCTATTTCGAAGATTTACGGCGGACATGCTGATTCGTTCAGCAAACTGCCTAAATATCTGCATTTGTTGGAACAAACAAATCCGCGAACTTATACGGATCTTGATGTTGGTGAGGATGGTCGTTTCCGACATTTATTTATGGCGCTTGGTGTATCGCGAGCCCCTTGGTTAGCCAACCTCCGGAAGGTAATTGTGGTGGACGTTACCCATTTGAAAGGGAGAAACAAGGGAATATTATTCGTCGCAGCTACTTTTGATGCGAACGAGCAAATATTCCCACTCGCTTTTGGTGTAGGTCCCATTGAAAATGATGTTTCATGGACGTGGTTTATGATGCGACTGAGAGCCGCATTTCCAACGGATGACAGTTTAGTGATTGTTTTAGACCAACATAAAAGCATAGCGAATGCGGTAAGAGTGGTTTTCCCAGACACACAACACGGACTTTGTTACTACCATCTATCGAATAAGCTTGCTAGGCACGGTGAGTGGGTTATCCGGTCGTTCTATCGAATAGCTTATGCTTATCGGTCGACAGAGTTCCATGTGACCATGAACGCCATCCGTCGGGGAAAACCGGCTATTTACGAAAAGTTGATGGAAATCGGATCGGAGAAGTGGTCCAGACTTTTCAGTAAAGGTCGTCGTTACAGTCTACTGACATCGAATGCTGTCGAATCAATAAATTCTCGACTATTAGAGGCTAGACGACTTCTAATTCTTGCTATGCTTGAGGCAATCCGTCATATGATAGAGTCATGGTTGGATCAACGATGAGTAAAAGCAATTTTCAGAAACAATCCGTTGACTGAGGCTTCTGAGTTGAGGATGCGGAACGAAGTTGAGTTAGCTCGGAGGTTTACGGTTACGCAGGTGACTACTAACAAATACAAGGTCGACGAAGGTGACCGACAGTGGAGGGTCAATCTTGAAGAGGAAATGTGTGAATGTGGCTTCTGGAAAATCGATATGTTGTCGTGTAGTCACGTTGTTGCCGTTTTGTATCATCGACGGGAGAATTTGTATAATCATATTAATGATTATTATACGACGGCGACGTAGAAGGAAATATATGCCGATGTAGTTAATCCCTTACCTCCTCGGAATGAGTGGGGTGTCCCATCGGAAATAGAGGACATTGTTGTTCTTCCACCAATGATTATGCGTCGAGCCGGACGTCCGAGAAATAGCCGTCAGCCTTCCAGAGCTGAAGCGAGTACATCAGGAACTCGCCGTCGAAAAAAAAATGTGGTAATTGTGGAGATGAAGGTCACACTAGGCGGAGATGCCCCAATGCAGGAACGAAAAATAACGAGTGAAGCGGACCTGCTCTCTGTTATCCAATTCTGGACTGTTTTAATTTTTTATTTTGTATTATTATTACATTTTCTTAGAAACCCTATCCTTTTAAATTATAAGGTGTTATATCGGCCGAGCAAGTTTAATAAATTATGGCCAAACTTGGTCTATGGGCCCTCGGCCATCGGGCGAGAGGAATGGATAATTATGGCCGAGTGTTGGCCCTCGGCCCTCGGCCGAGAGGATGAATTGTGGTCGATCATGGCCTTTCGGCCCAGAAATTTACACTCTCGATTTTGTTCACAAAGGGGGCCGAGGCCGATGGAAAAAGTGACCCTCCATCGGCCCTCGGCCGAGAGGATGAATTGTGGCCTATCATGGCCTTTCGGTCGTGAAATTTACACTCTCGTATCATTTTTCGAACATTTTTCAAAATTTTCAAAATACAAAAATAATGTCAATAATACATGTACGAGCAATCTAATTTTTGTAGTAGCATTGTTCGAAGCATTTCCAGACCATCCACTCCCGATAACTTCTAATGTTGCTCTTCTGATTACCCCACTTGGGTGTAGGTCATCCAGTGATAAGTCTTTCGATTGCCATACATGTAAATGGGCCACAGTTGTTCGAATCTGGTTGCTTGAACTGTTCAGTCTGCGGCATCAAGACGAATTGGGGACTCCGCCATCCCGGATGCGTCAAGTTGAACATATTTGTCATCCAATAAATAGAAGCCTATCGAAAGAAATTTACAAATTCTTAGCACTAAAATCATACCGTGAAAATTAACTATTTCAGATACTTACATCTAGCAATCGTCCGATGAGTTTGCGGAGCGACCTCATATTTTGTTTTCTCAGCTCAAATATTTGAGCGTCGGCCTTTTTGTTTAGTGAGTCATACAGCTCCAATGTCCAAGACTCGATACATAGTCGGACAGCGACCCAATGGGAGGCGGCCAACACCGGAAAAAATGACCTATTCGAGCATATAAATTAGTACAAGTTAAAAAAACAAAATATTTAGTGCAAAAAAATAACAAAATATTAGCACTTACGTATTTTGCATTGTACCACGGCATCCTTGAACCGCCAATTCCTTGATCCACTCCAAACACGGCCTCGAGCAAACCCGAATTAGGTATCTAACCTTCGTAGTTCATCCCGAAGGGCTCATACATTTTTGTATTCCAAGCATCCGCGAGCGCAATCTACTTGAAAAACAAACACATTATCAGGAAAATCATACAAGTAAAAAAACAAACACATTGAAAAAACTATACTTACAAAAACTGACAAGCCATGTTATGACCGTGTAGCGTGAAGCACGAGTAGCCAACACGTCGCGGTCCTTGACCTCAAGCCTCTGTCGCAGGTACGACATGTACAAATCAACCTCCGTCTGCCCCATGTCGGACTTAACGTTGAGGATGCTCTTGAAAAAACCATGCGAGAGGTCATGCTGCGACACCATAATCTTTGCAGAAACACCAGTGGCCGTGAACCCCTCAAAATTTCTCCTCAATACGTCACCGGCATCTACCATGTATGGAGCTCCAGAAGGATTGTCTCGTGGAGTCACTAAGGGCTGTAATATGCAAATATGATGTATTAATAAAATAATTAAATATAAATCTTAAAATCAAGTTTGTACCTCATCGCTTTCTTCAATTCTCTGTTCCGGAGCTTGGCTTTCATACATTTGTTGTACATCCTCCGTATCAAAAAAGTCGGAACCGATAAACTGTTGTTGCAGCATTTATGACAAACACGCATAAAGAAATGAAAAAAATAGAATTTCAATTTTAATAATTAAGTAACAATCTTCAAATACCTGAACAGGCGGTGACTCAACTCGAGGAAGTGGCTCCCAACGTCTAGGGACCCAAACATCTCTCTCCTCGTACATATTATGTGGCCCTGATCAAATCCCCGATGAACCATTCGAGCCGCCGCATCCCAAGGATTTGCATCGCCAAACGCCGTGCATTCCTCATCTTCCTGTGGCTGATCTTCTGTTTGATTCCAGCTCGGCCACTGATGTACTGAGACAATCCTCCCCCGCGGTGCAGAAGTTTCCTCCTCCGAATGGTGACCAACATCCTCTCCTTCCCACGACTCCAAACTAAAGGAAGTGGAACCTCTGCTCATACCCTTGCTCTTGCCGGTGCCAAACAATTTATCGATCAATTTTCCGACTTTTTCGAAAAATCGTGTTTCCCGCTCCTTCCACCGGTCATCCACTTTCTTTAACAGCGCTTTCTCGCGCTTGTCGAACCGTTCTTCTAAAGTCTGGAAGACTCGATCGTAAGTAGGAACAGTCGAATCTTGATCCTGTCGATGCCCGGATGACTCTCCCTCGATCGGTGCGCGTTTCTTCTTTGATTTTTTCTTTTGTGCAGGGGGCGCAGGAGCCCGTACACTGCCAGCTTCTTCGACTCGCCTAGGTTGTACGGGGACGGGTTTGGGAAACGATACATCAACCGGACCATCTCCATTCACCCTTCTCCAATATTCTGTTAGTTGCTCCTCCGGAGTAGTCATCAGAGTCTCAAGGGGAGGTGTCTGCATCTGTTCAAAAAAAAATCATCACAAGTTAGAATGCACTCTTCTACTTGTAAATTTTTTAATAAATATTTAAAATATTATTTACCGGTGAGGCGAAGAAACTAATCCACTCCGTATCTGGTGGCGTAGTATAAACCCACTTAATACAACGGGGCATACCTCCGGTTTTGACAAGGCGGACACACAGCCGGCCCAAATCTGGTATCGCCTCGTATGCCCAAATCTAAAATTAAAGAACACCATTAAACATCATGACAACTATAAAATTATCGAAAAATAATTAAATATTGATTCGTACCTGAAAGGCCCAAACTGGCCCATAAATATTATATTTCGATTTCAAGCTCTCGATTCGCTTCAGTACGAAGCTCGTGTAGTGGAGGAAGGCATTGTAGGTGTAGGGTCCCCATGGAAACGCGTTCCACGCATCTAAATCATCTGCCAGGACCCACATCCACGTCTCCACCTTCTTCGTCTCGGCAGGGGAGAAGAAAAAACACATTAGTGTCAGGACATTGGCCACCTTCAAATGCTCATATTCAGAGAGCTCACGGAGCTTATCACTTTTCCACATTTTAAGTAGATCGCCTCCTGTTATTGGATTTTCTTCTATGAGGCTCATGTATACCGTCGACTCTCGGGCGTTGTGAGGTGTCTTCGTATCAAAAGAAGAGGGACCGAAAAATAATCCAGTCACCAGTGCATATTCGAACTGTGAAAATCCGAGCTCTCGCCCGGATATGTGAAAACGAACCTCCCCGGCCGGTGCCTGCACCTCATAGCACATCAGCTGATGCAAAGCTATACCGAACTTTTTCCCTTCCTCCAGCTCAACAGATGCCCAAATTGTCCATCTCTAAACCGCTGGACTAAGTTATTACCCCCCCCGGTCTCGAAAGTGTCGTCTTAATCAGTTCCGGTAAAGAATCTCTCCAGTATGTAGTGACTTTTATTGTCTTCTCTCTAATCGGGAGTCGGATGTAATCGGGCTGTCAGTCGAAAAAAAAATTAGGGTCGAAGTAGGGCCGAAGCCGGGGCCGATGAAGGGCCGAAGACAGGGCCGATGGAGATTAACCGCCATCGGCCCCCTTCGGCCCTTCATCGGCCCCGACTGCAAAAGACGATTATCGAATCGAATACAATGCCGAACAAAACGAGGATTACAACCCAATTCAATTCACAATACTCAATTTCGACACAATTCAACCAAAATTTCGACATCAATTCGACAAATTTTGAAAAATTCGACATTAATTTGACTCAAATTTCTACCCAAAAATCGATAAAAATTGGACATATCAATAGCAAATTTCACAGCAATGGCATGCAATAGCAAACAATTCGACACCCAATTCGACAAATTTCGATAACAATTCGAGAAAATGAAATGAAAAGGGCCGAGATCTGGAACCTGTTCGGCGTCCATGGTTGTTCGGCGGTTCCTCCGTCGGCGCTCAACGGTAGACGGCGGCGGTTCCTCGGCGGTGGTTGCTTGGCGGCGGTGGATCGGTGGCGGTTACTCAGTTAGGTGGTGGTGGAGCGTTCGGCCCTGTTGCTTGTTTTGTTCAAATGGCCGAAAAAACAGATACAGACTGTGTAATACGTGCCTTCAATTATTATCGGGGCCGATGGACACGGCCGACGGGGGGGCGATGGAGAGCCACTTATTTTCGGCCCTGAGTAAATTGGCCATTATTTTGGGGGGCCGAATGGTAGGCCGAAAGGAGGGCCGATGGATATCGGCCACGATGGAATTTTAACACAATGAGTCCATCGACCCTCCATCGGCCCTGATTTTTCCCATCGGCCCTTGCTCCGTCCTTGCGCCTAATAAGACAAAATGACTAGATTTGTATTTTTTTAACTGAATGGCTTTTTTTTTTTTTTTTTTTTTTTTTTTTGGTATTTGGCTAACAATAGCTATTTCCACTTTAATTTATACTATCACCTGATTTTCAAACTCTCTTATCAGACGTCCCCTCATAGATTAATTGAGGAATTAGTTTTTTAATAGATTTTAGGTAGCGCGTGTTTTTAGATTATTTGATGTAATGCTAGATGGAGTTAAAACTGTTTAACTTTGAGGACAATTTGCGTCGCATGAATTGCGAAGACCTGTGAGAGAAAATGCGAAGGGAAGCGACAAAACGATGGGCAGGCGAGTAAAGTATAACAAAATGCAGGATATACAAATTTTCCAAAAGTTAATAAATATATGTTGAGATTTCAAAATTATTCATTATGGTAATTTACAGCCCTTTAACCCACCCTGTTTAAAATTCTGAGACTAAAATCTCTAATTCCCTCTAATTCTAAATTAGAATGAGAGTCACGTATGGCATTGAACTTGTGACCCCAAATATATTTTTGTGTATTATGTATAGTGTATATCAATCAGCCCTTCTTACATATAACTTGGACCATATTTTAATTATTTTTTATCTGATGCGAACTGAATCATTAGCCGCAGTATCAGCGATTCACGGAATAATTTGCTTTTGAATTTGTGAAAATCACTCATCCTTAATTTGTTATACATCTACCCATAAAATGATCACAACATATGATTAACCCTCTCCAAATTGACGACTTTTACCGTTGAATGAAAGTTGCAAGCACCCTTTAATTTGATTCACCCGAAATGCCGAGCTAAACAAAATTCATATGAGCATCATTCAAAGTGACTGCAACTGCGATTTCTAATACTTGAAATATTTACTTTTGCAGTATGATACCGAGTTATTGAAATGATATTACTATTTACTCTTTCTTTGTGCGTAAATGATACACAAGCCGAGTCACATGTTACATTGTTTGAATTACACCAATATCTCTATTGGGTTTGTGGCACATGATTAATTTTAGAAATCAATCCAAATATGTAATTTTGAAAATTGAAATACTAAATTTATAAAAAAAATATAAAGAAAACCCATTTAATTACACAATTTGGAGGCAATTAGACATCGCACACGATCTTCTATTTCATTTTTTCGTGTCCCACTAGTGTAAATATCTAAGTGATTATAGTTAGGGTTGTTGTAAGTATTTAAATGCTTACAGTTGAAATATTAGTGAGACACAAGTAAATGGGACAAAAGATCCGAATAGGTTACACTTACCCCATATCTGCCTCCGGTTAATCTATTGTTATTTACATCTTCTCAAGAACTGATCCAAGAATATAGGAATTTTGGGGTGAGAGTGTATGATTTGTTAGGACTAATACGTACTTCGAATTACGACTTCTTTTCGCCTCAACTATTGATCCAAAATCGTCGTCCAAGGAGCACCTGTTTGAGAAAGATGTGCTGTTTCTGCTAGAAATGACCCGTGATCAGATGACTGTTTGATAATAATAATAATAATAATAATAATAATAATAATAATAATAATAATAATAATAATATTTTATTATACTATATAAGATCATGGGACCAACTATTTCGAGAATATTCAGCACAATCCAAAACTACAATATTCCTCTTTCACCAAAATACGAAGCTAATAACCAGAGTTTCAACAAAACTGTGCCAACAATCTAACTTTCAAGTTTCGAAAATAACCAGACTTCAGACACAAAGACACAAAAACTACATGGAGAGACTCCCGACATGAACTCTCATCGCACATGCCTCGTAGAGCTACAAAGACACGGTTGTTGGTGCTGCTCATCATTCATCAGCCTTGGGAGAGTTTTCTGGGGTTCTAAGTGCAGCCGGGGCAGTAGATTTATGATTCGTGACTGCTGCTCGAAAATCCTCAAGAATGGATGGATCCTTGAATTTCAAGGCAATTGTTGAAAGGCCATCTTTCCCTTCAGCAGCACTATTCACACAGGCAAAAGTGATCCCTTTCTTGTCCATATTAGTGAGCTTCATGTCTGGGAAAAGACTAGCATTCAGAATCAACCGATAGTTTCCTCTCGACCTCATAACAAGTCTGGCCTTTCCTGTCCCTGTTGTGGAGACATTGATCTTGAGTTCCCCCTTCCCCCGTTCCTTCCAAGCCCCGTCGATATATTCGAAAAGAATAGAATCAGCAGTGAACACAGCATTCTCACCCTCTTCGCCTGTCTCAAGAGGAACCTCTTGCATGGGTGGAAATTTGCTCCCCTCGCTCTTGGTAATAGTAGTCGGCTCAAAGCTACCGAAAATAGAAGAGCTTCCATTATTACTACCACCAAAACTGAAGGTAGACCCGTCACTTTTCGGGGCAGAGCCATCTTTAGTAATCGACCCAAATGAGAACGAGGTAGTAGAAAACCCTGTTCCACCAAGTCCGGAGAAAGCATTTTGGTTACTTGATAGGGTTTTAAATGAGCCAAATGGGGTAGCTTCTGCATTCTTTTCAGCAGTTTCCTCATTCCCTTTCTCCTTTTCATCTTCATCATCTTTTACAGCCTTCCCTGTTTGTGTCTCAAGAGTATCAGATTCTGTAGATTTTTTTGCCACATCTCCGCAACTCCCACTATCTGCATTCTTTTTAGCAGTTTCCTCATCCTCTTTCTCCTTTCCATCTTCACCACCTTTTACATCCTTCCCTGTTTGTGTCTCACGAGTATCAGCTTCTGTAGACTCTGAGACTTCCTCAAGACCAGGTTTCTCCTTGTCTTGGTTAACAACGTTATCAGTTTCATCCTTCGGTTGAGCTTTTGAGTCATCAACCTCCTTTTCAGATTGCTTAGTGTTATCATCATTGACATCAGCTTTACCCTCCTTTGTGATACTATCATCTTTTGATGGCCCATCAACCTTATTTTCAGGCTTACTCTCATCTATTTGTTCAGTTTCCTTACTCTGAGCAGAGGAAGTAGGAGGAACCAAGCGGATGGCAGCAAAAGGATTAGAAGCAGATGGAGGTGGGGCAGCTGGAGTTGATGTTTGCTGGCGTCGTACTTTTACAATTTTTCTTCTTGCCAAAACCTCTTCACTTGCTTTCTTAAAAGTTCCTTGCGGTACCTCTTCCTCATCATCCAGACCAGGGTTATCACGAGACAATTGGACTTCAGAAGCTCTCTTCTTTGATGGTTGAAAGTCTTCTGCATCTCCCATCGCTGATAAAGGTATTAAAATAACAAAGCTTAGGGTGATAGTTTTTCCTTCAGAACAAAGGAACACAGCAGTTCCTGCAGGAAACCATAACAAAACCTAGGCAAAACTTATAGGCATATACTGAATTTGGTACCCTCTGCTTGTTCCAATGACATTTTAAATATATATCTAGCTCTTCCAACTACAAGAAGCCAAGATACACGCTACACCACTACCTTTCATCTTAGAATCGTGTTGAAATTATATAAGAACAGCTCATAAGACTACAAAATGACAATATAGTTTCATGAAGCAAAAAAATCATTCCAACGTATCAAGCCTTATCAAGACTACATATATTTTGCATCCATTACAGCATATGTTGGCATCCACTAGATAGTTTTTTAGCAGGGGTATCTAAAACTGAGTTTCAGTGTGTGTTTGTGTGTGTTGTTTGGGGGGGGATTGACTCGGAGCTCTGCAAATAAAGTATCAGCACAAGTTTTATGTTGTTCCAGCAAACAAGTGAACCAGCAAAAAAGAATTCAACCAAACTGATGTCATATAGATGTAATAGAAAAATGATAACTAGCTATAAGTCTAAACTCACAAATCTAATACCTCAATTAAATATTACCTACCAAGCAACCAGAGAAAACAGATTAGAAATTTGTATCAAGAACTGGAAATGAATTTCAAAACAAAGTAACATCAGGATTTAAATCTATTTTCCTTTACCCAGTTAAAAATTTATATCAATAAGAGAAGTTAAATTTGATTCGTAAAGAAAAAATTAACCGGAGAAAGCACGAGATTCTGGAAGTACAAAGATGCTTCCCTTTGTATCCACATGCTTTATCCCATACATTTAAGAGTTTATAATTTATCTAATGTTAATCTTTATTATTTCTGCTTGACCTACTTTTCTCAACCAAGTGAACTTTAAATTGCAATTAGGTATGGCATAACATAACTGTAAAATGTAATATGCAATCAAAATTAAAGGTGATAAAATGCTACTAAACTCAACGATCACAAGTCAGTAATGAGATCTTACCCATATCCAATTTTACACATGGCGGGAATCATTAAAAATAAAATAAATACAAGATCTAGCATACCAAGAATATTTCAAAGAGAAAAAAGGGACAAAAATCATAGAAAACCAACATAACATGAAAGCAAGTTATTTCAAGGTATAATCAAGAGAAAACAATACAGGAATGCATATGGAGAACAGAGCAGAACCGCAGAAACAAAAAACAATCTCAAAAAAATCATTCCACGCACTTCCACAGATAGTCTCACCAGATTCCCAATGCTTAGAATAAATTTCGACTTTTGAATAAATCTCAAAGAAAATTTTACATTCAAATTCAACTCGTTCTTTGCTTTCTTAAGACAAATTAACTCAATAATTTTATTTCATTTTCATTCGTTTTTCCATTGTGAAGATACTGAAATAACTCATGATTTTGAATTCAACAAAAAAACAGACACAGATGCAGACCCTAATACAAACATCGCCTCTACTTTTTCGTCATCTTTCAGTTGAATCAATATCCGAGACCGCATTCGCGCATTTAATAACAAAGATACGATAAACCTATCTTTGCAAAATCAAAGCCATTTTCAATGCCATAAAAGGTCTGGCAAAAGAAACAAGAGCTAAGCCACCACAAAATTAAAGAAAAGGGAAATGGAGGCGCATACATTCATAGATGCGAAAGAAATCGGAAAACATACCTTAGAGAACCACAACGGCTTCGGTAATCTCGGCTATAAAAACTCGACTTTTTTTGCGTTTGAATTTGTAAGGATCCGCTGTAACCCTAGTCCTATGCGCGCGTGCAAGAGAGAGAGAGACGGCACCAAACGATTACCACAACCCCCTTTTATTCTTTTTTTTTTTTTTGTCAAATTCCTTTTCTTTAAATCGGCGGTGCCTATTTTCTTTTTCAAAAAAATACTCCCAACGTCCTTCTTTTCAGCGCAGTAATTTCACAAAAGCTTGTTGTACCATTTTCATATAATTTTATCTGTACCGCATCACAAGAGTATTAACATGTATTAAATATGACTCATTTAATTTAATGAGAAATGTCACATATCAATACTGTGGTGTGATACACACAAAGATATACGAAAGTGGTACATAGAAGCCGCTCCGCGGTAATTTATGCGTTGGATTTTTGTGTGTTAGGAGAAAGAGTGATGTGAATGGGGCTTACAAAAAAGTGATTTTTTGTGAAATAGATTTATATCCTTTGTAAGAAATAAAATATTTGTGTGAGACAACCCAAAATAAAATATAAGACGTTTTATATGGAAGGGAGGGAGTAAATTATACATTTATAAAATTAACAATCTTAACAATTATTATTGAAAAAAAACATAGAAGAAAAAAATATATAGAAGAAATATATAATCCTAAATTAACTACCAAAAACTCAAATATTATAAAACACAAAATATCACTTTTTTAATCTCCAGCCATAAAAGAATCAAAGACATTGGAGTAAATAATAATAGTGTCATACTCAATTATTGCATATGGTGATGGGAGTGTTGGGTCTTTGTCCAATACTATACATTGCGATATAATTTTATATCTATACATTGTGATAAGATTTTATCGATACTGATATCATAATTTTCTAAAAAAGAAAATTGTGGAACATATAATCCAATTAATACTGCATATACAACATGATAAAGAATTAAAGATACTACAGAATTCACTTCAACTCCAAACAAATTTAGAAAAATTTTACACATAATGATTAATGTGTGATAGCAGCATAAAGCTTAATAGCTTATCTAATTAAGGTTAAAATTTTTGCCTAAAGATCAACAGTTCCTAATGTACCAGGCGAACTTTAAGAATTCTAATGACAGATGCAGCAATACCATACAATTTATAAAGATTACAACAAAATGGAAATCAACAAGCAACTCAAACAATACCAATTAATCACCAGAGACAACAATATGGATTTCACACTCGTCCAACTACTTGGTTTTACTCTGATGGTTATTCTCCAATCTTCGTGTCCCACTCTTCCTCAGCCTCATTTCCTCCGACGAGCACACCATCCATAGAGTCAGCATCTGCTACAACATCCCCTTCTCGACGCTCACCATGTCTGTCTACTTGTGTATCATTTGGCCCTTGTAGTGCTTCACCATTTACTACCAACCATCATTTTCGAAGTAATCGGAAATATTAAAACTATAACTTGAAGATATTTTATTTTGGGGAGCTTAGAAGAAGTTGGTTAGTGTAAAGAGATTTTGCAAATAGTGTAGAGAGATTTGGTGAAGATAGTATATTTAAAGTAAGACAGTTAGTGGGAAGATCATGGTAAAGATTGTGAGTGGAAGATAGTATTTTGTCAATCATGTCATTCATTTATTGCAAATAATATAGCATTATTGGAAGATAGTGAAATGTCAATCATTTATTGCATTTTGATCATATCACGGGTGAAGATAATATTTTGTCAATCATGTCATTTATTTATTGAATTTAGTGTAACATTATTGGTGAAGATAATGGAATGTCAGCAATACCGCATTGATAGCATTACACATAATTGGTGCAATGTCTTGAAGAAATCAAAAATTACTGTATCGATCAATGCAATTCAGTACTGATATTGCAAATAGTGTAGCATTATTGGAAGATAGTAAAATGTCATTCATTTATTGAATATAGTGTATCATTATTGTTGAAGATGGTATAATGTCAGCAATATGACATTGATAGCATTACTGCATAGATCAAATGTAATTCTGTACTGATAATGCATGTGGGACATATATAATTGAATGCACGTGCTTTAATACAAAGTAAAAAGATAACACACTATATGCTCTCAATAGATAGTAGATAGATAGTAGAAGTTGAAGACAATAATTTTATTCAATTGACAATAGCAATAAAATACAATACATTAGAATACAATATACTACCAAAATAGAAAGATAACACTCCACTGATAATATACTAGGAAAACAACACACTTAAAATTACTACTCGTCAGTTTAATATTAATACTTAAAATAATTCGGATATTAGATGATTTTGCAGTGATTCTTCTGTTGGAGTTAATTCTCTTTTCACCATCAATGTGTTTAGTATCACCACCTCTCCCTTTCGGTCCATCTCTTCTTGACGTGTCTCACAGTCTAAGCCACGGTGATCAAGCTCATTTTCATGCTAAGAGCACGAAAATTTGTAGTGAAATAATCCGGGATTATAGAAGATGCAGATGCAACTTCTTTTCTTTTCTTTTTAGCAGCAGCTTTAGCAGTGTCTCTCCCTATAGGACAATATATTACTGAAGCACCACTCATAGGAGTTTTCGGAGTATCATCTTCATTATTCCTTGTTCTTTTGGAACTACCAAGATTTTCATTAGTATTGATATCATTGTTGGGATTTTTGGAAGTATGACCTCTTGTCTTTAAATTCAACTCTTATATTGAATTACCTCTCATAACTTTTTCAAAGACCTCGCGGTGAGCAAATTTTTTTTTTTTTTCCGTAGATCGCTTGTGCTTCTCTCTCAATATCCTCGTTCGTCACCCCGCTCCCTCTACGATCATACGCCTCCTTATTTGCACTGATCCATTTCATAATGTTCGCATTACTGCATTTGAAATGTCCTCTCACTGACTTCACTGACCTCTCTTCGGATTTTCAGCTCGAGTTTTATCATATAACTTTTTCACCTTTTTCCATAACGTGGCATTATTTTGATTGGTGCTAACAATTGAATTTCCACTAACATGGCAATAAGAAGACATTAGTATCATGTTTTCTATCTATTTCCAACCTTAGGTATTGTTTGAAGTGTTGAACGATTTTTCATGAAGATTTTCAGCAGAGTTGGAGAGGTGTTTTGGTTGGGATTTTGTGAAAATTATGAATTCAAATCAAACATTGGTGATGCGAATTCATTGAAATTTTTAAATTTTCGTAGCTATGATAATAATTTTGATAGTAAGAGAAAATTTAGAAATTATAGAATTGTTATTATATAAATCCATGATAATTTAAAGAGTGAATTAAAAATCCATGATAATTAAAAGAGAGATGATGAAAATCTGTAATAAATAATAGAATGAAGAATAATTAAGATGTGAATAAGTATAACAATATTGAGCTATATTTATGAAGAATGAAAAACCTTGAATTTTAGTATAATTTTTATTTTTTTTTATAATATATATTACTCCCTCTGTCTTATAGATCTTGTCCCCTTTCTTTTCGGCACGATTATTTAGCAGAGTTGTTGGTTGTGTGTCACTCAAATTGTGTGTATTCTTAGTCACACAATTTTTAATTTTTAGGAAATGAGACAAGATCTATGGGACGGGGGAAGTATTAGATATCCTGATTTTTCCATCTAAATAAAAAAACATCGAGAGCAAATTGGGTGGCGCCACTCATTGGCCAAGCATGTTGTGACCACTAGGTTGCATTTCACGTCTCTTTTCACCCAGATAACGTTCGATCCTCTCTCCTCATTTGTATAAATATTTTCTTTTAATATACTTAAATACATTTCCCAACTCAACCACCCCTTTTTCACCGGCGATATTCTTAGTCTTGTTTACTTATCAATATGACTTCCATTTTCGATTGTGTCAAACGGATCACCAACCCTGTCTAAGGCCCGCTGGGATCTTCTAGCCCACTTGCCATGTCTCATTCAATGGACCACTTATCAGCAATTGCCACATGTCTTTTACCACATCTAAGTTACTACACCCAATTAACCTTAGTCAAGAAAAAGGAAAAATCTTATTTAAATTATTAAATATCCCAATATCTAATTGTTAAAAGAAAGTTAAAATCCCCAATCTTATATTTTTTTTTTTCGCACGGTTACACACTCTCTGCCATAGAAATAAATTCTCAATTCAACTTCAAAATTGTATCTTCTTTACTTCTTTAATTCTCTATATTTTTCCTTTTCGCACGATTACACTTCTCTGCCCTAGAGATAAATTCTCAATTCAACTTCAAAATGGAAGACCTGGAGATTTCGACGAGTTTGTGTGAGTTGGAGTTGGAGAGTGTGAGTCAGAACTAATTTGGAGATGGTTTTGCAATTGAGTTGGCGACGAGTTGGAGGGAGCAGGTGAAGATGCAGGCTCAGTTGCGCTCGAGGGCGGTGATGTTGGGGCTGATGGTAGAGTCACGATGACGAGATACGACGAAAAAGTGAGTTAATTGGGTGTAGTAACTTAGGTGTGGTAAAATACACGTGGCAGCTTCTGATAAGTGGTCTACTGAATGGGACATGGCAAGTGGGCTAGAATCCCCAGCATAGACCGCCTCTCTATCTATTCCAAAGTTTGTACTTTCATACACAGTTTCAGTCAAAGATCATTGCACATCATCATTTCGATCATTTGACAGAGCGAGCACCTCAGGACACAAGGTTATTTTATTTCAAATATTCGATTGATTGCTAATCTTCAACCACATACGCAGTTAAAAAGTGCTTACTTACAGCCATTCAAAGTTCCAAATTAATTAAAAATCCATGATAATAATGAAAGATACATAAATGAGATACATATTAAATTTCTTTATAACTTCTTTCTTTGACTGCCTTCATGCAAGACCTTCCTCTTCCTCCTTATCCTCAGTAGTATTCATTGGATCCTCATCAATTAATTCCTCTGCAGGTGGATCGTTGTTGTCCATGCTTGCAACAGGCACCTCTCCACCAAGCTTTACCATTATGGTTCCTTCATCATACCCAATCACAACCCTGCATATTGAACCCATTAAATTAAGTTGCATTGTCCAAAGAGAAGATGAACTTATACCTGAACAGCACTAACTGCAAATAAATGGAAGAAGCCCTCAACCATAACCTCAAACAAACTGCAAATAGACTTACCTTCTTGATCCTCCCAAGCAACTAATTGCCCAAACTCTTTCAAGACCATAATTCAACGTGTCCTCCAGTCTGTAATATAATAAAATGACATGTGACACAAAATTTATCATAAAAAAAACTTCCAGGAAATTTACACTTCAGGAATCAAGCCCAGTGAGTGAAAATTCTTGTATAAGGCAGACATGCTAAATTGAATATAATCAATAGACATAGTTTTGCAGTTAACCAGTGTTATTTTAGATGCTTAAATGAGTAGGAAATTAAAGTATTGAAATAGCATACTTCAGCTACCAAGCCATCTACGAGAGCACAAAACTTACCTATAAGTGGTTGAATGCCATATGCGGACTGTACCATCCTCTGAACCTGTTATTATGATTGGAAGTTCAGGATGGAAACACACTGCAGAAACATTGTGTGTGTGACCTTCCAGTGTCTGTACACAACTCTTTGTCTGATAATCCCAAAACTATTTACAAGTTCTCCAGATGATTCAGATTTTGCACATAAATCATATAACACCAGAAAAATAAAAAGCATACAAGGGACAACCTTAGCAGTGTGATCATCAGAACCAGTGATTAAGTAAGGTTTATCACCAGAGGTAAAATAATCAACACAGTTGACTCCTTTCAGGTGACCATCAAGAGTAAAGTTTGGGTCAGGGGAGCCAAGATTCCAAATCTACAAAGAGAGAACAGATCGATAGATGTCAGTCCATCACAACAATTTAATTGAAAACAGTAGCAAAATGGTACCTAGAAACAATCAGCAGTACCTTAATTGTGTGATCGAGTGATGCACTGGCAAATGTATTGGTATCTTTGGGATTAAAAACCACTTGCATCACGTAGTGTGAATGGCCTTCAAATATTTGAGTGCATTCCCATCCCTTTTCCCAGTCCCAGAGCTTTATGAGCTTGTCATCTGAGGATGACAACACATAGGGAAGAGTGGGATGAACTGCCACACACCTGATATAATCTGTATGGGCCTCAAATACTTTGACCTCATCCATGGTATCGTAATTGTAGATACGAATGAACATGTCATCAGCACCAGCAATCACCCACTGTTCCCGGGCTATGAACTTCGCTGATCTAACTGCAAGGATATTAGGAATTAAAACCTGTAAAATCCACTTAAGTTTTTCTTTAGCAACAAGAAATACAAAAAACTCAAAACATGCACCTGGTTTATCAGTAACCTCAAAAGATTTAACCATTGTCTGCGGCCACAAAAGTCAAGCTTTAGAATGTAATGCAGGGTAACAAAAAATTTGAGGCAGAAAAATATCAGAAAGCAAGCAAAGCTTCAGTTCCCTATTCAAATAGATAAACATTATGGTCGCATATTTGTCATCATTGTGTAGAGTAGGGATGCAAAAGGTACTATAATTTTTTGTCCTCCGAGAAACATACTTCTACAGCAGTGAAAAAGTGGAATACTTTTAATTGATTCCCACAGTCAAACACATGATCGAGAGGATAGATCGAATCCTTCCAACAACCTACTTTTAAACTAATAACTATAAGTATTAGATACTTGTAACATTTTGCACAGTGATGATGTTTACTGGATCTTGTAACGCATGAGACATTAGTAAATACAAGCTGCATGACTCTTAACAGCTTAGAGTTTCAAAGAAGGAATACAAATATGCAAAGGAAAGGTTACTTTTTGGGACACTAATCCAATTTTAATATCACATCCTATTGTTTCTTATAAGAAAATGAATTTGTATTTTCTAATGTAAGAGATTAGCTGCATTAACATAATGAGATTGCCGGCATTAAGCTAGTCCTCTGTGTCTGTGTGCTAGATGATTAACATGGTAATCTTTTATATGGCTGAAAATACTTGTGCAGCAGCATTAAGGATACCTGGGTCTCATAATTCCAGATGCAGAGAGTCCCTGAATACAGACTTGCCAGTATCCTGAGGAAGTACAGCAATCATAGAAGCAAAAAGAAATAAGAAATTCTAAGCAAGAAAACAGACACCAAAACTATAATTAATAATTGTTATATCATATATAAGTAATCAAGCCAAAGAGAAAGAAGTAGATCAAGAAGTGAACCGATGAACACAACAAGACCTAAACTTAATTGAAACTTCAGTGCAAGGTTCTCGTATACCATGGCTCTGTTGGATGTAGATCCACAGATTTTACTCTTTCTGATCTTTGCGCAAGTTCCTTCTGAAAAGAGAGATAAATATTTCAGCATAGAGCAATCACTCATTCACAGAATAAAAAGAAATTCCCGATGTAAAACTTGAATACCTTGATTTCTAGTTGGAGAGGCTATATCACACCAGTAGAACCAGAACCATCAAGAAATCAAAAACCTCGAGTTAGCAAAAAACACAACAGCAGCTCTAGATGAAAAAAATAATAATAAACCGCGAATAATCCAAACTAAAAACATAAAATTAAAAGAAATAAAAAATGGCGAATCTCCACTACACGGCAAAACCACGAAATTGACCCAAATTTTGAACAGTGTCCAGACCTAACACCCAACCGAATGCGAAAAATCAATAAGAAGAAACATATGTGCAAGGAGACTCACCATTTTCTACACTGAGTTTTGCAGTTGGGAGACCTTATCGATCCTACGGCAAGATCCAACTTTCAACGAACCGAGCAGTACGAACTCGAATTCCGCGATCAAGAGAGAGAAATTGTACGTATTGGCGTGTAAATGCAGAGAGAGAATGGAGGTTTTGCTCTCTCCTGTAACCAGAGCAAGAGTGAAATTTCTACCGAAGAGATGAAGGTGAATTTTTCTATTTTCTTTGCTTTATTTTGTTTGTTTATTTTCGTGGCTATTTATAAGCGCGGGAACGGCACGGTTCCGTTGAACCAAGTATTTGAACGACTTAGGGGGTGTTTGCAATAGAACAACTAAACTTTTCTGCTTTCCGATAAATGAAATAAAGTGTTTTTACAACCCAGACCATATAGCTGAAACTTTTTTGTCCGAGATAGAGAATTTTCGTATGTATTAATATTATAGCTTTTATAATTTTTAACTTTTTTAATTAATAAATTATATTATAATTTTATAATTATTTTTTTAATTAATGATCGATATTGCTTATTTATATGTATAATTTTTTATTTATCATTTAATAAAGAATAAGTAATTTTTTTTATTAATATAATTTATAATTTTTTTCTTGATTTTAATTAATAATATTAATTATACTTAATTTTTTTCTAATTTTTATTTTAATATTTTTTATTAAAAATACTATTTTATATGAGTGGAAATAAATTTTTAAATTTTATTTGTATAAAAATTCGAAATTTATTTAATAAGTGAGAAATAAATAACATTTTCACTTTATAAGATACTACTTTATTAATATTTTTAAATATTAATTTTTGACTTTCAATGACTTTTGCAAACACTTACCAATTTATCAAAATCATCAAATCTTTTAGTTACTTTCAGCTTCAAGACTTTCAAAGACTTATCGATAAACTACAGCTACTGCAAACACCCACTTAATGTAATGATTCGTAATATGACGCGATTCTGGCAGTTGATAAGCGTGACCAAGCAGGATCAACGGTTGTGATATGCTGTGTTGCATCATCGATTGATGTTAGAAAATTCTTCACTAAAATGTTGTGCGCATGCTTATCTTTCAAGTCTTGATAGTTGATAGGTCTTTGTAAAGACCATAATAAATATCGTATCTATATTTGGCACAGTTGAGCAGTTGAGGTCGTTTTTCAAATTATATGTTCAAATGTTATCAATATTTTAAGACAAACTTATCATACTAAACATTTTTTTATGTAATATTCCGTAAACCACATATATTTGATGTATAAATATATTAAGAGTGTTCGACCCAAGGAGCCCGTGGCTTCGGATCGGACCATTGTTTTCAAACTTAGGTTTGTAAGTAAATCCGAATCAGTTTTGAGAAACAAATATAACCTGAACTTTATCAAAACACAATATGATCCGACTAGGTCAACTGAGTTATCGAAAATTGAGACTCAATTCTAATCGAATTTGGACTATGTTAATTTTTTTAAAATCATTTTTTATTTCTTTAAACAAGTGATGTAGGTCATCCAAATCAGTTTCGAGAAACAAACATTACACAATACAACCCGACCAAATCAACTGAGTTATAGAAGATCTAGACCCAATTTTGACAGAATTTGGACTATTTTAATTTTTAAAAATAAATAATTTTTTATTTATTTCTTTAAACAAGTGATGGAGGATGGCCAAAGTGAGTTGAACTCACGACCTTTTGATCCAATGTCAAACACGCTAATCCACTTCGCTATGCCCTCATGATACATATTATTGGAGACAATATTAATAACCAAACTTGCAGCCCTATACAAGTCCTAATTTGGCAATGTGAATTACTACGTGCTTGATTCTATTTTAAAGTTCCAACTGTTCTTTTTTCAGTTATGTTTTTGAATTTTTAATACTTTAATCAATTGATTTTAGACTAGTCAAAGGTAAATGAACCACATAATCCATCAAAAACACACATTTGAATAGGACTCAATAGTACTAAGCTGTATCTATATCCATTTCAAAAGAGAAGCATCTAAATCCAGCTGAAAATGAGAAAAACAATGCAGCTGTATAAAACCATGCTTCCTCAACTATGAATCTAACTGTTGTGGTTTACCCCTTCTCCTCTGCTTCCCACTCCTCCTGCTCGAACCAGGAGCCTTGCCTTCCACCTTAGTATTCACAGCAGCTGCTGAAGAGCTAATTTTACCCATTAGCAGCAGTATTTCTCCCTTAGCAGAAGCCAGTTCTTCCTCTAGTTTCTTTCCTCTCTTTATCAAACTCTCCCTTTCTTTCCCAAGTCTCATGACCAGGTTGTGGGCGTCTTCCAAATTCACTCGAGCTTCATGGGAACCTTTCTTTTCAACAGCAAGGGAATTGCACAGTCTCTCTTTCTCCTCTTCCAAGCTTGATACCTGAGCATGAGCAAGTTCTAACTCTCTAGAAAGCATTAGTGCATTTTGGTTGATCTTATTGAGGTAGTCAGTAGCCTTTTCTAAGTCCGATTCAAGACTTGTCCGTGCTTCTTTGTCTTCCGTAATTTGGGTCTGCAAATCCATCAACTCTTTGTTCAAAGAAGATATAATCTTCTTTTCTTCATTCATATCAGAAGTGGCACTTTCAGCTTTCCGGAGAGCATCAGTGAGTTCTTCCTCCAAGCTACTGCACTTTTGCAATGCAGCAGCCAATTCTCTAGTCATGATCTGCACTTCTTCATTTGATTTACTGAAGAGATTCTTAGCAGAACTTACTTCTCCAACTAAAATTTCTGCACCGTGTTTAGCTTCATCAATATTTATCTGTAATAAATCTCTTGCTTCTCTGAACTCACTCTGAACTTTAGAGACCTCATCTTGAAGATCCGAGCACAATCTCCTCGACTCTTGCAATTGTTTATCCAGTTCAGAAGTCTCATATCTTGATTCCTCTATAGTAAGCTTTGTGATTCTAAGCTCATCTCCCAGGCCTTTCATAGTTTTCAATTCCATCTCCAGTGTTTCGATTAAATTGTCTCTCTCCTGTGTCAAAGATGAAATTATTACTTCGCCTTTCTTCATGTCATCAAGCAAGATCCGAAGATTTTCTTCAAGCAGGCAAGTTTTTCCCTCCCATTCTCTTAAAAGCTTCTCATCTGAAGCTGACTTCTTTTCCATGGAATACTTGAGACTGCTATATTCCTGTAAGGCGGCGTCAACCTTCTGGTTGGATTCATCTTTCTCGGCCAGTGAAGATGTTAACTCGGAATGCAGTTTATGCACCATCTCATTCTTCAGTTGCAGTTCTTCTTCATTTTTCAAAGATACATCCTTTAAGTGTTTGTTCTCTGACCGCAAACTAATAAGCCAATCCTCAGACTGCTGATACACAGAGCTCCATTGATTCAGCTCGCTTTTCTTCTCAACAAGTCTAGAACTAAGATGCCAAATATTATCTTCTTTATCCATGATCTCCAGTGAAAGAAAGTCAATCCTTTCTTGCAAGACTCGTACAGAATCTAGCTTCTCCTTATGCTGCTGTTGCACTTGCCTTTTCTCATTCTCAGTGTTTTGGAAGCTGTGCTCAAGGTTATCAACTTGGACACTGAGCTCTTCAACTAATTTTCGCTCCTTTTGCAATTCCCTACTGAGGCTTGTTATGGTATCTGTTTCAATTTCAAGTCGATTAACTAAAGACTGTTGCTCCGCCTTCACTTCTTCAAGTGCCTTATGCTGAATTTCTATCTCATTTGTTAGTTCTTCCTCAAACTTTTTCTCAAGATAAGTAATAGCAGCTTCTTTTTCCTTCAGTTCATTTTTCATCTGTTCAGAAATAAATAACAGATAATAAGCGAAGAAATCAACAAAATCTGAATTATGGGTTAGACAACATTCTGGGAATGTGACATATACTAGATGGATTAGTTGCTAGGATCAGGAATTTTGGGAATCCTAAAAAAGAATCTAACATGAAAATTGGTGAGCCACACAGATTTTCAAAAGAAAAAGACTTAGAGACTACGAGATGGATTTTTCAGTAGAATGAATCCAAATATTCATGGGTTAAATGAAGAAACTAGAAGCCATTTCATTGATCCTTTGTCTTCATGCAAATAATGAAACACTTGGATTATAACTTAATGGGAAAACACTTGCTGAGGAGTGAGGAAGAATGAAAGCCTATGTGCACAAGATTAAAAGAGTGCAACAGCCAGAAAATCTGAAAGAGTTAGCCTCCGTGGGTGCAATTATAGCACTGTGTGCCTATATCTTAGTAAGATTGTTCTCAGTTGTACAAAGAATTAATGGGGATTAGGTCGGACAGTTTCTGCAAGGCAATAATCTCCTTGTTGTGAACTTTTATATACTCTCCTAGTTTCACTTCAGTAGTATCACTTCTTGACCAATATTAACAAACATATCTCTTGACTTTATCTTTCACTCTTACTTGCTAACAGATTTGGTCTGACACATCAATGTAGGAGACACTTCAAGAAAATAACATTGTAAGTTTATTACGATTGCTTACGTATTCTATGGCAGCATCGGAAGTGGCCTTTTCCTTCTTTTTCAGTGCAAAAAGTACTGCAAGAACTCCTGATCCTAGAATAACCAGTGTATTTAGAATTGACATAAAGGGGTTCAACAGCAACCGTCCCTTAACTGGTAGCTTCGAAGGAGAAACATGCACATTATCATGCATGATAATGTTTTGATTCAGATCTGGCGCCGTTTCAGCAGTTTCTGAAATAGAAAAGGTAAAATAGGGGTTTAAACTTTAGAATTACTTGAGATCTTTCGCTAACATGGTTTACTGTTTTGAGCATAAGTCAGCAGCAGGGAAACAAAAGGCAGAACACAAGCTACAAGAAGATGGAGGAAGAGAATCCTAAGTAGAGAAAGCTTTCAAGAATGCAAAATATTTGCAGTTAGCTACTTCAGTCTTCTTGTCATGCTACTGTAGCTCAGGCCTAATGAGGCTAGGGGATGTCTTACAATAGTAACTCCGCAGCTATATGATACTTAAATATCTTGGTAGTTCGTACCTTAATCAGTATAATTGCATCATAAAGTAAATAACACAATGAGTACGTGGAGTAAATACCAAATACAATGAAGAATCTGCTCAAACGCAGTGATGGACAAACTTAACTGCCTCTAAACCATGTACACCTATTAGCCAATATTGACCATTGGTTCTCTGATTGACTTAAAATGGCAAGATCTCAGAAACACGTGTTATATAACACACTAGTTGTACTTGATTTGAGGGAGGATTCCCGTTGATTATCTTTTACATGTTAATCTTGAAAACAACAGCAGAAACTTGGCTTATTCTGGCTGAAACAATGGTGACTAAGCAGGAAAGCTGTGCATAAATTATATCAGAGATATATGCTCTCTGTTCTGTGAATGTTCTCTTTTATCTAAGCAGTGTGATCAAGTGAACCAATTTAGGTATTATCTAAAGAAGCATGTAATCAAATAACAACGTTTCAGACGAACAGATACATCAGTGCACCACCCATAAGGATGTAGAACAAATAATTTAGCACAACGTTACCCATCCAGCACGTTAAAAACCAATTTCGGATATGTAACCACAGCACTTCAGTTTTAAGGAGGAATAACACTACGTTTTTAGTAAGCTCATCACTGAAAACATTTTGCAACATCCTCCCACAGTGGTTAGACAATTGTAAAATATTCAAAACATAGTTGATTCTCTCCTATTTGTTCATCAAATCTTGATTGCCGTCTTTTGTTCTATAATCATCTACATAAAACATACTAATATAGTCCAACACATATAATTACATTCATCTACTACAAACCAGACCTATTACCACCTTTCACAATCAGTATGAAAAGATACTAATCTAGGCCAACACATATAAATCAGACCTATTACCACCTCTCACAATCAGTATGAAAAGAGAACAAGAACAAACATAATAAGTAGCAATTCAAGAATGCAACATATGAATTAAACAATAATAATTTCAGAAATCTCGATAACTAACTAAACTTTAATTCGCAATGTGGAAAACAAAAGAATCACACACACTTATACATACATACATACATAAATATATACATACTGACGAGCGGACCTGCAGAATCGGCATCGTTTGCCTGACAAGAACAACTCTCCCGGCGCAATAACTGCTGCCTCAATTTGAGAAGGCGGATAACGGCAAAGCCCATGCCTAGAGCAGCTCTCGTCGCGCAAGAATCACTATCCCTCTGTAGATAAGTCAACGACGTCGCTCTCTTCCTGCGTGCCGGCGGCATTATCAACGAGCACGACGGAAACGGCGGCTGCAGACAACATTTCGAAGAAGACGTCGACAAGATGTGGCCGAATGGGGAAAGCGAAAAGCTAGAATTCCCTGCTGCGAAACTCATTGCTCTTCTCGAATCTTGATGTTGATTTTTCGGAATGGGGAAGAACACCGTCAAACTTTCTACTTAAGCGATCGGCACACAAATTGGGCTTTAACGCAGCGGTCGGTCTCCTTCGCATTTGAGGGGAAGCCACCACCATTAAACACCTGCAAAACTGTTTGAGAGTAGAGAAACTGTTTCGGTTTCAGAGTACAGTTGGTAAATTTATACTCGACTTCACCCTAATTTGAAAAGTTCAATTAATTATTTATTTTTAAAATGAAAAATAGAGATTATTTATTTGTTTACTAGGCCGTGTAGTAAATGCTACGTAACCATAATAACTTCAACTTCATCACGTTCAAATAATTTACACATTGCAATTCGTAATAATATGATATTTTATCACATATTATCTCATACGAAAAACATTTAAAAGTAAATTTTCATATAATGATATGATTTTACAATGCAGACTCTTAGATCTCGAAATACTAAAATTTTAAAATTGTAGATTTCGCAACTCTAATTTTAAATGGATCCACCAGGCAAAAAAAAAAACATTTATAAATATGTGTTTCTAGAACTTGTGCCTGAAACATGAAGATTTTAATTTAAAATAAATATAGTAGTTTAATCTAAATCTTTAATTTTGGCAATCTTAAATAGGAAACTAATGAGATGGTTAATAATGGTTAATAACTTAATATGTCATATGGGTAACTTTCTCATTAAACCATTAATACAATTTACAGACTAAATTGCTTCATTTTACTTTTAACTTACTACTTTTGCCTTAATCCCAATTATCTTGTTCAATTATTTTTTGGCTCTGACATAGTTTTTAAAAAAATTGTTTGTTGTATATAGAATTATGTAAAATTGTGTATAATAATTCGTTAAGAAAAAAAGAAAAAAAATTGAACAGTATCTTTGGTACGAAAGAGTATAATTAAGCTAGTAGAAATTAGTCTCCAATTTGGCAAAATTAATTAATATTGTTAAAATATTTAGATTTAATTCATGAAATAACACGAGGGATATATGTGTAACATGCGGGTAGGAATTATATAATCGCAACTGATTATTGGAGCATGAAGCTTCAATATTAAACTAACTTAGAGAAGTAAATACAAAAAGGGTACAAAAAAGGAAACAATAAGAGGTTTCAAAATTAAACAAAAACATAATAAAACTACTACACTCACTAAGAAGAAACAAGATTGAAAACTCTCTCACTAATTAGGAAACAAGGTTGCAAACTTTCTCTCTCTCCATGGTTAAGATTGCACCATAATCAAAATCATTATCAGACTTCATCGCCTTCTTGTACCAATAGTGCGTCACGCAAGCTTTCAAACGGCACCCATGGCAGCAGAATAGATAATCCCTAACCACACAAAACAAATGAAAATTAGGGTTTTCATTCAAAGCCCATAAAACACGATTTGTAATAGAAAATCTCGAGAAGGGATGGTTCGTAAATCATACCTATACTTATAAATTGTTCTCCGATGCAAAAGCGGTGTGAAACACTGATAGCAATTCCTCAAGCAATCAAGCATCGAACCGTGTTCGTCCGAGCTACCGATAGGCGGAGGATGGGGGAACTTGAGGATGCAGTCTTCAAAGCTATGCACCACTTTGAAAATAGGGTATTTATACGTCGTGCGAGTATATTCCGCCATTCTCCTCACGTAGTCCAAAGGTAGAAAATCCGCAGTCCCGTGCTTCGTGCACATGGTCAAAGGAAGTAGGTTTAGAGTACGCTCGAGCTGGTCGGGTTTCAGTGAACTTGTGTTCCCACGGCTGCGCAAGCCGTGGGAACATAATAGACACTTCTCTAAAGGGTTTGGAAGTATTCCAATAATTGGATTATTGTCTTTAATGACCTCGACTTTTGAGGGTATTTTAGTCATTTCAGCTATGGATTTTGTCAAATTCCGGGTGCTGAAAACAATGTGAGATTCCTTGAACGGTTTGTCGTTGAAAATCAGTAGGCCTACCTTTTCCGTCATTGATATGGAGTCGGGTAAAGAACTTTGTGATGCACTGCAAAAACAATGTATATTTATGACAATTTGGAATCACATAAAAAATGAGTAAATGGTTATTATTATTTATGCTTTTCTATGCTTAGAATTGAATTATTCTCCAGTGATAATTAGTACTAGACGACTAGTACTAAACACAGTAATATACTTGAGATTTAAAATATAAAATCTACTAATTAAAATGATAAACCATCATTTTTTAAAATTAAAATCAATAAATTTGAAATGTACGTAAATTGGAATTGAATTGAGATAATGAAAAAATAAATAAAGGTTAATTAATGTGAATAAGCAGTAAGTGTAACTCGACCAATTTAGGTAAACAAGAATAGAAAAATCGACACTTACGAATTAAGATGATCATATATCCTAAATATGGCAAACAAATAACCTTAAAATTGTCGAAAATGTCAAAAATACTACTTTTGATTGCATGCTAGAAAATAAACATATTAAAAAAAAACCCAATTTCATAAAATATATAAAATAAAAAACAAAAAAAGAGAAGAAGAAATGTAACTTGAGAAACCATTCAAGAAACTGCAAGAAAGTGAGATTAATGATTCATAAATTCAATGCAAATCTCCATCTTCGTGTATGGAGAACAGATCGGGGTAGTACAGTACCTTGACTGTGTGTAGAAAAACTCCATTATATAAAGAGAGCTCGACTCAGAATTCTCTCTCTAAACCCTTGCGTTTCTCTCTCTTCATCTGCAGTCGATTCTCTCTCGTATCAAAAAAGGGCACAGAGGAGACGCATTTTATAGTTGAATGCCAAGATATGAAAATTTACGTCATTATATTTTTAATATAAAAAAAATAGAAAATATGAGAAGAAACAAGGAATCTTTTTTTTTGGGAGGATTTACTTCAACTACCATAAAATTCTGAAAGCATGGTGATTTTTGTGATGTGTGAAGAACAGTCACATGGTTAGTATGAGAGAAAATGGATAGATATAAACTTTGTGATGTCAGTTAATAATTAAAATTAATTTATTTACAGTGTTAATTGGGATATAATTTCTTAAAAATAACGAACTAGGTTACTTCTATTATCTCTAATTGGCTTTTTATTCTTATTTTATTTAAATGGGATTTCAGTTGTACAGGTCATTTCAGTGTTTTGCTGCTGATCTGTTTTTGAAAAATGCAGATATAAGTATAATAACAAATTGAACTATATATTAAATGCTACAATGATTTATTTAATTTTAGAATTTTCCTAATAAGAAATTAAGGATAGAAATAGAATGTACAAGATTCAAGATAAGTATGAATAATAGTTACAGTACTTTGAAGGGTTCATGTAAATATAGATTTCTTGTTAGCTCATGAGATTATTAAATTTATATTAATAAACTTAATATACCAGTTTCTTGATTTTCTTGACTAACTTTGTTGTATTAACTAATATTATCATTGTAAATACAGTTAAACATCGATAAAGTAATAATCTTGGGACCGAGAAAAAATATTTATTTAATGAGGTTATTACTTTATCGAACATTATTTTAGTGCATTGACCCATATTGGGACCGTAAGAAGTTATTATCTTAGCGAGATTATTACTTTATCGAGGTTTAACTGTATAGCTGATGAGATTATTAAATTTATATTAAGAAACATAATATAGCAGTTTCTTGATTTTCATGACTAACTTTTGTTGATATTATCGTTTCAAAGGTTTGAAATGTTAATATATTCTACATAAAGATTAAACCCTCTATTTTTTGCTCCTTACAAGGTGTGACAATTAAACCATTCTTTGAAATACTTTACTGCTAGAATTCGTGTGAACTAACTCAATATACAACTGATTATATTACATCTAACAAAGTCACTTGTATTGATGAATACATCTGATATTAGTATTTTCATCAATTATTAAATTAGAGACTAGAGAGTGTTATTATTGTGCAACATTATGTCATCAGGAAGTCATTGACTCTAGTTGATCGTAATATATATTCTGACAAAGTTACGTTAATGTTATTACTTGAGCTCACATTTATTCAATTTACGGTTACTATAGTAAAAGATGTTGTAATTTATGAATATAGGACATAATATTGATATATTTATATTCGAAACGGATTACCCTTTGAATATAATTTATTTGTACATATCCCTCATTGGGCATATTTCAGTTATATTAACTTGGTTTTACAATTATTTAGGTCAATCTCATAGTGACAATCAAATCAATAGGTCACATGTTCACTAACGGCACAGACCGCTACAATCACACATTATTAGTCTAATTTATTTTACACCCTTATATGGTTATTTGATGTTTGCATTGTATAAGTGATTAATTTGTGTGCCTATATCAATATTTATTTGAGGTCAAATATATCACATATGGTAGTAGATTTCTTAAGGTGTGGATCGAGCGGCTTGCCCCATATTGCGCCGAATACTATAATTTTCTTAGAAATTATTAATTCAACCCCTTATTAAAATTGAAGATTCCGCCCTTTTCATCTTTACTCGTAAATCCACCTCGAATTATATTTATACTTTCTGCACTTAGCCGTCTAGAAAAAGATAAAAATAGTGTGCGTGGCATGAAGGAAGAAGAATCCTCCAAATACCGTTGGGCGAGAACTGCTGCATTTGATTTACCCCCAACCAAAAATCATGCGGTTTTTGTCCGTCAAAATTTAAACGATATTCACTTTTCACGTGGTAACCAACAGATCCGATTTACTTCACCTTTCTTGCACCAATTTCTCATTTGCGTCTTATTATATGCATTTCCAATGCACGATCGAGTTGCCCGAGGTATGATTCCGAGTATTAATTTTAATTTTTTCTCATGCTCAATTAATCATCTGTTTGGTGGTTTGCCAGAGTTCGAAAATGAAATTCCGTGGCTGCAGTTTGCTCAGATGAGTGATGATGAGGATGAAAATATGTTCGGTCTTAAATCTTATGGCAAGAAATTTGATGATCAAAATAAAAAGCTTATTTTGGGGAAATTGTATGTTGATAGTTACAATTTTACAATTAGGAGGGATTGTGGATGTCGATCATGACAAGGATTATTGTCTAACAAAAATGTGAATTTCGAGTATCTCAATCTAACTAAAACTATGAATATCGATCATTGACCACCTCAAACACCCAATCACTCAAATATTCTAATATTTAATTAATTCTTCTCTTATTTATATACTTCATTTTTCTTCAATCCAATTATTATCACGAACAATAAGGTGATTCGTACCATAATGAAATGTAGGCTTGGTATTTCAAAAATTGTATTTCTGTAAGTGTCAATATTTATAGCTGAGTTGTAATCAACGAAGTCGTTGTAGTATAGTGGTAAGTATTCCCGCCTGTCACGCGGGTGACCCGGGTTCGATCCCCGGCAACGGCGATTTTTATTTTTATTTGATGTGAATTCTAAATCGACAATGAAGCTGAAGAAACTAAAAATAAAATTTAAAAAAGAAATCGCCGTTGCCGGGGATCGAACCCGCGTGACAGGCGGGAATACTTACCACTATACTACAACGACATTTTATAATTTTCATTTTATTTAGAATTACCAAACCTGAGATTTACTATTTAGTCAAATAATGTACGCTTCGACTTCACAAATCAGTAAAATACTATGCTCCTATTACCATGATTAACAAAATGAAATTAATATACATATTCATATCTCAAACCACTTGCATTTATCTCGTTTAGAAACCACATGTAAAGAAACTACGATACTAATGTTCTAATCATGAATAGATGTGACATATCCATTATGTACACAAAATTCTAAACATGAAATGAAAAAAATACTTGTACAACCAAACCTTCTCATTTTACTCTTTTGGAAGGAAGAAACCAAATCACTTCATAAAGTATGATGAAAGAATATTGATTTTCACAACTTTCCAAGGATAACGAAAACCAGAAATTGATGAATGAAACCTATTTTCTGATGAAAGATACTGCTACATAGTATCAATTAAGTTTACCTTGTCAAAAACTACGGGCGTCATAACCTGCCCCGATGCAATGGGAACTTGACTTCTTCCCACATCAGCAAACCTTGCTTGGTAACTACTGCTTGCATTCCCTTTTGTTTTCCTACAGGAGAAGTCAAAGTTATATAGCCAATATATGGTAGTAGAATAGAAGTGTGAGGTAATTTTGCAGAGTAACTAGTATTATCTCCACCCGAAAAAGATGCCTAAAACCTATTGCCTTATCCCTTTTCGTTTCAATTGTTCATGTTCTATTCCTCTCTCTAGTAAGATATAGGTAATACGATAAGAACACTGCATTAACTAGAGCTTACCGAAAAACACGAGGAAGAAATAGTTATAAAGGCATTATCCGTACCATGTGTTATTATTCATCAAGGTGTGTGCTTCATATCTTCATCAACTTTACCAACAGCCTCAAGTATCGATGAGTATGTTATGAGATCATACTCAAACCCATTCAGCCTCATCTCCTTCATTAGTATTGCAGCCTCTTCAAACATACCAGCACGGCTAAGACAACCTAGAACCGTATTATACGATACAGCATCAGGCTTCATATCAGAGTTTTTCATTTTTGTGAAGGTCTCCACTGCCCGTTCTGGCCCACCTGTTCTGGCCAAGCCATTCAGAATAATGTTGTATGAGTTGAGGTCAGGAACACAACCATTTTCCTCCATCGTCCGAAGCAAGGATTGAGCCTCATCCGTCATGCCAGCCCTCACCATTCCCGACATGAGAGCGTTATAAGCATAGACATCCGGAGTACAACCGAGTCTTTTCATCTCATTGAAAAGATCAACAGCCTCAGTCAAACGGCCACATCTCCCAAAATGCTTTATCATCACAGCATAGACACGAGCACTTGAGGATCCACAGTTTTCTCTAAGTTCTTGAAATAACTCCTGAGCAGCATCAAAGCGTTTTGATCGGCCAAGACTGTTGATTAAGCTGCAATAAGCAGCCGGACATGGTGGAAAGCCCTTTTCATCCATCTCTTCAAGCATTAATAATGCCTTTTCTAAGCTATTCTTCTTGCAGAACCCATCTATGAGAATTGAATAAGTATATGAACTAGGACTAACGTCACTAGCTTTCATTTTCTCATACCATGATACGACCTCAGATACAGGTGCTCGAGATACAAACAGAGCTTTAATGATAGTGTTGTAAGTCACCACATTTGGAGTACAGCTCAAGGATCCCATTCCTTCGAAAAGCTTCATAGCATCAGCCAACCTTCCCCCCCTTCCCAAGAAGTTTATAACATTGTTTATGAGTACAACATCCGGTTTACACCCATCATGTAGCATGTTTAAGAATATTGAGTAAGCTTCTTCAACCCTCCCAGCTGCACCAAGCCCTCTAATCATTTCAGTATACGTATACACAGTCGGAGCACAGCCTGCTCTCTTCATCTCTTGAACTAATCCTAATGCCTTCTCAACCTTTCCTTGTTTAAAGAAAACACTTAACAAAGTAGTATATATCTTTGCAGTTGGACACAAGCCATTCTCCTTCATCTCCTCGAACAGCCTAATAGCAGAATCAGCACGGCCTAATTTCTCAAACGCAGATATGAGAACACTATATGTAACCATATCAGGGAAACAATCACCCTCACTGCACATTTCCCTATACAGCTCATGAATTTTCTCATAGTGTCCCTCTTGCATCAGCATGAAGATCATAGAGTTGTACGTTGCAGCAGTTGGTTTGCACTTTCGGTTTTTAACCTGATAGAACACTGAAAGTGCTTTATTCACCATCTTTGCCCTGCCTAAAGTTCTAATGATTTCAGAAAGATCAGACGGCTCAATAGTACATGGACTCTTGACCATCTCTTGGATTAACTTCCACATTCCACCAACCAGTCTTGCTTCCTCCAGACAACGAATCAAAGCCATGTAGGTTGTACAGTCATGCTCAAAATTCCTTCTCTTCCCAGCCCACTTAAAGAACTGCACCTTCACATTGATCTCAACATCTACTTGCAAAACCTCACGAACCAATCGATGATCGACCCTCAATTTTAGAACCTCTAGGGCCTTTTCAGCATCAGGACCCCACTTAAATATTTTCAAGATTCTTATAAACCTCTCATCAAGCTCCCTAGCAGAGCTATTCTTCCTTGTAGGAGATCGATTCCCAAAACTAGGAGTCTCATCTTTTGGAATCCCTAACCGGAACATTTGAACAATCTCATTTTCTGCAAAACAAACTAGTGGAATTTACTCAAACTACTCATGACATCATTAAACTGCCTAGCATTCCAAAACTAATGAAATATAACAGAACAAAAACGTACTCACAATGCTAAACAACATTAATAAACACGTAAAGACGAAACAAAAAGAATTAGCAAAGAAACAATTCAGACACTGAATGCTTCACCTGTCTGCTTGATTCTCTGAAATAAACAAGAACGAGTGGAAATTGCTCGCTTCCAAACGATTGTGTTTCCAGCCATCTTCACTCGAGCCTTCATCGGATAACAGACGGCCATATAGCTGACCTCAGCTTCCTCCTCCCCTCTGTAAATTTCTCCCCTTATCTTCGGGTTTCGATTCGCTCGGTGAGTTGAGAATCATAGAGTATGTTCTTCAATCTAATTCAATTAGGTAACCGTGCTACCCCAATTCGTGTTTCAAGAGAATTGACATGTATGCAGAGGTAACTTGAGTTCATCGTCCTCGACTGTTGTTAATACAAAATGTTGGTAGTAATTGGGGTTGCCAACAGGGGTAGGAGGGTTCTGCAAATTGGCCCCCCTCATAATAATATACTCCGTCCCTCAGTCTTTTCTTTTCGATCCGTCCAAACAAATCAATCTCATTATCTTTAATCACAAAACACACTCATTCACTAATGAGATCGACCCTTTTTTCCAAAAGGTTATCTCACGCGATTATGGAAAATTATAATTTTTACTTTTTTTAAAAATTTTAAATCATTTCACTAAATATAACTTGAAAAAAAAATTATAAAAAAAATCAATTACCTCAATTATGTTTTCATAAAATTCGAATGAATTCTTATTCATTTATACCAATTATTCTCCAGAAATTGTGTTAATTTCTTAATACAACTGAAACACATAAAATATGCATATAAATAAAGTTTTTTTAATCTCAATGCCGAAAAAAAAAAGGTAACGGAGGATTACTATATATATCAAATGGGTCCTCATAATATTAAGGCAAATTGGCACATATGTTTGTTTGCATGAATTGGTCTTTTAATTTTTTTTTTATAGTTAATTGGTCCTCCAACTGTGATAGTTTAGATGAATTGGTCATTCTGTTAAATTTTCGGAATAAAGATTTTAGAGACCAATTCATCAGTTTTTAAATTAAATTTTATTTTATTTTTCAAATGTTTTTTAAAATTATAGTTCTGTAACATCTGTTTAAAAAAAACTAATTGATTTTTTTTCAAATAATTTTTTTTGTTACGAAAAAAATTAATTTAAAAACTTAAACAAAATATTAATTAAAATAAAAAAGTTAACTAAAATTAAAATAATCAATACTATTTTTAAGGACCAGTTAATCTAATTTTTATATTTTTTTATTTTCAAATAAAATTTTTGGTATGAAAAAAAATAATTAAAAATAAAAATATTAATTAAATTCCATCTCCGCCACCGTATCAAGGCCACGCCCACACCGCAATTTCCTCGCCCTCGCCTACACCACCTTCTCCCACTCCTTCGTCTATGTCATCCTTCATTCCGGTTACCTCTCTTACTTCCAAATTGTCCAGCCGCTCATCTCCAACGGCATCTCTGACCTCGAAAAATATAATACCTTCCGCAACCGCTATGTCGACCCGCTCCCCTCCTCTGTCGTGAGATGTAAAATTATTAGTTAATTTAGATTTAATATATTTTTTAGTTAAATTAACTTTTTATTGAAGTACAAAAAAAAGTGAATTGAAAAAAAATATTTTAAAAAATAGATAAAAATCAATTTTAAAAATTGATGAATAGGTCCCTGAAGACCCCGTTTAGAAAAATTTATCTGCAGCTTATTTCAGCTTATTCTAAAAAATAAGCGTTTTTGCACTCATTTGGTATAACTTATAAAACAGCTTATTCTAAAGAATAAGTTGTTTTTGGCTTATTTTCATAAACTATTCCTAAAAACAATAAGTCATCATATTAAATCCTCCTGACAACAATTTTTTAAACTATAATTTACTTTTTTTTATAATTAAGTGCTTATATATAAAAATATTCAAACGCAATAGCTTATTTAATTTAAGCCCTTAAAACATAAGCACTTATGACATAAGCACTTATTTAAGATGTTTTCCAAAACGGTTAATCTAGATTTGTTTTTTTTTATTATTTTTACTTAATTTTTTATTTAAGTTTTTTAATAATTTTTTTCATTACCAAAAATTTTATTTAAAAAAAATAAAAATTATTAATTTTTTTTTTTGAAAAAAGATTATGATTTATAAAAATATTTGGAAGAAAAAAGTTAAAACTTAATTTAAAAATTGGATAAATTAGTCCCTGAAACTTTTATTCCGTAAATGCCCCTATAACTAACAGTTGACTCATATATAATATAACAATATGACAAATTCATCCAAACTATCATACTTTGGGACCAATTAACTAAAAAAAATATTATGAATCAATTCATCCAAACTAGCATACTTTAGGAACCATACGTGTCAATTTGGCTAATACTCTCTCCATCTCATTTAACATGACACGTTTCTTTTCGGCACGTGAATTAAGAAAATAGATGATAAAGTATGGGGCATGGATAAATGATAAAATAAGAGATAGAGGATTAATAAGTTTGTGAGATAATAAATGATAAAGTATGAGAGAAAAATAATAAAATAAGATAAATAAATGAAAAAGTAGGAAAGAGAAATAAAAAATAAGAGATAATTTAGTAATATTTTTGAAAGCTATTCCTTTTAAGAAAACATGTCATTTAAGTAAGACGTCCCAAAAAGGAAAACGTGTCATGTTAAATGAGACGGTAAAAATATTAAAAGAACGAAGTTTGACCCCCTTTCAGTATTGGAAATCTTAAGGTCATAGGGATATTAGCCTCTAAACACTTGAATTTTGGTCAAAATTTGATTTTATCCACTTACTATAAAACACTCTTCAAAATATATAATTTTTCAATTAATTAAAAATTACATACCTGTAAAAAAATTCGGCGGACAACGTACCGTCCAATTTCAGATAGAGAAGTTTTGAGGCGAAAATGATCATGAAAATTCCCTCAAAATGTATCAAAAACATAGGGCCCAAAAATAATTTTCAAGTAGCAAGCAAAAGAATTATACATAACCAGAGTTGGAACAAATCTCTCCATAAAAAAAAGGCTACAGAGACGCAACTATATAATGTAATTCCCCACCACCTGAATAATATATCAAACAATCTCAGAATTTGCATATTGCATGGAAATATAGCTCGTCCACAAGTGTTCCCAAAATGTAGGTTGGCGAGCCGTACGAAAGAACTGACCCAGATAAGCGATACAAAACAATGCTAGAAAGAAACGTTCGTAGATTTAACCAGAGGTCGGTCCGCTCTCGGGTTTGTCTGTCTCCATGGGTTCTGCATCACCCTGCGGTGCTTCAGCTCCAGCACCATTATCTGCATTTGCGTTCAGATCCGGGTTAGCGTTCTCCGTCCCTTGAGGAGATTCACCTCCAGATGGTGCAGTAGATGTTGGCTCGGGTGTGGCTGGCTTCACCACTGGCTTTGGCTTCGTCATGATCGGCCTACAGAACCTGTGAAAGCAAGACATCACTTCAGAGAACTACTCCACACCATTGAAACAATTTTGTATTCACAAACTATTTAGGTCTTCAGTAGCACAAGAACATGCTTTTATCCATCAAGCTTTTTTTCTGATAAGCTCGAACTTATAGAAGAGATATGTGGAACCAAATAACATTTCAAAAGCAGTTTATAACATACAAGCGTCTAAATACCTGTCCAGAGCTTCGCCCTTCTTCTTCACATCAGCAGACAAAAGAACTGGTGTCACGTGCTTGGGAAGTGTGTCCTGCTGCTGCTGCTTCTCTCTAAGCCAAGAGTCCGCTTCAAGACATTCGTTTATAACCTGAAGAGTGGAAACACAAATTGAATTAAGTGTTCAGTCACTCCGGCTAAATAAGCACATGGAGGTCAGAGCCACACCTTTTGTTTCTCAGCTATGTCAATATGATCGAACTTGGTATCGTTCGAGAGTGCTGCTTCTCTGTAACTGTGGATGCAATAGTTAAGTTGATCAATCATGGTCCCTCTCTCTGAATGATCCTTGAAGCGCTCCTCAATGGGATCACCTTGCTAAATGTGGACACACCCAATAAGATGCCATTATTATCTTACAGACATAAGAGACGATAAATCATACAAGATGAAACGAAACTGAACTCACCTTCTTGAGCTCTTCCAGTTTAGCAATATAAACTCCTTTTGTCTCGTCCTCCCCATCCTCATACAACCAATCTTCCACCTCCTGGAGTACAGAGATAAATTGTTCTCTATCTGATTCTGTCACGAACTCGTGATATTTGTCATTAAGCTGAAGTCAGAATAGACCGGTCAGATATCCATAAGGTTAAGGATGCCTGCGAAGACCAACTTTCATGCATACCTTGTTACGCATGTCATAAACATAAGACTCTACAGCATTCTTTTTGTCTTTAGTCTCTTCCATAACACGATCCTGTAAAGCCATCTCAAACTCCTTCTCCACAGCTTTTTGCACATCAGCAGCAGCAAGCCCTCCATAAACAATTTCTGATACAGGTACAGTGGTTTTCTTAACCTTCTTCTTTGGTGCCTCCACCTGATGAAACAAACCACAGGTAGTTTAGGGTTTAGGATAACACTTCAACACCACACATGTAAGATGGGGAGGACCAATCAACTTTGGCTGTACAAGGTGCATACAAAACAATGACTATAGCTTATTAGCTTGTATATCTCCTGAAATGAGATGGATGCAAAACATAAATCCAAGATTGATATGGATAGCTTATTTATAATCGTTAGTGTATAGGTACAGAGAACGGACATGGAGCAAAAAATGATATTACATCGTCCTATAAGGAACAACCATGAAAAGTTAACCCCATGAAGCATATTCAGATATCAGATATCTTCCAAGTGTTGTTTATAGATGCACACCTTCCAAATATTGTAAAATAAATGAAAAATGTAATAGTAGTTGGCGATTCCTGAATATAGGGTTAATTAATCATCAGTAGAAAAATTGTCCTTTAGAGCTAACCTTCTCTGTTTCCATCTGAGATGCCTTATCTCCTGAGTCCGGGACACCATTTTCAGCTCCAGGCCCATCAGTCTTAGCATCTTGCATATTTACATCAGTTTCGGTGGTGCTTGGATGAGCATCATCTGTTTCCATCTTGGCCGCCTCTTTAGCTGGCTCTTTTACAGCTGGAACTTCCACCTCTTCCTCTTCTAACAGCTGCAGCAAGATACACCAATTAGACTTCAGTGGAAAAAAAATAGAAACACCTTCTAGCTCACCCAAGATTTCAAATGGAAGGACAAGCTGAAGACCAGATCTCTCAATAGACAAATTGTAACTCTTTATAACTGAAACTAAAATACATTGTCCCAACAAGCATATATATATTTAGATAGGTGCAGTTAATTGCAATGGTAAATGATTTCATCCAACTTATCGACCTAGTAACCCAACTCAGACCACATCGATACCCCTAGACTATCTATATTTCAAATGAAGCATTTGCAAGCAATAAATGGCCGAGCACAAAAGCCATATTGTCTTTTTGTTGAGCATGACTCACTCTTCGTGGATCATCAATGACTTGATTTGTCATTGGTGAATGTCTTTGGTTGATAAGTAAATAAATGGAAGTAAGAAAGTAAAATAGATTAGTACATGCTATCTACAAGATTTTCAAGCTTAAGATATCATTAGATACAGAAGAGTCATATGAGTTACACACTGAAGTTTTACCATTGCAGATTCGATCGACACAATACCATGAAGGTTCAGCCGTATTTTGACCTTCAACTTTGCCCTTTCACCTTTTGTGGACAGGAAAGGTCCAATCTGAAGAAAGATGCTATATGTTAAGGAAAACAAATAGGGGAGACGGCATGGAAGTAGTGAATGGAAAGAATGCACAACGAGCTACCGTGTAAGTACTAATCTTGGCAGGTGCCTGCACTTCACTGGCATCAGCATATTGTACATCTACAGTGAAGGTTCCAGATCTGTAGAAAGTTGATGCCTTCAAACTAGGTATTGGGTTACCCTTGGGGAATATTGTGATGCTTTGCTGATTATCAGCTGCACCATTTTGTGTATCGGTAGCAGATCCTTTCCATGACAAAGCAATTGAGAATGGAAAACTCTCGTTAACCTACAAAGAACAACAAACATAACTCAGTCCAACTATCACGTGATAATTTTCCAAAGAACAAACTTCACAAGCATATGTCTAGAACGACCAGACACTTGAATATGTCAGATAGATATTCTAACGCTCCAAAACCGTATCACCAAAATCATTATACCACAAAGTTCATCTTCTAAACGGACTAGCAATGTGATTGGCCACAGAAAGTATTAAGTAAAAATATTCCGGACTAATTAACAATAACAAAGTCTGTTTAAAGCAGCTAAATCACCCAATAGCAACCCCCACAATGCTATATCAAGACAAAATATCTAACATGTCATAAGAGTTACAAAGATGACTGATTAAAGGCAGACATACCACCATTCCATTTTACTCCAACCTTTTGCAATTAACAGTCAGTTTAAGTGGCTAGTATTGGATCCAAATACACAAAGAAAATTATAGTGCTGCTTTAATAATTCAAAAGAGAAGCAAACAAAATCCAGAGCCATCTTAAAATTAACATTACCTGAAACTCTCGCACTTTAAATGTGGGGCTGAGAATAGCACATTGCAGAGCACTGCCTTTAGCTACACATTCACTGGCATTCATTGTTCGTCTAGGCTCCTTTCCAAAGAATTCAGTCAAAATCTTAATGATAGCAGGCACTCGAGAGCCTGAGCCAACAACTTCAACAGAATGTATATCCTGGGTGGTCAGTCCAGCATCAGCAAGAGCCTTATCCAATGGCTTTTTTACACGTTCCAAAATTGGAATGCTTATCTCCTCGAACTCATCTCTCTTAAGATAACCTCTAACATCCTTCTCATCCATCAAGCACTCAATGTTCAAAGGTGCCTCGGGATTTGCGCTAAGGACCTTCTTCAACTTCTCACAACCAGCACGCAACCTTAGACAAGCCTTAGCATTTTGATAGACATCAATCTTATATTCATCCTTGAATTTTGCAGCAAAATGTTTGAAAATCACTTCATCAAAGTCCCTTCCACCCAAGCACCGATCATAAGAATGTGCCAGTATCTTCAGCTGACCTTTCTTGAATGCAGCAATACATACTTGCATACTTGAATGACCAACATCAATAAATGCAACATTCATTGGTTCGTTTTCAGGTAAATCAGTCTTGTAAATACCATAAGCTAAGGCAGTAGCTGTTGTCTCATGAATGAGATGAAGAGGGTGCAAACCAGCAATGGTGGCAGCATCTATAACAGATCTCCTCTGCAAGTCAGTGAAGTAAACAGGTATCCCAATGCAGCAGTCAACAACAGCAGCATTTAAGTTCTTTTCAGCAATGGTCTTCAAATCAGAAAGGACCATTCCTAAAACCTGAGTAGGTGTAAATGTCCTGTTCTCCCCCAAATACCGAGCATGAATCAAGGGATATCCATCAGGCCCTTCAGTCACTAAAAATGGCAAAGACTTCAGATCCTGCTGCAACTCAGGATCAGCAAATTTATGTCCAATAAAACGTTTTATCTGTGATATTGTATTTTTTGGATTCATCATACTTGATGCAGCCCCTGCTGTCCCAAGGAATCGCTGCTTCTCGCCGAAACATACTAGGGCGGGAGTTTCACGCTTAGACTCATCATTAAGCACAACATCAATGCCTCTTTGCCTTGCAACTGCTACAACACCACTCTCGTTCCCGACATCAAAACCTACTACACTCATGTTTACTTGAATACTTTAAGTTGCAGCAAAGCCCCTCTGAAGCGATAAGTACCTGGATCATTAAAGTTCAGTCACTATCATAAATAACAATAATATGTTCATACCATCATTAATTACCATGAATCTTCGATAGCAAACCAAAAAATTGCAATAATCTGATAATGCCAACAAAATACATAAATAATACTCCCTTTGTCCCGGATGAAACGTCCTATTTCTTTTCGGCGCGGTAATTTATGTGGTGGACTTTTGTGTGTTAGGAGAGAGTGATGTGAGTGGGGTCCACAAAAAAAATGACTTTTTGTGAGATAAATTTATTTCCTTTTGAAGAAATAGGACATTTGTGTGGGACAACCCAAAATAGAATATAGGACGTTTTAGGTGGGACGGAGGGAGTAACAAACAAGGTAAGACGGTTTCTGATAAAGCTTTTATCAGTCTATAAATCGAGCCCGATCAACAATCCAAGCACAGATTGCCCATTCAGACAACTGGACTATACTACACACAACCTACTCAATCGAATAAAACAAACTAAAAGTGGGAAACCAATATAAAGATAATTAAATTCAATTACAGATCAAGCTCAAGGATGATGAGATCAGTCAATCTCCAGCTATAGTACGTCAAATCAAGGACTCCCTCCAAAATTGAGTAAAAACAACACCGCAACGAACAGAAATGCCACACAAGGCAGCACTTAATCGTATCTAAGGGAATGAATGAGCAATCTGATTATACAGCACAAACCAGCACACAAACCGCTCATTCAAATAGAACACTGAAACTGGAAACAAATGTAAAGCAAATTACAATCCAATTAATCATCGAACTTGGGATAATGAAGACGATCTCCAGCTCCGGTACCTCATAAAAACAACGACCGTATCCAATTTGAGCAAAAACAACACCGCAACAAACAAAAATTCCTTAATAATATAATACTTTAGTCATATATAAGAAAGTGAACCAACAAATGTACATCTCCAATACCCGATTCCATTAATTCAGTACAGAAGTCCACGGAACACAACAAAATTATAGAATAACAGATTAAAAAACAAATTCGATAACCAACTAGATCTGAGAAAGGATATGATGTAACACCGGAAATCAGGAGTCGTGATGAGGAAGTACCTAGAGCAGATCGAGGGCGCCGCGCGAGGAAACGGTGGGTTTCCTTTCTAAGATACTGTTAGTGGGGTAAAATGGGAGTATAAATTTAGAAGGGTTTATAACATGGGAAGAGAGAGCCACCGAGGGTTTGTGACTTTGTGGGGAGATTTCAAAGGAATAAATAAATAAAAATAAAACAAAAACAAAAATAAAAGGAGATTGTTGGTCCAGTGGTTGAGATGCGACTCCCAAATACTTTGCCGCTTCTAGAAACTTCCTCTGCTTTTTTCAGGAAAATAAAAATAAAAATAAAAATGGGAATTCGATTTATTGGAATAGTATTGCCAGTCCCGTGTATAACATGTTTGCTTCTCGTGTACGTAATTTTGTAGGATGAGGAAATTCGTAATCATGTTTTACATGCAATTATTTGAAATATATAAAAATTAAACCATACTTTTCACAACCCCATTAAAGATATAGCATTATAGTATGGCCGATCCTTGATAATTAATTTTTTTGAAAATTTATTTATAATTTTTCAAAAATTTAGTGTTTCGCCTCTTATTATATATCTGCATCGTAAAGTCACAGTCTAAATAATAAATTCTGCATATGTCCCTTATTAGGGTGTACAATTATGAGGTTGTAAGCATTTATAAGACAATAAAATGAGGTTGGAGGATATAGGCTACAATTATGAATTTGTTGCAGCTCAAAATATAAGGAAAAATATCATCAATACATTAGGTTAACAAATGTCGGTCTAAATGTCTAAAAATCATCAACACAATAGATTTACTTATAGTCATTAGAAATAAAATTGTTAACATTTCCGAATCATGTTGTCCTAGATATTTGGTGGAAATGCATCAAAGAAAAATTAGTCGTGGTCTTACATTTTTTGGTAACTTTTTTTAAATGAAAATATACAAATTTTGCAGATAGCAAATATGATGTTTTAATTCATGTGCTCGTGTAAAACAAATTGGAAAAAGAATCATAATTTCAATTACCTACGCATACTCTTTATTTTTATTTTTATGTATAATTCATAATCAAGTGGCGGAACTAGAACTATGAAATTGGGGGGTCGAAATAGAGAAACAACGGTGGTCGAAGGCAGAAAAAAAAAATCGAGAGTTGCTAAATATAATTTTAAATAGCTCGAACACAAACACGATGTGAAAAATATAATATATATTATTTTTTGTATTTGTTACGCTGAGAAAAATATTTATGTAACTAGTAGAAAAAGAGAGATAAATATTTATAACATGTGAGAGAGTTATGCATATATATTGAATTAATTATACTCGTAATAAAACTAAAGAAAACTAGAAAAGAAATAATTTAAAAGTCTAAAAATACAAATCAAATGATTATCGTTCGAACATGAGACCTCTCTAAAAAAATAAAGTTTATTAACCAATCGCACTACAAACAAATAGTTAATTACATTTTTCACTAAAATTATCTATAAGCAATACGAATTCTTAGGCCTATTTAGTCGAAGTTCCGTCGGCCGGGGGGTCGGTCGACCCTCCCGACCCCCCTCTAGTTCCGCCGATGTTCATAATTATTATAAATCTTGTGACTTTTATACTTTTGCCCTCATGCATAAAACGTACTCTCCCTTTGTCCCTCTTTTACTGTCCCCCTTGGTTCCGCTACATAGATTAAGAAACTTTATTAAAGTGTGTATTTTACGAATTTTAATTGTATTACTCCCTTCGTCCCACTTCAATTGTCCAGTATTCATTTTCGAGTTGTCACACTCCAATTGTCCACTTTCATTTTTTAGTAAAGTAATACTCTTATAAATTTATTGGACCCCACTACTTTATCACTCATTACTTACAACCAATAACTTTCTTAATTTTCGTGTCGAAATCAAATTGGACAATTGAAGTGGGACGGAGGGAGTAATAAATGGACACAGTTTTCGAGGAGTGATTGGTGGGAAGAAATTATAATTCATCCAATTTTTTTCAAGACATAGTTGAGGCTATCGATTTATTCTTTTTCTATTTTTTTCATGTTATAATTGAATACATAATTTAAAATTTTCAAAAAGTTAAAAATTATAAATTTCTTAGTTCAGAGCAGAACAAAATCGTTTGAGGGAGATTTTTGGAGAGAGATAGTATAAGAATATGAGGGTGAGTGGTGGATAAGAATGTCCACTTCATTTTAGGTTTAAAAATATAATTTTGATATTTTAGAAAATATGACAGTAATAGGGGGACAACCCGATTAGAAAAGTAGGACAGTAATAGGGAACAGAGAAAGTATAAAAAATGTGCATAACTAATATTCCAAAACATAATCAATCCAAACCATCCAATTATATGATGAAGGATATAGATTGTTTTTATTTCCTATTCTAAAAAACATTCCTACATAATCCATTCCATGTAAGCGAATACATATAGCTAGATTAGTAGGTCGACCCCTCCACAATTAGTATAGTCCCAAGCTATTCAAATTTACATTTACCAATATAAGTGTTGCAAGTATAGTTCTAAATAACAAGGAATAAATTATAAATACATCTTCTAAATTAGGACACGTCACACATTATTAATTTATTATAATTTTTATATTTTCTATAATGTATAAACTGGAGTACAATTTTATATCGCCGTATTTATAAGTGCACATTCAAGTTAGACGTCTGCGCCATTATAAAAAATAACAGAAATAAATGTGACTGCATTAATATACAGGGATGAGATCATCTGTCCAATAAATCTCTATTCGATTGATGTTCGATTCAAAACGACGTAGTTTTGTATTGAAAACTACAAATTAAAAAGATAAGATTGAAAAAAATAATTTAATAAATAATTAAAGGATGCATTTTTTCAATACAAAACCACGTCGTTTTAAATCAGGCACCAATTAAACATGGATTTATTGGACATGTGATCCCATCCCATAACCATAAAACACTTATACCTAAAAAATAGATTATACACCTTTATAAAAAAAAAGAAAAAAAAGGTCACATTTAATAAATTTTTACGTTTCATGCATGCTCCACAATCCACATCATCTCATCATCTCCTTTTACTTAGGCTGACTGGTCCGACCTCCGCCTTAAAATGGCGGCGGATTCACCGGAGATTTGCCGGAGCTCTCTCGCAAAACGACGATGATATCAACAAAGGCTCGCAGTATATACCTATAAGATTTCTTGTTATTCAGTTCCATAAAACAAAACAGCAACTCTTCTAGAAACGCCCAATCCACCTTCCCGTTATTCCCCAGCCGCACCTCCACCATCTCCTGCATCGACCGCCGGAAATCGTTGTACGGACTCGGCGAGTACGTCAGCAGCGCGATGAAGTCCTCCGGCCCCACGGAAGCATCCACCGCCGCCGCCGCCTCCGGTTCCTCGTACGCCGTCGACGACTCGTTCACGGCGGAGGAGGATGGGGAGGAGGAGGCGGAGAACTGTTCGTCCGTTATGCGCGAGCTCGACGACCCGGATTCGACGAAGAACCGCCCCGATCGGCAGAGGTTTTTCAGCGGCGGAGGATCGAGAAACTGCGGCGGCTCCTCCAGAAACGCCGTCGTTTTCTTCGCGATTGCTCCTTCGCACTCAGGATAGAGCGATTTGAAATTCTCGAACAGAAATCTGTCGATGTCGGATAACGTTACGCCGTCGTCGACCTTCGCCTTGCCGCCGGCGACGAACGACGTCGTCTTCGCGTGCTTGCAACCGCTCAAGGGGAATTGGATTTGCTTGTTAGGGATTTTGAGTTTGGAGAGGTAGTCTTGCAGTGATTTCTGGATTTGTTTCGGCATTTTTTCTGACTACAAATCTGAAACAATTTCAGTTTGTATGTGAAAATCTCTCATATTTATAATGAATATATAGAATTAAAATTAGAAAAATAAATAACAGGAAATATAATTTGGAAACAGCATTAAATTTTCCAATTAATAATTTGCGTTTTATTGTGCACCATAAATAGGCAAGTAAGTGTAATTATAATATTTACTACATATATTATATTCCCTCCTTCCTATTATTTATGTCTTATTTGATATTTTTTGTTTATCTCATTATTTATGTCTCATTCCAAAATGAGTGAGTCACAATCATCTATATGAAATTATACAATTCTACCCAATTTTACTATAACAACTACAAAACTAACCAACTATATAAAAATTATCCACTATAAAACTAAAATGTCGAAAATACGTCCACTTTTTTTTTTCTCACCTAACAACAGTAGTCCGTCTGATTGCACATAAATTTATAACGTGTACCGGTCGATCGGGCACCCTAAAAGCCGTTAAAAAAAATACGTACTCTATCGGTCGGCACACTAGGTGTGTCCAACCGATAGAACAGAAGAGGTGAGAGAGCATACTGATGAATTTATTCACGAGAAAGCATGCCCTATTAGTCGGACACGTGATAAAGCATACTGCAAAATGGTGATAGAGCACACTTATTCATTTATTCACAAGAAAGTGCATCCTATTGTTAGACACATGATAGACTCTGCAAAAAGGTGATAAGACACATTTATTCACGAGAAAGTTGCTCTATCGGTTGGACACATGATATGTCACATTGCAAAAAGATGATAGAACACACAATGATGCATTTATTCACAAGAATATATGCCCTATCAATTAGGCACATGATATGGACGTGCCCGACCGATCGTGCATATGATATGGAACATGATAAGGCACATGTCCTATCGGGATTGTGTCGATCAATCGGACCGTGATTGGACACATGGTCGGACAATCATATTTCAAATATTGTTTTTTATCCAAAAATCAATCATTTGTTACACAAAAATTTATAACCCCAGCTGAAAATGATTGGGGAGAGAGTAAGATTTTTCAAAAAACAAGAGTAATTTAGTCTTCTTGGGTAGAATGTATAGTGTAATATGAGAAATGGGTATAAACGTTTTTTACTTTACCCAAATGTGTAGTAGACCAACTGTCCTAAATGAATCCCATTATTTTATACTTTTTATTACTATTATTTTATATCTTTCCACAATCTGTCTTAATCTCCGTACCTAATCTCGTGTATATATAAGTATAAGATTTTGTGAGTACTATCTTCTACCGTTTTAATCAATTAAAATATCTATTTTAATGTTTTAAGGATTCGAAATATTTCCAATACAAATATTAATCTAGTTTTTATGATGGTGGTGGCAATACTTAAAATCTTTTTGCCTTTCCATTTAATAAATATTTTTTTTTTCTTAAATTGTTATGCCAAATACAGAAAAATCATTTTATATTTAAATGGTTATAACTAAGTATTATGTCTGAGTCACTTTATTTCCAGTAAAGTCCTTTATTTGAGATATGATTTAAACTACCAAATCACTTTATCTGATTTTAATATTCTTATAGTATATAATAGAATAAGCAAAAATAGTTAAGAATTTAAGTAGTAATTACAGTCTTCCATGTTTGACTGCAGAAATCGTAAAACGTTGGTAAATGCAATTAATATACCTTTCTATACAAAAACGAATACTACCTACGCCCGTTATTTCCGGCACATTTTATTTGGACAAGGAAATTAAGAAAGTAGATAATTAAGAATGAGATATGTGTATATGATAAAATAGGAGAGAGAATATGAGTGAAAGTAGATGATAAGTAAGAGAGAAAAGATGATAAAGTAAGAAAAAGTAATAGAGATAAGATGGTAAAATATGAGAGATATGATAGTTATTTTCAAATTAAGAAGTGTGCTAGAAATAGCAGGACGTCCATTTCGGGAAAATGTGACAGAAATAGCGGGACGGAGGTAGTATTTTGCATCATCATTTCCGTAATAGTTTGAAATCCCGCTCTTTCTTTCCCTTTAGATGACGAGAAAACTATATCATGTGGCCATAAGTCCGTAAACTTTTGTGCCCATAATTTAATAATTAATACTATACTCTAATTAATCAAAGAATAATATTAAAATTAATTATAATGAATTATATATATGCACATGTCAACACATTTATGAAATAAGAAATAAAATAGAGGATAAAAGTATATGATACATAAGTTCTTGAGAGTACCAAGTAATATTCCTTGAGATTTCTAGAAATCTCTCAAACTCTATTTTCCAAACTAATAAATTTCTGCGAAGATAAATGTTTTTTTAATCACATGTAAAGAGAAATTCATAAATTATTTATCATAAATACTAACAGTATTTGCATCATTTTTTTCCCTTTATGAAATATTGGTGGAGATATTTTATACTAATTAAAAAAATAATGTAAATATTATTATGAAATATTATTTTACAATAACTAACTTAATAAAAATATAAAATTAACATTTTTCAAGCAGCATCTAGGTGGTGTAAATTAATTGTAGTTGGGCTTCTATTATGTGGTCTATTTTGTTTTTAATTGTATAACTTTAATTTATATTTACAGTTAAACCTCAATAAAGTAATATTCGATAAATTAATAATCTCGTTAAGATAATAATTTTTTCCGGTCTCGAATGGGTCAATGCACTAAAATAATGTTCGATAAAGTAATAACCTCGTTAAATGAATATTTTTTCTCGATCCCAAGGTTATTACTTTATCGATGTTTAACTGTATTTTTTATCGTTTGGTCAAAGAGTGTCGAAGTAGATCAACACATTAGTGCTTCAAGAGAAACTTCTACCGAATTTCACTAGAAAAAGAGCGTACCTTAATTAATCCCTACCATGCCGACGAGTATAATCGATTACACAATTCATAATCATGTACAAGACCCACATTTACATCTATAATCATGTCTTGTGCGTCTAATCATGTATATACATGATCTACGTATAATCGTATATATGTGTACATACGATTGTATGTATATATACACGACATACGACTATACGCATGTACACAATACATGCTTACAAATGATATTGTAGCTAGACGATATAATTATACGTATTACTAACACAACAACAATTTTCGAAATATACTCCAAATAAATTTTAAATATATACATAATAATACATAAGGAAATATACTAACACCTCAAAAGAAATATTCTAATTTTGATAAAGACATATCACATATTACGGAAATTATATATTTAATATTAATAATATTGAAGCGCGTTGGTATAGACGACCGAAAAGAAATTATAGGAATAAATAAATAAATAAATAATTGAAGTGACCATATTTCAGAACAGAGATTTATAGATGCTATATTCTATGATTAATAAAGGAAATTCACTATGTCCAAATGAAAAAAAAATACTTATATAATAAAGTTGAAAGACTATTTTTTAAAATTAAATTTTGAAAAGTATTCATTTGCGAATTCAACTGTTAATGAACAGAAGACTACTGCGTCAAAGGCTATTCCCGATATGGCAAGGAGTAAAGATATTTTTAATGCACATATTGCTACACAATCTATTCAAACAATGAAATAAATAATATTATCATTTTTATTAGTATTAAACATAATTCTAATATCCAAGTCAACGTAATAAATAATAATTACAGCCTTCTTATCTTTATCCACGATATTGCCGTTACTTTTCAAAGTTAATTTATTAGACTTTGGTAAATCCAATTAATATTCTTCTCTTTATAAGAATTCGGTTAATCCAATTAACATTCTTCTCTTTAGTAGTCACTTAACATCAGTATACAGTTAAACTTCGATAAATTAATAATCTTGCTTAGATAATAAATTTTTTCGGTCCTGATATGGGTCAATGTACTAAAATAATGTTTGATAAAGTAATAACCTCGTTAAATGAATATTTTTTTCCGATCCCAAAATTATTACTTTATCGAGGTTTAACTGTACTAGTTATACATTTAAATATGAAAAACTCATAATAATTTTCCCTTTCCGAATACTAATAAGGTAAATCTTAACAAATCAGAACTATAAATAATTTAGGCAGGAAAATATCTAGCTTTTTAAACGTAAACTCAACCTTTCATTCTAGATAATATCGACATTTGGTGAAATCAACTTGTAATTTATATATTACAATACATAAATGATCTTTACTCAGTTATATGCATATCCAAAAGCAATTGAAAATATAAAAGGCGAGCATCTTCAAAACGCACTGAGTTGAAGGAAATAGGAATAAGCTCATATGTTTGAATGCAACAAACATCTAAATTAGAGTGCCATATCTACGGTTTGGGCAACCGAAAGGTCCAATTTTTTTTTATTAATAATTTCAGAACTTTAATGGTTTGACCAAAGATAAAATTCGTCCAGCTCAACTGCCAAAGCAATTATGTTCAGTTTAAAGTAGTTCAAAAATCTGATCTTAAATTGACTTCACTAGTTATATACACGAATTAGCCAAGCCGGATCTTCTGGCCCAAAATTGGTGTCTCATTCGATGGCCCACCAATCACGCCATGCCACGCGTGCATTGATGGACCATGTTAGCAATAAAAAAATATTTTAGTTTTAAAAAGGTAGGCCACCAATGCATGCGTGGCGGGGCGTGATTGGTGGCCCACCGAATGAGCCACCATTTTTGAGCCAGATGATCTTCTGGGCGAATTAGCAGTTGCATAAAGTTATTTTTTAAAAGGAAATTTTCTAACTTGATTAGCAAATAAAATACATGATCATGCTCTGGGTAAATTCCGGATTTAGAATTGGGAGGAGCGAAATAACAAATCTACAGTGTGTAAATCTTGATTTTAAAAAGCGAATATGCAAATGTTTAAAATATATAAAGAAAATATGGGTGAAAATATTGAGCAAGAATCTTTTCAAACCTTTGTTATTCAAGTTGATAAAAGAAAATGAGAAACCAAAAATTCATATGTATATTAGGTAGTCGCTACAAATTTCACTCCTTACAAAAAATCAAAAGTATGATGCAAAGTTTTCTCTCATATTCTGAGATGACTGTCACATGAATCCTAGTGGAGAAAATATCAAGCCAAGAATGAAGAAAAGTGCAAGTTGGTTGAGCATTGAATCCTATAGAATATGGAAGCAAGTCTCTTTGGTTTCTGATAGTAACACTACAGCCTTTTGCTAGCCACATCGCTATCCACTCTAATAAGAAAATTGGGATGAGGCGAACTAAGTGTAGAGTGTGGTACCTTTAATAAAAAATATACTTCATAAATTCAAATTCTACTAATTTCTCTATTTAGATTCGCTAATATGATCCGATAAATGGTTTGATTCTCTTGAAATAAATAAAAGTAACACAACTAGTAGGTCAAAGTAATGAAGGATCCTTATAGACTAGCTATTCAAATTTTTGAAAGGACACCATAATACTCCAAAGTGAACAAGAGCCATTTAACATGCTTTATGTTACCGGCTCTCTTTATATATACCTTTTTTTTGTTACTTTTTCATTATATCTTCTAACAAGAATATTCCATACTATAATAAGAAAAACTCATAGTCACTATCATGATATGCGCTGATCAATGGGGGGTGCACTACAACAAATATAAGTTATCATTGTATTGAATAAACATCGTTCATATGCACTAGTGTACTAAGTTCGATCTAACACATTTAATGAGTAGATATGACATTCATAAAATTAGGTGTTAGATATAATTATGTATAATGACTGGTTCGTGGTACACCTTGACTTTCAAAGAGAATCAATAAAGGCTAGTTGTTCGAGATAACTAAATCTTGCTCACTGTATTTAAGAATATTAAAATGGTTAGTTATTTTTAGTTTAAAAAAAAAATAAGTAGATTCCATGTAGTATTAGAACTCCAACAACTTGAAAAAAGTTTTTTAAAAAAAGTAAAAAAAAAAAATTGGTTCACTGACCCAATTCAGCAATTTCTTAATTAAAAATAAAACCAGCATTTAATTTCTGAATGAAATCACAAACTAGTTGTTAATTCCTAATAAATATTATTATTATGTAGTATTTAATTTACAAATTGTCAAAACTCAAAAGGGTATCCAATGAAATAACGTCCGTTTAAACGTTACCAACTAATTATTTATTCAGTTTCAGCAGAAGTTAAACCGGACGTTGCGGCAGTAATATGATGAAATTGCAAATTGACCCCTCTCAAACTTGGTCCTTTTATTTGTTTGACATTATAAACAAACACTAATAATTAATAGAAATACGATAAAATTAACCCCCCAAAAAATAAAATCAAGTAGAATTCAACCCCAATTTCTACAACTATAATTCAATCTCAGACTCTCTTCCCACGTGATAAATCAAGAAAATGAATGGAAAAAAGGTTAAATATTTTAATCTGAATTCCATCTGTTCATGACTTGAATCGACATCACACAAATATACAAAAGTCAGCATAATTCCAAGTAATCAAGAAAATGAATAATTCCAAAAGGCATCATATCAAACCTCTAAATGAAGACAATAATATCAACAGCAAGAGAGAGAGAGAAGCAAAATGGATCAGAATTGCCAAGATTTCTCGTTCATATGTAATAAATAACACCAATAATACAAGTAAACTGATGCTTCTTTATTCTTGTGAACCATGATCGATCACATTAAACCATCAATCTGGGCTTATCAAATATTCTTGATGGCACAGCAAAACGAGCCGAGAACGATCTGGAAAGATCGCCATGATCATCCCAGAGAGAGCCCTGATCGAAGTTCTGCGAGTAAGAATGTGGATCATAAGTGTACATCATTGAGTTGGAGCAATGAAATATTCTTTTCTTCTCTCTCTTCAACTTCTTCCAAATCTGTCTCCAAATGGGAGCTTCTGATCTTTTCACCAGCGTATTATACGACTCGAATCGATCGTATCTTCGGCTAGAGATGCTCGTGGGCCAGCAGACATTTTCATGGTGCCATGCTTCTTCATCCATTCTTGAAGACAGAACAAATGATTTGCAGTGTTTAGTGCGTGTGTGTGTGAGGGAGAAAGTGAAACAGTTTGGAGTGGTGGTTTTATAGTGAAGATAAGTATTTGCCCTTTTTTCTTTTCTTGATATATATATGCACATATATATAATCTTAGTAGTGAATACATCACATAGAATTTAAGACATGGTGGCAAGTGAGAAGTTCTAAGGGGCAACTTTGTCAGTTTACCTTGGAATAAAGATTATCATTTGGAGTGAGTTGACAAGGTGGATTAGGACACTTGAGATCTTGAGTTAGATGTGGCGACAACTAATCTCATTTATATGCCGACTGTCAATGAATTTTTCAAGGTTTGACTCATTTATTGAAATATCAAAATATATCATTACAAGGTTTTTTGATCCAAATTTATTATAATCTCTCGCCATTATAAAATAGTATCGTTCATTATATTGTGTTACATACGATAGATTTCGTCAGTGGGGATAAAAGTGATAGATTCGATCGGTTGTGATTTTTTTGGGTAGATTAGTGGAAGTAGGCGGTTGCAAAAATCTTATCAATTATAAAAAAAACGTTAAATTTACCCTTAAGTGAAATTGATTATTCTTTAAAGTGCATTTCACTATTCTACAATACTAATCAAATCTAAACCGTTTATTACTTAAAATTAAAGATCATGATTTGTTCTTATGTTCACACTATAAGAGGGTGTTCTTACGTGAACCAACCCATATATATATATATATATATAGATCCCGTTTGAAAATGTTTATAATATAAACAGAATAAGACTTTTGTGTTTTGGATACATTTATATATAAATATTAATTAAAAAAATAAATAAAATATAATTAACAATATCATTTGGGATCTATTATTATAAGCTACTCCAAAGCAACTTATATTTTACAAAAATATTATTTTTATAGAATCTCCCTTATTTTTTAAAATAAGTTGCTGATAAACTCTGTCATAATACACGTAGAATGCAAGTGGAATACTGACAAAAACCTCGATTGTAAAGGCATCTTGCACGCCTTTTCTTTTCCTTCCTTTAATTTGCCTCCTCACTGGTAAAAAACTGAAAAAGAATTCCACTTGCTTTTGCGCTTTAACTTGGAAGGAATATGTATTCTCTTCTTTTACTCTTATACTTGTTTCCCATCTTTTTCAATCATAAAGCTGTGTACTCTCAGAATGAGTGGTTTTATGCTTATGTATTAAATTGAGTAAATTATACTTCTCTGTAAATATTGCTTTTACTTTTGTAACTCACAAGAATTTCACATCCGGTTAAGAACAAATAATTGAATATTCTTGCAGAGTTTTTATTTTCTGATCCAAAATGGAGGATGATTGGTACATGAAATAATATGGCTATACAAATATATATCAACTGCACAAAGACTGAGAGGAAACATTTGGAGAAGTATGTGGATACTTTCTGATCAATCCATATCCAGATTCTGTAAATTCTACAATCCTACCTCGCTTCAGAGACCTGTTCAACATTGCACCCCATCAATAACATCAACATAATCTTGAAACAAAAGTAGTCTAAGTTTCATTCCTATTACAACCATCACTTTAAGAATTTATCACACTTCTTGTACTTATTGTGTGGTGATACTAGTCTGTTATTTCTTACTGCACCAAATTCTGTTGTTTCGAGGCTGGATATACGGTGGCCTACGGGTTGCCTAGATCCAAAACCTTGCCAAACAGGGCATTTCCATAATGCCTAGAAGGATGCCTAAACATTTTCAGCTGGCACTTAGCAATCTACTTTAAGGAGGGAAGTAAACTGGGGATAGGGAATATGCGAATCAGTTGTACACACTATACGAGTCATAGCAAGTTTGCTTATTTTATGCAGTGGGCGATCATAAGTGTCTTGTATGAAAAATCAAGCAATATAACAGTTGAATCTGTAAGTACAAGCTTACCTCGGGGTAGCAACTTTGACGAGCAATCGTTTTGTTCCATGTATTTACAAGAACTTCACATTGCATGCTTGTCTGCAACAGACACAGAGGAAGATAGTCAGTGTGTCATGTATAACACTATTCCACATGTGAGAATCAAGAGCATGCTAAAATCAGTTATCTGTAGGTTACATACTCATAAGTCAAAATCCAATACTTCAATGGAATTGATCCAGATTTGTTTGTTTGTCATATTCAGATGTTGCCATCTTCTTACATGAATGTGAAATGACATCAATTATCATGCAGCATTAGATCATGTGAGTTATCTACGAAGGATCTATTAACCAATGATCTAGATTATGAATTCAGCCTACAAGAAGACATATTATTCAAGTTAAAAGCAAAATCACTACTGAACACATTTCAAAGACGAGGTTTAAGACTCACTCAGAGTGAACTCGTGCTACCAAGCCAGTACCACAAACGAAATTAACCACCACAATTTGTAAGTTTTGTGAATCCTGATCATACATCATCTACAATGCCATAATATCCATGTTCAAGTTAAGTCTCATAACATCACATTGCACACACAAATTACTACTCCCTCCGTCCCATCCATACTGTCTCGTATACTATATTAGATTGTCTCATCGGTACCGTCTCATTTTCATGAAAAGAAAGATAATACTGCAAATCATATGGGCCCACATCATTTACACAAAATAACCTTGCATGTCACGGAGGGAGTATTTGCTGATCAAAAATTCAATTTGATGTTTCTAACAAAACTCCAATAAGATAGGCGTAGTGCATCAAATTCTTATTGAAATCCAATGTTAATTCAATAAAGGAATACATTTTGTGCAGTATCGAAATCTAGATTTATACCTTGAGAGGCAGGTCAAAGAAGTAAACACCAAGCTTCCCAGAAATCTCCGACACCGTATCAAACATCACCGCGCCTCTCGCCAAATCCTCAATCAAAAAAACCACATCCGTCAAAATCTCCACGCGATCGAGCTGAAGCGTGGCGTTCACATACGAAGCCTCACGCGCCTTCACGCATCCACCGTCCGACGTCACGTATCCGAGCTGCTTCCCCCGGTACCCGAGCGAGACGAGCAACGAATCGTAATTCAGTGAATACAAATCCTGATTCCGAATCCTAATCGTGAGGTCAATCGTCGCATCAAGCGAGATTTTCGGGCGAGTATTGAAATGGAGGCGGTCGAGATGGATGCGGACGACGGAGAGCTCGGGGTCGGACGGCCAGAAGAGGTATGCGGCGGCGACGAGGAAAAGGAGGAAGACGGCGAAGCAGAATATACATCGCCGCCACGTCTTCCGCAGGAGGCGGTGGCGGTGGGGAGGAGGATAGGGAGTAAGAACGACGACGTATTGAGTGGATTGCGGTGGTGATAAGGGATCGGGGAGGAGAGGCTGCTGAAACGACGGCGCGGTGGAATGTTTCGTCGCCGTCATGTTCGTGTGCTAACACACCATACACAAGACATTTGATTTTATAAAAAGAAAGGGAAGGAGTAGAAGGAAGAGAGAAGTCGGGGCCGGTGTGGGCTCCACTGCCGTCTTCTTCTCTTCTGTTCGCTCGCCTGCGGTTCCGTGTAGTCAGAGGAGGAGTCGCGTTGGTTCCGCGTGTATGGTTTTGAATTGTGGAATTGTAGGAGAGAGTAGATAAGGAATTAGGCACACGTGTTTGTGGAGAGTTGAACATTCAACCAATCATTGTCGCCAACTCTTAAATCTAACGGTTTTCAGATTAAAAGTGAAGATTTAATTACCACATAGAAAGGGCGGGCGACATTTGTGTGTCACACAATATATTTCTTTGTATGTGTGACTCACTATAATTGATTTTGATTTGATTATTTAATTAAAATGTATTCCACATATCAAATGATTTGTGAAAATAACATATAATGAAGTATAATTGTGTGACACCAAAGTCTATCCGGTGTGCAACTACCAAATCAAGCAAAAATAAAATTATTATGTGAATTTTCCTAATTTATTTAATCTTCCCAAATTATACATGTCATTTTCTTCTCTCTCCAAATTTTAAATATTACTCCTTTCTATTGTGTTTTCTTAAAATGATATAGCAACTAAAAAGTTACTTTTATAGTCAAAAAGTTTACACACTAGAGCACATAAATAGAGTTTATTTAATACGCACTTCGATAAGAACTTATTAGTTACCCTCGTTATTAAAAAAAATATATAATAATAAAATTAAAAAAAAAATTTGTCATTGTATAGGAAGTATATTTTTGTATTGTAGGGAATGCTGAAAAAATAGAGAAGAAATAATATGATATAATTCAGGTTTTCTCTCGAATTTGATATATATTTTTAAAAGTTATTATTTCATCATTCAAATGCATAATCTCCAATCTACGTCTACGCGTAAGAGCCTAAAAACTACGTACCCATACGAGCAAATTCATATGTATGAGAATAAAATATCGTAAATTGTTGGTCAACTACCGTGAAGGATATATCCCAGTTACTTGGTCTATGGATAGAAAACATTTACTAATATTTACTAATTTGGGAATTTAGTTAAAAATAAAATAATCAAACAAGAAGGCTGCCTGAGAGAATAGTACACAACCAAATAAACGGTTGGATCAGCCTGAATATGATGACTCCATCCTATGGAATCCTTCATGATTCAAGGATAAGGCTTGACATACCTAATCTGCCAAAGCTCGACGTCGTTCCCTCGTTCGTACTGTTGCACATACTGAGGAATCTCTTCCAGGTTGATAAGCCTACCCACAAATCTACGTGGAGGCTCGGTTTCAAGAGCATCATCGTCTGCATTATCAGTTGCAAGGTGGAGAGAATGAGGATTTCAGTTTGATAAAGTGTGGTGGCGTATGTAAGAAGACAATGGTGCTTACCATCCTCAGCTTTGAGATAACTGCGGAAATGTGAATAGCCATTTGCAACTACATCAAGATCGTCCATCGTGAAGTTGTATCGCCTCTCTAGAGCGAGGTATAGAACCTACAATCAGACCAGAGTCATTTTCTTTTGTAGTTAGGTTCTAGAACTCCAATATAAGAATTTAGACGACATTTTTAGAAGTCGGCCAATCCATTCTACAAGGAATGTAAGCCTACCCGTGCAAAAAAATAATCTGAAATTCAGTTGTCTAAACTCAATTTCATTCCTAATGCAGAAATACGATCAGATAATAAGATTACTATTTGATCTTGATCATGTTTTAAGGCATGAGTAACACTACCTGAAATAATATCAAATTGGGGAAGCTCAGATGTTGAATCTAGAGGAATTTTTCTGAATAAAATGCCACTCACTCATATCTCTGTTTCTAAATAGTTTCTATGTATAGTGTAGGGATCTAGAATCTTCTCAAACCACAATTTTTGGAAGTTCGGTTTACCTTTTCTGGACCGGTGGACATGATTGATTCTAATACAGTGAAGAAGGCATCAGTTAAGTCATCGCTGTAGATTACATCAGCAGCAAAGAGCAAAGAAGCTCTCTGAAGCTTTTCAATCTCCGACATGCTCCAACCATAGCTGCACAAGTTATGTGATTTTTTATACGAGATTTTTATATGATTAGTTATGGAGAAGAGGGGGACAAGGAAACATATATGAAGCAAAAATACGACCAGGAGCCTCACAAATTTATAAGAGTATGGATTGGATAATAAAAATATTAGCATGCTACCTCTGCTCAGATGGAGAATCTACCACGACCATAGGTGGCCATTGATGGCTCCAATCAAGTTCACGTACGTATATAGAAGCCTTGTCGTGGAAGCTGCCAGCGTTGAGATTAACATTCTTGGCACAGTTTTCAAGAATCTCATCACCTTTATCTGTAATAGAGTGAAGAAAATACCATTACCAGATGCAACTAATCAGGAGAAATAAACATGGAGAAGCAACAAATCACCTATATCAACTGCAAGGTAAAACACGAACATGAAGAATGTATCTAAATGCTAATGTTGCCAATAATGTTGAGAAAGAATCTAATGTATCAAAGCCAACTCATGTATGTAGATTTAATTTTCCATCCTGACCATGAGGCAACTCCGCATCTTCTAACTTCACCTTTCAGCAGTACTATATAGCATTATACGAGTATACAACCAACCTCTCTCTCTCCCTTCATTTACTTTGAAACAAAATACTAAGCCTTAAATCATTTTATCCACCCAGTACCTTCAAGCTCAGTGGTTTCATATTGAATGAAACTCTCAGTATGCTAACAGCTCAAAAACTAATGAACACGAGAGGAGAGAAACAGTCACGAGTACTTGGTCTGATCAGTTTTCTCGTGTTAAGTGTAGTACTACTCCAAGATAAATAACAAATGTCATGAAGAAGAAGCAGGTTATTTCAATAGATCATAGAGTTCGCTTTATTATTCATACCAGTTATGAATACTGTATTAGCAGCACGAGCAAGTATCATGCCAACCAGCCCTGACAAAGACAATGAAATATATCCCATCAAACAAGCACCAATACCATCTTGCAAATCTGACACTATATTATCGCATCCAACTGGTTTTTAAAAATTGCTGGTCCTACAAGTAAATAACAAGACAAGCATTACACCACAACTCACCAAACTAAGCATAAGAAACTTTACCGGTACCAGCACCAAGTTCTAATGCAACAATTCCACCAAAATCGGATGATTTATAGGTCATATGAAGCACAAAGTCCGCTAGTACCAATTCTGCTCTCCACACCTAAATTAGGAAAAGTTCATATCAGAAGCTAACTAAAAATGCACAAGCATCAAATGTATCTTGCTATCAAGAGTGGGCGTCAGTCAAAATATGAGCTGGAGATGTGAAGGGCTACCTGGAGGCCAACTCTTGGTATCGAAGAAGTGATGTTATGCTGGATATGGATAACAAAAGAATCCTTTGATGGATCTGCAAATATTAAATACCCACGAATTCAATCATCTTCTAAGCCTTGTTAGGTATTAGTTTTTCAGTTAACTACTTCGGTTGGATCGTCAGATCTTCAAGAAAATGAATATAATATGGAATCCAACTATCATATAAGTTGTGATAATGTGGCTTAAGCTTCAAACATTCTTAACAATGACAAAATGCCAAAGCAAAAATGCTGAACCACGTTTAGACATATGAGATTATCTTGAATCCATGAAGTCAAGCACAAGAGTATTACCAAATTGGTATGATAACAACCACTGGCTGAAGTTTTCATGATCTAAACTTTGAACAATCTGTACAAAGCTACCTAGAAGTCTACATATTCAAAATTCTCGATGACATTGCCCATGTACCTTCCAAACACTGTATCATAAAGTGTGAGAGCATGAGTGAATTCCATTATAACTAAAATAAGACTTAAGCATCAAGGTAGCAGTTTTGAAACTTTAGTGAAGTTCAAGTGGTAAAGTGGGAAAAAAGGTCAGGTGGCAAAGTAAAGAAGACATGAAATCCCGATTCTTGTTATTAACACCCCTTGATAAAAAAACACAGAGAGAACAAGAATCCATGCGACAAACACACACAATGACTGATGAAATAGATTATGCATAGCATGAAACCAAATAAAAATATATAAATCACAAACGAAGTTTTAAGAAAATACTAGAATCTTCAAGCAAACCAGTAGGTAAACTTTTTGAACTAAGCACCTCACAATCACAGCAAAAAAAACTGAATGAAAAATGATAAAGAGTTTGGGATGAATAAAAAGAGCTTTGCTGCAAGAAGAAGCTTACTCCGCCTTCGAGTTACAACTAAATCTCCATCTTCATCAACTTCATAAATTTCCCCCCTCCTTAAATTCACACCGTCATCAATGTCTGTATCTCCTATACAATTGCAATAAAAATAAAAAAGGAAACAAAATGCTCGATCAACATATTACTTGATAAAAACTGGAAACGGTAGAGGCAGCACCTCATATCCTATTGAAGAGACAAAATCAAACAGAGGCATAGAAAAATCCTAACTAGTTGGAAGACAGACGGTGAAGCGGGATACGTGGGCCCCGGAGTGATACGGCGGACACCCCAGGTGAACCTCACTCATCACTTGCTCTTCCTCTAAATCTCCGCCGCCTTCCGCCTCGCACGGCGGCGTAACTCTCCGTTCGCCTTCCATTTTTACCCCTTCCTAGTTTTTACAGTTGACATTTTTCTAAAATGCAAAAATAATGAATAAAATAAGTGGAATTATACAATTCTACTACGTAATTTTACTACAAAATTAATTAATTATATAAAAATTATCTACTAGATACCCAAAATATCGAAAATACCCTCATTTTTTTATTTTTTTACCTAAAAATATTTAGTTCGTCTGATTGCACATAATTCTATAATCTGTGTCGATCAGTCGATACGTATCGCTTGTGTGCCGACCGATCGGGGACCCTAAAAGCCGTTAAAAAAACACATGTGCCCTATCGGTCGGCATACTAGATGTGTCCGACCGATAGGACAAAAGATGTGATAGAGTATACTGATAAATTTATTCACGAGAAAATGTGTCCTATCAGTCGGACACATGATAGAGCACACTACAAAAAGGTGATAGGACACACTTATTCATTTATTCACAAGAAAGTGTGTCCTATCGGTCGAGCACATGATAGGGCACTCTGCAAAAAGATGATAGGGTACATTTATTCACGAGAAAGTGTGCTCTATCGGTCGGACACGTGATATGTCTTACTGCAAAAAGATAATAAGACACACATTGATGCATTTATTTACAATAATGTATGCCCTATCGATCGGACACATGATATGGACGTGCCCGACTGATCGGGCACATGTTTGAAGCATGATAAGGCATGTGTTCTATCGGGATTGTGTCGATCGATCGGATCTTGATAGGACATATCGTCGGACAATCATATTTTCAAATATAGTTGTTTTTATCCAAAAATCAATAATTTATTGCACATAAATTTATAAACCCAGCTGAAAATTATTGGGGAGAGAGTAAGATTTTTCAAAAAGCAAGGTAAGTTAGTCTTCTTGAATAGATTGTATAGTGTAATATAAGAAATGGATCTAAACATTGTTTTACTTTACCCAAACGTTTTTTACTTTATCCAAATGGGTATTAGTTTGGTGTTTAGAATAGCTTCCAGTTGCAGCTTATAATTTTCAGCTGCAGTTGGAGTGTTTAAAACACACAATTTTCAGCAGAAATTTACTACCAAATATAGCTAAAATAGAGAAACTGCTTAAGTTGCTATGACTTAACATTCAGCTGTACCTTACAACTTATCTAATTTATTGGACTATTTTATCCTTTAAATATTTCCATAATTCTCAAAAACCATTAATTTTAAAATAAATATTTTTATTAGTTACAAATTTAGTTATAATTATATTTTTATTATATTAGTTAGTAATTTTATAAAAAATAATTTATATTTATTATTTTTAAATTCTTCAAGTTTAATGAAATAATAATTATTAAAATTAAATATAATTAAATATAAAGTAATTAAAGTAGTAGGTTTTGAGAATTTCGACTTTTAAATTAATATTTTTCTATTTTTATCTAATAATAATTATTTTTTAGCTACGTAATCATTAAGATTTTATAAAAATATTATTATTACTATGAATTTATACAAATAAGTAGTAGTAATATTTAAAATATAATAGTATGATATGTTTATGATATACTTAAAATTATATAATATAAAATTAATTTAATTAATATTTTGCAATACTAAAATCAAAATTATAATACAAAAAATCTCAAATTTATTTATTTATTATAAATTATAATTGTTTAATAACATTGAGGTAAGATAGACATTTTATTTAAGAAGTTAAAATAAGTTATTGATATCAACAGTTTTCCAAACACTATTTTCCCCCACATTTAGCGCTTTAAACACTTCTTTCCAAACTCATAAAAAATCTTAAATCAGCAGTTTTCATCCGCTTTCAGTAGCTTTCAATACTTATCAATGAGTTTCAGCTACTCCAAATACCCACTAGATCAATTGCCCCATAATAATATAAATTGATGTTCTCAATATAAATACATAATACTATATTTTAATATTATTAACTATAAGTAAAATTATACTATAACATATTTATAATACTCATAATGATTTACTAAATTGCAATTTTGACTTTAAAAAATAACATCCTTACACATGACTATACAGTTAGTAAATATAATTATCAAAGATTATTTCACATTAACCTTTTAAAACTCCAATAACTCATTATGATGTAATCTAATACTACAAAATACTCCCTCCGTTCCACAAATAATATCCTAATGTTTCTTTTTCGAAAATAAAAAATTATTACACACAACCAACTACCCTTTTTAAGGGTCCACCACCTTTACTCACAATTAATCACTCTCCTTAAATCTCGTACCGAAAAGATAAAAGGCATCATATATGGGACGGAGGGAATAGGAAACAAGCAACAAATCGAGCAAAGAGCATATAAAAATATTGTGATAATGTACGAAGGAAATTGTAAAAACGACAACGAAATCTCAAATCTCAAAAATTCAATGTGTGTATACCTCGTTCACATTAAAAACAGATTCCGAGTCTCCGACCCTTTACTAATTTGTGATTTAATCCAATATAAAAACATAATCCGAACCATTGTTTGCAACAAATGTCATATGGAATAGAACAAACTTTTTAATTGAAAAAATTAAGGGTGTCAGCATATTATATAATATCATCAAATATTCATAAAGAATATGAATATCATTTCCATTACAACCTCTAATAAAATGATGGATGCCTCAACACTCTCGTACTACTCCGAACTGACGATCGCAGACATACTAATGAAGAACGAGAGTAGAAAGATAATCTCAATTAAAAAGAATGAAATGAATGCTTTGATCTCATACTATAATATACGCTGTATGTGCTTATTTCGCTCTAAAAGCCGCAAGTCGAGCCACAAACTCATCATAGTCCGGCAGCTTCGGATGCACGTGATTAGCATTGCCGTCCAGATTGAACGAAGCCGAGCGCAAGTGTTTCTTCGGAGTATCCACCGGGCTCGTTGGTTCCACACGAAGAGACGAAGATCTCACCGGACCATCTTGACCGTTGGCTTTGCTTGAAACCTTTGCAGCATGCTCTGCTTTGACATTCTTCTTGCTGTAGTGTCTCAGAAGCCTCTCCATAATCTTCTCCTCTTTGTCTCGTTTGTCGCGGTCACCGTCCAAGAATCTCAAGACCCTTCGACTCTGTACTACATTTTTTATGTTCACTTTCTCATTACTTGGTGGAGGAGGTTTGTGGTTTCTTGTCCGAACGGATTTCACTGCCGGCTTAGCATCAACTGCCTTGCCCTTGCTCTCGTTGGTTGAATCGCGTTTCACTTTGTCTAAATGGGGTTTGAAATAAGGAGGAGGAATCGCCCTATGTTTGAGGGGCTCTTCTTTCTTGGGAGCCTTTGTTTCATTAGGCTTAGCTGGCTTAGACCCAAGTGCTGCATCACCCGCCTTCTTTATGTCGGGTTTAATATAAGGAGGAGGAATCATGATGTGGTTGATTGGCTCTTCTTTCTTGTGAACCATTCTTGCAGCAATGGCTTCATTAGCCTTTGCAGTTGTCTTAAACTTGTCCACTTGTATATCCTTGACCTTATTCGGAGGGCTTATAACATCTCTCTTCTTATGAATTCTGTCTTCATTTGCGGTAGTTTCTTTTCTTTCATAATATGGAAGGTCCTTCTTTCTCTCATAACCAATCTCTCTTCCCGTGGATCCCTTTTCAATAGATCCGTTCTTAACGCCGTTGCCTTCCTTAACGAGCTTCTGCAGTCGATAAACGATACAAACTCAGCCTCTTAAAAACAACCTTCTTCTTTATGATATGAGGGTTGTTATATAAGATACCTTATCAGATGCTGACTCTTTAACAAGCTTATTTTCCAGAGCTTTCAACTTCCTCTCTAAACCAGATTCTGCAGCTATTTCTTTCAGCAATTGAAGCTTCATATCTTTCGAAGGAAGATCCGACTTCAACTTCTCCGCGAACTAAATGAAACACATTCGGTTTTAGTTTTCTGAGTAAATGAAAACTAAAATCAGTTATGAAGGCATGCACGATACCTGTTTGTTGACATGAAAATCGAGGGAATTCCCGTATCTCTCGGAGAACATAGTTCTTAACTCACGCAGCTCGGGAAGATCAGCAAATCTTGCGGCTGCAAACATCAAAGACGATGCAGCTTCTCTGCACTCTTCGGGACATTCCCTGCTTACAATGAACATTCAGCCCAAGGAGAAACTTTAGGAAGAAAATTGTGCAAAACCATCAGTTATCTTTTACCTAATATCATATAGATCGGTGATCATATGGATCAAGTGTATCTAAGCATTGAGTTGATCCACAATGCGTTATCATATAGTTCTAGGATTCAAGAAACCAGCTCCAAACAACTATAGTAAGGGTATGTTTTCTCTTTCATAATCTTCATTGCGTAGAGTAATGCTATTGTCTTTCTTCTCATGTGAGTGTGTGTTACAAATAGAGTGCTTATCGAGCAATGTACTTTCAGACTCGGCATAGTTGCAAGTAAACAATAAGAAAAAGCCCTCTGTTTGTTCATCTAACTGATAGCCAATAATATACCTCTTTTTGTTCATTGCAGATAGATTATTTGAGATATGTTCACAGTACTGATCAATTAACTGGTAGCATTGAGACCTAATCATCTCGGTAAGAAGTCCTTCGGCCTGTTTGAACATCGAGAAAAAGCCCAATCAATCACAAAGAATAGAGGATCTTGATATTCAAGCAAGGCAGAGTTACTTCCTTAGGTAGAACATGTAAAACAAGAGAACTAAAAGAACAAGACAAAGGTTGACTTCCTATTAATCTAAACTACTATTAAGAAGAATTGCAATAGAATGACAAGTTTAAATAGTCACTATCCAGCTCCTAAAAATAATTATAATTCAGAACAAGTTAGATATGATGTTCTGTAAGAGAAGACATAAAAAGTGGATCAAACCTATTATTCTTCTCTAACAACTGATTTTTCATATGAACATAGTAATGACGTAGGGTGGTTTAAAAGGTATGAATGCAAAGACTTGTTTAAAATGGAGTTGTGTGTCTCTTTCTCTCTCATCAACTACCCTTATTAGATTTCCATCAAGAGAAGCAATTCATCCGTGGAAGTATCACCATCACCACACCAGCTATTTCACTACATGCCACCAAATTATCCAGGCAACTAACTTCAATAGCCAAGCATAAATTGCAACCCAATTCACATAAACCATGCTTTCAAGAAAGGGGCAAGTAAGATTACTTGAGAAATTACTTCAAGATTTTCTATCAAGGCAAATCAGAACCAGATTTCACGTCAGAAACTGATCTTTCACAAATTAATTTAATATTTTTCTCAAGAACACTTATAATTTATAATTCGAAATGAAAAATGTAATTGCAAAATTTAGGGAATAAAAAATCAGAAAAAAAAACTCTGAAGAATGACAAGCCTTTATTCTTTAAGAATTCTTTTCAAGATTATTGCTCAATTGCAGAAAACACACACACTGAGAGAGAGAGAGAGAGAGAGAGAGAGAGAGAGAGAGAGAGAGAGAGAGAGAAATTACTCTATCAAAGGCTTGAACATCCAATCCATTTCTAAGCAGATCAGCAACATCATTCCTCAGATATTTCTGCGTTGCATATCTCTTCTTCTGTATAATCTCGATTCGAGCCCTAATCAGCTTAATATCCGACTTCCTATACATTCAAACCAACCCAACAGATCAGATCAGAAACACTCAAAAACATCCCAAAAACAATATTCACCAACCAAAACTCATCTTACCCTTTGGTACAAAATTTGCTTTTCAACAGCCCATTAAACATTTTTGCTTCTCTTCTTCAATTGGAAAAAAGATTACCTCAAAAATGCTATTTCTAAAAGGCAGCGTAAATGTAGCCCCAGAATAATTCACATTCAACAGCTGGAATGAAAAATAAGATCTCAAATTCTCAATGCAAGAATCTGAAAAGTGTTTTTGATACGAAAATGTGCATTTGGGATGCAAATAATGGTTAGGATTCAGGGTATATATATTCGGTTAGAAAGAGAAAGTTGTGAACAGGCTGTCCTGCTGCTTGTGTTACAGTTCTGCTCTGCCACGTCTGAATTGTCAAGGTTTATAACTGCTGTGTTGTACTTTAACCGATTCTCCGTTATCTGGTCGATCCAACCAAATCCTTAATTTCGTATTTTCAATATATAATATGAATATTAATATTCCATTTATACTAGAAAAAATGAAGTGAAGGTCGATATAAACAAAGGGAGGAGAAAATATGTGGCTTATGTTTGATTTTGATCCTCTAATATGGCAGTGATTGATTTTAGTCATATAATTTTAAATAGTATCCAGTTTTCATCATCTAATTTAGTATCAATATTGTTCAATTTGATCCTGCAACTTTATAATGCGTTTGATTTTGGTCCTATAACTTTACAAAGTGTACGATTTCGGTCCTACGACAAAATTTATCGAACAGAAAAAAACGCGTGAACTACATTCTTTACCGCGTGACTAAAAGTTACAATCCAAAAAACATTTAGAAACTACACTGCAGAACAAAAATTGAACTCGCTTTAATAGTAAAAATGTTCGCTTTTTTGCATGAAACATTACAAAATGACTTAATTAAGTCATTCGACGAAGTGTGAAATTTAAGCGGCTTTTTATTTTCGATATTTTTTATCGGATGACCAAAATCGGACACTTTATAAAGTTATAAGACCAAACTCGAACGCATTATAAAATTACAAAATCAAAATCGAACACTGCTATATTAGAGGGTCAAAAGACACATTATAAGGTTCTATAATCGGACACATTATAAGCCATGTGCTTTTGCTTGTTGATTAATATGTACGTATATTGTATCATTATAGTTATTCATAATTATGGAATATTGTTCCAGTTCTGTATATATACAATATACGTAAGCATATAGTAAGTCGGATTTGGATTTTTTCTCAAATTTTGAAGTGAAGATAAGGATTGACAGATTGTTTTTCCTAAAAAGTTTCAACATAAAGACTGTTTCCTTTTAAAACAAAAATCAAAATGTCAATTTGGTTTATTCAGAAAAGATTAGAGAGGTAATTAATACTTGGGATAAAATAAATCGAACCTTCTTCCCATATCTTCTAATTTTTTTATAGTTTGCGAAATCCACATATACTATTCGATATGGATATTGAATACACCTTAACAATTTTATAACAGTTTGCAGAACTCCCCAAAAAATTTAATCACAAACCAACCGAAGAACTTAAATGAAAGAAACATAAATGTATTCCTTAATTTTCGTATCCCACATTCATATTCCTTTATATATCACATCAACAAATATTTGACATGTGATATAAACTTTAATTAAAATAATAAAATTAAAATCAATTATGATGGGATATTTATGTGATATGTCACATGTCAATATATTTATAAAATGTAACATATAAGAAAATATAGAAGTGACACTAAAGACTTTGTCTAAACTCCCAATCACTCACATAACAACTTAGCCAATCAAGTAGTATATTTTTAATAATAATATATTATCAAACTTATAATATTCATATATATACCATTCTGTGTCTATTTCATATATTCATTATTAACATTATTTAGATTCTAAATTAAAATAGCCTCTAGTCTATTAATCTTGCACTATTAGATTTCGACGTTTTTGAAATAGTGAGTGTAAATATATAAGATAGTATTATAAAAATATAAAATAATGAAATTTATTTGTTTAGATTATCATGATTCACTCATTATTTTTATTTTTAGAAAATGCATAATAAATGGAACAACCTAAAGAAAAAAAACCGTGCAAGATCAATGGACTGGGAGTAGATACTAAGTGTAATTAAGGATCTCTGGATTTGGACTATAATTCAATTGATACGGAATTTATATGTGGGAAGCAGCCAAACAATCGGCGCACGATATGGGTGCGGCGCGTGAGAGGAGACGTGTACGCCGCCGAAGGAAGTGCGAGTCAAACGGCCCACTCAAATCAGTGTCCTGCTTAACATAATACAGCTGGACGTGGGCTTAATTCTTCTCTCTCCCCGCTTTCTCTCTCTTAATTACTACTAAATACATTGTATTAAACATTTCAGGAAATAAAATGTTCAGTGTATTAAGTCTGAAACACATCACTTTATTAGACCCACAACATATTTATAAAACAAAAAACAAAATAAATTTCTTATATAGTATTAATGGGTTGTTGGATTACAATTAACCCCGCGAATAAAGTGATTTTTTCCTTCTTTTCAGGAAAAAAATAAAAATATAAAAAAGGGGAAGAATCATTGATAGCTAGGAGCCAACTACGAACTATGAGACATAATTGACTTATTAACTAAGAATGAAGAATTTGGTTGAAAAAGTGTACAAATATGATGCATCATGTCTTTATTCCGTGAATAAATATAGAATTGGGAGAGTTGAGAGTTGATGATTGGCGACTTGACTAGAAAAACCGACGAGGATAATTTAAAGTCGCTAATTAATTAATGAAGTGCATATTGAATAAATTTCAATTTCCTATAATAGCGTTCAAACTAGGCTTTCAGTTGTAGCCTATCATTATAGTCTACTTAAATGAATACATATGACGACTTAACAAGTATCAAAAGTAAAAGTATGCTCCCCGCTCTATAAAAGTTCTAATTTCTTTCTCAAACGAATTGAAAAGAAAAGTAAATGCTAAAACTCTTTTACTTGAACATGGTCTCATCACTTGTAGTGAAATATTATTAATTTCGACTATCATTAAATTAAATGAAGATAAGAAAAAGGGAGAAGTAGTGAAATATTATTAATTTCGAATATCATTAAATTAAATGAAGATAAGAAAAATGGGAGAAGTAGAGGATATTAATCTATCTTTGCTTGTCTTGTGAGTAAAGTACTAGAGATAACGAAGAATGATTCTCTTTCTCAAATCTCTCTCTTCTTTTATTTATTTTCATTATTATCTGCAAATGAATCTGATGAATCAGCACATTCGAACGTGGAAGGGGATCAAATTCAATTCATCAACTGTTGATCACGTGAGGTTCAATGAAATCGTTGACGATCACGTGGCTTCTACCTTGAAGTCCACGACATCTTAACTCTTCGCATCATCGGATTTGTTCCAAACCTTCGAAAAAGTCGATCCACCGCAACAAAAGCTGATTCATTTTGCGGAAGAGAATTTATCTCGTGACGTTGCATGCTTTTTCTTTATCCTCGCCTAATCTCTACGCTATTGGGGACAAATTTTCATGAGTCATCACAACTAGATTCCAAAGACAACTGTTATTTAAAAAAAAGAAAAATAAATTGAAAAGGAAATAATTAACTTAAATGTTGAAACTATCCATCTAAGCCTCTAAAATAATACTTCTAATACTCCCTCTATTCCATTTAACTTGTACACTTTTTTTTTTCAACGCCATTATTTAGATGAATTAATTTTATATAATAATAATGTGAGATATATATAATATTTACTTTTCTAGAATAAATTCAAATTGATAAAGGTATAGCAGTATTTTTTTATTTAAAAATCGAACAAAGATAGAATTATGAGACTATTCGAAAATGAATATTGAACTAATATAATGGGACAGAGAGAGAGAGTATTTATATTGTAATTATTTTATGATAATTTTTTTAGTAAAAAATCCTCCATTATTTTCAAGACTTTAGGTTTAATGATTTCAATTATTGTAGTTGTATATTGATTATTTCCATTTCTCGAATCTTGAATTGACATGTCAACCACCTTTTGGGTCCTAAATCAAATCAAACATAAAGGACTCTTTACTTGTCAAAATCAAAATTATGGTATCAAAATTGCCACTAGGCTGAGTTGTTTAAACACATGATAGACTTGCGCCCACCTCTAACCAAATTCTTAGATTATAAAACCATACAAACTATTTCTATTATCTTTACCTCGACAAAGGGAAATTCGTAGCCGCTATGATAATCGACAGACAAACGATGGAACTGGTTTTGTCGGTTTTTGTCGGTGTCTGATGCACCTCTTCATTCTGTCTTCGAGTGATCCACTCCTCCTTCAGTGGACCTGTTTCTCTCAATAAAACAATTTACCAGTATTGAAACCTCAACTGCTTACTTTCGGGGCCTTGACAAGATGTACACTTTTCACGAACCCTTTGCCAAACTCACCCACTGCTTTTAGCGCATCAATTAAATCTTCATCCTCGCCCGTATCATCTCTATCGCGCTTCTGGAAACACAGTTCAAGCATTAGGAAACAAAGCATTGCATTTTCTCAGAACCTCAGGAATAGCATTTTGACCTTTGAAATTTTAGTTCCACAAGTAAGACCGATGGCATCGCCTCCGAAAGAATCACACCACACCTTAAATGTATCGGGGAACTCTCTCTGAATGAATAGCAGAGCAGAAAGCATCTCAGTATAATGGTAAAGATATCAGTTAACAAATATGCACATGGATTTGAAACTTGCCTCAATTTCAGCGACGAAAATTTTTAGTGGATCGAAGCCCACCATTAGCTTGTTCTGCAGCTCTTCCAAGTTACCTTTCGTGTCTTGAGGCAGTAGGAAGGGTTGGAAGGCTTTGCTAGCATTCCCTCGTATCACTTGTCTCCCTGCATACAAAGTGAATAGAATTAGAGTTCCGGTAGAACAAAATGAGATCTTACGGGTGTTGCAGATGAAAGAACGTAAAAACAATAAACCTAGTTTTAGTTCTGATGGAAACAGAAGTTGCTGTGGATAAGGGAGTTTATCCCTGTGCAGAAGAACGACAGCGTTGTAGTTGTTCAGAGGAGTGCGGAAGAGGCACTGCAAGATAAATACATTAAGTTATAACCACCCATGAAATGAAAAACAAAGTAACAAAGGAGAGTGAAAGATGCTGCACTTACTTCCCATCCATAAGAATCAACCTGATTCTTCATAATGATGTTAGTCAAGAAATTAGCACTGCTAGTGGCATATGCCACCAATCTCCTAAGGTCCTGCAACATCAAATCAACATAATAAAAAACGACGGCACAGTACAAACATAAATTCAAACTTCATCTAGAAGACAGTAAATATATTCACATTCCTCTCAAGTTTCTCATGAAGCCTGAAACAAGATTCTCATAGAAAGGGGATATACCAAAGGAGATATTTAGAAGAACAGTTCACATTTCTTAAACAAGTTTAATTTTTCTGTTGAAGATTCTGCAATAACCAAACAATACACTGAGTCCTAATGACAAATAAATAAAATGTTTTGAAATACGTAGAAAACAAAATGGAGTTTAGGAGCTACTAACTGCTGCTGTTGGTGATTGCCCTGTCCAAGCTTCAGATTCCTTGTCAAAACTAGTTGCTAAAAACATAGCAGGTTTAACACACTGCATATTATCTTCATACTGTTTTCTGTTTGACATGAAAGACTCCTATATGAAAGGAGCTTCATTAATAAAAACTCAACAGAGTTATAAATAAGAATACATACTAAGAAATTTTGAGGTGCGGCAGTTACATTGATTTCTTTGTTATCATCATGATTCAAATCATCATTGATGTCAACAATTAAAGGAGAAAAACTCCAATCATACTCTGACAATAATCGTAGGAACCTGCAGAAAAAACAGAATATCATGTAAAGATGTGTTCTCTTAGGATATCAATCTTTATAAGCGAAAAAGAATAAGAAACCGTTGGTTTTCCAAAAGTTCCAACTATTTCTGAATGCAAACAATGTTACAGTTACTTTACACATCAGCCAAAACAGTTTCTTTGCAAAGAAAATTATTTGAAGTTCAAAAATGAAACCAACTGAAAACTAACTTAGGATAGTTAATGTCCAAATATCACTTCTGCTTGCCATATAGTCTCTGGAAATTTTTTGTTCTAAGCTAATCTCCTAAGTTTCTTATTTCCTAAAGTTATAAACATTAACTAACCGGACTCTTTTATGCCTTGGAAGTTCACTAGGAAGATGCAGCCATGTGCTTCAAGTACTATAGTATCAAAAAGACAAAAAGCATGCAGGTTATATGGTTTTCAATGCAAAACCTATATGATGTCACATTAAGTATGAAATTAAATAAGCATTGCAGCAAGCCTCCCAGTTCTTGTGTTGTGTCCATGTCCAGATTTAGGTCATATTAAGGATGGCTCTAGGGCTGCATGCTAGAAAGTTGTTTTCTTGTTTATCTACATAGAGTTTGCTATTCACTTTCATGCTTCAAGGCCTGCTGTACATTAAGGGAAAATTTCTCTTTCTTTCACGTTTGGATAAGGAATGCCACCCACGTCACTATTATCCTGCTGTTGCAGTCCTGAACTTTTTTAAGAATTTAAGGAAACATTATGGTATGATGACATCACACATGTTTATATTCTTCTTTATGACTTGCTCCCTGCCTTTAACATAACTACTTCTTTTGCTTTGACCCAACCAAGATGCAAGACAAACTATAAACAAATTTATCCCATCAAGCATTGATAACATATGAGAGCCAAATACACACGAAAGTTGCCAGAATTGAAAGCCAGATCCAAAGAAATGTAAGTAGTGCCGTGTGTTATTAAAGAAAAAAGTCAACCGTAGAAACCCAGTTATCCGGGAGCATGGAGGTCTGAATGGTAAAGGCTTCAAAAATAAGTGTGCCACCAGAAGCTCAATAGCCTCTTCCCCTAATGAGTGGGAAAATAGATGAGCAGACACCCAACGTTTTGCAATCCTACAAATGAGGGGGAAAAGATTATACAAGTATGTGTGTATCCAAGAGAATGGGATTCTGTGCTTGCTTTTACCTAACAACAGGCCCATAAATTGGATAACGGCCCCGTAATCCATTAACCATGCTAGAATGTTGACCACGAAGAAAAAGTTTTTTATCCGATGATAGAACATTCTTCCTCTGACCACCTATGAATACAAACATTGAACTGAAAAGATTAACAAACCCAAACTGTATGAACTGACTAGGAGAGAAAAGGATCTCTTACCAAGTCTTTTCACCAAGCTCAAACCTCTCTCATGCAAAATCTTGAGTCTAAATGCATACCCAGACATTAAAATATCTACATCATCCTCTGTAGCCGTGCATGTAATCCCAAACTTGGTGTGAAGACTGTCAAGAAGTACAATCAGATAACTTATGCATACATGCTGGTATTGTAACTGAAATTATATCAAAACCAACCTCTCTGCAATTTTGAGAAGGAATGCAGTCTTCGTCTTCTCCATAGCAAGGTCATCCATAGGCCAATTTCCAGAACCTTCCAGCTACAAGGAAGGGAAGTAATCATAAAAAAATATGTTCATGCACAAAAAATGTAAATCTACAAATTAACTTTTCTCACCTGAATCATAACTTCTAATGGTTGTATGCAAGTTGCAGTATGTTTCTCCAGCTTTACTTTAGTACCTTCCTTATTTGCTAATGGATGTGGAACCGGGGGGAAGACTGACGTCAACCTAAAAGCTGTAGAACTTGTGTCATAATCAATTCTTCAGAATATAGGTGTAACGCAAAACTCTAAAAAGAAATACACACGGAAGAAGGTGGAAGGAGAAAGAAGAGAGAGAGATTTTTTAGATTCATTTTTCATTCAGGTATTAGAATGATGATATAATACTAATTACACCTGGAAATCTTTACTTCACAGAGCTTGTACAGAAGCTCGCCAGTAAATTCACTCAAGAATCCTAAAGCAATTGTGACATAATTATCTTATGGTGCAGGTATTTTATATTGTTTTCCATAAAAAGTATCTTAATATACTGAGGAAGCCAAATTTTCTGTAAACCTCAGGCAAAGTTTACATGGAGCCGTTACTATTTGGATATCAACTCAAGAAAATCCTAATGAAGGCAATGACCTAGTAAAAGACACACATTAGTACAAATACAAATAGGGGTAGCAAGGGTTTAAAAGAAAAGAAATCAAAGGACTTTGGATCCTTGTTTAGACAAGATGGAAAAATCTGAGAGGACTTAGAATTGTAAATGTAAATTAGAAGTAGAATTGCAATGTTTTCCTAGGCTAAGAGACCGTTACTCCACGAGCAATCATAAATAAGACTGAGCCAGTTTGGGTAATAAAGTTGAGCCAGCTTCGGAAGCCAGAGCCTAAGCAGCTTTCTTGACCATGCTAAGCTGGGACCTAGAAGGCTTGGGCAGATTTTGCTTACCAGAAATTAATTTATTTTTGCTTGTGTATTGTAGTTATAATGACTCAAACACTTCTACATCTATTCGCTTTTCTATGAGCATCTCTAAATTTAGAAAGATATGTTTGGCAAGCTTGTGATCAAACGAGAAAAACACTACAGCAGGGTGGGGAATTATATCAATAAAATAAACCTGAATCGACAGGCTGTACACTAGAAATCCTTAGGGGAATGTCATCAAGAAGTCGCAAATGCTTTGACACATCATCATATGCCTTCAATAAACTTCTAGAACAGGATATGGGATCTGAAAACATATCATCACTGTCAGTGATTTTACCATCTTCGAGCTTGCCAAAAGCTAGAAAATAACAAACAAAGCAAAACCACACCTCTATTTCCATGACGAAGCACAAAATCAAGCTGATCTACAATAGGAATGATATTTTGTTTTTGAAGGGACAGATGGCGCATTAAAACATGCTCACATATTTCCTTTATGATAAGATGCTTTTCCCATTCATCGTGCTCCCATACTAGAATCAAAGATAACCATTAGAAAGTCATTTTTACTATCATCAGTATCAGGAATCAGAAAAATATGCAATATTGTTCCTTACCTGCAACTTCAGCAATTTTACCATCGCGGAACCATCTCAGTGAAGCTTTATCGCCCCAGAAATTTCTAAATTCCATAGCCTATTAAACATGGACATTGGATAAGGACTACGAAAAGTTTATCCACACAGCACAATTATGTGAAGTGATTTCAAGAAAATTAAAAAAAATGATGTAAAGAGCAGTGTGCCACCTTCTCTTTGTCTTCAGGACTTGGACCCTGAACAGCCTGTTTGAAGGCTTCCTCCACGGATCCAATTGTGATCCCAACAGTTAAAGGCTCATCATCAAGCATAGATAAACCCTAAAAGTTCAAGCAATGTATACAAAAGTTGAATTAGATATATCACCACAAGGTATCATAACTGAATGATCTCAACTAACTAATAGATAATACCATACGTTCTCAAAATTATAACCAGAAGAAACATTTCTCCAAATTACACGAACAAGCTTGGTTCTTCCTCTCAATGCTTGATCAATGACAGACAGCACCCTCTGCTCGTAAGACCTCCAGCATTCATCATCCAAGCAAAATCCAGAAGCATGGATATCATGGTTGTCCTTTAAATTTAACCTAAAAGGCAATTATGTGAGACAAGAAAATGTAAGTTTCTCATAGCAAATATGTACATCATTTAATCCAAACCGATATTGCATTTAGTTCTAAATTATCCTCATCTACTCTATCACAATGCAGCCAGTTTTTTAATCAAAACCATTCTCTGCCTACTTTATGATGCTTAATTTTGGATTTGCCTCTTTTATCATTTGTATCTTTGAGACTTTGACAGCATTAAAGCATGCATTTGCAACAAGTTTTTGCTACTTAGCATTCTGCTATTCCTGGCATAAACAGATAACAGCTGTTATGACAGTACAAATATAAATCAAATTAAAAAGACCAAGAATATCAGAAGATCCAAAGTAAACGCCCATATAGACCAAATACCATACCTTATACAATAGTCATATTTGGCAGGATAATCAATGTTGGTCATGAAAATCTCGTCAAACCCTCCATCTTTACATTTATCCATGCATGTTAGTGCTAGAGCAGCCTCATCACGCAACTAAATACAAAATTAAGGACTATCATGTTAGCTGAAACATGAATTTGGAGATGCCAAATGCAGATTTAATTACACAATGCACGAGGTACCAGAAATTTTTAAGACTATACCTCTTGGAAACCACTAGTTGACATTCGGAAAGCGACATTATAGTTGCCATATGAATCACAAATTATCACAGGAAATGACTGCAACTGTGTCTTCCTCTCCTGTAATATAAAAACGGAGTATTAACAAAAACTAGCTTAAAGCTAAAGGAGTTCGGAAACAGAAGCTCTCGTACATGAGAAAGACTAACAGTTCTCATGGGAAGGAAACAATTAAGATTAGAACAACAAACAAGAAGACATCCTCAAAATGAAAATTAGTTTACTGCAGAAAGAGTGGGCACAAGAGAAAACCACCTTTACATCTGACTACATATAGCCACTTATAGACCAAGTGAAATATGCACAGGTATCACATAGACTCAAGAGTTCAAATATCTTATAAAATTATCTAGATGTCTAGAAGAGAAAGTGATCTTGCACATGGATTTAGCAGAAAGCTGCCTCACTAGCTCAATGAACTAAAAAATTGGGATATCTGACTAGCAATTGATTGAAAGTAACAGATATATTAATTTCAAGCCTGGAAATTGAGAGTAATACCTTATCTGAAACAGTTTTCTCACTTTCAGGTTGAACGAAGAGTCCATTATCCCATACTTTCGAATTGGCTGCAAATAACAAAGACAGTCATTTTAAAAGATGCTTAAAACTTAAGTCTCCCTCCGTCCCATAGAAAGTGCACCCTTTCTATGGGGCACGGAGATTAAGAAACTTGTAGTGTGTGGTATATATTGTTTGACTTTTGGCTTGTTAATTTTGGTCCACACATTCTTTGTTATTTTTAGAAATAATAGGACACTTTCTATGGGACAACCCAAAAAGGAAAACATGACACTTTTTATGGGACGGAGGGAGTATGCAATATTTGCTTAAGTATGTTGCAGAAGAAGTGCTAATGGTCATCATAAGATTGCAAGATTTAGAAAATTGTTCAAATATTTGACAGCAAACAAATAACCATATATGTCTTGAAAAGCAACCAAAGAGCAAAGTCATACAAAGCAGAGAAAGAATCCAGAAACCCAATTAACATTTGTATGAAAATGGGAACAAGAACCAGAGAAGATTATGTATTAGGGAGCCTAAGTAATGTTCAGACATACCAATGAAGTCCAGAGTGATGCGCATTATCTGCATTGCATTCATTGAACTATTGATTCGATTTTTACCAGGCTTCGATACTAGGTATGTCATAATAATAGTAATTAAGAATCCACTTAGGCAGTCATGGACATAAAGGGAAGCCTTCCGAGCCCAAACCTGCACAACCACTCCAAATATTATTACCACGCTAAAAAAGAAAAAAGAAAAATACAGAGCAAAAAAAGCTACAAAATCAATAAGCATTGTACAGCTTTTCATACTTTAAGAAGTATCAATGCCTCCCCCAATTCCTTGCGTTCTTTAAAAGTTCTCTTAATGAACTCTGCATTTTCTTCAATAAACATGTCCTCCAAAATACTGTTGTTGTACTTTAGTGTAGCTGCTCAAAAGAAACAATTTAGAAACTGTCCATCAAGATAAAGTTGAAATTTTTCATCAATATAATACCTTGATTCACGGAGCGTACATTGTTTCTCTCAAAGCTCAATTTCGATAAGGTGAAAATAGAAGATGAGGTGGGAATTATTCGCACGGAAAATGTGATATTATTGGATAGCCGAACAGCTGAACAATTGACAAGTTACTGATTTATTAATAACTTGATGAAAAATACTCAACAATAACGAAAATATATATAACATATACTCGGGGGGAGGATATACTTGGATAAACAACCAATACAGGCTTGCGTGCTTCGTTACATAAAGCTGACCACTCCACACCTTGGACGAAAGAAGACGACTTCAAATGCTTCTTGATTATACACAAATAAAGAAATCTTTTTGAATGATATCGATAGTTTAGATAGTCTTTTTCGTGAAAGCATTCCTGTCGAGAAAATAAATGGCAGCTCAAATTATCAGGTTCTGCAGCATTGAATGAATTTAAGCTCTATAGAACACAACACGAATGTAAACTGCCCTTGCAATCCTAAGGTTCAGATAAGTTGGAGAATAATGAGCCTCCAGAATAGAACAGCAAAGGAAAAAACTGTGACATGTGCACCTGGAAGCATTAGAATGCTAAACATGGATTAATCGAAGCATTAAAATTTAAAAGAACAACTTTTTTTCTAGATCAAGTCTATAGTCGGTACAAATGGATTTGAGAAATGTATACTAATACTTCGTCTTTGTACAATCAAGAAGCATTTCTACAAATAATCTCCAACTGAAAAAATGCACACGTAAGGATGAAAATAGGCAATGGTACTGACTTTTAGATGGACTTGGAGTTAAAACAAAATTTCTGGTATAAAAATTGAACCAAGTACCTTGGGCAGCCGAAGAAAAAGATCCACATTAACATCTGGCCTCGCAACGCATTGAAACGAATAACTCCCTCCAATTTCTACGGAGTTTGGCTTCCTGAACTTGAACTCCACTTTATCAGCACCAACATCTCGAACAAACCCCGGTGCAACCTCCGAAGTAACCTACAATAATTTGCAGCAATGACTTGTTTTAAAAGGAAAAGAAGAGCACCAATAAACTCAATGAAGCAGCAAATGAACATAGCCGGTAAAACACGGGGGTAGTCGAGTTTGTCCAGGATGTTACCGGAAGGCCGTCAGGGATGCTGTTGATGACGTCTCTGATGGATGAGACGACGCCGTCTATGACTGAAGTGTTTTCTGGAGAGTAGTCCAACTGCACCTCCTTCAACAACTCTCTCAACTTCAAATTGGTGGAATCTGTGTAAGTTTCTGCCATACTTCAATCTCAGAACGTCTAACCAACTCTTCCGTCCGTATCCCGCAACGTTGTCTGGACTCGGTAACGGCGTTGGCGGCGGCCGGCGGTGACCGTATTTCGCAGTGGGCACAGCAAAGCAATTAGGGTTTAAGGATAGAGGGTTTAATTTGGGGGTATGGGGAGCGCGATTTTTCTCTCGTTATTTTAAAGTTACAAAATTTTAGTATTAGAAAAAAAATACGTACAAATTATAAAAGAAACATACTACTACTACTACTTAACAAATTTTTGGTCTCATTTCCAATTGCCTTAACTATATCCCATAGAATGAGTCATCATAACATTATTTAGGTATCTCTATAAATTTCTAAAACCAAATGTAGATTAATTCTTTTTCTAACGTGGCATTTCATAAAAGGTTTCAGATTAGAATAGGTATGATGAGATCTTCTACGGCAACTTTCATATCTCAATGCTATTTTATTAGTAAACTGTATCGTAACCATATAGGTGGTTACGCCAATGAAATTATCTTATCGGATCAATCAAATCCAATCGATTGAACCACTAATCTACTATACTATAATATATATGAAAACCAAATGATGTTTTAATTGTAATTGGATTTCAATTCAATTTCAATTGATTGTAAATTTTAATTTACTATTTTGCCATTTTGATTTACATTCAATCTCAACTTTATCAATTTAATTTCTTATAATCCTTTTCAATCTCAAATCAATTATATCTAACTCCTATGGTATTTTAAAGAAGTTGTATATCATGTAGAACTTTAATGCAATTAGTATAAATTTTAAAATGCCTATTTAGGTCCGTTTCGTGCCTACAAATCAAATCTTATACACATTTTAAAAACACATTAATATTAAAACAAATATTCAATAAATAATTTTCAATCAATTCCAAGTTTTTTTCAAATCATTCGCATAATTTACTATTATAACTTAAATTGAAAATGTCAATTTTGATTCATTTCAATTTAATCTAATCCTTTCAAATAAAAAATTGTTCCATAATTATCTTGAATTTTTTATTTTCAAAATTCATTTATATTAAGATTGATATTAAATTAAAAAAATTCAATCAATTTCAATTCAATTGCATAATCTTATCTATTATATATATATATATATATATATATATATATATATGAGATCCAAATCTTAAAAGAGATACGAGAACCGATCTCGGCCTTCCATTTCGCAAATCTAAGACTCTCATTTTATCTCCAAAACCATTTAAAATTAAATCAAAAAAGGAAAAATTAGTCTCATTAAGGGCCCGTTTGGTTGTCCGGAAAGTAATGTTATTTAAGAAAATGATTCCATGGAATATGATTTTGGGGAAAATGATTCAGGAAAGTAAAGTTGTTTTGGAATGTAATTCCGTGGAATATGATTACAAGGAAAATAAATTACTTATCTTGTGTTTGACAAATATCAGGAAACTATCCGAAAACAAAGCAATATTCAAATTATCATTAAAGAAGAAACAATCGATAAGATAAAATAATCTCATAAAACTGCATGTATCTACAAGAAACCCAGAAGCTCAAATAAAATATTAAACACATATCTATGAATCCACTCCACAATCTACACCCATTAGCCGTCGAATCCACTCCACAATCTACACCCATTAGCGTCGTCGAATGGAGTCGCTGGGGAATTTTTGAATGTCGGCTAGGATTCCACTCCACAATCTACACCCATTAGCGCCGTCGAATACCATTCCCCACTACGCGGCTGAAATCCCCACTACACGGCTGAAATCCGGGCAAACAACTGCCGCTACGCGGCTGAAATCCGGGCAAACAACTGCAAATCGGGGCTCCAATTCCCCACTACGCGGCTGAAATCCGGGCTCCAATTCCCCACTACGCGGCTGAAATCCGGGCTCCAATTCCCCACGACGCGGCTGAAATCCGGGCAAACAACTGCAAATCGGAGAGTCCTTTTGGTAGCAGACTCCGAATACGCCACATATGTCGCGAGTCTGGCAAGGGTCGCCGGAGGTATTGGTGGTGGTGGGTTGAGCCGTACAAAATTCGCCGCAGCACAATTAAGCGACATCTCCACCGGGAAAGTTATCACGATTTTTGATGGTGAGTTCTTCAGAAGAATAGATGATGTCGTGAGTAATAATAAATATGCGATAAAATCTGAAGAAAAAAAAGGAGAGTTTTGTTAGTAAAAGGAATCGCAGGTGAAGATATATTAAAATCCCCGCACATGGAAAAAGATTGCTTAGGTTTTGGTAGGGGAAAAGAATCCAGAAAAATTTATCTATTTTCCATGTTTTTAGGATTCTTTTTACTTTCTTTGATTTCGATAAACACAAACCAAACATGAGATTTAAAGTTTTTGGAAAAACATTACTTTCCTCATTCTACCAAACAAAGGAATTTAGTAATTCGGAATAAGATTACTTTCCCAGTCCAGAATCCATGTAAACCAAACGGGCCCCTATGGTATTTTAAAGAAGTTGTATATCATGTAGAACTTTAATGCAATTAGTATAAATTTTAAAATGCCTATTTAGGTCCGTTTCGTGCCTACAAATCAAATCTTATACACATTTTAAAAACACATTAATATTAAAACAAATATTCAATAAATAATTTTCAATCAATTCCAAGTTTTTTTCAAATCATTCGCATAATTTACTATTATAACTTAAATTGAAAATGTCAATTTTGATTCATTTCAATTTAATCTAATCCTTTCAAATAAAAAATTGTTCCATAATTATCTTGAATTTTTTATTTTCAAAATTCATTTATATTAAGATTGATATTAAATTAAAAAAATTCAATCAATTTCAATTCAATTGCATAATCTTATCTATTATATATATATATATATATATATATATATATGAGATCCAAATCTTAAAAGAGATACGAGAACCGATCTCGGCCTTCCATTTCGCAAATCTAAGACTCTCATTTTATCTCCAAAACCATTTAAAATTAAATCAAAAAAGGAAAAATTAGTCTCATTAAGGGCAAATCTGTCAAATTCTATTTTCTTTTTACCCTACCCCTCCAAGAATCTTGTGTAATACAAATCTCCCTTTCATTTTCGTTCTTTCTCCAACTCAAGAGTTCGTCCACCGTTTCTTCAAATCGAAGTTGATTATTTACGGTGGGTTTCGAAGTTCTATGTTTCTTTAGTCATTTAAGCTCGTTTTCCTTGTCTATTTATCCCGATTATTGCCGATTTTGAAGATTGATTTGTGCACTATTTTCGAATTTTTACAGAATTTGCAACACAACAAGAATTAGTTATGGTTTTCAAAAATTTGTAGTTCAATATTTGAAGAATGCTTTGTTGGGTTCAAATTCTTGAAGCTCGATGTCATTTCATATTTTTTTCGTACATTTTTTTCGATTTATACGGTAGTAGTCCTTTTTCCAAATGATTAGGGTTTCTCTTGGTTATTTATAAGATGTATGTATCGATTAAGTATTGGTTTTTTTGTTGTAGATTCACTATTATAATTTTTGCATACGTAAGTACAATGTTCATGCATATGTATTTGTTAGTTTATGCTGATACTGTCACATATTCATGCATGCAGTTTGTGGAATGGCTGAACCGTGTCAGTCAATTGTATCTCTTGAATCCGATGAATCCATTTACATTCCTGATTGCCCGGACGAATTGAAACCGTATGTTGGACGAAAATTTGTTACTCTTGATGAGCCTGATTGCCCGGACGAATTTGCAACCAGATGGGACATCATGATTCAAGAAACTGCCCTAACGTTAAGGATGTAGAAGATTCCTGTTAAGTTTTTATGCAGAACTTAGTAGAGACCTATGCACTGGACCATTTGCATTATTTGGACCAATTTGTATTAACAGAATCGCTTTACTTTATGTTATGTTATTTTCATGCCTATCAACGTCTGTTTTTATGCTTATGTTTTATGATTTTCATGCATATATACTATACCTCTCAAGTTCAGCCTTTATGGTACTGGTTATGTTCAAGGTTTTATACATCATGCATACCGTATTGATGTTTCATGCATTTCTTTTATGACTTCATTCATATCTAAATATGTTAATGTTTTCAATTTCATGCATATTGTATTGTATTTTCATGCTTATGTTATGTATTGTTTGTGCTTATACGTTTTTTCCCTACAAGATTGTTTATATATCTGCATACTCCCCAAATGTTTTTGGCATATGATCGAATTATGAATGCATAACTTACAATACTTTAATATACCAAAAGATGTATTTCACTACATTGTTTTCCACAATACTTTAATATACCAAAAGATGTTTTTTAAAGGAACATCCTCTTCCGCTCTTTGGTTCTCTTCCTCTTTCATTTCTCGCTTGAACCTCCTGCAATTATAACATATTTTATGCACATGACTAACGTAGTTTATGCATACATAAATGAGATTTTATGCAAACCATGTTATTTTATTATACACATTACCCAGTGGATTTTATGCACACAACAAACGAATTTCATGCACACAAAGATATATTTTTATGCTTAACTAATCGCAATTCATACACAAAATATTATAATTCCAAGTTAAATATTTTTATGCTTATACAATAAATAATTTATGCATACATAGTATAAACTTTATGCGTATATAGGAAAGTGATTCACAGAACAGCAAACTAGACAAATTTTATGCACACATAAACATTTTGTATATTTTCATGCTTATGCAATGCATATTTTATGCAAATATACACAAAATATATGCTCATATTATCATCGCAATAATATGATGAGATACAAACATAGTATGAAAATATTACACATAATAATGCAGAAAATTGAATACCTGCGTCCATACTCAAAATCAATATTGGAGGCCTGAAATCAATATATGGAATCGTACTCAAAACCAGAAAAAAAAAACTTAAATCTCAAGCCAATCCACCAGAATATTTTCACAAAACAATTAAATCGATGGGTAAACGAAATTATCCGCACGCAAACAACAAAATATCCGCACGCAAACATAAACGAAGGTTTGCAGAAATATCGCCCAAAATAGTTGCGGTTTTCAGAAACTAAAACTCAGAACCACAATTTAATCGATGGGTAAACGAAAATAACAAGAAAAAGAAGCAACATACCTCTTAATTCGTCAATTACGGTCGAGTTTTCTCCAATTTCTTCGAACGAAGTTGAAACCTGGCGATGGTTAGGTTAGAAATCGCCTCCAAGAACAACGCAGACCGATAAGAACGAGGAGAGCGAAAATGATCTGTGGAATTGAGATGGAACAACATAAATATGAGAGAAATCGACGGGAGTGTTGGATTTAGGCTAGGGAGGTTTTTGATTTTAGAGAGAGAGAGAGAGAGAGAGAGAATGAAGGTGTGAATCAAACGTTTCTGAAAATGTTTCTACCGCCCAAATCTTATTGCCAATTCTATGCCCATTTTGCCCTTTTCTGAATTTTTTTTTTAAAGAAAGAAGGGATTGATATTGACCATTAGATTAGGACCGATCAACGCTTATGATCGGTTTTCGTATCTCTTTTGAGTGTTGGATCTCCCTAGATCCACACCCTATATATATGTATATATATATATATATATAATAAAACTCAATGGTGTTTTAATTGCAATTGAATTTCAATTCAATTTGATTGTAAAACTTAATTTACAATTTTGCCCTTTTTGATTTAGATAAATTGATTTTTAATTTTCATTTACTCACTTACCTTTTTAATTACAAATTAATTTCAATCTCAACTTTCAATTTTAACTTTAAGTCAATTCAATTTTTTATAATCATTTTCAATCTCAAATCAAATGTATTTATCTATTTATTTTATATGTATATAACCCCAATAGTGTTTTAATTCCAATTTTTTTTATATAAAACTCCAGTAGTGTTTTAATTTCAATTGATTTTAACTAAATTTTAATTGATTTTAAATCTTTGATCACCTTTTTCCCTCTTAATTTCAATTCAATTTTAATTGTAGTTTAGTTCAATTTCATATAATTCTTCATTCAATTTCAAATCAAATTCATTTCATCTTATCCTCTTTTGATTCAACTATTTCAGTTTAATTTAATTTAATCAATTTCTTATTTTTACTTAATGTATAAAGTAATCTATTTTATCTATTTCTTATGTTAACTTAATAATATATCAAAAATCTTAATGCAAATTTCTACAATAAAAACATATAATTTACAATATCAATATTCTATATGCATATATATAAAATATGAGCATTATATAATCAATCACAAATCATTATGAAATAATAGATATTCAATTGAATTAAATATTTATTTAGATTAAACTAAATTATGTATATATCCCATTTATAACATATAGTATATTAATTAAATTGCATATATACATCGACAAAATATGATAATATGATATTTCAATAAATATATACTATTAGTCAAAATTAAAAAGTTATAAAGGATGCGTTATGTAAATAAAATGATACAAAATATAGACCAAGTGATAGTAAAAAATACACAATAAAAATAATGTTCAAATACACAGCAAATAAAATTTAAACTCAGAGTTCTACGACACGTACATCAAAATTGCATATCAATGAATAAATTATCAACACATAAAAAATGTATCGAGTATATTCATGTTTTTCATTATTTTGTTATAACACGTTGTCATTGATCAATTCCATAGGAATACATAGTTCAGGAGAAATTCCGAAAACTAGAAGATGCTCTAAATAAGTCTTCCAAGAAATGTGTCTTCATTAAACGTGTTTATCTAATTTCTATACTTATATCTTCAAAGAAATTAACTTACATAAATATTTGATCATCCAAAGTAAAATATTTGAATGTGATTCTTACTGAACTGAACAAGTTATACCATTGTCAAAATTATAAAAAAAACTTACTTGAGAGTTCATACTATTCTAAATTGATGGGAGAAGAGTAGAGTCACCGATTTACCGACCTAGATGAAGTCGTTGGAGAAATGAGATGGGTCAACTTTTTTTGATTTATCTAATTGAATTTATTAGGAATTTAAATAGACTAGATTAAATATTAGAGATAGACTTTTAAAATAAAATTAGATGCTGTAATTATAACATCTAAGCAGTACCCAATTTACGTAGTACTTAAAACAGTAAGACTATATTATATAAAAGACGATCATTGAATAAGAATTTACCTTTCCTTTTTAAAAAAAAAATTGCAACGTAATAGCAAAAACTAAATTCGCTAAGACTCACAACCAATTTCTTAGTTTAACTTTCTAGGTTTTTGTCTATGACATATTATTAAATCATATATGTAAAATCACTTTTATTAAGAAATGATATGAAATGTACTGCAAACTTTAATAAATTTTAAATATATCTATTATATATAAAAAAAATCAAAGAATGTCCATTTCTTAACCGCCTTTGCTTCTTATTCACATTATTTATAAAATCAAAGAACGAACTTTTTTCAATTCTTTACAATGTAATGAGTGTTTGAACGAGAACAAATTGGGTCTAGATGCCTAACTATTTAGTTATGTATACTTAGGGAAAGTTTGGTAAGAGTGGTTCAGAATCAAGAATCGGTATGAAACCAATAAATGATGTTTGGATTAAGACAATTGGATTCAAAATTTTGGAATGATATCCAAAAATTTAGAAATTCTTAATTCCCTACTATTTGGTGGGTTTGATTCCATACCATTTTTGGAATTCAATTTTTGAAATTCCTGAATATTCATTTTGGATTTTTTTTTCATTTCTATTTTTTTCTTTTTCATTCTTTCATTTTTTTATTCTTTATTTTCTTTATTTCCTTATTTTATTTTTCATTCATATTGTTTTTATTTTTCGTTCTCCATTATTCAATCTTTATATTCTCATTTATTTTTATTTTATTTTTAATTTATACTTTTTAATGTTTTTATAATTTATACAAGTTAAAGGTAAATTAAAAATTTATATGAAATACATGTATATCAATGATCATGAATCCGAAGAATTAATCCAAACAGATATATTGGAATGATTCAACTCATTCCAAAACTGAAGGGAATCATCCTGAACCTGAATCCGATTTCAAGCTGCGAACCAAACTCCCCCTTAGATACTAGGCTAAGATTCACAACCAAATTCTTAGTTTAATTTTCTAGGTTTTTGTCTATAACATTGTATTAAATCATATATGTAATAATCATTTTATTAAAAATCATATGAAAAATACTGTAAAATTTAATAAATTTTAAATATATCCATTATATAAATAAACATAAAAATAAAATAAAAATCAAAGAAGGTCCATATCTTAACGGCATTCGCTTCTTATTCACATTATTTACAAAATCAAAATTTTTTTTTTCAATTATTTACAATGTAATAAGCGTTTGAACGAGAACAAATTGAGTCTGGATGCCTAACTATTTAGTTAGTTACAAATGTTGAGAAAAATATGGTGGGTGATGCAATTATTTTATGATTATATGTATAAAGTTTTATTATAGTATTGTATACTTAGATATTATAGCACTTTAGTAAATACAAAAAAATTTCAGTGACAAAATAGTATCATCTATATCTCACCAACAACGTCTTTATTTATGGAGAAGTAATAGCAGGACGTAGGGAGTACATAAAATGCATAAATAATATCATAGTTTTATATATTAAATTTTAAAGAAAAAATTACAGTGTATTAATTGATAAATATTTCAGTAAATATTTTAAATTTATTCTGTTAGGACCAATCTAACCAATACTTAGAATATTTGGCAGGATATTAGAATACCGAGGTATTTTCAATTATGAATTAAAACGACATCGTATCAGATATGACTGGTGAGTTAAAATTTGTTGTATGTGATATTTCATTATAATTATAATTTAATCAAAACGAATACATATCGTCATATTGAACACTTATATTTTTCTTAAGATTAACTTTTAAAATTAAGTCAGTATATATTAGACATTATTTCAAAATATTCAAGTTTTGCACCACTACAACAATATGAGTAACAACGATGATTAGTTTAATGTCCCCCCACCCCCCAACCCCAAACAATACAGTAACTGTTTTAAGTAATTATTTATATATATTCATAAAACAAATGATTTATGAAGACAAAAATTATTTTAGGAATTAAAATATATAGTGTAGAATAATGGAACATCAAGGTGTCACCAATCATGAAAAAAAAAATCTAATATTACTGGTGAGGTCTTTATTTGGTCAATGACATATTTTATTTAAATTTATTATTTAATCAATATTATCATTAGTAGTATAAAATTATTAAAATGAATATTGAGAGTCCTCTGATATAGGATACCCAATATACTGCATGTGAGGTCTAATTTTTGTGTGATGAACAATGGTGTATTCGAGTAAAAAGAATCCAGAGTATTCCCTTTGTTATCTAAGTGGAAAAATAATGTTATCCCCGAAAGTATTATCAAATCTTATATTTGGGAGAAATTTACTGATAAAACACTTTCTGACCAATAATAGGTTGTATGATAACATATTTTATTATGGGAGAAAAAATAGATTCAACTATAAACACCGGAAATTCCTTGCTTGGATTCACATGTATGGAAAAACTACCACCAAATCGACACATGAACAATCGCTTAGATTTGCACAGCTTTATCTCTACGGTACAGAAAATGAGGTTAAAAAACAACTTAGCACAATGTACTAAGTGAGATTTATGCAATTTAAAAATTATTTTAAAAAATAAAAAACTAACTATTTTTTCACAAAACGTGTGAATTATTTAAAATAGGACCGACATTGACATAGACGAAATTGATGCTCAAAGTGTGGAGAAAATCCTACATAATGTTTTAGTGAAATCATGAATGAAAGAGACAAATTTGGGGAAGCACGAGTATAAGAAATAAAATTAAGGTTAATTTGAAAGAGAGAATGAGATACACGAACAAATAACCTTCCTATTGTACTGGAGGTTGCTACATTGGTCGTTGATGATTATGAATAATCAATTCAAAACAAAGCACAAAGGTTTGTATGTACCACTTTTGTATACATTTGTGTGTACCACACCACAAGAGTATTGACATGTGGCTACGGAAACCACGATATAATATTTGAGACACGATCAGGGTTACTACAACTAATAAACCAGTTGCATCCTTCATATCTTGCTTTACATTATCCTTGTTGTTCAAATAATTCTTTTCTTTTATGCTTCCTGAGAGAACAAATGAGATTCCAATACTTTTGAGTATGAAGAAATTATTTCAACAATTCGTACAATGATAGAGTCGGCTTGATTATTATACATTCACATGAAGTAACTATACTTACATGCAAACATATAAAGTTGTTTGATTTAGGCACTGATTAGAGGAGAAACAAATTCATCTAGACATGGTAAACATCTAATTTTATCTTCAAGCTTTATTGGTAGACTCGATACATGATACAAAATTACCAAGATACTCATATACGGATAGGTATTAAGATTTATTTATCACATTAATTTATAATCCAAAATAGCTGGAGATAGATATGAAATATAAAATTCCGTGCGGATGCACGGGTACTGCACTAGTTGTATATTAATTTTTAAAGTCATTTGCGATCCGTTTGAACTAAGTGTAGCACTTCAATCAAAAAACAATTAGTTTTTTGGTTGTATATTTGCAAAATACAATTTCAGGGATGAGATTACCTATCTAATAAATCCATGTCTAATTGATGTCCAATTCAAAATTACGTAATTTTGAATTAAAAAACTATAGATTCAAATGATAAGATTGAGTGAGGATAAAATATTCAAAGGATACGATTGAGACATGATAAAATAAATAATTAAATAGTGTATTTTTTAATTCAAAATTACGTAGTTTTAAATTTGACAACAATTGAACAGTGATTTATTTTACATGTGATTCCATCCCCAATTTCAACGATATGAATGAATAAATTCATTTTTCCTCCTTACATTACGTATAAAAATATCACAAAAATGTTGTATTGCTACATGCTACTGCTACATCATAGGTTTACCATCTCAGTCGGAAAATGAACATAAGATGGCCTATCCGGAACAACATGCACATCAATATCACCTTCCAGCATTTTGAGAGCATATAAAATAGTAGGCCTAAAAGACACCATCAAATTGAGCACAAATAATCCCAACCATCACAAACCTCTCCATTATCAATCTTGGATACCCTGCATTCAACAGACAAGGATCCAACACTTGCTCTATCTTCCCACATTTGATCATCGGCCAAGCCCAGTCCGCGATAAAAAACCGAGACTTCGTGAAGTCGATCGCCTCCGTCCCGCACATGATCCCTGAATCACTATTCCAAAACTATACACATCGCTCTTTTCGGTCAGCTGCCCGTACAGGGCATATTCGGGGGCTAAGTAGCCCCGCGTCCCTACTATTTGTGTGGTGAGATGGGATTCGCCTTCTTTTTTTTTTTTTACTTTCAGGAATATCTTCAAATATTGTTCATGAAGATTTTGAAAGAGAAAAAGGGCACTTGACTAAGGTAACAATTGATCAACTCACAAATATTGAGTCAACTAGCTCTCAAAACATATTTGGTGATCTACTTCATAGAAAAAAGTTCAAAGTATGATGTTACTGTTACATATATATTTGTTTCATTTGAGCATTATACTCATATTTTATAACTTGGATGGTAGGCTCCTAAACAAAATGTGATTAGACCAATGAGCACACAACAAACATACATTTAAGAACAATTGCAGGTATCATGTTATATTAATTTCATTTCAATAAATATATATAGGATTACATTTACCATAAACTTTTAATGACACGGTAACTTGTTAATACTCCAACAATCATGGATCCAACCAAGAATCCGATTTTAACATGTTCTGAAAAAATCCGTGGGGGTATGATTCTGGTTAGTGTTTTTTTTTTCTTTTGTTATTAGATAAAAGTAAATGTGCACAAGAATGAAATATGTGTAGGAGTTTTATATAAATTATATTATATATATATTTTTCATTTATATAGAGGCCTATTGTTCTTCTATCTGTCATATCAAATTCGAATTCAAGTGAAATGTCATTTGAAGAACCATTATGCATGAGAGTGGAATATCCATCGTAATCCTCCGTATATTTCCCCGGACCTTTGCCTTCACAACAAATTGGACATGTAGCTGGTGAAATGAAGAAATATCTTGATTTTATATAAAATGATCCTATTGACATGATGAGAGGAAACAGTTTGTAACTTTGCCCAATCTATCCAAGGCGATGGAAAAGGTGAAGAAGTCCGAAAAGAAATCTTGCTTGAAGAAGTGAAGAAAACTTGTTTGTTGTAACTTAATGCTCATGTGCCTAATCATTTTTCTCTTTTGTCATGATTTCACAAATGATTTTGGATTTAGATATGAAATGATCTATTTGTGTAATTGTTGGTCCGGAGACGAGAGTCAGGTGTAGAAGGGGGGGGTTGAATACACCTGAGTACTGTTTCTTTTTCTCAAACCGAAGGACAACTGAGTTGTTTGGTGCAACTGATGAACAGTGCCAGATAATAACCTTCGTTCACGGGTCAGAGAGTGAGCCAACTACTGAGCTCTCCTACTGACTTTTGTCAGTACTTGAAACCTAGTCGAAAGCTTTAGTGCGGAATAGTGTGGGGCCCGAAGATTCGTCTCAGTTTGAAAAACGTGATTTTCACAAGTCAAATAGTTTTGGCTAGTGCGCTTTATGAATACGTTTTATACAAGATATGATCTTGTAATCAGTTTGTGTGCAATGCAATAAAATAGTAAACAACACAAGCAATTTTTAACGTGGTTCGGATACGCAAGATCCTACGTCCACGGTCCTGCTGAACAGGAGCTCTTGTTGATTAATCTGAGCAAGCCTCAGCAAGGAATCAGTGCACTGGACAGATCATTCTAAGTTATAGTCCTTAGCGACTTTTACAAATCAAACCGAGGTTTGAAGGGGATGGGAATTTCTCCAACTAGAAGAAGTTCTTACAATAAGAACAATCACTAAAAGTGAACTCCTTCGAATTTCTAAGCTATAGATATGACGTTGAGCTTAGCTAGAGAAGAGGGATCTAAAGAACTCTAGAGAGAAGAACTAAGAGTATTCTATTGAGCAAGTTCTTCGCTGGATTATCTTGAATGCGCTAGAGTGTTTGAGTGCTTGAGTGGTGATCGCTGTTTACACCAAATAATCCCGCAAAATTGCTAGACCAAGATTTAGTATAGCACGGAGTATCGAACACGGGGAACGAGTAATTCAAGCCTAAAAATCCTATTAATCGAGTTTTGGTTAGCTACCACGCAATTTTTGGGATTTTCTTATAACCTAAGAATGATGAAAGCAAGCAAGAATTTAACACAAAATTTACTTATGCAAATAAAAGCGGGTCCAAAGAAGATGATTCACACACACACACAATCGATCACATACATTAATTATTAATTAATCCACTTAAATCAATTAGTTGTAGGACACCATAATTAAACTGACATATCCCCTATTCCCCCTTAATTAATCGGTAATCGCCATGGTGGGCATTGAAACGACTACTTCTCTAAATTAGATGCAACCTACGTTGGTGGGCAATCAATAGATTTAACACCTAATCAGCTTTAAGAACTAAGGGAACCCAATTTAGGAGCCTACTCATATGGTGGGCATCTAATAGTCTCCTACCAAATTAATCCAATTGTCCTAAGAACAATTTGCTACTTATTTAGCCTAATCCCACGAGAAACGATGGAAGTACCAAATTAGCTATGAATTAAATTAAGTAGGGTGATCAAGCCTAGATTAATTAATCCAATTAATTAAACCTAGATTAATTCAGAACCTAAGTGATTAATTTTAAGCCCTAGTCTCACGAAATTAAAGTAGTGTGTGTTTCACATCTCGCCGGCCCCTAAAAAGAATTAGTTACGCATATCGGTTATGGACGAGAACACAAAACATAATGAAATTCAATAAATGATTATGCATGAACATTCTAACTAATTAATAGAAATTAAAATACTAAGTGCACGGAATTAAAATCTTAGAAATGCAAATTTCATAAATTAAAAACGAGGAAACTATCCATAAGCTAATTAAACGTAAACAATTAAAATCCGGAAAATTCAAAAGAAATGTTAACATATTATTTCTTCCAAATCAAACCAAAGTTCATGAATTAAAACAGGAAATGCAAACTTTAAATAGAGCCACCCCCTCGATCGGATTCTCCTAGGCGTCGGCGTCTGCTTGCTTGGATGATTCTTGCTTCGGCGTCGGCTTCAGTTTCTCTCTCTCTCAGTGTCGGCGTTGGATGGTGTAAAAGGATGATGAATTGGCAGAGTGGCTTCGGTGGTTCTTGGCCTTGGATAGTGAAGGAATGGAGATGGAAAAGAAAATGAAGTGAGATGATGATCTCTTCCCCCCTCAAGGTGTGTTTATATAACCTCGTTCCTTCCTTATTGGTCGAATGAATCATTAAGAGACTTAATGATAAAATCCCTTAATTTTCTCTCCTTAATTGATATGTGAATCAAATTAAGGATTGATTCCTCTTCCTTTCCTCTTCGGCGCAAATCAAGGGAGATATGAGACTGATTTCTTCCTTTTATTTCTCTCCTTCCCTATCGGTGCAAATCAAAAGAGATATGATTGATTTCTTCCTTTTTGAGCATATATTCCTTAAATCTCTTAACCGCCACCTCGACGCCTCGTCAAATGCCACATCATCAATAAGCACTGCAAAACAAACACCAAAACAAATCCAAACGCCACAAAATATGCCAAAATACACGGAATTTGGATAGTACAAAATAGACCTATCAAACCTCCTTACACTTAGAACATACTTGCCCTCAAGTATAAAGAAAAATATAAGTACTATCCAAATCCCGATCTTTCCCAAAGACTCCAGACTAATAAAACAAAACAAGGACAAAACAAGACACGGACAACAGATCAAGACTCAAACAAAAGGAAAAGAGGAACAACGAACACAGAAAGGAACGACACAATATACGAAAGAAGCAATACCAATCATATCCATAATCTCCGCACTCAATGAACTAGCAAAGCACGTCCAACCACGCAAATATGCATCTCAACAAACAAGTAGAATTGCAAATTTAAGATTAGGCACACAAATATCAATTTAGTCAAAAACCTAAGCAAACATGGATCATCCTCACGGTTCACTCGCCACTCTCTAATCTAAGTCCGGTCAAGCCACTCAAGAAAATATAGTTCATCCATCACGATAAAAGAGTGTCATAACTGCAATATCAAGGAGGTCTTTTTCTTCGATTGTAATGGGGCTTAGGACATAGACAATTTTTTGTTAGTAGGGGTCTTAGGGGTTCTAAGCTCCACAAAATGTATCAAGATGTCATGCATGCTATACTTGCTATAATTGAGATAATCAAAAACTGAAATTTAGTACCTACCACAAGATCATATCAACTGCTGCCAATTATTCGTAATCCTCAATGCTGCATTCTGTTTCGGATTTTTTTTTTTTTTTTTTTTTTTTTTTTTTTACAAGAAGCATTTGAAACAACATCATATTCAAGCAAACTTAGCCTATTTCTTTTCCTAGGTGCTGAACGAATTGACCATTCCAATAATAATTCTCAATTCCAAAATTATTTTGCACCACAATAAAATAGTAAGCATACTTAGTAGGTAATAAAGATATATCAATCTCAATTAAGCTTGTAAAACACACAATGATATGGAAAAAGAGAAGCTAAAAAGGCCTTGGTTTGTATATTTCTGACTAAATCAAAGAATAGGGCAAGACACAAATTAGGTCACTAGGGGATAATGCAAGGTAGGAAATATTGTCGCGGTTAAATGGCTCAATCCCTAATGCCTCCTATCACTTATCACAAATGACTCACTTTTATTGCAACTTCATGAACAAGCTCTCTCAATGAAATTAGTAGGAAGTGTCCTACTTTAATAGCTTAAATCTAATATAAGGAGTGTGTAAAATTCGATCCACAATTTACTTATTATTCCTCATCCCAGATCACATACAAATGTGCACCAAATCCTACTCTTCACAACAACTACAAGTTTGCATATTGAGACATAAAACACAACCAAACATGCTTAAATCAAGAACACAAGTGCATCAACAACTTCAATTTTTGGCATGCTTCGACGACACAAAAGAAAATGACGAGACAAAGAGAAACGAAGTAGAGACATCCCCCTCCTTACACTTAATCCCTTGTGTGCCCTCACACAAGAAAAGACAAAGCAAAAGACGGAGAACATGACAAAACACATAACAATAACACCTCCTTACACTTGATCGGTACAAACGAGCAAGTAAAAGAGAACGAAACAAGACACAACCACAAAAAACACATAAACACATGAAAAGAAAAATAAGAACAGAAAATAAAATGGGGAGAATGGCATCACCGATCGCCTGGAGGCGGAAGGCGAGAGAGAACCGTGCGCTCCAAATCATTAAAGCGTCGCCGAAGGCTGCAAGCTCACCATGCAACTAACTCCTCTGAGATCTTTTCTCCTTAAACTTAAGTCCACAACATTCTTCATAGCCTAGATATGGACACACAACACAAAAAACAAAGACCAAACAATAATAAAATCAAAGGAAATAAACGATAATGAACTCGGGTTGCCTCCCGATAGCGCCTTTCTTTAAAGTCTTTGGCTAGACCTCCTCTTAAAGGGTCAATCTGGTGGAGGTATGCATAGTGGAGTCACATCCACTACCTTGATCACCCTATGCAATCGCTTCCCACGGTCTTTATACCACATGGAATCATCACAGATCTCTTTATCCCTCATTTCTTTGGCATCCAAATCAGCAAATCCATGTGTGAGAGTGAGTTCCATCTTATCCTGCAACAAATGCGTCTCAAGATATTCTTGGACAAAGCTCTCAAAAACGTCAGTAGAAAGGGCATCTTCATTCTCATGATCATTAGGTTTCTTAAGTGCATTATCAATATGATGAACATAAATTTCATTATGATACTTAACACTTATGGAAACTTCATCAACATCAATCACTGCCCTAATAGTCTTCAAAAATGGCATACCCAACAGAACACCCGCAGTACCCTCAACTTGCCTATCATTAGTATCTATAACATAGAAATCAGCAGGATAGACAAAATTGTTGATTCTGACTAGCATGTTCTCTAGTAAGCCTATAGGTGCAATGCATGATCTATCAGCAAGTTGTATAATCACTCGTGTAGACACCAACTCAACTCCAGTTAATTGATTATACACAGACAACGACATAACATTGATTGATGCACCTAAGTCACACATAGCCTGCTTAACCATCACATTTCCCATAAGACAAGGTAAAATAAACATACCTGGGTCTACACACTTGGTGGGGAGCATCTTCTGGATGATTGCCGACACCGACGTATCCATCAATACATTCTCGGACTGCTGGATTTTACTCGCTATGAAGTATTTGACAAATTTCCCAAATTGGGGAATCTTCACGGCTTCGAGGAAAGGTATGTTGATTTCCAGCTTCTCGAACAACTTCATATAATCCATGTATTCCTTGTCCGGTGTCCGTTCCCTCTCCAATACCTCAGGAAACGGTGGAGGTATAGCGTTTTAGGGTGCATGCCGGGACAGATCGACCATCTTTGCTTGCGCGTAACTTCATCGGTAAAATTCCCGCAACTCGTCAAGTCTTTACGGGCGGTCCGACCTTCTCTGCGTCGCCGGCTCTCCATCGGCCCGATTCTCGTAATTCCGTCGGGTTTGTTTGGGCGGTTCGACCTTCTCTCGTCCGTCGAATACTCGGTCCGGGTCGGCTCAATGGCCGTTCTCGCTGCAGATCTAATATTTTGGGGACTCGCTTTCGGTGTTGGTTCGGACAACTCTTTTCCACTCCTCAACATGATGGATTGCAACTATGGGCGACGAATTTGGGCCGAGTCCGAGAAGGTAATTGCCCTCGATTTGCCTTCATTTCATCTAGCGAAGTGGTCATCATAGACATTTGCTTGGTCAGATTTTCCAAGACATCTTGTTGCTCCCACTTCAATTGTTGCACTTCTCTCTTCACGGCTTTGAGCTCATCATGATTTGAAGTTATTTCATTCTGCATCTGCTTCTGATATGCAATGACATCTTTTTGAGAAACAATAATCTCGCACATTATTCTTCAAGCATAGAGGATCCTTGATCGGCTTGGTCGGGTGGAGGCATGATTGACATTTTCGGCTTCAATGCCATTTGATGCGAAGCTCGGTAAGGTTGCTCTATACCGAGGGTAGGTGTCCGATCTAAATTGTCATAGCAGTGGATGAGTTATTGTACTTGACTTTGTGGAAATTCAACGTGCTTGTGTGTTCGGGCACCTTGCTCTCCATCAATTTCCTGCTCGAGCTCAGTCTTCTTTTTACCGTACAAGCTAATTTGACTTACGCTAGCCCTAGCATTCGGATTAGGGTTGGACTTGCGACAGTAATTCCCCTTGACTTGCCTTCATCTCTTGAATTGAAGAATTCAACTTGGAAATCTGCTTGGATAAATTCTCGACAGTGCTTTGATTATCCCTCTTTGTCTGATTATTCTCCTCTTGCATTTGTTGTTGATAGGAAATGGTACTCTTCTGAGAAGTAATCATTTCAGCCATCATTTTCTCCAACGGGCCTGCTCGGTCCGTCCGGCCAGACGGACCAGTCTGCGCTGAAATTGATGCGGGAATTGCCTTTGATGTGGAGGTATGTAGGGTTGTTGAAACCCTTGTTGCTGCAGTGGCTGATATTGTTGATGATGGTATGTAGGTTGTTGGAATGATTGTAGTGGAGGATTCCTTGGCGGTTGTGGCTCTTGGTCATCTTGTCTCCACCTTAAGTTCGGATGAACCTTGTTCTGTCCATTCCAATTGCCAGCTGCATTAACATCCTCGCCTTGACATTGCAAAGATGTGTGCCCTCTTTGACCACATGCACCACATGTGTGATCATCCATTGTGCGCGCAGATGAAGAGGAAGAGGAAGGAGGATTCCTCTCCTTGAATAGACGATCCAATTTGTCTTCGAGTTGGCTGAACTTCTCCTCCATTTTTAGCCCAACTTTCATATCAAGATCATTTAGAAAGTCTCCACTCGAAAGATTCATGATTTCCTTTGCATCCTTGGTCCTTTGTATTGCGATGTAGACTCGGCAAGGCCTTCAATGATTGCCTTTGCATCAGTGTAGTAGCTATTAGCAAAGCTACCCTTCAATCCGACATTCACCATGGTTTTAGACTCATCTGTCATTCCTTGGTAGAAGCATTGCAGCAGATCCACATCAGAAAAACCATGGTTTGGGCAGCTATCAATTAGCTTCCCAAATCGCTCCCAGTATGCTCCAAAGGACTCGTCAAGCTCTTGAGTAATTCCGGAAATCTCCTTTTTGAGTACATTCGTCTTGGATTGAGGAAAATACTTGTCCAGGAATGTCTGACGCATCTGAGCCCAAGTAGTGATCGACCTAGGCCGAAGTCCGGAAAACCATGCACGAGCTCCATCTTATAGAGTAAAAGGGAATGCTTTGAGCTTGAAAGCATCCAAATGACCTTGTCTGTGCAGATCACAGACCTGATTGAATCCCTCTAGAAAAGAAAAAGGGTTTTCATTCAGCTTCCCGTAAAACTTTGGACATGCCGCGACCGCATTCGACTTCACATCTATCCGCTCCGTGGTAGTTATGTGGATTGGTCCGGGCAAGTCCTCTCCCAAGTTCCTCGAACTCCGAGTTCATCTTCATATTGGCTCTTTCTTCTTCGACCATGTTTCTTTCTTCGATTCGTAATTGTTGTCTTGGGAATATGGGTGCATCGACCTGTCGGACCGATTTCAGACTCTGACTCACTGGTTCTGTCCTCTGTCTGATCAGTCGGACCTGGTTCTGCTCTTGACAACACCGGTTGCTTCTGCAGCTTTGTTGCCTTCCTATTCCTTTTCGCAGTCTTTTCTATTTCTGGATCAAAGTGTAGAAAAGGGCGGGAAGACCTGCTCATGCAACACTTAAAAAGCACAAAAGATCATTAGGAAAAATAAGCTTAAATAAAACACCGTTCCCCGGCAACGACGCCAATTTGGTGATCGCTGTTTACACCAAATAATCCTGCAAAATTGCTAGACCAAGATTTAGTATAGCACATGTATCGAACACAGGGAACAGAGTAATTCAAGCCTAAAAATCCTATTAATCAGAGTTTTGGTTAGCTACCACGCAATTTTTTGGGATTTTCTTATAACCTAAGAATGATGAAAGCAAGCAAGAATTTAACACAAAATTTACTTATGCAAATAAAAGCGGGTCCAGCAAGGTGATTCACACACACACACAATCGATCACAGACATTAATTATTAATTAATCCACTTAAATCAATTAGTTGTAGGACACCATAATTAAACTGACATATCCCCTATTCCCCCTTAATTAATCGGTAATCGCCATGGTGGGCATTGAAACGACTACTTCTCTAAATTAGATGCAACCTACATTGGTGGGCAATCAATAGATTTAACACCTAATCAGCTTTAAGAACTAAGGGAACCCAATTTAGGAGCCTACTCGTATGGTGGGCATCTAATAGTCTCCTACCAAATTAATCCAATTGTCCTAAGAACAATTTGCTACTTATTTAGCCTAATCCCACGAGAAACGATGGAAGTACCAAATTAGCTATGAATTAAATTAAGTAGGGTGATCAAGCCTAGATTAATTAAACCTAGATTAATTCAGAACCTAAGTGATTAATTTTAAGCCCTAGTCTCACGAAATTAAAGTGGTGTGTGTTTCACATCTCGCCGGCCCCTAAAAAGAATTAGTTACGCATATCGGTTATGGACAGAACACAAAACATAATGAAATTCAATAAATGATTATGCATGAACATTCTAACTAATTAATAGAAATTAAAATACTAAGTGCACGGAATTAAAATCTTAGAAATGCAAATTTCATAAATTAAAAACTAGGAAACTATCCATAAGCTAATTAAACATAAACAATTAAAATCCGGAAAATTCAAAAGAAATGTTAACATATTATTTCTTCCAAATCAAACCAAAGTTCATGAATTAAAACAGGAAATGCAAACTTTAAATAGAGCCACCCCCTCGATCGGATTCTCCTAGGCGTCGGCGTCTGCTTGCTTGGATGATTCTTGCTTCGGCGTCGGCTTCAGTTTCTCTCTCTCTCGGTGTCGGCGTTGGATGGTGTAAAAGGATGATGAATTGGCAGAGTGGCTTCGGTGGTTCTTGGCCTTGGATAGTGAAGGAATGGAGATGGAAAAGAAAATGAAATGAGATGATGATCTCTTCCCCCCTCAAGGTGTGTTTATATAACCTCGTTCCTTCCTTATTGGTCGAATGAATCATTAAGAGACTTAATGATAAAATCCCTTAATTTTCTCTCCTTAATTGATATGTGAATCAAATTAAGGATTGATTCCTCTTCCTTTCCTCTTCGGCGCAAATCAAGGGATATGAGACTGATTTCTTCCTTTTATTTCTCTCCTTCCCTATCGGTGCAAATCAAAAGAGATATGATTGATTTCTTCCTTTTTGAGCATATATTCCTTAAATCTCTTAACTGCCACCTCGACGCATCGTCAAATGCCACATCATCAATAAGCACTGTAAAACAAACACCAAAACAAATCCAAACGCCACAAAATATGCCAAAATACACGGAATTTGGATAGTACAAAATAGACCTATCATTGAGCGTTTTTCCCTTTTGATTTCCCGTGCGTAGAGCTCGGATTTTCTTCTCTATTTATAGTCGTGACTCATGCATTTGCCCGTTGGAGAGGACGATGCCACGTGTCACAAACTTCCAAAGAAAACGACCATATATTCGAATTGTTGCAGCAGAGTGGTTGATCACTGTTCATGAGAGCAGCTTTAGTTGGTCAGAGCAGATAATGCGTTGACGACTTCTCATTGGTCGAGGTTTGTGGTAGGTGAGATGTGTCAGACATCGGAGTTGACTCTCACTTATCCTCGTATGATATTCTGCTGACTTTCGAGTGACATTAATAGCTGGTTCGTTTCCTGTTGGATATAGTAGACTTGATGCAGTCTCTATCTTCTTCGTCTGAGTTGGCTGATAAGATATTCTACTGAGTGTAATCAGCTGTTGACTCCGAATGTACTGAGCTTTGTAAGGTTCTTCTACTGATGTTTGTCAGCTGATACAATGTCTTCTACTGAGGTGAAGATCGGCTGATGACTTAAGAACACAAGCTCTTATAATGATGACGTGGGGTTTTGGAAAGTAACTTCCTACTGAAGATCAGTCCAACATTTTACCCCTTACAGGACATAGACACGAAAGATAGAAAATTAAAATAGTCTAGCCTATTACATTATCTAATCCTATCGACACTACACTACTGATATCAGCTGGGTTTTGGGATCTTCAATTCCATAGTATACTTACTACGATTTCCCCCAATATTATTTTAACCCAATGATCTGCTGAGTATCATCTACTGACTCATAACCCAATAATTTCCCCTAATTGATGATGCCAAAACCTCTATAATCTAAGATCTAAACTACTAATATAAAAAGACTTCAGTTAAAAACTGAGCAAATAATTTAAGGAAAAAATTAGCAGCTAATCAGATAGGCACATCAGAGAAACGGTTATGTGTGAGTGTGTGTCACATCACTTCAATGATCAGTTGTGATAAACATAACACAAACAAAAGCCATAAGACAATGAGTAATTGTCTGGCCAGAAGAAGGAACTGTTATAAATATGAGATGAGTTACAGAGTTCCTATCTTCTATACTTAAGATGAGAAGACTACTGCTAACGTCTGAACTTCTTCGTCTTGCTCTTGAAATCAGTAGACTTGTCAGCAGGAGGATCCAATCCATAATACTTGTAGATTCTGGCGCGAAAGGTTTGGATATCCTCGAGATCACTTGGCAGTTGGGAACTGAGATCATGATGTCGTGCTGCTGCGTCGACCTCGTCTTCAATCTCCTTGGTGCATAAAACACCACGAGTGGTCCTGGGAGGAGGTACTCTTCTGAATGCAGGAGCAACTAATGGCAGTTTCTCCTTGGCAAGTATCATATGGACCTGTGCTCTGAGTCTGGCGTTAGATTGATGAAGGAATTCATCGAAAAACTGATTAGCCGGAATCTCAGTAGGGTAGCACTGATACACATAGTACCCTTTGATGAACTCGATCTTGAGTTCCTCCCATTCCTCGTTCAGATTCCATGTTATCCACTTGTCTACATGGCGGTGAGGAGTTTTCTTCTGATATGTGGCTCTCAGTCCACCTCGCCTGTAGTATTTGGACGACCTTGGTATCTGTTTCTTCCAGTCAAAGACTGGTTCACTGGCCATCTTGTCAGTAACTTCGATGATCTTGGCCAGATCTTCCAATCTTTTCTTTTCTCTGAGGGCAGCTGCTCTAGTGTCTCCTCTCCGGAGATTCAGTCCTTGCAGCGTTACCTCCCAGGTGGCTCTTTCCTCCGCCTCCTGCTCAGGTGTTAGTTTAAAAACATCTGACATCCTCTGAGCGAGGGGAATGTTGTCTGTATCGGAGAGAACCTCAACATCAGCTGACTGCTGAGTTTTCTTCTTCTGAGCATCCAGAAGCTTTTTGGCTGCGCCCTTAGCAATTTTGCCAACAGGCTTCCTGGGCTTCTTAGCCTTCTAGATCTCTTCTTCAAGACGATGTTCAAGGTCGAGCTGATCCTGTAGTTGCGAGCAACTCTTTTGTCTAACTCCTCCTGCTCCGCTTTAGATCGGAATTTGGGCACCGGGGAAGGCGGTGGAGTAACATCAGTAGCTTTCTCCTTCCCCGGCCTCTGCGGTGGCAGTGGTTCATCGTCTTGATCGTCTTGGTCCACATACCTCGCGACCTCCTCAATGTGCTGAGCTGAGGAAGATCCTCCGGTCTGCTCGGGCACCTGAGTCAGGACTATTTCGGGATGGGGTGCTGAGCTGGTTCCAGCTGGCTCAGCTGAACTTTCCCCCTCGGCAAAAGTTCTTGCCTCAGATTCCTCCCTTTCGACGACCTGAGCCTCCGCCTCACTCTTATCACCTCCTTCTTCCTTTCCTTCTCCTTCCCCCTTTTTGGCATCATCAGCCAGGGAGAGGCGAGTGCGGATGACTACTACTTCCTTCTCAAGATTGAAGAGAATAGATTTAATGGAAGTAGCGGTGGTCTCGAAGTCCTTGACTGCATTGCAGTAATGCTCCCAATCCCTCTCTTGATCAGCACGAATTTGCTTGATTTGTGCTCCTGTCTCCTGTCTTAGTTTCAGGAGGGACTCGTCATGGGAAGCTGTCATTTCAGCTTGGATGAGCTTGAGGGCCTCCGCCTGATTGGTTATAGCTTTTTGTACGCTGGAGGTGGCCATTTTATTGCGCTCATTCATCGCTGTCTGGACAGTAGCGAGGCTCTGAGTCAGTTGCTCAGAAAATGTCTTATGCTGTTCTTTGAGTAGCTGCTGACTCTGAGCGGCTAAGTCCACTTTCTGAGTTGTGATGACGGCCTCGACTATCTCCTGGATATTGATAGATGGAGTAGGAGCTTCGGTGACCTTCTTCACCTCACTGACAAGCTTGTCAACTGTCTCGGTTTGAGACTTGGTGTACTGAGCCCATTTCACATGTACGTCCTTGGCTAGGAGACGATTCTTGTCTCCTTGCTTTCTGATGGCTCTGTTGACAGACTTGGAGGACACATAACTTATGGGTTGAGCTTGATATGAGCTGGTTCCGAGCCTCTGCTCAGAAGCTGCGAGTTGTTGCTCTCGACTACGCTTTGAGGCAACTGGGACATCACCTGATGTCGTCGGTAGTGGTGATTTGCCCTTCTCGCTGGGAGTTTTACCCTCAGCAGATCCTCCCTGGTCTGCTTCCTTGGGTGCCTGATCCACATCATCGTTATTATCATTATTATCGTCGTGATGATGGGATGGCTGCGATGGGCTGCTGACGTGTTGTTCTGAGGATCTTAAGCTGAGAAGATAGAGTATAGCGGCTCTCAGATCCTCGAACGATGCTAGGTCAGCGAGTTCTCCAAACCCGATAGCTGACTGAAGGCTTTGCTCCTCTGTCAGTAAGGACAATGCTGACTGAGTCATTATGAGCTCTTCGAGTATATCCCAACTCAAGAATCTCAGCAGCATCTGTGTCCTCGCCCTTATCGCGATATCGACCAGATCCATATGATCAGCGATTTTCGGGATCTGTGCCGATACTTCTCCTGTAGCTCAGAGACGAGCCGACTGGATGGTCGTACACTCAGGAGATGTTTCCACAGTCGGTTCGACCTTATCCGACTGTGTCTCTTAGGAGCTAATGCCCTGGACTTTATCTTTCAGCGTGGCACCTTCAATGCCTGTGTCCGTTTCTAATATGTTCTCCTCTTGAGTAGGTGGGGGAGAAACAGGCTTTGCTGGAGCCACAGACGCTCCAGCCTTAGTGAGCCTTTTCTTCTTGGGTGGGTCGGTACGAGGGGGCAGGTCAGTCGTGATCCTCTTCTGTGCGGCTGGCCCTCGTCCGACCGACTTCTCAGCAGCGGCACTTGTTTTAAACTTTATGAGCTTGCTGTCGAAGTATCATGAATCAACAAAGGCTACATGATTCGATACCGAGTCTTCGATCAATATGGACATCTTCGTCCCATACAGCAGTTTGCCCACACTTATCAGCCTTCTCTCTCCGGAGGGTGTGGCGACAAACTTTTGTGCCTGAGCCTTAAGCTCAGCCACGTAGTATTCGGTCCAGTTAACTTGGACACCATCTTCTATGATCATCATCAGCTGAAGACGCGGCTTAGACAATTGATCGAAGGAACCGGCGGAGCTCATCAGTATATGTGTGACGATGTAAGTGAGTCCGCGGTACTCAGGTAGAAGCTGGTTCTTTGGCAGTGCGGATTTGAACGTAATGTCATCTCTGCCGCAGAACCGGTGGACATAGGAGTTTAGCTCCTTCTCCTTATATCCAACTGGGGATATTTCGTGGGCCGGAAGGTTGAATAATTCTTGCAATGCGGCCCGGATATCGATGTCATGGTGATAGGACTCCCACTTCTGAGGGGTCACCTCCCTCATGTAAGCGAATTGGGATACTTCGCCGTCTGTATCCTCAACGGATCTCCAGTTGAAATAAACCTCCGCAACTTGTCGAGGAAGATATGCCTTGGGATGCTTCGTGACAAGAAGCTCGAGGCCTGAAGCTTCCAGAGCCGTATAGATAGGCTCAAGGTATGGAAGCTCAGCCTGATGGAGAGCCATCGTCGGCTCGAACTGGATTCTGGATTTGATGATCTCATCAATGTTCGGTGGATTCATTACAATTGCCATGAATATCTGCAGAAAACTCGTTAGCACTTGAAAATAGAGTAAGTCAGTAGAGTTTTAAACAGAGAGAAGTGAAGATTACCGTATACAAAAAGCTTGAGAGAAATGCAAAGCAGTTAATAGTGACGAAAATGAATGCAGAAAGCTCGAGTATACAAATGGCGAAAAAGATAGATTAGAGAGATGATCGAGAGATTTTATAAGATATGCATATCAATCGGTTTTGATCCAACGACTGAAATTCAATCTCGCGTTTTAATGACGACTGTGATTTGATGTTATAAACGGAATGATTACTTAAGCCGCCTCTAACCTAGACCCACGTAGGAATTGCGCAGATAAGGTAAGGTGAGAAGACATGCATTAAATGCGCTGCAGGCAGCATTAAAGTCTAAGTCTTTTAAATGAGAACGGTTTCCTACTGACTTAAACCTTAAAAATTAATGGCTGGAAATAAATGCTCATTAACTACTGAGTGCAAACGACTGATATATTAAATGCGAGCATGCTTCTGATAAAAGTTAAGTATATAAAACTACGCAAACCTCTTCAGCTGACTTTACGATCAGCTGGTTACCGTTTAGACTTAGGAGGACATATGATGTGCTGATGACCACGTTCCCCACTATCGTGTATTGTCCGATTCACCCAAATCGAATCAAGTACCGAGTCTTCGACTTGTCGTCTTGTTTCCTACACTTGAGTACTGTTTCTTACTACTGACTCGATTCAGTAGGATCCAGTAGACCTATCTCAACTGATAATTCTCTGAATCTGTTCTCAGCTAGTGGTTTGGTCAGTATGTCTGCCCTTTGCTTGTCAGTATGGATTTTTTCCATTCTGATGTCCTTCTTTTCGACATGGTCTCTGATGAAGTGGTGTCGGATATCCACGTGCTTGCATCTCGTATGGAGAATTGGGTTCTGAGTTATGGCAATTGCACTGGTGGAATCGCAGTAGATGGACACTTCATCCTGAGATATACCATAATCTCGCAGTTGTTGTCGAAGCCAAAGGATCTGGGCACAACAACTTCCAACAGCCATGTACTCAGCTTCAGTAGTGGACATTGCCACTGAATGCTGTTTCTTTGAGAACCAAGATATCAGCTTGCTGCCTCGGAACTGACACGTTCCAGAAGTTGACTTTCGATATATCCTGCATCCTGCATAATCAGCATCAGAATAACCTATCAGTATCAGATTATCATCAGCAGGATACCATAACCCTGCGTCAGGTGTTCCCTTTAGATATCGCAGAATCTTCTTTGCTGAGTCCATATGACTTCGCTTGGGATTCGTTTGAAATCTTGCACATACACCTACAACATAAGTTATATCAGGTCTGCTTGCTGTTAAATATAATAAAGAACCAATAATAGCACTATAATCAGTTGAGTTAACAGAAGCTCCTTCTTTGTTTAGATCGATTTTAAAATTTGTATTCATGGGGATCTTTACTGGCTTGCTCGAGTCGCAGCCAAATCTCTTCAGGATTGTCTATTGTAAATGATCAATTGGATTGTAATGATAAATGTGCCAGTGTTTTCAATATTTTTTGATCATATTATTCTCATTAAATAATTAATGTTTGATTTAGTTAAATATTTAAGTTTTTTAATGCAGAGTGGTTCAAGAATCCAGCCTTCAATAGGGTTAGTCACTTTAGCAAATAAAGTGCATCTGACAACTTGTAACTCTACCAACTCATGAAATTTTCACATCAGAGGAGAATCATATGAGGAGCAAAACAATACTTCCTCCGTTCTCTTATAAATAGCTTAATTCTTTTGAACACGGATTTTAAGAAACTTCATTTTAATTGTTTAAATTGTGTGGTCCACTATTTTATTAACAACACTAACGGCATGTGAAATTATGACAATGAAATTTTGTATTAACTTTTAGTCTTTTTTATCAATTTTTTAATCCTTTCAATAGAATATTTTTATAAAACTAACAATGAAATTATTAATAAGTAAGGTGTCTGGGATATTGCCACCAATGAACCAAAAACGAAATTGTGGGAATCTGAACAGGGAAAACAAGTAAAGCTGTCAAACTGTACAGACTTGCAAAATCAAACTAGGAATGAAAATTTCAAAATACTCCTCAAATGAAATTCAAATTTCATTTAATTTCCAAATATTTAAGTTCAAGTGAAATTCAAATTTCCCACCTAGACAGAGGGCATTCCTATAAATACGAGAAGTTCTCCAACAAGTTGAAACTACAAATCATCATAATGGTGGGCAAAAAATATTCTAATTGATGATGAGAAAAATGCAATAGTTTAATGGTTACTTCAAAACTCCAAGAACGGGAAGCTATTGACAGGCAAGATGCAGAAAGCTCAGGTGAAGTTCAACACCTCATCGCGGACAATCCGGCGTCTTTGAGCTGCAGCAAAAGAGCAACAATTCAACGGTCAAGCTATATATTTAAAGAGTAGAAAGCCAAATGCACCTAGAAGAAAATGAGTCATAATTGATTTGAAATTGGTCCAAAGCTTGGATCTACAAAAGAGAACAACAATCAGGAAACTTGCAAATGAAATAAATTGTGGTCAGACTATTGTTTGGAAGTGGGTAAAACAAAATTCGATCAAAGCAGTTTTGCCCCCACCTAGACAGGGACTGCTCCTCGACCGCGTCACAAGCCCCCTTTTCTCCGCTCAAAAACAGTTTTGTCCCTACATCTTTATCGATTTCCTTAGTAAGTGACGGGGTTTGTAGTGGAAAGACAAGAAGATCGTCGGACATGGAGCCGAATTTCATCACGGCGGCACAAATGTTTGTAGATTTAAATTTTCTGTTCGTGGAGGGGAGAGAAGGAGGAGATTTCTATGTTTGTCGGCAGGTGAAGTAGAGATAGAGTACTACTCACTCCGTTTCACTCCATTTGTCCTATTTCTTTTCGGCACGAAAATTAAGAAAATTATTTTTTATGTGTAAAGTAAAATAAAGTTGTGGGGTCCATTTAATATGTTAGAGAAGTATTTTAATTGAAAAAGAAAATTAGACCAATAGAGTAGGACAACCAAAAAAAAAATGAGACCAATGGAATGGGATGAAGGGAGTATTATTTTAGGATAAATAAATTATTATTAAACATTGATTAAAAGTTAATTATTTACTGTTTTAGCTGTAGGCCATTTATAAGGGAACAACCAAATTGGAAAATTAGGCTATTTATAAGGGAATGGAGGGAGTATGTTCAATTTCTTCACAAAACACACCAAAATCTAACTATATAGATTACGGTTGTTCTATAAAGGAAACAACAAAAAAACGAGTTAAGGGCTAACAACTTTTGTCATTTCTTTTTTTTTTTTTTTTTTTTTTTTTGTTTTTTTTGTTTTTTTTCACATATATTGGAATTAGACCTGCTATAAAGCTATAAACGTGGGTATCTCAGTTTTCATAGTAGGGCCCACGGCCCAAATTAAAGCTATGAAATAAGTTACAGGTAAATAAAAATTGGAACTAGCACAATTTCAGATCTTGATAAAGCTACTCTGAATCAATTGGCAAGAGGTTAATGATTGCGCAAAATGCTTAAAGAATTTCAAGCAGCCCCTCTTAGTTAAAGAAGGTGGTTACAACAATCTCAAATCCTCATAAATCCTTTCATAGAGAAAATATCGATTTTGATCTTACAATGTGACATTTGTTCGATTTTTGTCGTGTTCGATTTTGGTCATATAATGTTATAAAGTATTTGATTTCAGTCTTATAACTTTACAAAATGTCTAATTTTAGTCCTCCGACGGAATATGTCGAAAAGAAAAAAGCCCGTAAATTATACTCCCTCCGTCCCATTATTTATGTCCCATTGGGACTGGGCACGGTAATTAAGATAGTGGAGGTAAAGGTGTAAAGTTGTGGTGTAAAAGTATAAAGGAGTAGGGTCCACTTGCTTAGATTGATTGTGGTCCACTCATTTATTTCCTTATTTGGTATGAAACATAAATAATGAGACAACAAAAAAAGGCAAGTGAGACATTAATAATGGGACGGAGGGAGTACTTTTCATTGGAGTAATAAAATAAGACATTTTATAAAGTTTCGGGATAAAAAACAAACACTTTTATTATTAATAAGAGTTTGATTTTAGTTATGCAATGTAGCCTCTATCCATTTCTGCGTTTTGCAAGTTTTAAAAGTATTTGTTTTTTGTCCGGAAACTTTGCAAAATGTCTTATTTTAGTCATCCGGCAAAAGATGTAGTTCACGTGCCTTTTTATGTTCAATAATTTCCGTCGAATATGATTTAAATTGTACATTTTATAAAATTATAAAACCAAAATGAGACACGACAACTTGAAAGTACCAAAATCAGACAAAGAACGTATTACATAATCAAAATCGATATATTCTCCCTTTTCACATCAATACGAACAGTACACTCCATTCATTGCGGGCAAAACCGTAAATCCAGCTTATTGACACGAACACGCGTATATAAATTCCATTGAAATGTCAATGAAGTCGCTGAAAAAGATCCAAGTGATTAATATATTTTGACCTTATCAATAGAGCAAAAGAAGCCTTATTTATGTCCTACCATAGTCACACAAAAAATCGTTTCACTAAAATTTATTTTGTGTTGTAAATATATTTTATATATATACTTACCATATATTGTAATGACCATGTAAACCCTAAAAGCTCATGAACTCATCTTATACTCTATAAATAGATGTCTCCACCCTCATAATAAGATACATCTATTTTCTGTCTTCTCTATTATTCTCTCATTTCATATAGTTTATAACACGTTATCAGCACGAAAACGCTCTTATCTCTAAAGAAGATATCCTCGAATCGAAGGGCTAAAGCACGATCTGACTAGTTTCATTCGATCCTTCTCGCTGTAAGCTTTCTCAAGCTTGTTTATATTATATTCGATTCTCATCAAATTGCCGAGATGGATTAGAGTATTAATTTTTTTTATATAGTCGATTATAGCATGATTTCTTGGATGGATGTATGTCTATATGGAAAAGTGATTTTTTTAGTATAATAATTATATTGCTACACGCTTTCCAACGCACTTACATCATAAACAAATTTGTTATAATTCATAAAATTGTCGTGAACTCTATTTTGTGGATATAAGGTATAATATTTTTTTTATACATATTTTGTTTCGATTAGAATGCATATCTTATATTGCCGAATTGTTTGCAATTGTTTACATACGTTTTTATTTATTTATTTATTTATGTTAAATGTAGATTGTTGCTCCTGAAGTAGCACAATCAATATTCTTGAAGAATATTACATGCTCTTGAAGAACATTTACAATCAATATTTCTATGTACGTTTTTATTTATTTGTTTGTTTATTTAATGTTTTAATCCATATTGTTGCTCCAGAAGTAGCACAATTCATATTCCTGTAGAATATCACATGCTCTTAACAAGCAACTCAAAATTATTTGTTGAAATTTAATGATTGCCCCAGAAGTAGTACAATTTAATATTCTTGAAGAATATTTCACACTCTTGAAGAGTTATTAATATTATCTATGTATTTACTATATATCTCAGTTTTTTCTCTCTCTCCTACATACTGTATAATATTTATATCTATATATACATACAATCTTAATTTGGTGCTCCTGAAGCAGCACGCAATTAATATTCCTGAAGAATATTATGTACTTTTGACGAACAATTCATATAATATGGCATATTGATGGACGAATCTTGGTTCTTGAATTATTATTTTTGTTGCTCCCGAAGTAGCACAATTGATATCCTCAAACAACATTATATGTTCCTAAAGAGCCACTGGGTTTCTCGAAAATATTAGCCTTTCGCCTGAATTAGTTTAATATATACTAAAATTGTTCCTTCTGAAGTAACACAATTTGTATTCCTGAAGAATACTATATATTTTTAAAGAAAAATTCAAGCTCTTGATTTTGGCAAATGTTATATGTTCATACTCTAATTGTTGCTCTTGAAGTAGCACAATTATCTCTACATATTCTTGGAACAACTAAAACTTGTCATTTTGAAATTATATATCACAACAACCATACTTTAATTGTTGCTCTTGAAGTAGCACAATTAATATTCTTGAAGAATATTACATGTTCCTAAAGAACAATGTATATTTAAAGTATTACATAATTATATGGAGTGGTAGCAAGAGCTCCTCTATGATTGACAACTGCATTTCCAACATCCTATTGTAGGTTAATTTTTTTTTTCAAGAATAGATGTGAGACCCGGTAAATCTCAAAATTTGCAATTTCATTGATTTCACTTATCGTGAAACTAAATTGTTGCTTTGTAAGTAGCACAATTATATTCCTGAAGAATGAACATAATGTGATATTAACATTACCATCACATGTTTGTGGAAATGCCTCAAATATAGTATTTTTATATATTATTTAACTTTTTCTCCTGAAGTAACATCATTTATATTCTAGAAGAATATTAAATGCTCTTAAAGAGCAACAGTATTTATGTCTTGTTGACATCAATGAAATCTTGATATCGATGTTCATTTATCAATAAGAAGCATCAGGGAGATGCTCAATCTACAGGTCGAGACAATTATTAGTTCAACCAAAGTCTTTTGATTCTAACTCCATCTTTAGGCATAGGTTGATTTCATCAAGTACTTTTGTACACAATTATTCACTTATCATCTTCAGGAGGAATTTGGAGTGATATGTTCTATTTTGTATTCCGCGGACTTCTATCTCTTAGCACCAATAAATCTCTCACGCTTCAGGCATAGGGAGATAATAATAGAATGAAACGAAGCATCCCAGCAGGATTGCGTAAAGATATTATTACTTGTCATCCCTAAAGCTCGATACGAGTAGATGCATTTTAAACCGCAAGATTTTAAAATCTAGTGCATCGAACATCATTAAAGGCTCCCGAAGAGCTTGTATCATTCTATCAAATGATACTAAATTAACTATTAAACATGCCCTTTACTCTAGTAACTCTAGAAGACACTTACTACGTTTTAATGATATGCAATGGATAACATATTGAAATTATATAAGCAGGTAGTGATTCTTTTGTATTTAGCTGGAAGCTAACACAAGAAAAGTTATCGCACTACCACCTTGAATGTATTACACATTCATAAAAACAAGTGAGACAAAACATGTCATGAACCGGAAGTTCAAAAGAGCTTTATGCTTTGACATGATAAGTTTGGACATCTGCAAGCAACTATGACGCGCAACATAATTAAAATTCATATGGGCGCTGCAGAGAGATCCTGAAGAATCTCTTGATACACTTTGATTTAAGTGGGACTAGTGAATTAAAGCAGTTACCACAGAGTATTTGTAGTTTGTTTGAATTGCAAAACCTTTTGTTAAAAGGGTGCTCTCTAAAAAAGATTCCGGTGAAAATTGGAGATTTAGTTCACTTGAGGCATCTTGATTTAAATGGGAATAGTGGATTAAAGCAGTTACCACAGAGTATCTGTAGTTTGGTTGAATTGCAAAACCTCTTGTTAGAAGGGTGCTCTCTAAAAGAGATTTCGGGGAAAATTGGAGATTTAGCTCACTTGAGGCACTTTGATTTAAGCGGTAATAGTGAATTAAAGCAGTTACCTCAGAGCATATGTAGTTTGGTTGAATTACAAACTCCTTTGTTATCCGAATGCTCTCTAAAAGAGATTCCAATGGCTAAAGAGACTCCAAGCCTGCTTCTTAGAAATTGGAATCGATCTCTTGGTAGTGCCTTGGTGAATATATCCGCTAGTTGTTCCTCTGTCGGACAATACTTCATTTCGATATGCCCCTTATCTTGGACGTCTCTGATAAAGTGATACTTGATATCAACATGCTTTGTGCGATTATGCTGAACTGGATTTTTAGCCATTGCGATAGCTGATTTGTTATCGCAATAGATTTCTATCGCATCTTGATTTTCTCTCATGTCTTCTAGTATTCTCTTTAGCCATATAGCTTGACATGCTGCTCTGGATGCTGCTACATACTCAGCTTCTGCTGATGATAGTGCAACAGAGTCTTGCTTCTTCGATCCCCATGAGAAGATGGCTGAACCGAGTGTGAAGGCATAACCGGAGGTGCTTTTCATGTCATCCTTAGATCCTGCCCAATCACTATCAGTGTATCCGCAAAGTTTGAAAGATGAGCTTGGTGTGTACCAAACTCCAAAGTTAATTGTTCCCTGCATGTATCTAAGAAGTCTCTTTGCAGCTCCATAGTGCATCTCGCTTCGCCTTTCCATGAATCTGGAAAGCAGGCTCGTGGCGTAGATAAAGACTGGCCTTGTCACTGTTAGGTAAAGTAGGCTTCCTATTAGGCTTCGATAGCTGGAAGCATCTACAAGTTTTGTCCCGTCTTCTTTCTTTAACTTCTCATTTGGAATTAGCGGTGTACTGACGGACTTGCAGTCCTGCATCTTGAATTTCTTCAAGATATCCTCAATATACTTCTTCTGTGATAGAAATATGCCCTTCTCTTCTTGGCTTGTTTCCACTCCCAGAAAATAGTGCATCAATCCCAAATCACTCATCTCGAAAGTGTTCAGCATGTCTCTCTTAAAGTCTTCTATTAGTTTTGTGTTATTTCCAGTGACTATTAAGTCATCAACGTAAAGAGAGACGATTAAGATGTCGAAATTACCTTGGGATTTGATGTAGAGTGTAGGCTCATTTTTGCTCTTTGTGAATCCTTGACGAGTGAAGTATTCATCAATCTTACTATACAAGGATCGTGGTGCTTGCTTGAGCCCATATAGTGCCTTCTTTAGGTGGAGGACTTTACCTTCTTCTTTCACGAAGCCTTCTGGTTGTTCTACATATACCTCCTCCTTTAGTTCTCCATTGAGAAAGACAGACTTGACATCTAGTTGAAATATTCGCCACTTCTTTTGAGCTGCAAGGGCTATAAGTGCTCTAATTGTGTCCATTCGAGCGACTGGAGCAATTGTTTCCATGTAGTCGACTCCTAGCACTTGAGCATAACCTTTTGCTACAAGTCTCGCTTTATACTTTTGTATGGTGCCATCAGGATTCAGCTTCGTCTTGAACACCCATTTAACTCCAACTACTTCCTTGTTACTTGGAAGATCTACCAACTCCTAAGTATTATTCTTCTCGATCATTTTTATCTCCTCTTCCATTGCTTTAATCCAGACAGCCTTTTTTGATGCCTATGCATAGTTATGTGGCTTTAAGGCACAAAAGTTGATTGTTTCATTAACGTCAGTGTTTGCGTATATATCTTGTAAAGATCGATACCTTAGTGGTGGACTTTCTGGTGGGGAGTCCACTTCGTTGTGTGCCTCTTCTTCTTCTTGTTCTGTGGCCACCTCGAGTTGTGTTGTTACTGTATTCTTTTGTGTGTTTTCCGTCTCCCAGTTCCAAGTAGCTTCCTCATCGAACTCCACGTCTCGACTTGTGATGAGCTTCTTTGTCTCGAGATTGTAGATTCTATAGCCCTTTGATTTAGAGCTATATCCAAGGAATATTCCCTTTTGTGACTTGTCCTCCAGCTTATGTCTTTTTACTGAGGGGACATAGATATAACAAATACTTCCAAAGATCTTCAAATGTTTAGCTGAAGGCTTCTGACTGACCAAGCTTCAATTGGCGTCTTATTGAGGACGACTTTGGTCGGACACCTCTTTAGTAAGTAGGCGAGGTATAGGCCGCTCCGCCCGGAATTTCTTTGGCAATCCTTTCTCGGCTAGAATGGACCTTGCCATCTCCATTACGATCCGATTCTTTCTCTCCAGACACTCCATTTTGTTGTGGAGTGTAGGGCCACCGTTAGTTGGTGTTCTACGCCTTCATCTTCACAAAACTTGTCAAATTCTTTAGAGTTGTATTCCGTACCTCGATCACTTCTTAACTTCTTAATTTTGTGACTACTTTGTTTTTCTACGAAGTTCTTGAACTTCTTGAAAATACCAAAAACTTCTAATTTTTCTCGGAAGAAATATACCCAAGTCATTCTTGTGTAGTCATCAATGAAGAGTATGAAGTACCTGTTATTACTGAGTGAAGGCATCCGCATGGGCCCACATACGTCCGTGTGGACAAGCTCTAGAATCTCCTTAGCCCGCCACGTTTTCTCTTTTGGAAATGGTTGCCGATGTTGCTTCCCGAACATGCATCCTTCACAAACACTTTCTTTTTCATTTATGAGCAGCAGGTCTCTCATCATCTTTTTTTGATGGAGTAACCTTAAGGCATTGAGATTATAGTGTCTAAATCTTCGATGCCATAAGCTAGTATCATCGAGCTGAGCCACCATCGCCTTTTGTGGGTATCGCCAATAAATGGGAAAATTCCTATTTTTTCCCATCTTTATGTTCGCAATTTCTTGATTATTTTTCTTGTCATATATTTGACATGATTTATTTTCAAAGTGTAGGGCATAACCATTTTCCATCATTTGGCCTACACTTAGAAGATTTTGTGATAGACTTGGTACGAGAAGAACATCTTTAATAAATCGCGTACCTTTCTTAGTTTCAACGGCAATGGTTCCTTTCCCTTTCATCTCCACTAGCTTGCCGTTTCCCATCTTGACCTTTCTCTTGATAGAGGTGTCTAGATTGCAGAAAATATCATCATTGAAGGTCATGTGATTGCTGCACCCACTATCAATATACCATTCTTCTTTGTCTGTCTCTGTTGTAGAATGGCATGCGTAGAATAGATGTCCGTTCTCCTTTAGATTTTCGGAGTAATTGGCCTCATGGTTCTTCTTTAATCGGCAATACTTTTCAACGTGACCAAACTTTTTGCAATTTCGGCATTGTGGTTTTCCTCGATGATAGCAGTCCTTCTCCAAATGATTTGTCTTCTTGCATGTTCCACATGGTGGATATTTTCCTTTGTTCTCCTCCATGTTTGAGCTTCGTTCTCCTTTCGGATGTCCACCAGATTTTGACTTATTTCCTTTAACATTGAACTTTGATTGAAAGGCACTCTCAAGCGAGTTTTCATGTCGCCTGCTCAATCTTTGCTCGTGTGCTTCTAGAGAGCCCATCAACTAGGCGGTAGACAATGCTGATAAATCTTTTGTTTCTTCGATAGCGGCTACTATAGGATCATATTTCTCTGTGAGGCTAATTAGTACCTTCTGGAAGATTCTTTCGTCGGAGATCTTGTCCCCATAACATCTCATTTGATTGACTATTTCCATAATTCTTGAGAAATAATCTTTTATAGCCTCTTCATTTTTAAATTTTCTAATTCCCTCCTTAGACCTTGTAACTTTATAGTTCGGACTTTAGAATTTCCCTTAAACTCCTCCTTAAGGATATCCCATGCTTCTTTTGCACTAGTAGCATTAATAATTCTTGGGAAAATAGTGTTGCTAACGGATTGTTGGAGAAGATAAAGCGCTTTAGTATTGAGTTGCTTGAGCTTCTTGCTTACCTCAGAGGTAGATGCATCATCATCTTTATCTTCTTCCGGCATAGTGATTGTTGGGATTTTGTATACTAGAAACACTTTTTATGCTTGTATACAATGTGTTTTCATCCTTACCACTATTTTATTCTCCTATCTGATAAATATGTATATTTGCACATGTTATCCTTTATCTTGTATAAAAGTTAGATTTGTGTGGTGTGTCGGATATCACAAAAGACAACACAAATTGGTTGAACTGACAAGATATAAACAGTTATCACAGCTGAGACAACTTAAGGATAAGTTGTCGGTTTAAGCTGCAGTTTAGATAAGAAGTGACTTGTTTTAGCTGCTTGTCTTTACTGGTACACTTAAGGTGGTGTATTGACGGATCACAGTGAGATGTGTTCTCCTAACTGACCTTAGTGGAGAACTAAGATCTCGGTGACTTAGCTGGTCTTAAGCTTGGTAAGACTTCAGCTGAGCGCATTTGGCTATCTATCACTTTGACCTATTATGGTGAACGTCATCGCGACCGGATCTACGTATCTTGGGTGTTAGTAGTTATTTGTGGCTCATGCTGGTTGTCTGTATCTTATTGCCGTATCCTAGTAAAATGGGTTGATAATATCCCTTGAGGAACTCGAAAGGATTATCACACTAAACCCGGCCGGTTGATTAAGTTCAGGTGTGTTAATAAGGTCGAGTGGTACTACTCAGGAATATAAGATGTTAATTAATTTAAGCTGTCAGTGAGCTTAATTAATTAACGGATATTTCTATCTTAAATACGGAGATCGATTAAGTTTAAAATACAAGCCCTTGCTTAATTTGGGATAAATGGTAAGTCAGCACGGATTCTCTAGTGGAATGAATCTGTGTTTATTAATTAATTTTGCTCTGGGCTGAGCATGGATAATTAATTAATTTGAGGCCCAACTTTATTTCTTGTATTGGATCCCTGATCTGACCCAATTAGTTGCCTAATTATTTATTGTCTCTCAGAAATCATTATTAATGGATTAATGTATTTTTACATTATTTAATAATATTATTTATCTGGAATTAATTGGCTGGACCAATTAATTGATAAATATTAGTAGCCCAGTAAATTAAATAAATATATTATGGGCTGGTTATGTGGAAGCCCATTAGAAATATAATTAAATTAATGAGCTACAAATATATTAATATTATATTGGCTTTTGAAGCCTATATATATACTAGTATTCTGTTCAGAAACAGACACACCATACACAAAATTAAGAGTTTCTCTGGAGAGACAATTATCTATTTTCTTCAGTTCTCTGACCACTCAGAGGAAGAAAAAGGTCGGGACACAGATCAGAAGATCTGACACAAGAGCAACAATCAGAGCTGCGACAACATACGAAGGAGGAAGGTAGCGTTTCTAACCCCTAATATTTCCTTCAATTGTTATCAGAGCCAGGTTTAGGCTCTGATTGTTGCTGTTAGATGTATGATTAGGGTTCAATTTCGTCGTTATCGGGCTTATTTCGTGTTTGGGGCAGCCTGCGAGCCACTGTTTTGACCCCGATGTAACGTTTTTCTCGTGAGAAAATCCACGAGTAGATTATAGGACCTATTTGTTATGTGATTGTACTATTTTTGTACTGTAATTGGCCGGGGAGGCACGAAAAACGAGATGAAGAAGAATCTGATTTTCGCAGCGAAAACCCTAGTTTTCTAGGATTCTGCCGCATCTTGCGGCGAAGATTCCCAGCGCTTCCGATGTCGGATCGACAATCGGCTTGAACTTCTAGAATCCTCGTCTTACGAGCTTCGCGTTGATAGGTCGTAAGGGATCATCCGATCCCGGATTCGACCGGAATCGAGGTCTGAAGTTCGCTGGTCACAATGATTTTTTCCGGCGAATCATTTCAAAATTGAGGGAAATTGATGGACGATTTCGGCCGGAATCCATTCATGGTGGCCTAAAATCGTCTAAGGATCATTACCCATGAATCAATTGATCGAATCCCGGCTCGGAAAATGGCGAATTTGGGCGGCGGAGATGGCGGCGCTGGGCAACGCGTTTTCTCGCGTTTCAGGAGTCGGCGCCGGCTGTTCTTCCCGGCAGACGTCCGGGAGACGTCGGGGATGCCGATAGTAAGGCCGGAGAAGGCGAACGACGCGGCGGCGACGAGCAGGAGCCGCGATGGCGCGGCTGCGACTGCTGACGGCGCGCGCGCAGATCGGTCTATTTTAGGCGGCGGCGCTGGCCGGAGCTGGCGGAGGCGCAGGCAGCGACCTCTTGGCGACGTCGGCAACGCGGCAGCAGGCCGCCAGCGACAGAGTTATTCTGCTGGAGAAGAATATGCTGACGTGGCACGCTGACGTGGTGCGCCACGTCAGCCCTTGCTTACAAGGCTGTCCACCTGTCTGCCACGTGGCATACCCCTTGATGACATGGCAATGGCAGTTTTCGATGCAGTTTCCAGATTCGAAGATTTCGAAGATTTGTATTTTGATCGGACAATGTAATAGTTAGGGATTACGTGTTTTAAAGCCCGATAACGACGTTTTAAATTTCCTATTTTCGCATTTATTTTTTACTATGCTTTATCATGCGATTATTTGATTAATTGCGCTTAGAAAAACATGAAAATAGGATTTACGTTGTATTAAAGCATGTTTTAATTTTCGCGAGTACATTTTATTATGTGCGATTATAAATTGCATGCTTTAGGAATTATGTGGATATGCATGATTCAAAACAAACCTTTTGAATGAAAAGACTAAGCAATTTTTAAATTAAATGTTTATTTAGATTCCATTAATTTGGATATTAAACACTTAATCGGACCTCCATTAATTGGACTCTACACGAAAGTAGTAAGATTATGTGAGTAAACGTCCACCGGCGTGGCTTGCTTGCATTTTTGAGCTACCAGTTTTGTGAGATGAGTTTTCCAAAATAATATTTGATTATTATTGAGTAGTGGGAGCGAAGCCGTAACGTCCACCTGCGTGGTTTGCGTGCCTAGTAAACACGAGTACTCTAGAAGATAATAATTAAATAGGATGGCTAATTAGATCAAATTGAATGCGGCATGGTTCGAGTAAGTATGTCAATTTCGAGAATTTTATTCTATTTTGGTTAAATTAATGGTCAATGCTTAGATGTCACCGTAGGTACAATTCACTTCCCTCGAAGTCCCTTCCCGCGTTTTAATAGTGACATGGTCCAGAATATCGAACTATTAATTTCATTCGTCTTAAGAACCTAGGCGTGTATTGAAATTAAAGAGCTAGGTAAATAGCTTGGTTTAGGGTTACACTAGTAAACGTCCACCTGCGTGGCTTGCTAGTGGAATTCCTAGAGCTGTTCGAGGTTTTTAATATTATTGTTTTTACAAAATGTTACAATGATTATTAATTACGAATTATGTGCAAATATTAATTTTATACATGCTTTTAAATTATATTTTTCAGATATGTCTATTCGAAATTTTTCGAGTTCCTAAATAGTCTCACCAACCAAACCCTAACGGGTTTAACAATTTTTAAATAATTTCATAGAGTGGAAGAGATATCTTACCGCTCCCAATAAAAGCTCTGCAAAGGTCCTATAAGAACTTATGCTTTGGGACCGCTATGTCTAAGAACGAGTTTACTATGATGAGTATGTTACTTAAATCTTTGGTAGCGATCAGAGAGGTTATAGGAAAGGGCAAGAGTACTCAAGTCTTGAATATCCCTAGTAGTTCAAGGAATCCTCCGAAAGGCGGAAACCAGAAAAAGAGCAGAAAGTGTGGACATTTCAAGAAGAGCAGTGGGAGTAAGAAGACGGTCCCTACCGACGACATGCGAATGTCAAAGGAGAAAGGAAGGTTCTTCTAGAGTGGTAAGAAAGGACATTTGGAATAATTATAATCCGGATGTCAAGGCAAAACGAGAAAGAGACGCGAGTCACTCTTGTATGCGAACCATTACGGTTTCCTCTTCTACCCACGAATGGGTAGTGGATTCAGAGGCAACTGATCATGTTTGTTACACCTTGCAAGGTTTCTTGCGGAAAAGGCAATTGAGCAATGGCGAGGTGGTAGTCTCAATGGGCAATGGATCGGAAGTTCCTGCAATTGTCATTGGAGATTTACATCTATCTTTTGATAGTTCTGTTTTAGTACTTAAAGATGTTTAATATGTGCCTGAGTTTAGGCGAAACATTATTTTCTGTTTCAAAACTCTGCACCATGGATGATTATAAATCAAGTTTTGATAGTGAAGTTTCTATCATGAAAGACGATGGATGATTTTATATGTGGTGGACCATTACACGGATCTTTATATACTATTACTTGTAAACCGCGTAGTTCTGTTAATATTGTTTCCTCATCATCAAATCCTAAGAAGAGGAAAGAGTCTTCTAAAGGTAAACCAAACTTATTTGTGGTACTTAAGACTAGGTCACATCAATCTTAACAGGACTGAGAGGTTGGTGGTATATGGATCATTAGAGTCTCTCCAAGTTGAACCATTTCCAACTTGCGAAACCTGTTTGGAAGGAAAGATGATGACTAGGCCTTTCAAGGCAAAGAGTTATAGAGCCACAAAAGTATTAAGTTTGATACATTCTGACTTGTGTGGGTCTATGTCTACACAAGCTCATGGAGGGTATGAGTACTTCGTCACATTTACTGACGATTACTCGAGGTATGGATATGTTTACCTTCTTCGCCACAAGTCGGATTGCTTTGAAACCTTTAAGGAATCCAAGGCAGAAGTGGAGAAGAAGCTAGGTAAAGAAATCAAAACATTACGATCTGATTGTGGTAGGGAATACCTATCCAACGAGTTCAAGGACTACTTGACAGAATGTGGGATTACATCCCAGCTGACAACACTGGGCACGCCTCTGCAGAATGGTGTGTCGGAGAGAAGGAACCGAAGTCTCTTAGAGATGGTTCGATCGATGATGAGTTATGCAACTTTGCCTGTTTCCTTTTGGGGATATACCCTAGAGACTGCGACATACTTGCTGAACCGTGTGCATTCCAAGTCGGTACAAAAGATCCCTTTCGAGTTGTGGAGCGGGCACAAACCCAGTATGCATCACTTAAGGATTTGGGGTTATCCTGTTTATGTGCTAAATAGGCAGGCCGACAAATTTGAATCACATTCAGAAGTGATGTTGTTCATAGGGTATCCAAAGGAAACGAAGGGTGGATACTTTTATGATCCTAAAGAACAGAAGATAGTTGTTAGCCCTAACGCTCGGTTCTTAGAAGAGAATTACATTAGTAACCATAAATCTCGAGTCGACATCATCCTTGAGGAATTACAAGGTGGTCGAGTTCCACTTGAACAACCAGTTGTGCAAGATAGTACTCTACGAGTAACTGCACAATCTGTTAACACAGCGCCTGACACTGTTCGACGTAGTGGGAGAGTGATATTTACACCTGATCGGTATATGTTCACTGGGTAGACGTTTGATCATCTCCCGGTAGATGAACAAGATACCGTGGATCCCTGGACTTACAACGAAGCAGTGAGAGATGTAGATGCCGATTCCTAGCGAATCGTCATGGACTCAGAATTTAAGTCCATAATTGATATGGATGTATACGAGATCACTGAACTACCTGGGGGCTGCAAGGCTATTGGTAGTAAGTGGGTATACAAGAGAAAGATAGAGGACCGAATGGAGAGATCGTGGCGTTTAAGGCCAGGCTAGCGGCGAAGGGTTTTACCCAGAAAGAAGGTATCGATTACGAAGAGACCTTCTCGCCTGTAGCAATGATCAAGTCCATTCGGATTCTCCTTGCCATATCAGCTCACATGAACCTAGAGATCTGGCAAAGTATGTTAAAACCGCATTCCTAAACGGGCACCTTGAAAAAGGTAGGGATATCTACATAAAACAGCCAGATGGTTATGTGAAAGAGGGCGGAGAACATCTAGTTTGGAAGCTTAAGAAGTCTATTTATGGACTTAAGCAAGCTTCCCGGTTATGGCACCAGCGTTTTGACGAGGTAGTCAAATCCTATGGTTTTGTATCATGTCCTAACGAGGTGTGTGTACCGTATTTATGTTAACGGATCAGTAGTGTTTCTTGCATTTTACGTAGATGACATCCTTCTCATTGGCAACAATGTTGAAGTGTTATCAGACGTAAAGACGAGATTATCCGAGCAGTTTCAAATGAAGGACTTAGGTGAAGCTGCTTACATCCTTGGGATCAAGGTTATCCGAGATCGCCAGAAAAGGATGTTAAGCTTGTCACAAGTGTCCTACATTGATACTGTTATTGGTCGTTTTAGCATGCAAAAAGCCAAGAGAGGTTCAGTACCTTTCAGACATGGCATTTTTCTATCCAAGAATAAGTGCCCTAAAACGCCTGAAGAGATAGAAAGTATGAGGCTAGTACCATATGCTTGCCGTTCGGTAGCCTCATGCATGCAATGCTTTATACGAGAGCGAGATATCTCATATCTTTGTAGGCATGGTCTCAAGATATCGCCTAACCACGGAAAGGAATACTGGACTGCGGTCAAGTATATTCTCAAGTACCTTAAACGGACTAGAGATTATAGGCTTGTTTACCAGTCAGACAGTCTAGTGTCTTTGGGTTATACAGAATCGGATTTCTAGGCTGACAGAGACGAGAAGAAGTCTACCTCGGGTTATGTGTTTACTTTGGGAGGTGGAGCCATTTCATGGAGGAGTGCAAAGCAGAAATGCATTGCGGACTCAACCATGGAAGCAGAGTATGTGGCTGCTTCAGAAGCTTCGAAAGAGACTGTTTGGCTTAAGAATTTCCTCCTGGATCTTGATATTGTTCAGAATTTGCCTAAGGCGATCACGATTTATTGTGATAATGCGGGTGCAGTGATAAATTCTAAGGAACCTAGATCTCACAAGGCGTCTAAACACATAGACAGGAAGTACCACATTATACGAGTATTCGTAAATCGAGGAAACATGGTGATTGACAAAATTGGAACTGAAGTCAACCTAGCTAATCCTTTCACGAAGAGCTTACCACTCCCGGCTTACGAGAAGCATGTTCGTGGCTTAGGGATGGTAGAGATGCCCCCCACTTAGGACTACAGAAACTTTTGTATAAGTGGGAGAAGATGCAGTGATAGATATGATAGATAGCTAAGATATAGCTGGGTACTAGTTTGTACCTAGATAGCTGAGATATAGTTTGTACCTAGAACTGACACATTGTATACTAAAAGTTTGCTTTAGTATAAGTGGGAGAATTGTTGGGATTTTGTATACTAGAAGCACTTTTTATGCTTGTATACAATGTGTTTTCGTCCTTACCACTATTTTATGCTCCTATCTGATAAATATGTATATTTGCACATGTTATCCTTTATCTTGTATAAAAGTTAGATTTGTGTGGTGTGTCGGGTATCACAAAAGACAACACAAATTGGTTGAACTGACAAGATATAAACAGTTATCACAGTTGAGACAACTTAATGATAAGTTGTCAGTTTAAGCTGCAGTTTAGATAAGAAGTGGCTTGTCTTAGCTGCTTGTCTTTACTGGTACACTTAAGGTGGTGTATTGACGGATCACAGTGAGATGTGTTCTCCTAACTGACCTTAGTGGAGAACTAAGATCTCGGTGACTTAGCTGGTCTTAAGCTTGGTAAGACTTCAGCTGAGCGCATTTGACTATCTATCGCTTTGACCTATTATGGTGAACGTTTATTACCGAATGGGGCTCTGATACCACTTGTTAGAAAATGGAAGGTTGTTAGATGATGGAAGAGTTATTTAGTGTTTGGAATGTGGAAGGGTCTTTTAGTGTAGAGGGTGTTTTGGGATAGAGCACTTCTCTCCAAAATCTTTGAGTCTTTCTTAGCTTGAATGTTTTTGGATTGTATTACAAATGATAGCTCTCTTGAGCTATTTATAGGTATGGGAGGATCTTTCTAGATCCTCTCTTTTTCTCCTAGATTCTAGATTCTTCTTATTCTAATTCTATCTAATATTTTTCTAGATACTTCTTAGGGTTCTTCTAGTAATTACATAATGATGTAGTATTGACACTTCTAGGATTCTCTTGCAGTTTCTTCGGTATTCTAGAAGTTTCTAGATAATGCATCACTTCTTAATAGCTGTGCAGGCTGGAACAGCCGTCTTGCGAAATGGAAGATGTTTTGGAGGACTGGAAGTATGCCATTATCCAACATACATCTCCTCCTCCTAAGCATAAGGTATGCTTGTTCATCCCATCTTCGTGTTTCTCTTTCAAGAAACTAGTGGTCCACCATGACATAGCCAAAAAAGTGCAAAGATCTAAAGTTGAGGCTTGATGAGATCTTGAATGAGAAAGAAGTGTATAATTTTGTCATATCTCAACCAAGAAATGATCTTTCCCCTGCTTGGCGAGTTCAATCTACTTCTTTGGTCGACTCAACAGAGGTCCAAGGCCGAAACGACGACGTGAGCATTTTGGTGAACAAGCTCACTGCAAATGAAGGATTAGGATACCAAATTTTCCGATAGTGGGTTCAGGGGGACTTGGGAAAAATACTCTTGCTCAACTAGTCTACAATGATACTCGAGTGGAACAGTGCTTTTATTTCAAAATTTGGATATGTGTTTGGGATCCCTTGGATGTGACAATCATTGCTAAGGGGATTATCAAGGCCATAAATAAAGAGAGTCCTCCCCGATGCCATAAATAAAGAGAGTCCTCCCGATGCCACCCAACTAGATGACTTACTTCAAGATTTGATAGCCTCGTATTTACGGTAAAAGGATTGTTCTTGTCGTTGATGATGTTTGGAACGAACAACGTGAGCAGTGGGAACCTTGAAAGTTGCCTTGAAGTCTAGTGGAGCGGGTAGTAGGATTTTGGTGACAACGAGAAAAGAACAGGTTCCTAGAATCATGGGAGCAAATGAGGAAAACATCCATCATTTGAAATTCCTCTCTGATGAAGGCTGTTGGTTATTATTGATGCGCACATCTAGAAGGAGCGATTATAAATTCGAAAAGTTTCATGAAATTGGTAAGAAGATTGCGAAGAAGTGCCAAGGTTTGCCTCTTGCTGCAAAGACATTGGGAAGTGTTTTGCTTTTTAAGAAAACCATCCAAGAGTGGGAGAAAGTATTGAAGAGTGAAATGTGGGAATTGGAACATGTGGAAATAGAACTATTTTCTCATTTGCTTTTGAGTTATCATGAGCTATCACCAATGGTCAAGCTCTGCTTTTCATTTAGTGCCTTCTTCCATAAAGACAAAAAACTCAAGGTGGAGAAAGCAAAAAGAATGTGGATCGCATTAGGTTATCTTGTGAGTGCTGGAGACAAATAAGTCACTTAAAGGGAGAGAGGTCTTCGAAGACTTAGCAATGCAGTCTCTATTTCAAGACATAATAAAAGATTAGTCCACCGAGATGATAAGTTCATGTAAGATGCACGATATAGTACATGATTTTGCACAATCTCTTAGGAAGAATGGTAGAGTGGAGGAACATGGAATGGCGAATGGAACTTGCCAAGCATGTGATCCTTGTTTAGTATCCAAAGTCCAAGAATATCGCAGCTTGGTTTGGACGGAGAGTCTCTTTAAATATTTGTGATTGCATAACAAATCTTAGAGTGTTGAAATATAGAGGGGATCTTAGTCCGTCAAAAATGCAAAAGTTGATTCACTTGAAATGGCTAGATATAAGTGGTACTGCATTGTTTGAGGAAGACCTTGAAACCATTTGTAAGTTTTATTTCTTACAAACTCTTGTGTTGAGCAACTGCTCTTTGGAAGATGTTTCGAGAGAAATTAAAAATTTAGTTCTGTTGACAGACCTTGATTTAAGTTTGAATGATGAACTAAAGGAGTTACCAAAGAAGATGCGTAATTTGGTTGAATTGCGCACTCTTTTATTATCAAATTGCTCATTGCAAGAGATTCCAAGGGAAATTGAAAAATTAATTCGGCTGGAAGTCCTCGATTTAAGTGATAATGTAGAATTCGAGAAGTTGCCAGAGAGCATCAGTAGTTTGGTTGAATTGAAAATCTTGAATATAGAAAGTTGTGACAATCTCCGTGAACTTCCGGAAGGACTTGGTCAGTTAAGCGGTCTCAGCACATTGAATAATTTTTTTGGAGGAAATGATCGCAACAAATTTGGATTGTTGAAGAACTTAAACGGCCTTAGTAAATTGTCCATTGTGATTAATACTAGTAGTAGTAGTAGTGACAAGGAAGAGTTTGTTAATGATGCTCGCGAAGCAAAACTATGGAACAAGGTACATCGTAGAAAGCTACATATCGAATTCATTCATAAGAGGAATGAAGAGGAACCCTCCTCCTCATCATCATCATCATCGTCATCATTATGGGTAGACGTAATAGAAGCTCGGAACCCAATCATAATTTGCAACATCTTACAATCTTGAACTATAAGGGCTCAAGACTTGCTCATTGGATCTCATCGCCCCTCAACCTAGCAAGAAAAATCAAACTTTATGGTTGTAGTGAGGTGTCGTCACTGCCGCCCATGGGAGAACTCCCATTTTTGGAAAGCTTACGAATTATGGGAATGCAGAAATTGGAGGTGTTGGGAGTGGAGTGGTTGGGAATAAGAGAAAGAGAAGAAAGTAGCGATGGAGATTCCATCATCATTATCACTTGTTGCCTTTCCTAAACTAAGGAACTAGAATTTTATGATTGGCCTAAATGGTTGGAGTGGAATGACATAACAGCAGGGCAAGAAGAATCTACGGTTGTGTCAGTGATGCCACGTCTCAAGTATTTGAGTATCAAGTCGTGTGCTGGGTTGAAGATGTTGCCACATCGCCTCTGCGTAAGGCCTCATCTTTGAAACAATTGTTTAGTGTCTCGTCATCAAAGCTAATGGAATGTTAGGGAGATGAGGATGGTTCCCCTCGTAGATACATATCCCCAAACAATCCTGACCTTGATATAATAAATTGGGCCACATTCCCCTTAAAAGGCCTTGTAAAGGGAAGATATATCCAAGATTATATAGAGGAGTCAGAATATTCACCAAGTCGGTGTGGGACATAATAATGGGCTCTAACACGCTCCCTCACGTGTAGGCCGGTATGAACATCGGACTACTACACGTGGAAATAAATGGCTCATAGTTCCCCTCGGAGATACATATCCCAAAACAATCATGACATTGTTATGATAAATTGAGCCACATTCCCCTTAAAATGACTTATAAAGGGAAGGGATATCCAAGCTTATATAGAGGAGTCAGGATATTCACTAAGTGGATGTGGGACATAATAATGGGTTCTAACACTTGTTATGATAAATTGAGTCACATTCCCCTTAAAAGACATTGTAAAGGGAAGGGATATCCAAGCTTATATAGAGGAGTCAGGATATTCACCAAGTCGATGTGGGACATAATAATGGGCTCTAACATGCTCCCTCACGTGTAGGTCGGTATGAACATCGGACTACTACACGTAGAAACAAATGGCCCATAAGGACCAGTCCAACATATGGACCAAACAAAACCAACATCAAGTCGATGTGGGACGTAATAATGGGCTCTAACACGCTCCCTCACGTATAGGCCGGTATGAACATCGGACTACTACACGTGGAAACAAATGGCCCATAAGGACCAGTCCAACATAGGAACCAAACAAACCAACATCGCTTGTGTTTGCTCTGATACCATAATAAATTAGGTCAGATTCCCCTTAAAAGGCATTGTAAAAGAAAGAGATATTTAAGCTTATATAGATGAATCAAAATATTCACCAAGTCGATGTGGGACATAATAATGGACTCTAAACTATCTAAATTAGTAGTATATTTACTCTTCACCTCTTCTGCATCTTAAATTATGTGTCCGATTAAATTATAAGTTATTGGTTTACTCAAGCTATTGTTTTTTAGTGTTTTTTTTCCCTTAAACGCTAGTGTGAAAGTCCAATATTTGTATTAATGTATTTACTTTGTCAAAACCGAAACTGCCTCAATTTAATGATTTTAGAAGTGATTGATTTTTATTAGATCCATCCATCGTCTTCCTCTTCGATGTCTATTCACCACATTTGGATTTGGACATACTAATAAGTTTATTGATGAGTCTAATTCGTACTATACAAATTTTGTCTGTTTTAGCGTCCACCTCGGCAATTGAATCGCATTTTCTGTGTTGTCTTGTAGATTTTTGTGTTGATGTGGCGATGACGAGTTGCTTAGGTGGCAGGCGCAATTTGGGGTTTAAAAGATGGATTTTTGGACGAAAATTTGTAGAAGGAAGGTAGAGGATAAGGAAAAGAAAAGATATGGAAAGAATTAGATATGATATATCTAATAAATATTTTTCCATACTTGGATTAAAAACCTACTTCTACAAGGAAAAGAGGAGAGCTATATATAGGAGGAGAAGACGGACGAAATACACGGATATGATCATTCTTATTTCACGCAACCGCACACGGAGAGAGAGACAACAGCGAGTTTGAGAGCAGTCGAGATTTGGAGATCATCACCTTTCATTCTAGTTCAGATTTGGAGATCATCACCTTTCATTCTAATTCAGATTTGGAGACACAAACATTATTTTGCTTTCGTTTCTTAGTTTAGATTTGGAGTTTTCGACTTTGCTTATCGTTTGGATGGTTTGGAATCCTTTGAACTGGTATTTTCAGATTGTTAATATTTAATTTCATTTGCTTTCGTGTATTAATTCAGTTCGTTTAGTTGTTCAGATTTTCGTACATTTAATTTCTGAACTTCAGCATGTTTAGTGTTCTGCTCAGTTTTACAATCCGCCTGCCCAGTCGGACCCGTATGAGTAGCTAAATTTTAAGGGCCGGCGGGATGTGAAGTACACACTTTAATGAATTCGTGAGACTTAGACTTTAATAATCACTTAGGTTCCAAATTAATCTTGGTTAATTAATTGGATTAGATAATTTTAGCTTTATCACCCTAGGTTAGTTTAATCTATACCTAATTTAGTACTTTCTTCGTTTCTCGTGGGATTAAGCTAAATATGTAGCACAATTGTTCTAAAAACAATAGGATTAATTTGGTAGGAGACTATTAGATACCCAGGTACCACATGAGTAGGCTCCTAATTGAGTTCCCTTAATTCTTAAGGCTGATTAGGTATTAAAACAATTGATTGTCCACCAACGTAGGTTGCATCTAATTTAGAGAAGTAGTCTTTTCAATGCCCACCATGACGATTATCGAATAATTAAGGGGGAATAGGGGATATGTCAGTTTAATTACGACGTCCTACAACTAATTGATTTAAAATGATTAATTTAACTTTAGTGTCGATGATCGATTGTGTGTGTGAATCATTTTGCTGGACCCGTTTTCTTTGCATACGTTTATTCCTTATTCATTTCTTGCTATTTAATATTCTTGTATTAAGTTTAGAAACTCCTAAAATTTGCGTGGTCGCTAACCAACCCCTTAGATTAATAGGAATTTAAAGTTTAAAATCTTCGTTCCCTATGTTCGATACTTGTTTGCTATACTAATCTAAGTTCTATCTTTTTACATGATTTATATGGTGAAAACAACGATCACCAAAGAATGGTAGAATGGATATTGCGCCTCGAATGACAAAATGGACTTGCCTAGTTTGCGACCCTTTTTTAGTTTCTCATGCCCAAAAATACCAAAGCCTGTTTTGGGACAAAGGATCTCCTCCAAATCTTTGTGATTGCCTCGCAAACTTTAGGGTATTGGGATTTAAATTTGGATTGTATGCTAGTTCACAGGGAATGGAAAAGTTGATTCACTTGAGATGGTTGGATATAAGTCGTACTGAATTGTCCAAGGAAGACTTGAAAACCATTTGTAAGCTTCTTTTCTTGCAAACTCTTAATTTATCATTGTGCTCACTGGAACAGATTCCATGAGAAATTGGAAATTTAATAAGCTTGAGACATCATGACTTAAGTTGGAATTTTGAATTAAAGGAGTTGCCAGAAAGTATTTGTAGATTCGTTGAATTGCAAACCTTGAATATCAAATTCTGTCAACATCTCCGTGAACTTCCAGAAGGAGTTGCTCTCATTGGATTGGTTCGATGGAAGAGCTGGCTACAACAAATTTGGATTGTTGAAGTACTTAAACAGTTTTAGCGGATCTCTAAATATTTTCATAATGGTTGGTAGTAGTAGTTGTCAAGCCACTGACCCGAAGGAGTTGGTTGAAGATGCTCGAGAAGCAGAATTATAGAAAAAGACACGCCTACACAAAGTAATGTTTCAATTCATCGATGAGGGACATATATTGGAGTCTTCATCATCATCATCATCGTCAATGGGGTTGGAGGTAATAGAAGCTCTAGAGCCCCATCAGAATTTGCAATATTAACCCCAACTTTTTACACCTCCGCTCTAGGTCTGCGCCACACCTTGTCTCCCGATATTAACCCCAACTTTTTAGGATCAGTAGACATGAGTTGGGCCAACTTATAGGAATTCCAATATGTAATGTTGGAATCTTCAGTTATTAACCGAACCTCATCGCCTTTCTCATGCATTACTTTACAGATCCACCCTCATAAAAGCCATAAGATAATAATCCATAACCCATAATACTCAAATGACATTCACGAGCGAATCAAACTTCCAATCTCCATCAATTTCATATGTTGACAATGTTTTAAGAGACCCCAAAATCTGCTCTCCTTCCACACCCGTTTAATCTCCTCACAAAATTGAAAGCAATGCTCAGTTGTTGCCCATCCTTTTCGACATAATTCACATCTACCTTTAGCAGGGAAATGATGAGAAATCAAATTCATCTCTATGGGGATATAATTATTGAAAGCTTGCCAAATGAATATCTTAATTTTTGGTGGAATTAACATCGACCAAATAAGTCTACTCCATAACTTCTTCTCGTAACAACTTGTAGAGTGATGAGAGTCATAATACCCTATCTCGGTCATGTATCATTCTTTTTTAAGGTTAGGGAACCTACCGATGAAGACGTCTGATCATAATGCTTTAGCTTGACTGCTCTCCCTTTTCTTTTCGCTATAACCGGACTTAGCATTGGCCAATTCCCCCGCTCTAGCCCTGCCTCTATGTATTGTTCCATTCGATATGTTAGGTCTCTACTTAATCTCGACGGTTATGCCACAAAGCCCTTAAAGTCTAAGATTTTAACAGAGTAAACGCCCTTCTCGTCAAATTTCTGCACGTGTGTCTTCTTGGCCACATTCATCAATAGGAATAGTCATAATCAATTATTTTTCATAAGACCAACAAACCTTATCCAATGTAGAACGATCCCACTCACCATCACCATTTATCAACTCTTTAAATACCATAGCGTTTCTCTCCTCATCTACTTCTTCGACAATCTATCACATTGAAGGTCTTTTATCCACGGATCAATAAAAGCTTTAATCTTCGCTCCGTTACCCACTTTCCAATAAAGGCCTAATTCAAATAAACGAACCCCAAATATATGATGTTGAAGAGTTCACATGAGCATCCATGATATCAGCATTCCGATAATATCTTGCTTTGAAAACCCGAGCACAAGCGAATTGGGATTTTGGATTATTCTCCATAATTGTTTTGCCAAGAGGGCTTTGTTGAAGCAACTCACGTCACGAAATCCTAATCCACCTCTATCCTTGGGCCTACAAAGATCTTTTCATTCTCAAACTTAATAAGTCTCTCTTTCTCTCGTACCAAACAATATATCTGCAAATCCACTATATTTCTCACTTTTCTCTTTCTCCTTAATTTCTTTTTCACATATTTAATAAATTATTCGTTAATTGATTATACACGTAAGATAAATTCTAATCACTAGTAATTTTTTTCTAATTCTTATTTAAAATGTTCAAATATTACGTGGAAAGATAATTAGCTATTTTGTATAGTAGAATATATAGTTATTACTATATGTTATTATTTTATTAAGAAAACACGCTTTTATAATATTTGATTAAAATAAGTAATATTGACTTTTAAAAAAAACTAATTAAAAAATATTTTAATTTTTACAAAAAATATAATAATTAGTTGTTTCTTAAAAATATTATAATATAAAATAACTATCAAAAAAGTCTTTATTTTCATATTTAAAAATGATATATTGCTGAAATAAATCACAAATTATTTCAAATTTATAAACTTAATACGAACTTTAAAACTTGGCAAATTAATTCATAAGTTTCTCAATTTCTCAATTCAAAGCATGTGCTCCGACCTCAATTTTTTTCGGCCACCGGAAAGCTGAGTTAGACGCCACTTGGACAACGTAAAACGATGTCGTCTTGGCTGGCAAAGACTTTGACTGATTTATGTACAAGCATATTTACAAGTTATAGCATATTAAGGTTCCAATTTTTATATAACTTTTTAAAAATTTCCTCACATTTAACAACAATACAAACAAAGATATCCAAAAAAAATATATGCAGAATGTAAACTATCAATTTATACTCCACTAGATTAAAACATCAATATTTTCAAATTAGTATATCTCAATTCCCATCTCTCACGCCTTTACTATTTAATCACTTTATTTAAATTATTGGACCCACACGTTTACTAGTATAATTCACTTCACCTTAATAACTGTGCCGAAAAATTTGAAGTCAAGTTAACTGTACTCCCTCCGTTGCGTTTGACTTATCTCGTTTTCTTTTTCGGGTTATCCCACATGACTTCTATTTTTTAAAATAAAAAATAATTACCACACAAACCATCAATTTTCTATGTTTTTGTGAAATAAAATCCAACAGTAAATTAATTTCCCAATATCTCTCTCAACTAGGGGTGCAAAACGGTAGGCGGTTAATCGGTTAATACCGTTACTGAACCGAAACCGGCGGTTAACGAACCGATTAACCGTTTTTCGGTTAACGGTAGCGGTTGCGGTTAATGGTTACAAGCTACGAACGGTTAACGGTAAACCGTTCGGTTAATCGGTTAAAACCGATTAACCGTTTTTTAATAATTAAATCAGAAATTATAAATATATTTATATACTAATAGTAATATAAATATATTATATATTAAATTATTAATACACTAATAATAATATAATATGTTATTGTTAATTGTTATATGCTGCGAACTCAAGTCAAAAAAATTATTATATATTAAATTATTAATACACTAATAATAATAGTATAAGATGTTATTGTTAATCGGTTAAACGGTTAACCGTTTAACCGAACGGTTAATAGATTAACCGACTACAAAACGGTAATGGTAACGGTTACCGATTTTTACCGTTTTTCGGTAACGGTTAACCGAAAAACGGTAACGGTTAACCGTTACCGAACCGTTTTGCACCCCTACTCTCAACTAGTATATCTCAATTCCCATCTCTCTCTCTATAAATCTCAAATTGCTTCACAAACACTTATAATTGCTATTTTGTGTAAGTATGTGTGGTGTCTCGAGTCCCCTGTCATTAAATCTTGTGTTATATCTATCTATATGATTTTCGTCCTAAATTATGTACTCCCTCCGTCCCACTGCATTGGTCTCATTTCTTTTCGACACGGAGATTAATAAAGTTGTTTTTTGTGTGTAAAATGAAAAAAGTTTTAGGGTCTACTAGATATATATGCAAGAGGAGTATTTAAGTTAAAAAATAAAATGAGACCAATGGAGTGAGACAATAAAAAAAATGAGACCAATGGAGTGAGACGAAAGAAGTATTGATAGAGTATTAGTTTTTGCAGAACTAATAATAATACTACTAGAAATTATTGTTTGGATTATTTTTTCCTAAATGGATTTTGTGATTATAGACAAGAATTTGTTGTTAATGAAAATTGACCACCTCATTAAATAAATTTCCAACCTGCAATCATTGAACTTGTAATTACCAAATTTAGAACGTGACCGGAAATCCATTAAAGTTGTTGTTTGTCCGTCTATCATCTATAAGGCAATAATTTATGATGGTTTAACTTTTATGTATAATTTACAATTTATTATACAAAAACGAGATTTATTCAATGCGTATTAAAAAAAATTTAAAAAAAAGCGAATGCAGAATTTCCTCATGGTTAAAAAAGAATGACCGAAACAGAAACCCCACTTATTGAAGCGTGTAAGAATGTGAATCATATTGGTATAAGGAAATCACTCAATACACGTAAGTTGACCGTTTTCTATAAATGGTAAAAGGCTTACCAAAATATACCATAAACCCTATTCCATCACTACTTTTAATTACGTATCTCATTAAATTAAAGGAAGTTTTGGTAAGAGGTTTCAGAATCAAGTATGGATGTAAATGTTTAAATTAGGTTTATCGAAATCAAATTTCTAAAATCATATATAAAAATTGAGATTCTCAAACTCATAGTAATTGGTAGATTTTAGTCCAAAATTCAAATTCTCAAACTTTTTTTTATTTGAAATAAAAAGGTTATTTCATTACTCAATTAGAATATGACAAAACAATCTCCTACAACTAATTAGAGAAATGTCTCGTCCAAATAGTTGGACTTGAAATAATGGAACCAAAATGTGCTAGAGCATGTGCCACCCTATTAGTAGACCTGTAAGCATGAAAAGCTTCGACAAGACATTCCTTCCTAGCCATGCTCAGAAGCTCACAAAAAACATTTGACAGGAAGTCTTTATCTTCATCTGGATTAGCCATAATAAGCGCCACCAATACAGAATCTGTAAATAGCTCAATAGGTTGAATATGATATTTAATGCACAACATAATACCATTGATCACTGTCATGACCTCTCCTCGCAGGCTAGTACTCGAAGGCGTTGTATTTTTTGTCATAGCAATTCTAATATCATTATTTTCATCCCGAACAACTCCAATCCCAAATTTGGCCACTTTCTTTATCAAAACTCACATCAACATCTGCTCTATACACCTCAGCTCTAGGCCAGTGCCACACATTGTCTCCCAATATTAACCCCAACTTTTTAGGATCAGTAGACATGAGTTGGGCCAACTAATAGGAATTCCAATATTTAATGTCGGAATCTTCAGTTATTAACAAAACCTCATCGCCTTTCTCATGCAATACTTTACAGATCTACCCCCATAAAAGCCATAAGAAAATAATCCATAACCCATAATACTCAAATGACATTCGCGAGCAAATCAAACTTCCAATCTCCATCAATTTTTATATGTTGACAATGTTTTAAGAGACCCCAAAATCTATTCTCCTTCCACACCTGCTCCTCACAAAATAGCAAGCAATGCTCAATTGTTGTCTATCCTTTTCGACATAATTCACATCTACCTTTAGCAGGGAAATGATGAGAAATCAAATTCATCTCTATGGGGATATAATTATTGAAAGCTTGCCAAATGAATATCTTAATTTTTGGTGGAATTGACATCGACCAAATAAGCGTACTCCATAACTTCTTCTCATAATAGCTTGTAGAGTGATGAGAGTCATAATACCCTATCTCGGTCATGTATCTAGATTTTAACAGAGTAAACGCCATTCTCATCAAATTTCCATGCACGTGTGTCTTCTTGGCCACATTCACCAATAGGAATAGTTATAATCAATTGTTTTTCATAAGACCAACAAACCTTATCCAATGTAGAACGTTCCCACTCACCATCACCATTTATCAACTCTTTAACTACCATAGTGTGTCTCTCCTCATCTACTCCTCCGACAATCTACACATTGAAGGTCTTTTATCCACGGATCAATAAAAGTTTTAATCTTTGCTCCATTACCCACTTTCCAATAAAGGTCTTTTTCCAATAAAGGCCTACTCCAAATAAGCGAACGCCAAATATATGATGATGAAGAGTTCACATGAGCATCAATGATATCAGCATTCCGATAATATCTTGCTTTGAAAACCCGAGCACAAGCAAATTGGGATTTTGGATTAGTCTCCATAATTGTTTTGCCAAGAGGGCTTTGTTGAAGCAACTCAAATCCTAATCCACCTCTATCCTTGGGCCTACAAAGATCTTTCTATTCTCAAACTTAATAAGTCTCTATTTCTCTCATACCAAACAATATATCTGCAAATCCACTATATTTCTCACTTTTCTCTTTCTCCTTAATTTCTTTCTCAAATATTTAATGAATTATTCGTTAATTGATTATACATGTAAGATAAATTCTAATCACTAGTAATTTTTTTCTAATTCTTATTTAAAATGTTCAAATATTATATGAAAATATAATTAGGTATTTTGTATAGTTGAATATTCAGTTATTTCTATATGTTATTATTTTATTAAAAAAACACATTTATAATATTTGATTAAATTAAATAATATTGACTTTTAAAAAAATAATTAAAAATATTTTAATTTTTACAAAAAATCTAAGAATTAGTTATTTCTTAAAAAATATTATAATATAAAATAACTATGAAAAAGTCTTTATTTTCATATTTAAAAATGACATATTTGTGAAATAAATCACAAATTATTTCAAATTTATAAACTCAATACGAACTTTAAAATTTGGGAAATTAATTCATAAATTTCTCAATTTCTCAATTCAAAGCATGTGCTCCGCCCTCAATTTTTTTTGGTCACTGGAAAGTTGATGCCACTTGGACAGTGTAAAACGACGTCGTCTTGGCTAGCAAAGACTTGACGGATTTATGTACAAACATTTTTACAATTTATAGCATATTAAGGTTCCAATTTTTATATAAACTTATGAAAAAATCCTCACATTTAACAACAATACAAACAAAGATATCCAATTAAAAATATTTGCAGAATGTAAACTATCAATTTATACTCCAGTAGATTAAAACATCAATATTTTCAAAAGACACTAACTAATTATAAGGTTTGTGGTATAGTAGTACTATTTTAGTTAATAATGAGTTTTTCTAAACAAGGTAGGTTGTTTAATTTGTTTTTACCTATTTTTTATATGGAAGTCTATCAAGCAAAAATGAGTAATATTATGGTAATTATTTAATCCAAAATAATATTCCGTGAATTTTATTTTATCTTTTTAAAGAATTACGATTTTGAGAATTTGCTCGAGACTCATCCATTTTGGTGAACAAATGAATCTCTTTTAACTATATAAACTCATGAGACTCCACAGAAAAATCATCCTACAATATTTGTGCATAAAGATAATAACATATTAAAGGTAAGGTACGTAGCAAGCATGGCGGCGAAGACATTGGTTGTGGTCTTGGCGACAGTGATGCTTCTTCTTAGCACTGTTGCTTCGAAGCCTAACGTCATCAGCTACCCTGCTATTTGGGGCGGCGACGGCGACATCAATGAGAAATCGCCACCGATAGCTCAAAACCCCTACCGCAGGGGCTGCAATCCAATTGATAGATGCCGCGGTGACGACGACAACGGCCCCCATAAGGGTAACCGGAAGTTGTTGATGGCGGCACAAAATGTGGTGCATGGAGCTAACAAGCCATATTAGTTGGATTTTCTTTTCTTTTTTCTTGTTAATAAATTATGTGATAATGTTCCTACAATGTAGGATTATTTGGGAAAGAATAAATTCTTAAGGGAACACTGTACTATGGGAATACAGTATGATTTTCCTAGACCACAAGTTTCATTATATCCAGCTCTCTTAGTTGCATTATTCTGCTAAAGCTTAAACATGTATATAAAAAATAAAATTAAAAAAAAGGACACTGAGACTACTATTAGGTCATTTTCGCTGTATAATTCTACTAAAATATTAACATGTATTTAAAGAAAAATGACATTGATATTTTTAAAAAATTGATTCGGTCTTTAATCTATTAATACAGATTTAGTTCTAGATTTCTCTCATCAACGACTAACTGCCTTGTTAGTGTGTCAACTGAAGATCTCATACAAGTTAAACCTATAGTTTCGGTCGTACACTAAATTTAAAAATAAAAATAAAAAAAATTGATTGATACTCATTAGATTGAATGTTGTCTCTCAAACTCTGCAATTGTTGGATATTAGATATTCATCACTGCTAATCCAATGTTAGGCAGACAAGGATGGTCCTTGGAGATCCATATCTCTAAATTAATAGTCACAATTTGTTCTCTTAAATTAGTAGTATTTTTATTGTATTCTTATTCTTCTTCTTTATTTTCTTTTTCTGGAGTTTCTATATGCCAATGCGTGGATTGTAATGAAAATTGCATCAACGTTATGAACTACTTTTAATTTTATATCTCATTAAATTAGAGGTGTTTAATTTAGTTAAAGTATTGTGTTGTTTTTCTTAATTAAACGTATGCCTGAATGTTTAATATCTCCATTATAATTTATACTAGGTCTTTAGAATAAAAATTTTGTATAATATACATAGAATGATACTCCAGCATGTTCCATATCCATTCCAGGTACTAATGTTGACTGCATTCATCAATTTATAATGCATATGTGATACAAAGTCTTCAACTCATGAAGTTTTCACCATCACAGGGATCAGATTCATTTAATTAGGAGCAAAGAGATATGTTCAATACTTCAATTTCTTCACACGACACTCCAAAATCTACAATTGTTCTCAAAAGGAGAAGGCCAAAAATAAAGGGAAGTGTTTTTCATCTTATCAAGGCAAGCTATTTTGGCTTAATTTTTACAATTATATGCAAAACTAATGAAAAATTAGAGAACAAATTTTTAATCAACAATAATTAAATTTAGAGACATCAAAGTATTCGGAGCGGCCAGGATGGCCCATTCAACTGCCATCACATAAAATCGTCCCAATTCTGACCAACCTATAAGTCAAGTGGGTTGCTTAAACTGTAGCACAACCCGACCTTTTATGGGTCATCGGCGATTGGGCCGAACTATCCCATAAATTATACTCCCTCTGTCTCATTTAACTTGTTTCTGTTTTCTTTTTGAGCCGTCTCACTCAACTTGTCTTCAATTCAAAAGAGAGTGTTTATCTCATAGGTGACACACCTTGACTACTAAAATTCACTTTTTAAATTTTAGGACTCACGACTTTACTATTTAATCACTTTATTTAAATTGTTGGACCCACATGTTTACTGTTATAATTCACCTCACCTTATTAACTGTGCCGAAAAATTTGAAGTCAAGTTAACTGTACTCCCTCCGTTCCGTTTGACTTATCTCGTTTTTTTTTCGGGTTGTCCCACATGACTTCTATTTTTTTAAATAAAAAATAATTACCACACAAACCATCAATTTTCTTTGTGGGACCCACTCATGTACACATTATCAAAGACTCATCTTAGTTTTCATGGCGAAAAAACGAGACAAGTCAAACAAAACGAAAGAAATACTATATTTTTAAATTTTATTAATAAAAATCAAATGTAATAATTTTTAATTAAATAAACGAAAATTATTATTAAAAAACAATTTATTATGAATTGAACACACCATTTTATTATAGCATACAAAACTCCACTGTTGTAACATGGTACTTTAAAATTTTAATAAGATTATAAACGTCTAAGAATAAGTTGGTTTTTTTTTTCAAATCCTAATCAACTCGTTTGGTCATTTGGGTTGGATAATTTATGCCCAATTTATTTTGAAGTTCTAAATTTTTTTAGTCCAACCCGGGTGGATACGATTGCACATCAGACCAGGCTAGTTTGAACGAATTTTAACACCTCCAAATGAGAAAATCTTAAAATTTTATAACGCGCAGTTGAAACTTGAAAGTACTCCCTCAAGTCCCACCTGATTTGTCTTATATTTCTTTTCGGGCCGTCTCATCCGCCTTATTTTATTCTTATAAAGAAAAATAATTACTACACAAACTCTCACTTTTTTTTGTGGGATCTATCTTTCTACACACAATCAACCACTCATCTATACACAACCACCCACTCATCTTAATCTCTGTTTTTGAAAAGAAATAAGACAAAAAACGGGGGAGTTTGTGTGGTAAAGCGGCTGAAACTTTTCCTTACTTTAATCATTTCCTAGATCTGCCAACTGGTGCAGTTAGGGTTGGGACTTGCATGCTGATAGAATCTGCCGACTGGTGCAGTTAGGGTTTTTGTGTGGTTCTATCTGCCTGCTTTGTCAACGTGTTTTTTGAATTCTTTGGTTCTTCAATTTTGTGTGCTTCCGCTGCTGTGTTTTGAACCTTGAATTTAAAACTGCCTAGTGTGTGTCACTGATCTATAAAGATCAGATCTTATAATCGTAATATACGATTTTCTCCTTTCTTTAAGATCATTTGGCAGTAGATAAGGTGACCCCCTGCGCCCAGGACTTGATCCTAGTCAACTACACTATTGACCAAGAAAAGCAGATTTTTTGGATTTGAAAAATCTGCTGAATATGAACAGTTTTTTTAATTAAACAATTTTTTTAAACATCTATTGAGATATATTTTGTGTTTAAAGCACCACAATTTTTGAAATTACCAAATATATTTATTTTTTATTATTGATATCGAAAACTATATTTTTTACTTAAAAATAATTATTTTCAACTTTAATCAAAAGTAAATAAAATATACTTATAATAAGCATTTGCAAACACCCTTAGTCAGCTTAGTCAGAAAGCAATGAGTAAATTTGTAAATAATAAAGTTAAAGTTCTTTAAATTAAATTTGGCTAAGACAGGAAGCAATGAGTAATTTGTAAATAAAAAAGTTAAAGTTCATTAAATTAAATTTTGTGATTTTGTAATCCTCAAACCGACAACCCCATTGTCGAACTTCACTATTTAAATTCTTCACATCTACTTTTTCATGTCCTCACCCCACCAACACACAACCCGAGAAGAAGAAGAAGAAGAAGAAGAAGAAGAAGAAGAAGAAGAAGAAGATAAGGCCACTACTATTTTCATCTCTCCTTTTTCTCATCCTCACAACTCAACCACACAACCAAGAAGAAGAAGAAAACCCAGTTCTTACGTGATCATGGCTGAAGTAGTCGTCTCTGCAGTGGCGGAGAAGCTTAGTTCCGTTTGAAGATGCTCGAGAAGCAGAATTATGGAAAAAGACACACCTACACAAAATAATGTTTCAATTCATCGATGAGGGACATATATTGGAGTCTTCATCATCATCGTCGTCAATGGGGTTGGAGGTAATAGAAGCTCTAGAGCCCCATCAGAATTTACAATATTAACCCCAACTTTTTACACCTCCGCTCTAAGTCGGCGCCACACCTTGTCTCCCAATATTAATCCCAACTTTTTAGGATCAGTAGACGTGAGTTGGGCCAACTGATAGGAATTTCAATATGTAATGCCGGAATCTTCAGTTATTAACAGAACCTCATCACCTTTCTCATGCATTACTTTACCGATCCACCCCCATAAAAGCCATAAGATAATAATCCATAACCCATCATAGTCAAATGACATTCGCGAGCGAATCAAACTTCCAATCTCCACCAATTTCATATGTTGACAATGTTTTAAGAGACCCCAAAATCTGCTCTCCTTCCACACCCGTTTAATCCCTCACAAAACAGCAAGCAATGCTCAGTTGTTGCCATCCTTTTCGACATAATTCACATCTGCCTTTAGCAGGGAAATGATGAGAAATTAAATTCATCTCTATGGGATATAATTATTGAAAGCTTGCCAAATGAATATCTTAATTTTTGGTGGAATTGACACCAACCAAATAATCCTACTCCATAACTTATTCTCATAACAGCTTGTAGAGTGATGAGAGTCATAATACCTTATCTCGGTCCTGTATCATTCTTTTTGAAGGTTGGGTACCGATGAAGACGTCTGATCGTAATGCTTTAGCTTGACTGCTCTCCCTTTTCTTTTCGCTATAACCGGACTTAGCATTGGCCAATTCCCCCGCTCTAGCCCTGCCTCTATGTATTGTTCTATTCGATATGTTAGGTCTCTACTTAACCTCGACGGTTATGCCACAAAGCCCTTAAAGTCTAAGATTTTAACAGAGTAAACGCACTTCTCATCAAATTTCCATGCACGTGTGCCTTCTTGGCCACATTCACCAATAGGAATAGTCATAATCAATTGTTTTTCATGAGACCAACAAACCTGATCCAATGTAGAACGATCCCACTCACCATCACCATTTATCAACTATTTAACTACCATAGTGTGTCTCTCCTCATCTACTCCTCCGACAATCTACCACATTAAAGGTCTTTTATCCACGGATCAATAAAAGCTTTAATCTTCGCTCCATTACCCACTTTCCAATAAAGGCCTACTCCAAATAAGCGAACGCCAAATATATGATGTTGAAGAGTTCACATGAGCATCCATGATATCAGCATTTCGATAATATCTTTCTTTGAAAACCCGAGCACAAGCGAATTGGGATTTTGGATCAGTCTCCATAATTGTTTTGCCAAGAGGGCTTTGTTGAAGCAACTCACGTCTCGAAATCCTAATCCACCTCTATCCTTGGGCCTACAAAGATCTTTCCATTCTCAAACTTAATAAGTCTCTCTTTCTCTCGTACAAAACAATATATCTGCAAATCCACCATATTTCTCACTTTTCTCTTTCTCCTTAATTTCTTTCTCAAATATTTAATGAATTATTCGTTAATTGATTATACATGTAAGATAAATTCAAATCACTAATAATTTTTTTCTAATTCTTATTTAAATGTTCAAATATTATGTGAAAATATAATTAGGTATTTTGTATAGTTGAATATTCAGTTATTTCTATATGTTATTATTTTATTAAAAAAACGTTTTTATAATATTTGATTAAAATAATATTGACTTTTAAAAAAACTAATTAAAAATATTTTAATTTTTACAAAAAATCTAATAATTAGTTATTTCTTAAAAAATATTATAATATAAAATAACTATGAAAAAAAGTCTTATTTTCATATTTAAAAATGACATATTGGTGAAATAAATCACAAATTATTTCAAATTTATAAACTTAATACGAACTTTAAAACTTGGCAAATTAATTCATAAGTTTCTCAATTTCTCAAAAGCATGTGCTCCGACCTCAATTTTTTTCGGCCACTGGAAAACTGAGCTGGACGCCACTTGGACAGTGTAAAACGATGTTGTCTTGGCTAGCAAAGACTTGACGGATTTATGTACAAACATTTTTACAATTTATAGCATATTAAGGTTCCAATTTTTATATAACTTTTTTAAAATTTCCTCACATTTAACAACAATACAAACAAAGATATCCAAATAAAAATATTTGCAGAATGTAAACTATCAATTTATACTCCACTAGATTAAAACATCAATATTTTCAAAAGACACTAACTAATTATAAGGTTTGTGATATAGTAATACTATTTTAGTTAATAATGAGTTTTTCTAAACAAGGTAGGTAATTTAATGTGTTTTTCCCTATTTTTTATTTGGAATTCTATCTGGCAAAATGAGTAATTTTTTGATAATTATTTAATTCAAACTAATATATTAGTTTATCTTTTTAAAGAAATACGATTTTGAGAATTTGCTCGAGACTCATCCATTTTGGTGAACAAATGAATCTCTGTTAACTATATAAACTCATGAGACTCCACAGAAAAATCATCCTACAATACTTGTGCATAAAGATAATAACGTATTAAAGGTAAGGTACGTAGCAAGCATGGCGGCGAAGACGTTGGTTGTGGTCTTGGCGACAGTGATGCTTCTTCTTAGCACTGTTGCTTCGAAGCCTCAATTCATCAGCTACCCTGCTATTTGGGACGGCGACGGCGACTTCAATAATAAATCGCCGCCGATAGCTCGAAACCCCTACCGCAGGGGCTGCAATCCAATTGATAGATGCCGCGGTGACGACGACAATGGCCCCCATACCGGTAACCGGAAGTTGTTGATGGCGGCACAAAATGTGGTGCATGGAGCTAACAAGCCATATTAATTGGATTTTCTTTTTTCTTGTTATTAAATTATGTTATTATGTGATAATGTTCCTACAATGTAGGATTATTTGGGAAAGAATAAATTCTTAAGGGAACACTGTACTATGGGAATACAGTATGATTTTCCTAGACCACAAGTTTCATTATATCCAGCTCTCTTAGTTGCATTATTCTGCTAAAGCTTAAACATGTATATAAAAAATAAAATTAAAAAAAAGGACACTGAGACTACTATTAGGTCATTTTCGCTGTATAATTCTACTAAAATATTAACATGTATTTAAAGAAAAATGACATTGATATTTTTAAAAAATTGATTCGGTCTTTAATCTATTAATACAGATTTAGTTCTAGATTTCTCTCATCAACGACTAACTGCCTTGTTAGTGTGTCAACTGAAGATCTCATACAAGTTAAACCTATAGTTTCGGTCGTACACTAAATTTAAAAATAAAAATAAAAAAAATTGATTGATACTCATTAGATTGAATGTTGTCTCTCAAACTCTGCAATTGTTGGATATTAGATATTCATCACTGCTAATCCAATGTTAGGCAGACAAGGATGGTCCTTGGAGATCCATATCTCTAAATTAATAGTCACAATTTGTTCTCTTAAATTAGTAGTATTTTTATTGTATTCTTATTCTTCTTCTTTATTTTCTTTTTCTGGAGTTTCTATATGCCAATGCGTGGATTGTAATGAAAATTGCATCAACGTTATGAACTACTTTTAATTTTGTATCTCATTAAATTAGAGGTGTTCTATTTAGTTAAAGTATTGTGTTGTTTTTCTTAATTAAACGTATGCCTGAATGTTTAATATCCCCATTATAGGTCTTTAGAATCAAAATTTTGTAATATATATAGAATGATCTTCCCGCATGTTCCATATCCATTCCAGGTACTAATGTTGATTGCATTCAACAATTTATAATACATATGTGACATATTCAAAGTCTTCAGAAGTTTTCAGTATCACAGGATCAGATTCATTTAATTAGGAGCAAAGAGATATGTTCATTCAAAAAAAGGGAGATATGTTCAATGTTGGAAAATCTTGAACTAATAAGGAAATTATGGAAAAAATGTCAAGCATTTAATGCTATTTAGTTTGGTTGAAATTCAATCTTGCGGTGCTACAATCTTGAGACGAATGTCATTTCATTTTTGAGGACGATGCGCCGAAAACCGTGAGCACTGCCGGAGAGTTTTTCATCTTGCGGAAAGAGGTTTCCCTCGACTCGACAAAGTTTTCTACTTTCCTTTTATGTTCTACTATTATTTCTCCGGACTTACTGTAATAGTAGCTTTCATTGTATTCTACATTCAATACTTCAATTTCTTCACACGACACACCAAAATCTTCAATTGTTCTCAAAAGGGGAAAGCTAAAAATAAAGGAAAGTTTTTTATCTTATCAAGGCAAGCTATTTTGGCTTAACTTTTACAATTATATGCAACTAATGAAAATTAAATCAACAATAACTTAGAGGTGTCAAAGTCTTCAGAGTGGGGTCGGGATGGCCCAACCCAACAACCATCACATAAAATCGTCCCGGTTTGGACCAACCTATAAGTCAAGTGATTTGCTTAAATTGTAGCACAACCCGGCCTTTTATGGGTCATCGGGCGACTAGGCCGAACTAACCCATAAATTACTCTCTTTGTCCCATTTAACTTGTCTCTATTTCCTTTTCGAGCCATCCCACCCAACTTGTTTTCAACTCAAATGAGAGTGCTTATCTCGTAGGATGCACACCTTTACTATTAAAATTCACCTTTTAAATTATAGGCATCACGTCTTTACTATTTAATCACTTTTTTTAAATTATAGGATTCACGCCTTTACTGTTATAATTCACCTCACCTTAATAATCTTGCCTAAAAATTTGAAGTCAAGTTAATTGGGATGGAGGGAGTATTATACGCCCTCCGTTCTGTTTGACTGGTCTCGTTTTCCTTTTTGGGTTGTCCCACTTGACTTCTATTTTTTAAAATAGTAGTAATTAATTACCACACAAATCATCAATTTTCTTTGTGGGACCCACTCATGTACACGTAATCCGAGTCACCTTAGTTTTCATGGTGAAAAAACAAGACAAGTCAAACAAATTAAACGAAGGAAGTACTATATTTTTAAATTTTATTGATAAAAATTACAAGGAAATTTTTTTAATTGAATAAACAAAAATTATTATTAAAAATTATTTATTATGAATTGAACACACCATTTTATTATAGCATGCAATCCTCTACTCTTTGTAACATGGTACTTTAAAAGTTGGTTCAATAAGATTATAAACGTGTAAGAATAAGTTAGTTGGTTTTTTTTTTCCATATTGAAATATTTATATAACTAACTACTTAACTAACATGCATGTGCATGTCACGTGAGCATTAGTTAAGTTGTTAGTAGGTTAGATAGTTAGTTTGTTACAACCGATTCCTCCTCTCTCTGTATAAATATGAAGATGATGAATAAGAATAAACACTTTTCCTTTCTCTACTTTTCAATATTCAATATGGTATCAGAACTCTAGGGTTCTTGAAGGATCCATTATTCTCTCCGATCATCTTCTTCTTCTCCGATCATCTTCTCCAACCAAAAACTTGTTGCTCTGCTTTCTTCTGCTTCCATGGCTACCGATCTAGCCACTGTTGTTCTAACAAATATACATCCTCTCTCTATCAAACTGAATAAATCAAACTACATCTTATGGAAAACGCAAGTTCTAGCGACTGTTCGAGCCTACTGTTTTGATGATCTTCTTACTGCAACAACTCCTATGATGTCTATCACGACGGAGTCAACTTCTACTCCAAATCCGGCATATCTCACGTGGCTACGCCGTGATCAATTCCTCTTCAGCTGGTTACTCTCCTCTATTTCACCGCAAATGCTTGGATACTTCGGGCGCTGACTACTGCTGCTCAGTTATGGCATGCCTTTGAGGCTCTGTTTCACTCTCATTCTCAAGCGAAGGCTATGACTCTTCGCTATCAGTTGCAAACGATGAAGAAAGGCGATCTACCTATAGATGAGTACATCATGCGCTTCAGATCAATTTCAGATGAATTATTCAATATCAATCAAGCAATTCCAGAATCAGAGCTTGTTCTCTTTGTCCTCGGTGGCCTTGGTCCAGAATATGAATCTATTTGTGTTCATATCACTGCTCAATCGAACACTCTCACTCTTAATTAAGTGCAGAACCAACTTCAAACACATGAAGTACGATTGCAAAATCAATTTGCACAAAACTCAAACCCAACATTTCAAGCTCATGCGGCTTATACTGCTCCTACTAATGGATCGGGAGGAAACTTCCACAACCGAGGTCGTAGTCGCACCTCAGGATATAGAGGTCAAAATTATTATCGAGGGAACCGTAATGGTGGCAGATCTGAAGGTTATCATCAAGGAAGTCGTGTGCTATGTCAATTATGTGGCAAAACTGGCCATGTTGCCTTCAAATGTTTTAAATGATTTGATGTCAATTTTGCAGGTCCAGAGGCACAATCCTTGCCATCACCTCAAGCCACGCTGCGGTTATGCAGCCTTCTGCACGAAGACCTCTAATCCCTTCTCTAATCCCTACTCCCCTGGTTTATTACAAATCCAAACTCCACTAATGTTTCTCCTCGAGTAAATTTTCCTGCTGCTAGTTCACAGTGCTCTCCATCATAATGGTTCTGGGATAGTGGAGCAAGCACTCATGTGACAGCTGATGCAAGTGCTCTGCAATCTTCCACTTCCTACAACGGAGGATCTTCTGGCCTTACTATTGGAAATGGTAAATCTATTCCTATTAAGAGTATTGGTTCCACTATTGTTTGTGATAAGAATCAATCTCAATCCTTCCTCTTTGTAACGCCCCAATTTTCAAAACATAACTAGGGACGCTACTTCATACTTGTTGGTCCGGAGACGATAGTCAGGTGTAGAGGGGGGGGGGGTGAATACACCTGATCACAGTTTCTTCTTCTCAATCCGAACGACAGCTGAGCTGTTTAGTGCAACTGATGAACAGTGCCAAATAGTAACCTTCGATCACTGGGTCAGAGTGGGTCAGCTACTGAGTTCTTCTACTGACTTTTGTCAGTCATTGAAACTCAGTCGGAGACGTTGTGCGGATAAGTGTGGGGCCCGGAGATTCGTCTCAGTTTTGAAAAACGCTTTTCACAAATCAAGTTCTTTTGGCTGTGCGCTTTAGAAACACGTTTTATGCAAACATATGATTTCGAACAGTTATGATATGCAATAAAACAGTAAAGAACACAAGCGATTTAACGTGGTTCGGATACGCAAGATCCTACGTCCACGGTTCTGACAATGGCAGGATAACTTGTTGATTAAACTGAGCAAGCCTCAGCAGGTATCTGTGCACTGGACAGATCCTTCTAAGTTATAGTCCTTAGCGACTTTACAATTCAAACCGAAGTTCGAAAGGGAAGGAATAATCTCCAACTAAGAAGGAGTTCTTACAATAAGAACAATTCACAGAAAGTGAACTCCTTCAAATCTAAGCTATAAATATGGCAATGAGCTTAGTCTAGAGAAGAGAGGGATCTAAGTACTCTAGAGTGAAGAACTAAGAATATTCTAAGAAAGCAAGTTCTTCTCTGGATAATCTTTGAGTATGCTAGAGTGTTCAAAGCTTGAGCGTTTTTCCCTTTTTATTCCGTTGCGTGGAGCTTCGAATTTCTTCTCTATTTATGGTTGTGAGCTATGGCATATGTCCGTTGGAGACGACGATGCCACGTGTCACAAGCTTCCAAAGAAAACGGCCATAAATTCGAATTTGTTGCGGCGGGGTAGTTAATTATCGTACATGAGAGCAAACTTTACCGTATAGAGCGAGATATGGTCTTTGTCGGCTTCTCATTGGTCGAGGTTTGTGGTTGGTGAGAATGTGTCAGAGTCAAAGTTGACTATTCAAACAACCTCGTAAGATCTTCTGCTGAACTTCGAAAAGACTTGTGCGACTTGGTCGTTTTCTGTCGGACACAGTACACTAGATAAGTCTCTGTCTTCTTCGACTGAGTCGGCTGACAAGGAATACATCTACTGAGTAGGTCACCTGGCGACTGCGAAGGTACTGAGCTTTGCATATGTTCTTCTGCTGGTGGCTTATCAGCTGATGGGTTGTCTCCTACTGAGGTGAAGATCAGCTGCTGGCTGAAGAACGCAAGCTCTTACAAGGATGATGTGGGGTTCTGGAAAGTAACTTCGTCAGAAGATCAGTCCAACAGTTTATCCCGTACAGGACTTAGACAAAAGATAATCAAACAAAACCATAGTACTACTATGATTTCCTCCAATATTCTTTTAACCACTAGACAGCTGAGTACCATATACTGACTCATAACCCAATAATTTTCCCCTAATTGATGATGCCAAAACCTCTATTTCTAACCATCTAGCCTCTATTCTAAAATAAGGAATGGAGAGCTAATCTACTGACAACAATTTCCCCCTGATTCATCAGAAGACAATCAAGATGATCAATAAAACCTCAAGTCAGTAGGCGAGATATAGGCAAAATCAGAGAAACGGTTATGTGAGTGTGTGTCAGATCACTTAGTGATCAGTTGTGAGAAAACACAAACAAAAGCCATGAGACAATGAGTAATTGTCTGGCAAGCAATAGGAACCAATATATATAGACAGAGAGTACAAGGGTCCTATTACTATTACAACAAATATGAGATAAGAGATCAAGTCTGACTTCTGAAATTCTTCGTGCGTTTCTTAAAGTCAGCAGACTTGTCAGCTGGAGGGTCTAGGTAGTAAAACTTGTAGACTCTTGAGCGTAGAACCTGGATTTCCTCATAATCATCTGGATCGTTCATATTCAGACATAGATGAACAACAACTTCTTCTACTTCTCTCTCAATCTCTTTTGTGCACAGCACGCTGCGAGTAGTCCTAGGAGGAGGGATTCGCTCAAGGCCGGAGCTACGAAGGGTATTTTCTCTCTCTCCATGATCTGACGGATCTGATTCCTGAACTCTATATCAAATCGACTGATAAGTTCATCAAAGTGTTGATCTGCTGGTCTGTCAGTCTCATAGATACCCCACACATAGTATCCCTTAATAAAGTCTTCTTTCAGTTCCTCCCACTGCTCGTTGAACTCGGCTGGCACCCATTTATCCACATGAGGTGTTGGCTCGTTCTTGATATAAGGTGCCCCTTCGAACTTGGATCCTCGTGGAATCTCGCTTCCTTGGATCGTTGTTGGCTTTGTGGATAGGCTAATCATTTTGGCCATGTCAGCTATCCTCTTTTTCTCTCTGAGAGCCGCTGCCCTTGTATCTCCTCTCCTGAGATTTAGTCCCTGCAGCGTGGCTTCCCAAGTAGCTCTGTCCTCTGCCTCCTGCTCATGTGTGAGATTAGTCGGATAATAACTCTGTGCAGTTGGCTGGACCTCAAACACTAAGGCCTTGGCTAGCTCCTCCCGGGCTTTCTTCTCTTCCTCAGCCTTCTTGGCCTTAGTCTTTCCAACACCTTTCTTTGGCTTCTTGCTTTTCTTAGCCTCTTCCAGCTGATGCTCACATGATCAAGCTTATCCTGAAGCTGTTGAGCAATCTGAAGATCATAGGCTTCTTGCTCCGCTCTTGATTTGAACTTACGAGCCGGGGAAGATGGAGAAATGGGTTCAATATTGATCTCCTTCCCCGATCTCTGCGGTGGCAATACCTGAGGCTCTTCTCCTTCTTCTTGATCCAAGAATTTTGCAATTTCGTCTATGTGCTGGGCAGATGAGATGGGAACCGCTCGCCTCGGTCGGTCCGCCTCGGAGGAGTGTATTCCAAACAGAGTACAATGACCGGGTCCCACTCGAGCGGCTGACCCTTCTCCTTGAGCTGTGCTGGCCCCTTCTCCTTTACTTCCTTCCTCCACCAATTCGACCACAGCCGGTTCCGCCTCAGTTTCTTCCTTTACTTCTTCTTCCCCCTTTTTGGCATCATCTGCCTTAGAGAGGTGAGATCGGATGGCTTTGATTTCTCGTTCGACATTGTAGACTGATTCTTTAATGAGAGTGGCAGTGGATTCGAAGTCTTTGACGAGGTCGCAGTACATGTCCCAATCTTTTCCTTGATCAGCTCTGAATTGTTTAAGCTGCGCGGCTGACTCCTGACGGAGTTTCAGCAGAGCCTGATCGTGGGAATCTGTCATCTCTTTCTGAATGGCCTTAAGAGCCTCCGCCTGTTGTTTTATAGCAGTTTGTAGGCTGGAGGTGGCCAATTTATTCCTTTCTTCCATGTCGGCCTTGACTGATGCAAGAGCCTGAGCCAGCTGCTCAGAGAAAATCTTCTGCTAAGTCTGAAGGAGTTGCTGACTCTGTGTTTCCAAATCTACCTTCTGAGCTGCTAAGGCAGTCTCAATTATCTCCTGAATATTCAGCTGAGGAGTAGGAGCTTCTGAGACTTTCTTCACGCCTTCAGCTAGTCGGGATACACTAGCCGTTTGGGCCTTAGTATACTTAGCCCATTTTGTATGAACATCTTTGGCTAAGAGACGATTTTTGTTCCCTTGCCGTCTTATGGCCTTGTTCACCGACTTAGAGGTGACAGAACCGATTGGTTGTATCTGATACGAGCTCGTTTCGATCCTCTGCTCAGAAATCGCGAGTTTTTGCTCTCGACTGCGCTTCGAGGCACCCGGGGCATCACCTGATGTGGACGGAGGTGGTAATTTGCCCTTCTTGCGGGGAGTGGGACCCTCAGCAGAGCCTCCCAACTCTGCATCCTTGGGTGGTGCCTGTTCCATCTCCTCATCCTTATCTCCATTATTCTCATTATCAGGAGGAGATGGTGGCGAATGACTGTCGCCGGGCACTGAGGTGCGCAAGCTCAGCAGATAGAGCATTGTCGCCCTCAAATCTTCGAATGTTGCCAGATCAGCTGGTTACCCGAACCCAATTGCTGACTGCAACTCTTGCTCTTCAGCAAGTAATGAAAGAGCTGTCTGAGTCCTTATGATCTCTTCGAGTATGTCCCAACTCAGGAACCTCAGCAGCATCTGAACTCTAGCCCTTATGGCTATTTCCACCAGATCTGAATGATCAGATATCTCAGGGGTCTGTGAGTGGACTTCTCTTGTAGCTTGGAGGCGAGTAGAGTGGATGGTCGTCCACTCAGAGGAAGTCTCTTCAGTCGGAGTCCTGACGTCCGACTGAGTCTCCTCGGAGCTGATCACTTGTGCCTTATCCTTAAGTGTGGCTCCCTCCATTCCCCGTGTCTGAGTCAAGAATGTGTTCTACGGTAGGAGGAGGAGAGCCTGGTTTAGCTTGTTCTACTGGCACCTCAGCAGGTCCGGTTTTAGTCAGCCTTTTCCTTTTCGGAGGGTCGGCGCGAGGGGGCAAAACAACAACCGATCTTTCTCTCTTCGATCGCGGCCCTCGCCCAACCGGACTTCTCGGCAACTGCTTTAGTTTTGAATTTTATTAGCTTGCTGTCGAAGTATTTGGCGTCGGCAAACGAAGAATTCCTCGCTATTGATTGCTCGATCAGTATGGACATCTTGGTCCCATACAGTAGCTTCCCAACGCTAATCATCTTCCGCTCACCAGTGGGTAAGGTGGTGAACTTTTGCGCCTGAGCCTTCAGCTCGGCTACGTAATAATCTGTCCAGTTCACTTGGACTCCGTCGTCTATAGCCATCATCAGCTGAATACGTGGATTAGACAGCTGATCATAAGATCCTGCGGAGCTCGTCAGAATATGTGACACAATGTAGGCGAGCCCCCTGTACTGAGGTAGCAGCAGGTTCTTTGGTAGGGCAGTTTTGAAACTGATGTCCTGCCTCCCACAGAACTTCTGAACATACGTGTTCATCTCCTTCTCCTTGTAGCTAATAGGAGAAACACCACTGTCTGGGAGATCAAACGTCAGTCCCAAAGCATCTCGGATGTTGAAGACGCGCTGACTCACATCCCACGAGTTTGGGATAACCTCCTGCATATACGAGAAGGAAGATTCTTCTCCTCCGGACGCGAGAGTCCTCCAGTTGAGGTATACTTTCGCAACTTGCCTCGGCAGATAAGCCCTAGGCTGCTTGGATACGAGCCATTGAAGTCCAGATTGTTCAAGCGCCTCGAAGACAGGCTCAAGGTATGGAAGATCCACTTGATGAAACGCCATTGTGGGTTCGAACTGAATCCGTGAGAGTATGATCTCGTTCATATCAGAGGGGTCATGAACATTCGCCATTAAAATCTGCAAAATAACTTGTTAGCACTTGAAAATAGAATGAGTCAGTAGAGTTTTAAGCAGAATTTAATACATTACCAAGTAGTTTAGAGCTTGTGGATGCTAGAAATCAGATTAGTTTAGAGATTTTGAGGAAAAACTGATTTGCAGAAGAGCTCTAAAGTGGAAGTGGCGGAAAAATGAGTCGAGTAGAGAAGTTGAAAGGTTTTATAAGATCAAGCTTAATAACCGTTTAGATCGAACGGTCAGGATTTAATCTTTCAATGTTATCTGCGGCTGAGAATAAATGTTATAAACTGAATGATTACAAAGCCGCCTCTACTATAGACCCTATGTAGGATGATGCGTAATAAGGGTAAGTGAGAAGACATGCATTAAATGCGCTGCAGGCAGCATTAATTACCAAATCAATTTGAATGAGAACGGTATCTACTGACCATTCCTTAAAGAAATTGATGGCGGGAAATAAATGCTTTTTAACTACTGAATGCGAGCGACTAATATAATAAATGCAAGCATGTCAACAAAAACATTAAGTATTGAATACTACACAAACCTCTTCAACTGAACTTTTACGATCAGCTGGTTACCGTTAAGACTTAGGAGGATGGTTGACGTCTTTGAAGACCACGTTCCCCCCTTGCCGTATGCAGTATGATTCTCCCAACCGAATCATCAGACCGATCATCTGACCTGTCATACTGGTTCCTCCCGTCTGATACCAATTGTTGCCAATTGCAGTTATCAGTAGTTTTCTTCTACTGACGTGACTCAGTAGGATCCAGTAGACCTAGCTCAACTGATAGTTCTCTGAATCTGTTCTCAGCTAATGGTTTGGTCAGTATGTCTGCCCTTTGCTTGTCAGTATGGACTTTCTCTATTCTGATATCCTTCTTCTCGACATGGTCTCTGATGAAGTGGTGTCGGATATCCACGTGCTTGCATCTCGTATGTAGAATTGGATTCTAAGTTATTGCAATAACACTTGTGGAGTCACAGTAGATGGGCACTTCATTCTGAATGATACCATAATCTCTCAGTTGTTGTCGAAGCCAAAGGATCTGGGCACAGCAACTTCCAGCAGCCATATACTCAGCTTCAGTAGTGGACGTTGCTACTGAGTGCTGTTTCTTTGAAAACCATGATATCAGCTTGCTGCCTAGGAACTGACACGTTCCGGAAGTCGACTTTCGATCTATCCTGCATCCTGCATAATCAGCATTAGAATAACCTGTCAGTATAAGATTATCATCACCAGGATACCATAACCCAGCGTCAGGTGTTCCTCTTAGATATCGCAGAATCTTCTTTCTTTGCTGAGTCCAGATGACTTCGCTTGGGATCCGCTTGAAATCTTGCACATACACCTACAACATAAGTTATGTCAGGTCGGCTAGCTATTAAATATAATAAAGAACCAATAACAGTTCTATAATTAGTAGAGTTAACAGAAGCTCCCTCTTTGTCTAGATCGATTTTAAAATTTGTGTTCATGGGGATCTTGACTGGCTTGCTCGAATCGCAGCCGAATCTTTTGAGAAGATCTCGAGTGTATTTAGCTTGATTGATGAAGATTCCTTCGGGTGATTGCTTCACTTGAAATCCAAGGAAATAATTCATCTCTCCCATCATGGACATCTCGAACTTCTCCTTCATCATCTTCTCAAACCGCTGGCATATGGTCTCGTTTCGCAGCTCGAAAATGATGTCGTCCACGTAGATTTGCACCAGTAGGATGTCAACTCCCGACTTTATCTGCCGAACAGGGTGCGATCTCGTCCCCTTCGAAAACCTTTACGAAGTAGAAAGTCGATAGGGTATCGTACCAAGCCACGGGTGCTTGTTTTAACCCATACTGAGCTTTTGAAGTCCGTACACACGATGTCCCCGCCGAAAGCCGGGCGCTTGTTCCACGTAGACTTCTTCCTTCAGTACGCCGTCCAAAAAGCCGACTTTACATCCATCTTGATATACTTTGAATCCTTGATGCGTTGCGTAGGCTAAGAAAAGACGAATGGCTTCCAATCTTGCGACTGGAGCAAAAGTTTCATCAAAGTCGATTCCTTCTGCTTGACTGTATCCCTTGGCAACTAGTCGAGCTTTGTTTCTGACGATGACGTTGTTTTCATCACGCTTGTTTTTGAAGACCCACTTAGTACCGATCACATGCTGATGTCTAGGTCTGTCAACAAGCTCCCAAACTTTGTTTCTGACGAACTGGTTCAGCTCTTCCTGCATGGCGATGATCTAGTCAGCATCGTTAAGTGCGTCCTCTATCGACTGAGGTTCTTCTCTAGAGAAGAAACAAGAATAAAGTGAGCTTTCTCCTTGATTTAATCTCAATCTTGTTCTTATCGTTGCTGATGGATCTCCTATTATGAGATCTGAAGAATGAGCGTTAAGCTATGAACGTCTGAGTCTGGCTTCTTCTTCTTATACTACTTCTGCAGAATCAGTAGGAGTGTTAGGCATTTCAGTAGTACTGTTTTGAGATTGCAGCAGTCCAGTAAGAAGGTTAGGATCTACTGAGTTTCCAGGGTTCGGGGGCTTTAGCTCAGGAACATTAATCGTTCCCCTTGAATTTATATTCTCAGTAGAGGTCTCAGTTATCACTGGGGCTTCCTCATCGACCTTTGTTACCTGTTGTTGATTCTGTTCAGTAGAATCAACCAGGTCAGCTACATCGCCTGTTGGTTGAGTCTGAGTTTCTTCATCATCTGACTCATCATCCCAACAATCTTGAATCTTTTCGGTTTTATCGGTCGATCCGAGATCCCGTAGCTTGCTTCGCCGACATCATCGTATTTGTCTCTCGTAATTTCCTGGTTCTCAGTAACAAACTCATCAAAAACAACATGAGGGCTTTCCTCCACGCAAAGAGTCCGATAGTTAAAGACTCGAAGGCTTTACTTGACTCGGGAATATCCTAAGAATACCCCTTGATCAGATTTGCTATCAAAGACCTTCAACCGATCTTTCCCGTTATTGTGGATAAAGCACGGACAACCAAAAATATGAAAATGAGAAATAGAAGGAATTCTCCCTTTCCACAATTCGTATGGTGTCTTCATGTGTTCCTTGTGTAAGTAGTGAGCGATTCTAAGTGTAGCGGGCGGAGTCGTAGCATCTGCCCAGAACTTAGAGGGTAGCCCAGAGTCTGCTAGGAGCGTTCTTGCTGCTTCTTTGAGTGTTCTGTTTTTGCGTTCAGCAAGTCCGTTCTGTTGAGGAGTACGAGCAGCTGATGTTTCGTGCTGAATTCCCTCTTTCTCGCAGTACTCTTTAACTACTGAGTTGAGAAATTCTGTTCCTCTGTTTGAGCGAATTCTTTGTATCTTGATGTCCTTTTCCACACTGAGCTTTTTCAGTAGTTTAGGCAACTCAGTCATGACATCAGATTTGTTGGCGATGAAGACTACCCATGTATATCTCGAGTAGTCGTCTATAACGTTAAGGGCATACTTCTTGCCTCGTATAGTCACTGGAGAAACTGGCCCGAATAAATCCATGTGCAGCAGCTGAAGGATTCCATCAGTGGAAGGTGAAGGAATAGGTGGATTGCTACTCTTTGTCTGCTTTCCCTTCAAGCATGCTTCACAATTTCTATCTTTAATAAACGATTCGTTGGGCAGTCCTCTGACTTTAGAGTTCTTGGCGAGCTTGTTCATAGTCTTGAAGTTCAGGTGGCTGAGTCTCTTATGCCATAGCCATCCTGACTTGTCACTAGATTTCGTCTGTGCAAGCAAGCAAGCCTCAGGTTCTGCGGTATTCCAGTTAGCAACGTATATGTTTTTCTTCCGCGAACCTGATAACACTGTTTTCCCTGTAGATTTATCAACAATATCACAAAAACCAGCGTCAAAGATTACTCTGTTAAGATTATCACGCGAATTGATCGACGAAAGGAGATTATGTTGAAGTCCTTCAACATATGTTACTCTTAGGAACCGAAGCGGTCCCAATATTCGGCGTTCCATATCCCCTTGTGTAGCCTTTAGAGTTGTCACCAAACTCAATTCTGGGACCATCTTCTTGTATATAGTTGGTCAGCAGGCTCTTCTGGTACGTCATGTGTCTTGAGCAGCCGCTGTCCACTATCCATGGGTCCTTATGGACCTGCAAAATAGAAGCATTTTTAGGTACCCTTTGTTTCAGTTGGGTCCTTACATGTTAGTGGGTGATTTCGGAACCCAAATCTGCCTCGGAACCTTAGAAGTCTGAGACTTCTTCTTCTGAACCTTGTCAGTTTTCTTCTCCACAGGACTCGGAGATACTGACTTTCTGCTGATGATTTTGGGTTCATGAGCTTTCTTCTTCTTAGTCTTTGCGCTTCTCCTGACCCTGGGCTCATAATAGTACGAGTCGTACTGAGCCGGGGGCTCATACAGTGGCTCATGGTACTGTTCTGCCCATCTGACCTTCTTGGTTCCTCCTGAATTTGATCGCGGTGTCCTGGGGTTGGAACCTTTGGTCAGCTGCTTGTTGTTGTTCGGCTGAGGTGCAATCATTTTCTGTTTGTTCTTCGCCTGAGGTGTGGTGTCAGCAGCCTGCACCTTTCCTCTGATAAACCTATCAGCCAGCGCTTCTGAGCTTTTCGAGGTAGAAGCTTTGTGGGTATAGCCAAGTCCTTCTTTCATGACAGTTGGCCGTTGTGCTGAGCATACTTTCTAGCTCCTCTTAGCCCCCAAGGTCCACGTTCAGTCATCAGTCCTCGCCAGACCTCGTCACTCCTCCTGAGTGTGTCATAATCTTTCTGTACATCTGAGAGCTTCTAACTGAGCTGGGCTATTTCAGTCTCTTTCTCAGAATTGTCCTTAGTCAGAACTGAGATTTGAGTCTCTTGAAGCTGAGACTTAGTCATAAGAGATTCGATCTCTTCATTGAGTCTCGCAACTAGATTCTCTGACTCAGTAGAGACCTGACAATCAGAAGAAAGTCTCTGATTTTCAGCCTTTACCATCTCCAGTTCTTGGATCGTTATGCTGAACTCTCTGCTCAGCTGAATCTGTTCCTCTAGCAGATCGTCGTATGCTTGTACCACATCCAGAGGATCATCTGTGACCGAGCACGTGTCATGTGTGTTGTGTGAAGAAGAGGTTATATTAAGTTTGGAGTTTACCTCAGTCTCTTCTCCGGCCATCAGATAGTATTCAGCTGTTCCTTCAGGAATCGTTTCTCCGATCTCAACTGCTACAAATGCAGCTTCGTCCTCAGAGGAATACATAAATGTATCCTCCTCAAGTGAGTTGTCGGATATCTCTCCGGCGATGTAGGCCTGCCTTCTTTGGGCAAATTTATCTCTTCTGGCCTGCCGTTCTGCTCGTTGAGCAGCTGAGAGTTCGGGATAGTCGTACTGATAGTGTCCCTCCTTCTTACGGTTATAACGGTGGATGTTCTCGCTTTTTTCCAGTGAAGCTTTAGATGGACTCGCAGCAGGCTCGTGTTCCCGCATTCAGTAGAAGGATTAGATTCTTCCCTTTTCGATAATCTTTCTTACCCGAGGGAGAAACTCGTTGTATTTCATCGCCTTTCGACTCTCTCCTTTTCTCTATGATATTTGAGAGCCATCACAGCCAGCTGGTCAGTGCCTGAAGTCTCACAATATTTTGTTTCGATAGTGGCCACTGCCGTGCTTGAGGAAATCGGTTTGGATCCAGTTTTGCTGACAGTTGCTTTAAAAGCATGATCGATCTGTGTGTCAGCTGGAGCACTGGAACACCTTTGGGGTAGACTATGCTCAAATTCCTCCGTTTTTAGTTCTGAAAATATAACATCAGGAGTTAGAGCATTTAGATCAGAGCGATGTAAGTAAGTAGCAAATGGAAGCCACTTCTGTCGAGGTAGCGCTCTCAAGATCTTTGTGTTCATCTCTTTGTTGGTGAACACCTTCCCCAGCCCGTTGATGACATTGACTTGGTTTGTAAATCTGACACTGAGCTCGTCAATGGTCTCACTGGGCTCCATTGCAAAGGCTTCGAACTTCTGAAGCTCTAATTCGAGCTTGTTTTCTTTGATCTGCGGGGTTCCTTGGCTCAGTACAGCCAAAGCATCACATAGCTCTTTTGCCGTTTTGCAATCCTGCACCCTCCCGAGATGAGAGTCACTGAGCGTTGTCAGTATAGCGTTTCGCGCAACTCGGTCAAGGTTGTGCAGCTTTTTCTCTTCAGGCGTGAAGATTGATTTGTCTTTGGGAAACTTAGCACCGATTTGTGCTCCTACACCTCCCGCAGTAGCGAACTGTACGCTGTCAATCATGGGAATGATGGGTCCAATCTCCAGGACGTCCGTCATGCTGTCGTGCAGCGATGTGAGGTGTGTCTCCATTCTCACGCGCCATACCGTGAAGTTCTCTATTGAGAACATCGGCACCATCCTGATACCTGACATGTCAGACATTATGCGAACGGGTATAAGGATGAAAGAAGAGATGCTTGTGCAGAGAAAATGTTTTCAAGGATCTGTTCGAGAGAACCAGTACAGAGCCGGCAATCAGAAGAACACCGATGCTCTGATACCAATTGTTGGTCCGGAGACAATAGTCAGGTGTAGAGGGGGGGGGGTGAGTACACCTGATCACAGTTTTTCTTCTCAAACCGAAGGACATCTGAGCTGTTTAGTGCAACTGATGAACAGTGCCAAATAGTAACCTTCGATCACTGGGTCAGAGTGGGTCAGCTACTGAGTTCTTCTACTGACTTTTGTCAGTCATTGAAACTCAGTCGGGGACGTTGTGCGGATAAGTGTGGGGCCTGGAGATTCATCTCAGTTTTGAAAAACGCTTTTCACAAATCAAGTTCTTTTGGTTGTGCGCTTTAGAAACACGTTTTATGCAAACATATGATTTTGAACAGTTATGATATGCAATAAAACAGTAAAGAACACAAGCGATTTAACGTGGTTCAGATACGCAAGATCCTACGTCCACGGTCATGACAATGGCAGGATAACTTGTTGATTAAACTGAGCAAGCCTCAGCAGGTATCTATGCACTGGATAGATCCTTCTAAGTTATAGTCCTTAGCGACTTTACAATTCAAACCGAAGTTCGAAAGGGAAGGAATAATCTCCAACTAAGAAGGAGTTCTTACAATAAGAACAATTCACAGAAAGTGAACTCCTTCGAATCTAAGCTATAACTATGGCAATGAGCTTAGTCTGGAGAAGAGAGGGGTCTAAGTACTCTAGAGTGAAGAACTAAGAATATTCTAAGAAAGCAAGTTCTTCTCTGGATAATCTTTGAGTATGCTAGAGTGTTCAAAGCTTGAGCGTTTTTCCCTTTTTATTCCGTTGCGTGGAGCTTCAAATTTCTTCTCTATTTATGGTTGTGAGCTATGGCATATGTCCGTTGGAGACGACGATGCCACGTGTCACAAGCTTCCAAAGAAAACGGCCATAAATTCGAATTTGTTGCAGCAGGGTAGTTAATTACCGTACATGAGAGCAGCTTTTATCGTATAGAGCGAGATATGGTGCTGTCGGCATCTCATTGGTCGAGGTTTGTGGTTGGTGAGAATGTGTCAGAGTCAAAGTTGACTATTCAAACAACCTCGTAAGATCTTCTGCTGAACTTCAAAAAGACTTGTGCGACTGGGTCGTTTTCTGTCGGATACAGTAGACTAGATAAGTCTCTGTCTTCTTCGACTGAGTCGGCTGACAAGGAATACATCTACCGAGTAGGTCACCGGGCGATCGCGAAGGTACTGAGCTTTGCATATGTTCTTCTGCTGATGGCTTATCAGCTGATGGGGTGTCTCCTACTGAGGTGAAGATCAGCTGCTGGCTGAAGAACGCAAGCTCTTACAAGGATGACGTGGGGTTCTGGAAAGTAACTTCGTCAGAAGATCAGTCCAACAGTTTACCCCGTACAGGACTTAGACAAAAGATAATCAAACAAAACAAGTCTAACCTATACATCATTTAATCCTATAGACACACAGCACGACTGATATCAGCTGGGTTTTGGGATCTTCAATTCCATAGTACTACTATGATTTCCCCCAATATTCTTTTAACCACTAGACAGCTGAGTACCATCTACTGACTCATAACCCAACAATACTTAACATGCATATTTCAACTCTTTCAAAACATTTTCATTCAATAGAAATGTTGCAAACTTAGGTCATTTTCATACTCAGCGGAAGTCTTAAATAAAAATAAAAGCAAATGCAACTATTAGTTCTCGAAAATAAAAAAACAGAAAGAAGATGCATAGTTCACGATAAAAACTAGTTTAATTCAATAATGAGTTTCATAATCCTTCTTCGTGTGACCATCACCACCAACACCTTTACGCATCGGCCGAGCCATTTCCTGAAAAATGTTAAAATAGTAGGTTGAGTACGACTACTCAGTGGGGAATACATTTATCCAAACTATATAATATACCAATATATTATGGAAAATTAGAACATGTAAGAATTACGTAGTCACACAGACCACCGAGTCAACTTCGACTCTAACATTTAAATGGATCAACTTCGATCCCGATCAACTTCGACCATAAACATGTGTACCGATCAACTTCGATCGCGGATCAACTTCGATCCCGGTCAACTTCGACCATAAAACTTTATACCAATCAACTTCGATCGCGGATCAACTTCGATCCTTCCTTTCCATGTCTGACATTAACTCATAAATATCGAACATAAAATATAATAAGGATAAATGTAGTGTAAGAATACTTCCCCACCTTAACCTTGATTTTGAATGAAAAACTATGGATATCAATGTTTAAGTCCTGCGCGTCGATCCTAAACATGAAAATTTATCTTAATGACTCGTACATGGAGTGTCATGCATGCATCAACAATTCAAATAATTCATAATTACACATAGTTCAAAATAATCAAACAAAATGTGTATTATACACAATCTACTTATTAACATGCAATTTTAATAGTTTCACATAGTAATAAACTTAAGTTTTTTTTTAAACATAATCTTATTTCTATTAACAAATCATTCATGGATTGAGTAATCCATCAATTCATAAAATAAATTAATAAAATCATAAAAGTATTGTCCTAAAAATATAGACCTCTAACATGAACAACATATTACATATATCATCATAATAAAACTTATCTTGATCAATAATTCAATTAATAATATCTGAAAACTTTTATTTTTTTAATCTACATGCATGTTGACAAAATAATCTGGCACATCAAGAAACAAATTACCAAACAAATAGTAAACGTATCATAAAAATTCTATATTTTTAACAGGAATGACCTAACATGTATTATATCCTATTAAAATTAAACCTGGTCGAAAACAATGTAAATAAAACATGAAAATTAATTTTCCTTTCAAAATCATGAACATGCTGTCAGAAACTGGCAGGTTACAAAGAACAATTTTAATAAAAATATTTCTCATGATTGGAAAATTCTACTAAACTAATATAGTATACTAGACATACCTGTGAAGACGACAATAAATTTTCACTACGAGATGACGATGGGAAGATATGGAAATAATTCTTGAAACAGTTCGCAGATATGTTGGCAGATTTTCGAAAATTTTATGGGATGCTATATTATGAGCAACTAAGGGGTATTTATAGGCCTATAAATCATTATCTAAATATCCCTAATCCTATAAGATATCAAATATATTTTATCCATAATTATTTCCGTCCATATATATTTTATATAGAATTTATTCTATCACTTACCATATAAGAGATTCAATCTTAGATAAATTAGGATATGGATAACCACAACTAGATTTTATCCTAAAACATTTATATCACACATAAAATATCTATTTTAATCATAAAATATAATATAAAATTATCTCCTAATAACTTAATACAATAATAAATATTATATCCTTTTATGAATCCTAGTTGGTTTAGAAAATCCAAAATAATTATTATTCTTGCCTATGAATTCTAACATGATTTATAAATAATTAAATAAAAAAAATAATCATAATATGGTATAAACAAACACATTCAAAATTAAAAATAAGTTTACATAAGAAAAATGATAACGAAAAATAACATAAATGCTTTAATTTTCATTTTAATTTCTAAGGCGCTACTTACAGAACTAAAACACTTGATAACATGCATGAATAGATATGCAATGCATTTTATATCAAAAAATTTGGGGCGTTACACTCTTAAACAATTTACTGCATGTGCCTCAAATTACAAAGACTCTACTCAGTATTTCTCAGTTTGTTAAGGATAATCCGGTATATTTTGAGTTTCGCAATGACTATTTTCTTGTCAAGGACAACAATACCAAGGAAACTTTGCTGGAGGGGCCCCTTGAGGATAGCTTATATCGCTTGAGTCTGCAATCCTCTTCCTCACAGATTGCATAAACAGTTTCACAAACCATGTGTTTTTTGTCAGAGCAGGCTGCTGATTTAGTTGTATGGCATCAAAGGTTAGGCCATCCTCACAACAATGTACTCAAAATTGTGTTAGATCATTTACATCTATCTACATCACATGTTAAGGATAGAAATTTTTGTGATGCTTGTGTTCTGGGAAAAATACATCAGTTCTCTTTTCCTTCTGTGGAAGTTAAGACTACACATGCCTTTCAACTGGTGCACAGTAATGTTTGGGGGCCAAGTCCTGTTACTTCTGTAGATGGCTACCGTTATTATCTGCATTTTGTTGATGATTTCACACGGTTTACATGGATATACCCTCTTAGTCAAAAATCTGAAGTAAATCTTGCAATCATAAAGTTTTTTAAATTTGTGGAGACACAGTTTCAGTGTTCTATTCAAGCTTTTTAGAGTGACTGGGGTGGGGAATATAGGTCATTGCAACCTTTCTTTGCTCAGTCAGGTGTGGAATTCAGGCATCCTTGTCCTTATACTCATGCCCAGAATGGCAGGGCTGAGAGGAAACACAGACACAACATTGAACTTGGCCTTACCTTGCTAGCCAATGCTTCTCTTCCCTACAAGTTTTGGTGGGATGTTTTTGCCACATTTGTGTTTCTTATAAATAGACTCCCCTCATCAACTCTCCAAAACCAATCTCCCTATCAAAAATTGTTTCACACCCTTCCTGACTACAACTTTCTCAAAATATTTGGCTGTAGTTGTTTTCCCTATCTTAGATTGTACAACTCTCATAAGCTTCATTTCAGATCTGCTTAGTGTGTGTTCCTAGGCTACAGTGCCTCTCACAAAGGATATAGGTGTATGCATCCTTCTGGAAAAATCTATATTGCTCGAACAGTCCATTTCTATGAAACAGGAATTCCTTAAAATTCTTTGTTTGAAGACTTATCTGATTCTATCAGTCCCAGCTCTTGTGCTCCTGACCATACTCTTGTCCATTTTATTCCTAGCTCATCCTTTTTTGTGCCCTTACATTCCCCACAACCTCTACCAAGTCCCAGCTCCTCTGATCAATCACCTCATCCTACCTCTACACCAAACTCATCGTCTGCTTCCACTCACTCTTTAGCTTCAACATCTACCTCTGTTCCTCCTACTCCCTCTCATCCTTCTACAACAAATACACATTCAATGAGTACTCGGTCAAAGCATGGTATTTTCAAACACAAGGCTTATTCTTCTTCCCTTACTTCTATCCCATCAGAACCTCTTTGTGATAAAGAGGCACTTGCTAACCCCCTTTGGAAACAGGCCATGCAAGAGGAGTTTGATGCCTTGCATCGAAATCAGACTTGGGATCTTGTTACCAAGACCGCTGACATGAATCTTGTAAATTGTAAATGGATCTATAAGGTCAAAACACTAGCGGATGGATCAGTGGTTCAAAGCCAGGCTAGTAGCCAAGGGGTTCCAACAGCGAGCTGGGGTAGATTTTCATGAGACTTTTAGTCCTGTAGTGAAGCCAGTCTCAGTCAAACTCATGTTTACTCTAGCATGTACATATGGTTGTTCAGTACAACATATTGATATAAACAATGCCTTCCTAAATGGATTCCTGGAACAACCGGTATACATACAACAACCTACTGGTTTTGTGGATGAAACATACCCTCATCATGTATGTCGTCTTCATACATCCTTAAATGGCCTTAAGCAGGCTTCTAGAGCCTGGTATGAACGACTGAAGGGCTACCTACTTCACAGTGGTTTCAAGTTCTTAGCCTCGGATCATTCTCTATTTTTCTCCAGAATAAAGGGAAAACTTCTTCTTCTTCTAATCTATGTGGATGATATTCTTGTCACTGGAGAAGATCCAGCTTTGGTTCAATCATTCATAAACACTTTATCAGCTGAGTTTGCCTTGAAATCACTTGGGACTGTAAACTACTTTTTGGGAATACAAGTAGTTCAACAGTCAAATTCTTTTACCTTACACCAAGCCAAATATGTTAGGGAGCTCTTGAGCAAGGCTAATCTTCTGAATTCTCAACATGTTCCAACACCATTTGACTCCGGACAGAAACTCTCCAAGGATGACAGCCCTAGCTTTTCAAATCCCACATTATATAGGAACATTGTGTGAGGTCTTCAATATCTAACACTTACAAGGCTAGATATCAGTTTTATAGTAAACAAACTAAGTCAGTTCCTTCATCAACCTACCACTCTTCACTGGAAAGCTTGCAAAAGACTACTACGCTATCTCAAAGGCACTGCCTTCCTAGGTCTTGTTTTCAAACCAGCCTCCCATTTTTCTCTCTATAGCTTCTCAGATGCAGACTAGGCCAGCTGTGTTGATGACCGCCGCTCTACAGGTGGTTACTGCTTTTTTCTTGGACCAAACCTTCTATCCTGGAGTTCCAGAAAGCAGAAAGTAGTGTCTCGCAGTAGCTCTGAATCTGAATACCGAGCCCTTGTTGATGCCTCGGTTGAGCTTGTATGGATTCAGTCTCTTCTTGCTGAACTAGGTATTGCTACATTTTGTCAACCAATCTTGTGGTGTGACAATCAGAGTGCAGCAACCATTGCCTCAAATCCAGTCCAACATGCTCGAACTAAACACATCGAAATTGATACCCATTTTGTTTGAGACAAAGTACTTCAAAAGGAACTTGATGTGCGCTATGTTACTTCTACTGATCTACTAGCCGACATCTTCACCAAGCCACTCACAATCTCTCGCTTTGCCACATTAACACAAAAGCTTCCTTTGATAGAGTTAGCAAGAGCACCTTAGTTAGGGGATTATTGAAATATTTATATAACTAACTACTTAACTAACATCCATGTGCATGTCACGTGAGGATTTTTTAAGTTGTTAGTAGGTTAGCCAGTTAGTTTGTTACAACCAATTCCTCCTCTCACTGTATAAATATGAAGATGATGAATAAGAATAAACACTTTTCCTTTCTCTACTTCTCAATATTCAATATTCCAAAGCCCAATCAACTTAGGTTGGATAATTTTTGCCCAATTTCTTTTGAAGTTAAAAATTTTTTAGTCCAACCCCGGGTGGATCGGAATGCCCATCAGACCAGGCTAGCTTGCACGAATTTTAACACCTCCAAATGAGAAAATATTAAAATTTTATAGCGCGTTGTTGAAACTTGGAAGTAGTTACAGTTGGAAAAAGAAAAGGGATGTCGGCCACTTTAAGAAAGTAGCAAAATTCCAACATTTCTTACAAGCAAATACTTGTTAGCTACCTGTCAACACATTTTCTTCTAATCATTAAACAAAACTCATTTCATTAGTTTGAAACAATTATACATAATCCTATTATCAACTATGTTATTAAACCCGGCCCGGTCATTGACCCGGAAAAATTAATTTTAGTGGTTCAACCGGTCGAACCGGTGGGTCAACCCGATGTAATATAATAAATATTAAATATCTTTTAATAATACAAATAAATAATATAAATAACTTAAAAATATAAAAAATCTAATATTAATATAATTTGAAGTCAAAAATTAACCTAGTATTTTCCATGTCCAAACTTCATAAATAGAATTAGTACATTAGAGATTTAAAATTTAAATTTAATTTTTTTTAATTAATATTACCGGGTCAACCGGGTCAACCGGTTACCGATTACCGAGTCAACCGGCCGGTTCTACCGGGTCGTACCGGGTCAAAGGCCAAAACCGATTTTTTATTGGCCCGGCTCGGATTTTTCACCGGGTCACGGTTGAACCGGGTCAACCGGCCGGGCCGGGCCGGTTTTAATAACATAGATTATCAATTCAATACTATAAAATTGGGTATACATGTATAATGCATTAATTCTTTATTCAGATAAACAAGATACTTAGACTAGAAATATCGGCAGTATTTTTTGAGTGGTCGGTCGGCCATAAGGTATTCACAGCAATAAAAAAAAAAATACGCTGCAAGGAGAGAGAATTGAGAAGACCGCGTTCTCTTCTTCCCTTTAATCCAAACGAACGTTTACATTATTTGTAGCCATTGGGATAGTGACACTTGTCACTATCCCATTGGTCATAAGAAATTAATTTTATTCTTAATATAATTTGATTATATTTTTTATATTATATACTAAAAATAAATAATAATTATACCAAAATTCATGATTTTTCATTCTCTATAAATAGACACCAATATTGATATATTTTTCCTCATCCTACAATTATCTCATTTTCTCTCCACATTTTTAATTACTCGTCACTCTTTCACTATGGATCCCTATAACAACTTCTATAATTCTCAAAATTTTCCCCACTCCAACGATTATTACCCTAGTTTCGATGATTTTCCTAACTCGAGCGAATTCGAATCGCAAGATGTTGGGTTGGAATCACAGTTTCCTGATAATCCTATTCAAAACACCCCCCCAACCTCCATTGAAGAGATTCATCATGAAAAAAATGTCAACCCTAAAAACAATGCACAAGGCTGGAAACCTGAAGAAGATATGGCATTAATGTCTGCATAGTGTCATGTAAGTGGAGATCCAATTGTAGGCAAGAATCAAAATGCTGCCGCATTATGGAAAAAGGTTTGGGCGTTTTATGAAAGAGGTCGAAAGCAAAACCCAGTATTGGGTGAAGAAAGGTCAAGCGAGTCGTTGAGACAAGGCGTTGCACGCATTAATGCAAATGTGATGAAGTGGATTGGTGCATATAGGGCAGCATACAGCCGTAGAAGGAGCGGAATGTCAAATGATAACATTGAGCAAGAAGCGCAGCTGTTGTACGGAAAAACCAAGTTTACTCACCTTGAGGTATATAAAAAGGTTATGAGTACTTATCCGAAATGGGAGTTGAATTTAGAGTCAACTGGTTTTACACAGCAGAGACCACCACGCGATGAAGACAGTGTTGGAGAAAGTCGTGCTAGCTCGAAAAGAACAAGGACCGATGAAGAAGGCGATCCTCGAACGGACTCCACATCAGAAACTCCTGTGAGTGATGCATCAACATTTCCACGCCCTATGGGAAGAGACAAGGCCAAGGCTGCGGCAAAAAAGAAAGGAAAAGGAGTAGCATCTTCATCTTCGTCTTCTATAATACCTGATAATTTCATTGTTGAAATTCGTGAACTGAGGATCACGCGTGATAAGGAGCTTCAGAAGCGTGACTTGGATCGTGAGGCACGTAAAGAAGAGATGGCCCAGAAGATGAAGACTTTTACGTTGAATACACTGCTGAATAAAACTGCATTAACTCCAGAAGAATAGTGTTCTATCAACAATAGTGTCCAGAAGAATACGCTGCTGAATAAAACTGAATTTTATCGTGTGTTCACATAATGCTCTATCAACAATAGTGTTCACATAGTGCTTTCTCAACAATAATGCAACACCTCGTTTCTGCTCTCTTACCAATAATGTATTCACAGTGTTTCACACCAATAATGCTATCAATAGCTGTTTCACACCAATAATGTTTTCACATTAACTCGTTTGTTGAATAAAAATAGCGGTTTCACACCAATAATGCCTAAAAAGTAGATGGTAGGGTGTCACATGTCTTTCAAGGTTCCAATAATGCTATCACTCGTTTCTATCAATATCTGTTTCACAGTGTTCGTACCAATAATGCTTTCACAGTGTTTCACACCAATAATGCTATCAATAGCTGTTTCACACCAATAATGTTTTCACATTAACTCGTTTGTTGAATAAAAATAGCTGTTTCACACCAATAATGCCTAAAAAGTAGATGGTAGGGCGTCACATGTCTTTCAAGGTACCAATAATGCTATCAATAGCTGTTTCACACCAATAATGTTTTCACATTAACTCTATCAATAGCTATAAATTATAGTTCACATATTTGTATGTCATAGACTGTATGCATTGGGAATGGAAAAATTGTCCCTCTGGTTAGGCGGGTCAGTTTGCAGGAAGAAGTGGTAAACCAACTATAATCTTGGAAGCAGTTGTTTCACAAGATTTGTGGTTTTGGCATGCATTTTTCGGAACCCCAGGTTCCAGAAATGATATCAATGTGCTTGATAAATCGCAAATTTTTGATGATATTTTGGAAGGCCGAGCACCAAAGGTTACTTATGTCGTAAATGGCAAGGAGAAGAATATGGGATATTATCTTACTGATGGTATATATCCTAAATGGGCAGCATTTGTCAAATCTATTAGAGTTCCTCTCATTCAAGAGCATAAATTATTTGCTCTACATCAAGAGGCTGCGTGAAAAGACGTTGAACGAGCATTTGGCGTTCTACAAGCTCGTTTCGCTTTTATCAAGCAACCATGTCTTATCTGGGATCGAGATTTTATGGGAAAAATAATGAGAGCTTGCATCATCATGCACAATATGATAGTGGAAGACGAAAGAAGCTCTTATCTAAATTACCAAGATCCTACAGAATTTATACAGGATCTGCAAACTCAGAGTAATCAAGGTACTGAAGACGGAGAAGAAAATAATGATTCTGGATACTCTACAAATAGAATTGCAAGCGTAGCCTCTTATATGAGAACTAAGTCACAACTTCGAAACAGAGAAGGGCATAAAGAGCTTCAAAACGACTTGATCGAGCATATATGGCAAAAATTCGGCCATGATAGCTAAATAAATTACCTACTTCGTATTTGTAGTTGTGTGTTTTTCGTTGTTTCGATTTTTACTTCATCAATTTGTGTTGCGCCTTTATTTTATTAATATGAGTTTTATTGATATTAAGTTTTTTTTCGAGTTTTCCATTAACCGAAAATTAATTTTAATACTTTTTATTCAAAAAAATAATATGTTGAAATAAATAATTATAAAAAATAATGTGAATATATAATATTTTAGTTGGGTGGTTGCTTTGGTTGGGTGGTCACGGATAAACTATAAAAAGTAGAGATGGTATATTTAGTAAGAAAGTAGAGTATATGGAGGAGAGAGAAATTAATAAAATATTGAGATGGTTGGGTGTTTGGGTGTTTGAGGTGTTCATTGATAAATATAGTCTTAGATTGCGGCAGATATTTATCTGATTTGATAGTACTCCCTCCGTCCCACAATTGTTGTCCCTCTTTCGTTTTCGGGACGTCCCACAATTGTTGTCCTCTTTCCTAAAATAGCAAATTATTACACACAATTTAGTTGAGGACCCCACCATCTTACTCACAACCAATCACTTTCCTAAATTCCCGTGCCAAAAAGAAAAGGGACAAGAATTGTGGGAGGGAGGGAGTATTATTTATCTAGTCAACTACACTATTGACCAAGAAAAGCAGATTTTTTGGATTTGAAAAATCTGCTGAATATGAACAGTTTTTTTAATTAAACAATTTTTTTAAACATCTATTGAGATATATTTTGTGTTTAAAGCACCACAATTTTTGAAATTACCAAATATATTTATTTTTTATTATTGATATCGAAAACTATATTTTTTACTTAAAAATAATTATTTTCAACTTTAATCAAAAGTAAATAAAATATACTTATAATAAGCATTTGCAAACACCCTTAGTCAGCTTAGTCAGAAAGCAATGAGTAAATTTGTAAATAATAAAGTTAAAGTTCTTTAAATTAAATTTGGCTAAGACAGGAAGCAATGAGTAATTTGTAAATAAAAAAGTTAAAGTTCATTAAATTAAATTTTGTGATTTTGTAATCCTCAAACCGACAACCCCATTGTCGAACTTCACTATTTAAATTCTTCACATCTACTTTTTCATGTCCTCACCCCACCAACACACAACCCGAGAAGAAGAAGAAGAAGAAGAAGAAGAAGAAGAAGAAGAAGAAGAAGATAAGGCCACTACTATTTTCATCTCTCCTTTTTCTCATCCTCACAACTCAACCACACAACCAAGAAGAAGAAGAAAACCCAGTTCTTACGTGATCATGGCTGAAGTAGTCGTCTCTGCAGTGGCGGAGAAGCTTAGTTCCGTTTGAAGATGCTCGAGAAGCAGAATTATGGAAAAAGACACACCTACACAAAATAATGTTTCAATTCATCGATGAGGGACATATATTGGAGTCTTCATCATCATCGTCGTCAATGGGGTTGGAGGTAATAGAAGCTCTAGAGCCCCATCAGAATTTACAATATTAACCCCAACTTTTTACACCTCCGCTCTAAGTCGGCGCCACACCTTGTCTCCCAATATTAATCCCAACTTTTTAGGATCAGTAGACGTGAGTTGGGCCAACTGATAGGAATTTCAATATGTAATGCCGGAATCTTCAGTTATTAACAGAACCTCATCACCTTTCTCATGCATTACTTTACCGATCCACCCCCATAAAAGCCATAAGATAATAATCCATAACCCATCATAGTCAAATGACATTCGCGAGCGAATCAAACTTCCAATCTCCACCAATTTCATATGTTGACAATGTTTTAAGAGACCCCAAAATCTGCTCTCCTTCCACACCCGTTTAATCCCTCACAAAACAGCAAGCAATGCTCAGTTGTTGCCATCCTTTTCGACATAATTCACATCTGCCTTTAGCAGGGAAATGATGAGAAATTAAATTCATCTCTATGGGATATAATTATTGAAAGCTTGCCAAATGAATATCTTAATTTTTGGTGGAATTGACACCAACCAAATAATCCTACTCCATAACTTATTCTCATAACAGCTTGTAGAGTGATGAGAGTCATAATACCTTATCTCGGTCCTGTATCATTCTTTTTGAAGGTTGGGTACCGATGAAGACGTCTGATCGTAATGCTTTAGCTTGACTGCTCTCCCTTTTCTTTTCGCTATAACCGGACTTAGCATTGGCCAATTCCCCCGCTCTAGCCCTGCCTCTATGTATTGTTCTATTCGATATGTTAGGTCTCTACTTAACCTCGACGGTTATGCCACAAAGCCCTTAAAGTCTAAGATTTTAACAGAGTAAACGCACTTCTCATCAAATTTCCATGCACGTGTGCCTTCTTGGCCACATTCACCAATAGGAATAGTCATAATCAATTGTTTTTCATGAGACCAACAAACCTGATCCAATGTAGAACGATCCCACTCACCATCACCATTTATCAACTATTTAACTACCATAGTGTGTCTCTCCTCATCTACTCCTCCGACAATCTACCACATTAAAGGTCTTTTATCCACGGATCAATAAAAGCTTTAATCTTCGCTCCATTACCCACTTTCCAATAAAGGCCTACTCCAAATAAGCGAACGCCAAATATATGATGTTGAAGAGTTCACATGAGCATCCATGATATCAGCATTTCGATAATATCTTTCTTTGAAAACCCGAGCACAAGCGAATTGGGATTTTGGATCAGTCTCCATAATTGTTTTGCCAAGAGGGCTTTGTTGAAGCAACTCACGTCTCGAAATCCTAATCCACCTCTATCCTTGGGCCTACAAAGATCTTTCCATTCTCAAACTTAATAAGTCTCTCTTTCTCTCGTACAAAACAATATATCCGCAAATCCACCATATTTCTCACTTTTCTCTTTCTCCTTAATTTCTTTCTCAAATATTTAATGAATTATTCGTTAATTGATTATACATGTAAGATAAATTCAAATCACTAATAATTTTTTTCTAATTCTTATTTAAATGTTCAAATATTATGTGAAAATATAATTAGGTATTTTGTATAGTTGAATATTCAGTTATTTCTATATGTTATTATTTTATTAAAAAAACGTTTTTATAATATTTGATTAAAATAATATTGACTTTTAAAAAAACTAATTAAAAATATTTTAATTTTTACAAAAAATCTAATAATTAGTTATTTCTTAAAAAATATTATAATATAAAATAACTATGAAAAAAAGTCTTATTTTCATATTTAAAAATGACATATTGGTGAAATAAATCACAAATTATTTCAAATTTATAAACTTAATACGAACTTTAAAACTTGGCAAATTAATTCATAAGTTTCTCAATTTCTCAAAAGCATGTGCTCCGACCTCAATTTTTTTCGGCCACTGGAAAACTGAGCTGGACGCCACTTGGACAGTGTAAAACGATGTCGTCTTGGCTAGCAAAGACTTGACGGATTTATGTACAAACATTTTTACAATTTATAGCATATTAAGGTTCCAATTTTTATATAACTTTTTTAAAATTTCCTCACATTTAACAACAATACAAACAAAGATATCCAAATAAAAATATTTGCAGAATGTAAACTATCAATTTATACTCCACTAGATTAAAACATCAATATTTTCAAAAGACACTAACTAATTATAAGGTTTGTGATATAGTAATACTATTTTAGTTAATAATGAGTTTTTCTAAACAAGGTAGGTAATTTAATGTGTTTTTCCCTATTTTTTATTTGGAATTCTATCTGGCAAAATGAGTAATTTTTTGATAATTATTTAATTCAAACTAATATATTAGTTTATCTTTTTAAAGAAATACGATTTTGAGAATTTGCTCGAGACTCATCCATTTTGGTGAACAAATGAATCTCTGTTAACTATATAAACTCATGAGACTCCACAGAAAAATCATCCTACAATACTTGTGCATAAAGATAATAACGTATTAAAGGTAAGGTACGTAGCAAGCATGGCGGCGAAGACGTTGGTTGTGGTCTTGGCGACAGTGATGCTTCTTCTTAGCACTGTTGCTTCGAAGCCTCAATTCATCAGCTACCCTGCTATTTGGGACGGCGACGGCGACTTCAATAATAAATCGCCGCCGATAGCTCGAAACCCCTACCGCAGGGGCTGCAATCCAATTGATAGATGCCGCGGTGACGACGACAATGGCCCCCATACCGGTAACCGGAAGTTGTTGATGGCGGCACAAAATGTGGTGCATGGAGCTAACAAGCCATATTAATTGGATTTTCTTTTTTCTTGTTATTAAATTATGTTATTATGTGATAATGTTCCTACAATGTAGGATTATTTGGGAAAGAATAAATTCTTAAGGGAACACTGTACTATGGGAATACAGTATGATTTTCCTAGACCACAAGTTTCATTATATCCAGCTCTCTTAGTTGCATTATTCTGCTAAAGCTTAAACATGTATATAAAAAATAAAATTAAAAAAAGAGGACACTGAGACTACTATTAGGTCATTTTCGCTGTATAATTCTACTAAAATATTAACATGTATTTAAAGAAAAATGACATTGATATTATTAAAAAATTGATTCGGTCTTTAATCTATTAATACAGATTTAGTTCTAGATTTCTCTCATCAACGACTAACTGCCTTGTTAGTGTGTCAACTGAAGATCTACAAGTTAAACCTATAGTTTCGGTCGTACACTAAATTTAAAAATAAAAATTAAAAAATTGATTGATACTCATTAGATTGAATGTTGTCTCTCAAACTCTGCAATTGTTGGATATTAGATATTCATCACTGCTAATCCAATGTTAGGCAGACAAGGATGGTCCTTGGAGATCCATATCTCTAAATTAATAGTCACAATTTGTTCTCTTAAATAAGTAGTATTTTTATTGTATTCTTATTCTTCTTCTTTATTTTCTTTTTCTGGAGTTTCTATATGCCAATGCGTGGATTGTAATGAAAATCGCATCAACGTTATGAACTACTTTTAATTTTGTATCTCATTAAATTAGAGGTGTTTAATTTAGTTAAAGTATTGTGTTGTTTTTCTTAATTAAACGTATGCCTGAATGTTTAATATCTCCATTATAATTTATACTAGGTCTTTAGAATAAAAATTTTGTATAATATACATAGAATGATACTCCAGCATGTTCCATATACATTCCAGGTACTAATGTTGACTGCATTCATCAATTTACAATGCATATGTGATACAAAGTCTTCAACTCATGAAGTTTTCACCATCACAGGGATCAGATTCATTTAATTAGGAGCAAAGAGATATGTTCAATACTTCAATTTCTTCACACGACACTCCAAAATCTACAATTGTTCTCAAAAGGAGAAGGCCAAAAATAAAGGGAAGTGTTTTTCATCTTATCAAGGCAAGCTATTTTGGCTTAATTTTTACAATTATATGCAAAACTAATGAAAAATTAGAGAACAAATTTTTAATCAACAATAATTAAATTTAGAGACATCAAAGTATTCGGAGCGGCCAGGATGGCCCATTCAACTGCCATCACATAAAATCGTCCCAATTCTGACCAACCTATAAGTCAAGTGGGTTGCTTAAACTGTAGCACAACCCGACCTTTTATGGGTCATCGGCGATTGGGCCGAACTATCCCATAAATTATACTCCCTCTGTCTCATTTAACTTGTTTCTGTTTTCTTTTTGAGCCGTCTCACTCAACTTGTCTTCAATTCAAAAGAGAGTGTTTATCTCATAGGTCACACACCTTGACTACTAAAATTCACTTTTTAAATTTTAGGACTCACGACTTTACTATTTAATCACTTTATTTAAATTGTTGGACCCACATGTTTACTGTTATAATTCACCTCACCTTATTAACTGTGCCGAAAAATTTGAAGTCAAGTTAACTGTACTCCCTCCGTTCCGTTTGACTTATCTCGTTTTTTTTTCGGGTTGTCCCACATGACTTCTATTTTTTTAAATAAAAAATAATTACCACACAAACCATCAATTTTCTTTGTGGGACCCACTCATGTACACATTATCAAAGACTCATCTTAGTTTTCATGGCGAAAAAACGAGACAAGTCAAACAAAACGAAAGAAATACTATATTTTTAAATTTTATTAATAAAAATCAAATGTAATAATTTTTAATTAAATAAACGAAAATTATTATTAAAAAATAATTTATTATGAATTGAACACACCATTTTATTATAGCATACAAAACTCCACTGTTGTAACATGGTACTTTAAAATTTTAATAAGATTATGAACGTCTAAGAATAAGTTGGTTTTTTTTTTTTCCAAATCCTAATCAACTCGTTTGGTCATTTGGGTTGGATAATTTATGCCCAATTTATTTTGAAGTTCTAAATTTTTTTAGTCCAACCCGGGTGGATACGATTGCACATCAGACCAGGCTAGTTTGAACGAATTTTAACACCTCCAAATGAGAAAATCTTAAAATTTTATAACGCGCAGTTGAAACTTGAAAGTACTCCCTCAAGTCCCACCTGACTTGTCTTATATTTCTTTTTGGGCCGTCTCATCCGCCTTATTTTATTCTTATAAAGAAAAATAATTACTACACAAACTCTCATTTTTTTTGTGGGATCTATCTTTCTACACACAATCAACCACTCATCTATACACAACCACCCACTCATCTTAATCTCTGTTTTTGAAAAGAAATAAGACAAAAAACGGGGGAGTTTGTGTGGTAAAGCGGCTGAAACTTTTCCTTACTTTAATCATTTCCTAGATCTGCCAACTGGTGCAGTTAGGGTTGGGACTTGCATGCTGATAGAATCTGCCGACTGGTGCAGTTAGGGTTTTTGTGTGGTTCTATCTGCCTGCTTTGTCAACGTGTTTTTTGAATTCTTTGGTTCTTCAATTTTGTGTGCTTCCGCTGCTGTGTTTTGAACCTTGAATTTAAAACTGCCTAGTGTGTGTCACTGATCTATAAAGATCAGATCTTATAATCGTAATATACGATTTTCTCCTTTCTTTAAGATCATTTGGCAGTAGATAAGGTGACCCCCTGCGCCCAGGACTTGATCCTGCGATTGTGATCTGGGAAATCCCTTATTCTGTTTAAACTGCCAGATATCAACCCAAAAGGGTTAATATCTTTTTTTCATTATCAATAGTTTTGGTATCCTCTAGTGGAATTGCTACTTTTAATGGAAAAACTGATTTTAATCTGTGGAAAAATAGAATGATTGTTATTTTGATTGAAAAACGTGTTTCTGCTGCTATTACTCATACCTATGAAGCTGATCTATCTGAAAAGAAAAAGAATGAGATGAATGATCTTGCCTTGTCTGCTATTACTCTGAATCTGTCTGACTCTGTGCTTAGGAAAGTAGAACACCTTTCTTCTGCTAAAGAGACATGGGATAGATTAAATGAATTATATACTGAAGCTTCCCTGCCTTCTAATATGTATTTACTGCAGATTTTCTTTAAGTTTAAACTTGATATGTCTAAGGATATGGATGAAAACTTAGATGAGTTTAATAAGTTATTGTAGTTGATTAAACAAACTGGTGATACTAGTATTGACAACTATGCACTTATTGCCTTGTTAAATGTCATTCCTGAGTCTTATAATGATGTTCAGTCTGCCATTAAGTATGGGAGAGACAAAATAGAACTTGAAACTGTAATTAGTGCTCTTAAGTCTAAGGAAATGGATTTAAAGTTCAATAGGGAGATTAGGATCACTGAACAGAGTACATCATATCAAGTAAGGGGCAGAACTAGTGATAGAACAACTACTTCCTATACTTATGAGAAAGTGGGGAAGAAACACAACCAAAAATCTAGGTCTAAGTCTAGAACCAAAGGTAGAAAGTGTTTTAACTGTGGGGAATATGGGCTTTACCAGAAAGATTGTCCTTCTCCTAGGAAAGGAAAACTTCATGCTGATCAGAAGAGTGTTTCTAGTGCTATTCTTGGTGATGATTCTGAAAATAATATTCTTGGAAAGTATTTTATGGTTACTGAACCTAAGTGTTTTCCTTCTGTGAATAATGTGAATTCAGAATTAATAAATGAATGGATCATGGATTCTGGCAGTGCATATCATGTTTCTCCTTTCAAAGAGTGTTTTTCAAAACTGAAAACTGGAAATTTTGGTTATGTAATTGTTGCCAATAAGCATAAATGTTATGTGTTTGGCATTGGTGATATCTGTTTAAAATTTCAATCTGGTTTTGAATATACTATGAAGGATGTGAGGTATGTACCTGATGTTGCATGCAATCTGCTGTCTTTTACTGCTTTAGAAAATGATGGATTTGGTGGGAGTTGGGGGAATGGGTGGATGACAGTTAAAAAGGGGTCTTTAGTTGTGTTTAAATCCAAAAGAACAAATAACTTGTATCCTTATACTGCTGCCCCTATAACTCCTGCATCAAATGTGCATGCATCATTCTCTGATAAGAATGTCTTGTGGCATAAAAGACTAGGGCATGCTAGCTCTAAGAATTTGTCCATTCTGAGGAAAACTGGTGTTTTTGGTAAAGACAAATTGTCTGATTTGTCATTTTGTGACTCTTGTGTGCTTGATAAACAACATAAAGTATCTTTTCCTGTCACTGTCTCACCTGATAGAACAAATTCTTTTGATATTCTTGAATATATTCATGCAGATGTTTGGGGACCTTCTAGTACCCCCACTCATAGTGGTTGTAGATACTACCTGTCTATTATGGATGATTTTTCTAGGAAAATCTGGTTGTTTTTGTTAAAAAAATAAGTCTGAAGTGTTTCAAATGTTCTCTGATTGGAAAGTTAAAATTGAAAATCAGACTGGTAAGAGAATTAAGGTGCTTAGAACTGATAATGGCCTTGAATTCTGCAATTTTCCATTTGATAACATGTATGTTAAGTCAGGTATTAGAAGACACAAAATTGTTCCTTATAATCCTCAGCAAAATGGGGTGGTGGAAAGGATGAATAGAACCTTATTAGATAAGGTTAGATGTATGCTAGAAAGTTCAGGACTGTCTAAATCTTTTTGGGCCATAGCTGCTTTAACTGCTACCTATTTAATTAATAGGTTACCTTCTAGTTCTCTTAAGGGTCAGTGTCCTGAATTTGTGTTCACAGGAAAGCCTTTGGATCTTTCTCACCTAAGAGTGTTTGGTTGTGCTGCTTTTGTGCATCACAAGGGTGATAAGTTAGACTCTAAGTCTAAGAAATGTGTTTTCTTAGGTTACCCTGAAGGGGTAAAGGGGTATAGGCTTTGGGATAGGAGTCAGCCTGGTTTTAAGGTAATCAGTAGGGATGTGGTTTTCAATGAATCTGAATTCCCTTGTTTGTCTGCTTCAGTTTCAACCTTAGACAATGCTACTTCTAAGGTGGACCCTCAACCTACTGAGTCTGATACTGATCCTACTGAGTCTGATACTGAACCTACTGAACCTGAAACTGAATCTACTGAAGATCATGTTGAGTCTAGTAGTACTTCTGAGTCTTTATCTGGTGATACTGTACCACCTGATTACATGTTATCTAGAGATGACCTAAAAGAAATATTCATGCTCCCTCTACATAGGATGATTATTTTATGTATGCTCTTAGTGTATGTGATTCTTTGGATAATGAACCAACATGTTATTCTGATGCCATTCATTCTGCTTCCTCTGATAAGTGGATGTCTCCTATGCAATCTGAAATGAATTCTTTGCATGTGAATAATACTTGGATTCTTGTTCTCAAGCCTGCTTCTTGTTCTGTTGTGGATTGCAAATGGCTATTTAAGCTCAAGCATGAACCTAAGTCTCTGAGATATAAGGCTAGGTTAGTTGCTAAGGGTTTTACACAAAAAGAGGGGGTAGATTATTCAGAAATATTTGCTCCTGTTGTGAAACTGACTAATGTGCGCATTATGTTGTCTTTAGTTGCTCATTTTAACTGGGAACTGAAACAAATGGATGTTACTACTGCTTTTCTTCATGGTGATTTGGATAAAAAGATATTTATGAAACAACCCGAGGGTTTTGTGGATTCTGAAAATCTTGATTATGTGTGCTTATTACAAAAAGCTTTATATGGTTTAAAACAGTCTCCTAGGCAGTGGAATAAAAAGTTTGATCAATGCATGCTTTCCTTAAACTTTGTTAGAAGCTCATTTGATCATTGTCTCTACTATACTAAAGCTGCATCTATTCCTGTATACTTGCTGATATATGTGGATGATATGTTGATTGATAGTCCTTGTGTGAAGTCCATTAAACACATTCAGAAATGTCTAAGTGATAATTTTAAAATGAAGGACTTGGGGGATGCCAAGAAGATACTTGGTATGAGTATTGTTAAAGATAGAAAACTTGGCACTCTTGTACTGAATCAGATTTCTTATGTGGATAAGATTTTTAGTAAATTTGCTATGTCTGCAGCAAAACCTGTAAATCAGCATCTTGATTCTCATGTTGTGTTAAGTAAGGATCAGTCTCCAAAAACTGATTCTGAAATTTCTGATATGCAAAAGGTGCCTTATGCTAATGCTATCTGTTATGTGTCTCATGGTGAGTACTAGGCCAGATATAGCTTATGTTGTCAGTTGTTTGAGCAGATATATGTCTAATCCAGGTTTGGCTCACTAGAATGCTTTAAAGTGGCTATTTAGATACTTGAAATCTACTAAGTATGTTGGACTTAGATTTTCAAAGTATGCTGATGATACTTAACTTATTAGTTATGTGGATTCCAATTATGCTAATGATAGAGACAATAGGAAGTCTACTACTTCATATGTGTTTACTTTCTGTGAATCTTGTATTAGTTGGAAATCAGAGTTGCAGCCTATTGTGGCTTTATCTACCACTGAGGCAGAATATGTTGCTGCTGCTGAAGCCTTAAAGGAAGCTATTTGGCTTAAGGGCCTATTGTCTGAACTGAATTTTCTGAATAAGAATGTGACTGTGTTATCTGATAGTCAATCTGCTATTCAGTTGTGCAAAAATCCCGTGTTTCATGATAGAACCAAGCATATTGATGTTAGGTATCATTTTATACGGGATGTGGTTGATAAAGGTATTGTGATACTTGATAAGATTCATACAGACCTTAATCCAGCTGATATGGGTACTAAATGCTTAAGTGCTGAGAAGCTTAACACTTGTCTTAAGATCCTAAATTTTGATCTGAGATAGAATTTGTGTGTTTTTCTTCTACTACTGCATATGTTTGTTGGATGCAGGGAATTGGCTGCGGGTCTGTGGAGGGCGATGATGACAATTTAATTCCAAGTACAAGTCTACCTTCATGTTTTGAAGGCACACCACGGTTCGGCCTAAGGTGGAGTATGTAATGTTGATAGGCCGGCCCACACCTCGTACCCAGGCCCACCAGATTACAAGCCCAGCCCAGTTGTATTAATGTGGCCCATGTAATCCGCGCCCGTTACCCGCTCTTGACGCAGTCCATTTCTTAACCCTAGCTATAAATAGCTAAGGGTGTTGGTCGAGAATGAGTGCAGCTGTTGTCTCTCTTCTCTCTCTCTTGATTCTACTCTTCTCTTCTCTTTGTGAGATCCTGTGTAAATCTGTGAGAGTGTGAGGATTGGTGGTTGTAATAGTTGTTTGTTAGTTTGTTGGCGTTGTGTGGGTGTGGTGTGACGACTGTACATTTGGAGGTCTGAGCCTCGTTTATATTGATCAGATCTCATCTGTGATAATCGATCCTTACACAATACTATAAAATTGGGAATACATGTATAATGCATTAACTGTTTATTCAGATAAACAAGATACTTAGATTGCAGCAGCTGATATTTATCTGATTTGATATTATTTATTTGGTCTAATAAACTGTTGATCAACATTAATTAGTCAGGCAAAGTCAGGAAGCAATGAGTAATTTGTAAATAAAAAGTTAAAGTTCATTAAATGACATTTTGTGATTTTGTAATCCTCAAACCGACAACACATTGTCTAATTTCACTATTAAAATTTTTCACGTCTACTTTTTCATATCCTCACACCCACTAACGTTACACAACCCACGAACAAGAAGAAGAAGATAAGGGCACTACTATTTTCATCTCTCCTTTTTCTCATCCTCACAACTCAACAACACAACCAAGAAGAAGAAGAAAACCCAGTTCATACGTGATCATGGCTGAAGTAGTCGTCTCTGCAGTGGCGGAGCAGCTTATTTCCACGGTGAGGCAGCTGATTGAACCCGAAGTCAAACTGGTGAGAGGTGTTGAGGAGGAGCTTCAGGATCTTTCTCACAAGTTGAAGAATGTTAGTTTTGTCCATAAGGACTAAACTGTCAAGGATTGGCTGCGCAGGCTGGAACAAACGTCTTACGAGATGGAGGATGTTTTGGAGGAATGGAACTACGCCATTATCCAACATACATCTACTCCTCCTCCTAAGCATAAGGTATGCTTGTTCATCCCATCTTCGTGTTTCTCTTTCAAGAAATTAGTGGTCCGCCGTGACATTGCCAAAAAAGTGCAAGATCTAAAGTTGAGACTTGATGAGATTTTGAATGAGAAAGAAGTGTATAATTTTGTCATATCTCAACCCAAAAATGATCTTTCCCCTGCTTCTTGGCTAGTTCAATCTACTTATTTGGTCGACTCAACAGAGGTCCAAGGCCGAAACGACGATGTGAGCATTTTGGTGAACAAGCTCACTGCAAATGAAGGATTAGGATACCAAATTTTTTTGATAGTGGGTTCAGGGGGACTTGGGAAAACTACTCTTGCTCAACTAGTCTATAATGATACTCGAGTAGAACAGTGCTTTGATTTCAAAATTTGGATATGTGTTTCAGATCCCTTAGATGTGGCAATCATTGCTAAGGGGAATATCAAGGCCATAAATAAAGAGTCCTCCTGATGCCACCCAACTAGATGACTTACTTCAAGATTTGATAGCCTTCTGGTAAAAGGATTGTTCTTGTCCTTGAAGTCTAGTGGAGCGGGTAGTAGGATTTTGGTGACAACAAGAAAAGAACAGGTTCCTAGAACATGGGAGCAGTTGAGGAAAACATCCATCATTTGAAATTCCTCTCTGATGAAGGTTGTTGGTTATTATTGATGCGCACATCTAGAAGGAGCGAAGATAAATTTGAAAAGTTTCATGAAATTGGTAAGAAGATTGCAAAGAAGTGCAATGGTTTGCCTCTTGCTGCAAAGACATTGGGAAGTGTTTTGCTTTTTAAGAAAACCATCCAAGAGTGGGAGAAAGTATTGAAGAGTGAAATGTGGGAATTGGAACATGTGGAAATAGAACTATTTTCTCATTTGCTTTTGAGTTATCATGAGCTATCACCAATGGTCAAGCGCTGCTTTTCATTTTGTGCCTTCTTCCTTAAAGACAAAAAACTCAAGGTGGAGAAAGTAGTAAGAATGTGGATTGCATTAGGTTATCTTGTGAGTGCTGGAGACAATAAGGCACTTAAAGGGAGAGAGGTCTTCGAAGACTTAGCAATGCGGTCACTATTTCAAGACATAATAAAAGATGAGTCCACCGAGCAGATAGGTTCATGTAAGATGCATGATATAGTACATGATTTTGCACAATTTCTTAGGAAGAATGGTAGAGTGGAGGAACATGGAATGACGAAGGGAACTTGCCAAGCATGTGATCTTTATTTAGTATCCAAAGTCCAAGAATATCGCAGCTTGGTTTGGGACGGAGAGTCTCCTTTAAATATTTGTGAGTGTTGAAATATAGAGGGGATCTTAGTCCGTCAAAAATGCAAAATTTGATTCACTTGAAATGGCTGGATATAAGTGGTACTGCATTGTCTGAGGAAGACGTTGAAACCATTTGTAAGTTTTATTTCTTACAAACTCTTGTGTTGAGCAACTGCTCTTTGGAAGATGTTTTAGTTAAGTTGACACACCTAGATTTAAGTTGGAATGATGAACTAAAGGAGTTACCAAAGAAGATGCGTAATTTGGTTGAATTGCGCACTCTTTTATTATCAAATTGCTCATTGAATATAGAAAGTTGTGACAATCTCTGTGAACTTCCGGAAGGACTTGGTCAGTTAAGTGGTCTGTGAACTTGTATCGGTGATGCCACGTCTCAAGTATTTGAGTATCAAGTCGTGTGATGAGTTGAAAATGTTGCCACATCGCCTCCTACGTAAGGCCTCATCTTTGAAACAGTTGTTCTCAAACTGTGCTAGTTCGTAGTCTCTTCATTGTTGTCCTCCTTTTCTTCTTTTTTGCTTCTTTCTTTTACTTTTTTTTGACTTCTACTTCTATGTTTTATAAACATTTATTAGTAGCCAATGATGATTGAACTTTCTTCTGTTCTCGTGAACAATCATTGTCATTGAACGAACAAGTAATGAGTTTATTAGTGTTTCTGATTAAATTATCCCAAACATAAATGTCTTAAGTTTGTGTCGGATTAAACTTAATTAGTTTTTAATTTACTCCTGTTATTTTTGTAGTTTTCTTTTCTTAAACGTGTGAATGTGCATGCAATATTCATATATTCTTTTTCAAATTTGAAACTGCAACTACTTTATGATTTTAGAAGTTATTGCTTTTAAAGTAACACTAGACAAGAAATAAATATATGCTTGTAAGTCTATTATTTATAAAAAATAAAATTGTGAGTGAAATAATTGAAAGATTGCAGGGAGCTAGGAAGGAACCAAAGGTGGTGGGATTTTGCACGGAGTTACTGGGCTGATGTGGGTTAATTTGAATATTGTTTTAATGTTTGCATTGAAATATTTTCATTTTAAAAGAACAATATTTCGTTTAAATATTAAGAACAAATAACATAATATCAGACACACTGATTAAAATGGCGCATGTTAATGAGTTAATCAACCTAGCTAACACTAATCATCATCATCGTCTCCATCCTCATCGTCGTTAGTGTCACTATTGTCTATCTTCTACATCTAACGAGATGATTTTCATTAACATCAAGTAATATGCATGGTATAAAATATCTTCATATATAATAAATAATATGTAATATACTTAAAAGAAAAAATCGGATGAAAATTGTAAGTGCGAGCTGTTTGTTTTTATTTTTTAATTTGCATCGTAAATTTTTGGATATGTTTCAATTTTCTTACTTGTCCCTAGTTAGAATGGTGATCTGGGTGAAAATTTAAGTGGTGAGATAAAAATATGAGCAAAAGTTAGAGATTTGTCTCTTTAAATTCATAGATTGCTGGATAAGCAACACATTTTAAATAGGTTGGGGGCTAATGTATTTTTTCCAATTTTTTATATGGAAGTCTATGTGGCAAAAGAGTATGATTTTAATAAATTTTTATATGAAAGTAATATTACGTGACTTATTTTGCTGGATTTCGTAGGTTGAATGGTAGTGGATATTGCTGCTCGAATGACAAATGGAATTTGCCAAGATTGCGAACTTTTTTTAGTTTCTCGTGCCAAAAAATATCAAAACGTGTTTTGGGATAAGGGATCTCCTCCAAATCTTTATGATTAACTTGCAAGTCTTAGGGTGTTAGGATTTAACAGAGACGGATCCAGGATTAGAGCATCTCTAACCGAATTCATATTTTTAACACCATTTTACAATTTCTGTCATATCAAACAGTAATTTCATTTCAACCCACAATTTTAAATTCACCCTAAAAAAGAATATTCTCAATATTACACATTACACTCACAACCTATATATTATATTTCTATTTTTTCTACTTTTACAACAATATATATGTATTTCTCAATATTACACATTATACTCACAATAATTTTAATTAAAAATTATTTATGAAATATTTTTTATTATATAAATGAAAAATAAATAAATTATTTGTGCATTTCCTAGTATTTTTCTATTATTGTTAATGTTTTTAATATATTATTGTATTTCATATTTTATTATTTTCTATTATTGTTGGTATAATTGTATTATAAAAATCATAATTAAATTTGGAAAAGTGAAATGGTGTGGTGAATAGTAGTCACCATTTATGGAGTACTAGGAGAGAGAAAAATGGTAAATTGTTATTTTAGTGTTGAAAATAGAGTTGGGTTGGTGATGATTTTTCTATTTCAAACACCATTATAGTGTGGGTTGGAGATGCTCTTATGAGGGAGGGGTGAAACTAAAAAATTCAATAAAGAAGAGGGTGAAGTGTACATTCCGGGGGCGAAATACGAAATTTCTTAAAAATTATATATATAAAATCGAGTTTCGACACGAGTTCGCCCCTTGCATCCGCCACTGGATTTAAATATAGATTTAGGAATGCTAGTCTATAAGGAATGGTTAGATATTAGTCAAACTGTAACACCCCGAAATTCTCAATATAAAATGCATTTGCACTTCATTCTTGTTATCTTATGATTAAATTTTATAAGTCGCGCCTTAGAGTTTAATTGTATTTAAAAGCATAATTATTTAAATATAATTTTTTTTTTCTGTGTGATAAATACATTGATGAAATTATCTGATGTGTATATGTGCACGTATGAGATTACTCGTATGATTGAATTATTTGGATGAGACATTATTATGTGATTTCATGATTTGTGATTTTATTCTGTAAAGTAACATTAGTTAGATAATTTTATCATAGGGTGTTATTTGATAATCATTAGATAATAATAATAATAATAATAATAATAATAATAATAATAATAATAATAATAATAATAATAATAATAATAATAATAATAATAATAATGTTGTGGATATGATAGATGCATAATTTGAGTTGTGAAGGTTTCACGTGAGTATGCTTTTTATAAATAAGCTATAATTATTATATTTTATATTTAATCATCATTTAGTAATAAAAAAATAATATTTCCTTATGATAAGGACATCCGATTAACTCTCGGAAATTTTCTTTTATAACTTTGGTGAGCTGAATTGATTAGGATTAGATGATACGTAACCAAATTCTACGGTAATTAGATAAGTATGTGTTTTTGCCTATATAGGGAATGCATCTCAAAGTTTATTTCAAAACATACACGCCTATTCTCTCATATATCAATATTTTTCTAAGGATCTTAAGTTTTTTTTCTTTCCAGGTATTTCTATAGCTTATGATTCTATTATGTCAATTCTTTGGTTGATAAAGTGTTTAAGTTTCATGAGAAAAGAAATATGTCCTGCAATTTTACCTTTTCTGCCGAGAGTTCCAAGGCCAAATACACAATCTTACGCTACTTGAAAAATTCCAGAAAAATTATAGAGATATAATTTAGGATGTATTTAATATTTCTATAAATTTTGGGAATTTTTAAACAATTCTTTATATTTTTAATGAATTTGTACTTTTACGCTACCGAGAAACCATGCTCTCTGGATAGGGCTTAGTAAAATATTTATATCTCATTCCAAAAAAATGTTTTTGACTTGATTCTTTTTCCTAAATACTCTACACACGTAGTTATTTATAAAAATATTTATTTAGTATTTTTAACTTATGTGTATGAAATCAGTTTAATACAAATTTTGCGAGTAGTCAGTCGGAGCATGCATTTTCGTATTCAGATTTTGGTGGAAGCTATTCTGTATTTTTTGAAGTCGTTAATTATCCATAGGGATTGAAATTTTGATATGATATTTCTACGTATGTCCCCTATATGTGTGTTAAATATTAGAATTTTTAAGATATGTTTAGTTCCCGAAGCTTATACTTAAGGTCAATAGGTCAGAAACCGCCTTTGTTGACGCAGTAGGTACTGTTTTGGTTATAACTCTTAGAGAACTTATCATTTTGATATGGAACCAAATCTGATGTGATTTAGACTCATTAAGGAATCTATACGTAGAAAATTAAAATTTATGGAATGAATTCATGTTCTGTGGAATATTTTTAAAATAGGTATTCTGCAAAAGTTAATATAGGACGTTGAAACCTAATTACATTAATGAGTATATATATATATATGATATTGTTTGTAACCTAATGACTATGAGGTATTGTTGTATATGTGAAATACGTACACGACTTTCATGAATCATTAATAATTCTCAATTTTCATGTTAGGACGGGCGCACAGGATTTAAAAATTTGATATCCATTTCATTCAAGTCAAGGTTAAGGTGGAGAATGTTACTGTTTATCTTTATTATACATTGTGCTCGATATTTCATGTGATTATGACAGGCATGAAAGGAAGGGTCGAAATCGAGCCCCAGGATCGAAATCGGATCCTGAAATGAAAGGAAGGGTCGAAATCGGGCCCTAAGATCGAAATCGAATCCTCTATGAAAATCGGTCAAAATTCGGCCGTCAGTCGAAATCGGACTGTTTGAAAAAGTTCATGTGGTCTGTGTGGCCAAGCTACAAGTTCATGTGGTCTGTGTGGCCAACTTACAAGTTCATGTGGTCTGTGTGGCCGAATATCTCTTTGCATGATCTAATTTTTCATGACTTATCGGTGTGATTTATAATTCTGGTAAATGTGTACATCTCCCACTGAGTAGTCGTACTCACCCCCCCCCTACATTTTCATCTTTTCAGATCATGGTCCGGTAGATGCTTGAAGTGGCGGATGGTGATGGTCACACACGTGAAAGGATCTAAAACATTTTTTAACGCATTAATTTAGTTTTTATCTTGAACTTTGCATTTGTCTCCATTTAATTTCGTAAACTAGAAGGTGCACATGTTTGATTCAAAACTTCCGCTATTATGAAATGCATTAAGATCTTATTGTTTTTGTAAATCTATTTGAAAATTAAATTGAAAAGATTAAATTTATGCACGAGGTGACGTCGCCTTTAAGAGTTTTGAAAATTGGGGCGTTACACAAACTAAATCTTCCAAGGAAGATCTAGAAACTATTTGTAAGCTTCATTTCTCGCAAACTCTTAATTTAGCATCATGCTCACTGGAAGAGATTTCAGAAGAAATTGATTGAAGATACTCGAGAAGTAGAATTATGGAAAATAATGTTTCAATTCATCAATGAGTGACATATATTGGAGTCTTCGTCATCATCAATGAGGTTGGATATAATAGAAGCTCTAGATCCCCATCAAAATTTACAATTCCTTGAAATATGTGGATACAGGGCTTCAAGGCTTCCGCATTGGATCTCATCACCCCTCGTAACGCCCCGAAATTTTTATGCATGCATATCTATTCATGCATGTTATCAAGTATTTTTAGTTCTGTAAGTCGCGCCTTAGAAATTTAAATGAAAATTAAAGTATTTATCTTATTTGTTATTAAATCATGTTTATTATGTAAATTTATTTTGAACTTTGAATATGTTTATTTATATCATGCTATGATTATATTATTTTGTTGAGATAGTAATAATATTATAATTATTAGGCAAGAGTAATATTAATTTTGGATTTCCTAAACCAACTAAGATTCATAAAAGGATACAATATTTATTATGGTATTAAGTTATTAGGAGATAATTTATATTATATTATGATTAAAATAGATATTTTATGTGTGTTATACATGTTTTAGGATAAAATCTAATTGTGCCTATCCATATCCTAATTTATCTAGGATTAAATGTCTTATATGGTAAGTGATAGAATAAACATTATATAAAATATATAAGGACGAAAATAAATATGGGTAAAATATATTTGATACCTTATAGGATTAGAGATATTTAGATAATGATTTATAGTCCTATAAATACCTTTAGTCGCTCATAATATAACATCACATAAACTTTTCAAAAATCTGCCAGCATACCTTACGAACTGTTTCAAGAATTATTTACGTACCTTCCCGGCATCATATCATTTTGAAAATTTAGGAGGATCTTCCTAGGTATGTCTAGTATACTCATTAATTTTTGTATAATTTTTCAAGCATTATAAGTAATTGTTTAAAATTGTCATTCGTAACCTGCCAGTTTCTGACAACATGTTCATGATCTTGAAAGGAAATTGTTTTACATGTGTTATTTACCTTGTTTTCGATCATGATTAATTTTAATGGGATATAATACATGTTAGGTCATTCATATTAAAAATATAGAATTCTTTAGGATACGTGTACTATTTATTTGTTAATTTGTTTCTTGATGTGTCTGATTCTATTATGTCAATTATTTGGTTGCTAAAATGTTTAAGTTTCATGAGAACAGAAATTTGTCCTGCAATTTTACCTTTTCTGCCGTGAGTTCCAAGGCCAGATACACGATCTTAAGATACTTTAAAAATTCCATAAAAATTATAGAGACAAACTTTAGGATGTCTTTAAGATTTATGTAAATTTTGGAAGTTTTTAAACAAGTATTTATATTTTAATGAATTTATACTTTTACACTACCGTGAAACCATGCATCAGGGATAGGGCTTAGGAAAACGTTTATATCTCACTCCAAAAAAATGTTTTTGACTTGATTCTTTTTCCTAAATACTCTAAACACGTAGGGATGTGTAGAAATATTTATTTAGTATTTTTAACTTATGTGTATGAAAGCATTTTAATACAAATGTTCGGGTAGTCAGTTGGAGCATGCATTTTTGTATTCGGTTTTTGGTGGAAACTATTCTGTATTTTATGAAGTCGTTACTTATCTATAGAGATTGAAATTTTGATATTATATTTCTATTTATGTCCCCTAGATGTTTGTTAAATATTATAATTTTTAAAATATGTTTAATTCCCGAAGCTTATAGTTAAAGGTCAGTAGGTCAGAAACTGCCTTTGTTGACGTAGTAGATACTGTTTTAGTTATAACTCTTAGAGGAATTATTATTTTGATATGGAACCAAATCTGATATGTTTGAGACTCATTAAGGAATCTATATGTAGAAAATTAAAATTTATGGAATGAATTCATGTTCTGCGGAATGTTTTTAAAATAGGTATTTTGCACAAGTTAATATAGAACATTGAAACCTAGTTACACTAATGAGTATATATATATATATATATATATATGATATTGTTTGTAACCTAATGACTATGTGATATTGTTGTATATGTGAAATACGTACACAACTTTCATGAATCATTAAGAATTATCAATTTTCATGTTTAGGATCGGTGCGCAAGAATTAAACATCTGATATCCATTATTTTTCATCAAGTCAAGGTTAAGGTGGGGAATGTTACGTTTATCTTTATTATATATTATATTCGATATTTCATGTTTTGACGACAGGCATGTAAGAAAGTGGTCTGTGTGGCCAATACAAGTTCATGTGGTTTGTGTGGCCAATACAAGTACATATGGTCTGTGTGGCCAATACAAGTTCAAGTGGTCTGTGTGGCCAATACAAGTTCATGTGGTCTGTGTGACCAATGCAAGTTCGTGTGGTCTGTGTGACCAATACAAGTTCGTGTGGTCTGTGTGGCCAAATTACAAGTTCATGTGGTCTGTGTGGCCAAATTACAAGTTCACGTTACATGATCTAGTTACTCATGTTTATGTTTGATATAATCTATAGTTTGGATAAATGCATTTTCCCACTGAGTAGTCGTACTCATCCCTATCATTTTAACATTTTTCAGGAAATGGTTCGGCCGATGTGTAGAGGTGTTGGTGGTGATGGTCACACGAGGAAGGATTTATGAACTTATTATTGCATTAAACTAGTTTTATCATGAACTGTGCATATAATTTTCGAAAACTAATTGTTGCACTTGCTTTTATTTTAAGACTTCCGCTGAGTATGAAAATAAATTGAGTTTTTCAATGATTCTATTGAATGAAAATGTTTTGAAAGAGTTGAAATATGCATGTTAAGTATGAAGTAGCGTCCCTAGTTAAGTTATGAAAATTGGGGCGTTACACCTCAACCTGTTAAGAAAAATCGAACTCTACCATTACCCTGAGTTGTCATCATTGCTAGGGATGGCAATGGACCGGATTTGGACCGGATCCTCCTCGGTTCAGATCCAGATCCGGGATTTTTTACTTTGATCCAAATCCGGTCCAGATCCATTGGATCTCAAAAAATGAGATTCAGACCCAGATCCATTGGATCCATAGGGTCTCGGGTCTAGACCCGGATCCATAAGTTTTTTAATTAAAATTAAAAAAATTCTAAATCAATTAAAATTTAACTAAGTTAATTAACTCTACGATAACATGATAATCTATAGGAGCATTACTATCATTAAAAAAAAGTCAAAGTACTCATGATATTATAAAAATATTACAATCATCTATAAAACTACGATCTTCTCTCCAAAAAAAACTTCCAAATTCGTGGACAGTGGATACTCAATCTCCTCCCTCTTTTCTATTTATTAGATTACTAGTAAAGCATTTCAAGCTCAACAAATAATGTAATGTGATATTTTAAGTAGAATAATATAAATATAATATTTTAGATAAGATAATAAAATAATATTATAGTTATAAAAATTGACGGATCTGGACCGGATCCGGATCTCAAATCGTAAAGTCCAGATCCAGATCCGTAATTTCTAAAATGGATCCAAATCCAATGGGTCCAATTTTTTAAGATCCAAATCCATAAAAATGGATCTGGATCTACGGATTTGGACCGGGTCCAAGATCCATTGTCATCTCTAATCATTGCTGCCCATGGGAGAACTCCCTTAATTTCTTTGAAGGTGTTATGACTGAAGGAATTGGGGTTCTTATGATTGGAGCGGGAGGACATAACGGCGGAAGAAGAATCTACGACCGTTTTGGTGATGCCATGTCTTAAGCACTTGGTTCTGGTGAGTTGTGAAGATTTGAAGTTTCTGCCAAATCGCCCCCTTCGGTAGGCCTCAGCTTTGCAGTTGTTGGGAATTAACTATTCATCACAGCTAATGGAAATCCATATACCGAAATAACCCACAACTTGTTATCTTAAATAAGTAGTTTCTATTTGTCGATGATCTTTTGGGTTATAATGAAAATTGTATCTCTGTCTTTTCAATATTTTCTGATCATATTATTCCAATATTCCAACATTTCTTACAAACAAATAATTGCCAGATGACAACACATGATATTTTCGCCTAACCATTTAACAAAAGTCACTGTATTAATTGAAGCCACAACCACTCACCCATTCGCAAGAAGAAGAAGATAAGGCCGCTACAATTTCCATCTCTCTTTTTCTTATCCTCACAACTCAACCCAGAACCTCAATCACACTCTCAAAAAGAAGAAAGCGCTGCTACCTGATCATGGCTGAAGTTGTGGTCTCCTCTGTTGTGGAACTTCTTATTTCCACCGTGAAACAGCTGATTCAAAACGAAGTCAAACTGGTGAGAGGTGTTGAGAAGGAGCTTCTCGATCTTTCTGATAAGCTGAACAGGGTCATAAATAAGTTGTACGATGCAGACATGAAGCAGTTCAAGGAGAAATCTCACGAGATGGAGGATGTTTTGGAGGAATGGAACTACGCCATCATCCAACGTAGCAAGATGAAATCTGGATCTGAATCTGCTCCACCTCCTAAGCATAAGGTATGCTCTTTCATCCCATCTTCGTGTTTCTGTTTCAAGAAACTAGTATTCCGTCATGACATTGCCAAGAAATGATTATTCTGATGCTTCTTGGCGAGTTCAAACTACTTCTTTGATCGACTTAACAGAGATCTGTTAGAAATACGAGTAAATGAAATACGAAAAATAACTAAAATAAGAACACCGAGAATTTACGTGGTTCGGTCAATCGACCTACGTCCACGGGCGAAGGGAAGAACAAAAGCCCGGCAACTTGTTAGTACCTCTGAGGATTCAGGAGAGGGACTTATTGCTCGAGGCAGGCCACAAGAACGAAGTTCTGGTGGTGAGAAGAAAGGGAGATCGAAATCAAGGAATTCTCGCATTAGGTGTAATTATTGCCACAAGCGCCACATCAAATCGAATGCTTTGGAAATTGGAGAGAAGGAACCGGAAGAATCCAAATGACAAGGCTGATGGTGATAAATCAAAGCAAAAACAAAAGGAAAAGGAACAAGAAATTGGCGAGGCCGGAGTAGCTGATGAAGATTCGAGTGACGGTGATCTTCTTGTTGCTGCCAATTTGGTTCGTGAGCATCGTGATGAATGGATTCTTGATTCTGGTTGCACATATCATATGAGTCCCAATCGGGATTGGTTTTCATCATATGAGTCGATTACAAAAGGAGTTGTGCTTATGGGAAATGATGCCCCTTGTAAGGTTACGAGGATTGGAACCATCAAAGTGAAGATGTTCGATGGAGTAATCCGAACACTTGGAGATGTCGGGCACGTACGACTTACGGAGGAATCTCATCTCCCTCAACACTCTTGAAGATAAAGGGTACAAGTATGTTGGTGAAAATGGAGTTCGAAAGTCAAGCAAAGGTTCTCTTGTCGTGATGAATGGAAAGAAGAAAACCGGAAACTTGCATGTCTTGCAAGGCTCCACCGTCACGGGAGATCTTTGCAGTTGCTACCACGTCACCGATCGACGACGAGGTCACTAAATTGTGGCACTTGCGTCTTGGCCACGAGTGAGAATGGGATGATTGAGCTAAGCAAACGAGGACTTCTTGATGGACAGGGCATCAACAAACTCAAGTTTTGTGAACATTGTGTTCTGGGTAAGCAGAAAAGAGTTAAGTTCTCTACAGGAACACACAATACAGACGGTATTTTGGATTACATCCATTCTGACGTTTGGGGTCCGTCGAGGGTGCCCTCCAATAGAGGTGCACGTTATATGCTGACTATTATCGACGACTACTCAAGAAAACTTTGGGTTTTCTTTCTGAAGCAGAAGAGTGAAGTGTTTTCCACTTTCAAGGAGTGGAAAGTTATGATAGAAAAGCAGACGGGGAGGTCTGCGTGAAACGTCTTCGTATGCACAATGGTCTTGAGTTCCGCTCCGACGAATTTAATTCTCTATGCAAGGTGAAGGAATTGTAAGACATCACACCGTTCGTCATACTCCACGGCCAGAATGGTGTAGCCGAACGGATGAACAGAACGTTGATGGAGAAGGTGCGTTGCATGCTTCTCAATCTCGGTCTACCGAAGAGTTTTTTGGGTGAAGCGACAAATTTGGCTTGTCATCTTGTCAATCTATCTCCTTCTACCGCACTTGACAAGAAGACCGCACAAGAGGTATGGTGCCGGTACTCCACCAAACTATTCCGATTTGAGGATTTTTGGTTGTCCCGCGTATGTGCATGATGTGCGAGGAAAATTGGATCCTCGTTCGAAGAAGTGCATTTTTCTAAGGCTACAAGCATGGCGTGAAGTGGTTACAAACTTTGGTGTCCGAGAAACAAAGAAGGTTATCATCGGTCGAGATGTTATATTTGATGAAAGTTCGATGATACACGTTGCAGCACCTAAAGACTCTTGCATTGATGCTTCGCAAGAATCTAGTTCACAAGTTGAGGTAGAGATCGAATCAAAATCTGCGGCAACTTCTCAAGAAGATTCGATTCCAGATCAAGAACCACCACCAGAAGCTCCACAGTACTGTATTGCAAAAGATAGAGGAAGACGTGTGATAAAGCGTCCTGAAAGATTGATTGAAACTAATTTGGTTGCTTTTGCTTTGAAGGTAGCTGAGGAAGTTGAGTCTTGTGATGAACCCTCCACATACAAGGAGGCAATTACTTCGAAGGATTCTGAAAAATGGATTGGTGTTATGCAAGAGGAGTTGGAATCGCTTCACAAGAATGGTACATGGGACCTAGTGAAGCTCCCTTAAAGGCAAGAAAGCAGTTCACGTGCAAATGGGTATTTAAGAGAAAGGAAGGAACACCGGGAGTTGAAGATGTAAGATACAAGGCACGATTGGTAGCTAAAGGCTATAGCCAAGTTCCCGTGTAGACTTCAATGATATATTCTCTCCGGTGGTGAAGCATACTTCAATACGAGCTTTACTTGGTATTGTTCTTTGTGCATGATTTGGAGCTTGAGCGGCTCGATGTGAAGACAAAGCATTTCGCATGGAGATCTAGAAGAAGACATCTACATGCAGCGGCCCGAGGGACACACAATTGTTGGGAAGGAAGACCATGTATGCTTCTTGAAGAAATCTCTCTACGGTTTGAAGCGATCCACCGAGGCAATGGTATAAGAAGTTTGATCATTTTATGACGACTCACGCCTTTAAGAGAAGTGCTTCGATAGTTGTATCTACTACGAGTTGGCGAAGATGGGTCATTTCGTGTATCTCCTATTATATGTTGATGACATGTTGATAGCCGCAAAAACCAAGAGAAGATCAAGAAGGTGAAGATCCAACTCAATGTTGAGTTTGATATGAAGGATCTAGGAGCTGCAAAGAAGATCCTTGGTATGGAGATTATTCGAGATAGAAAAGCAGGTACATTATGCCTCAATCAGAAGGGGGATATTGAAAAGATTCTCCATCGGTTCAACATGCAGAATGCAAAGCCGGTTAGTACTCCGTTAGCGTACTCATTTCAGATTTTCATCTGCTTTGTCACCCCAATCAGATGATGAGGTTGACTACATGTCACGAGTTCCATATGCTAGTGCTGTTGGGTCACTCATGTATGCTATGGTATGTTTCCGTCCGGATTTAGCACATGCTGTGAGTGTTGTTAGCAGGTACCTCGCAAATCCTGGAAAAGGAGTTCAATGGATTTTTCGTTACTTGAGAGGTTCTAGTAACGTTTGTCTGAAGTTTGGAAAGACTCGTGATGGAGTTGTCGGATATGTAGATTCCGATTTTGCAGGTGATCTCGATAAAAGAAGATCTCTTACGGGCTATATCTTCAGCATTGGTGGTTGTGCTATTAGCTGGAAGTCTACTTTGCATATCACTGTTGCGTTATCCACTACGGAGGCTGAGTATATTGCCATCACTGAAGCTTGTAAGGAAGCTATATGGTTGAAAGGTTTGTTTGGGGAGCTGAAGAAAGAATTGCAGGTTACGACCGTCTTTTGTGATAGTCAGAGTGCTATCTGTCTCACAAAAGATCAAATGTTTCATGAGAGGACTAAGCACATTGATGTGCGTTATCACTTCATACGTGAAGTTGTTGCTCGTGGTGATATAGTGGTGAGCAAAATTGGTACTCATGACAATCCTGCTGATATGATGACGAAGGTGGTTCCCTTTACTAAGTTCAAGCATTGCTTGGATTTAGTTAGCCTTCCTCGGTGAGTTATGCCCTTAGGGGTTTTGTGGAGAAGGTGGAGTTTTTCCTATCATGGTTGGAGTTTGTTCGTTGTTGAGGGATTTTTTGCCAAGGTGGAGATTTGTTATATTTTGGCTCAAAATTGTGAAGGCACTTATCCCATATTGGAAAACTAGTGAGAGTCTCTCATTAGTTTTCCCTATAAATATGGTAGTTCCCTCTTGTTGTATCTTGCACCTCATAGAAGAGTATTTGGGTCTAGGAACTTATTCCAGAGACCCGATTTTGTATACTCCTCGTTTATAGTGAAATTTTTTTTCCCTTCGCCCGTGGACGTAGGTCGATTGACCGAACCACGTAAATTCTCGGTGTTCTTATTTTAGTTATTTCCCTTCGCCCGTGGACATATGGTAGAAGGTACGTCTCTACAAGAACATATTTCAGCATTTAAAGAAATTGTTGCTGATTTAGAAGCTTTGGAAGTTAAGTATGATGATGAGGATTTGGCTTTGATGTTATTGTGTTCATTACCTTCATCCTATAGTACATTTCGTGATACTATTTTGTATAGTCGTGATACTTTGACACTTGATGAAGTTTATGATGTCTTATTCTCGAAAGAGAAAATGAAGCAACTTGTTAGTACCTCTGAGGATTCAGGAGAGGGACTTATTGCTCGAGGCAGGCCACAAGAACGAAGTTCTGGTGGTGAGAAGAAAGGGAGATCGAAATCAAGGAATTCTCGCATTAGGTGTAATTATCACCATCAGGCTTGTCATTTGGATTCTTCTGGTTCCTTCTCTCCAATTTCCAGCATTCAGATTTGATGTGGCCGGGCTTGTAGCAATAATTACACCTAATGCGAGAATTCCTTGATTTCGATCTCCCTTTCTTCTCACCACCAGAACTTCGCTCTTGTGGCCTGCCTCGAGCAATAAGTCCCTCTCCTGAATCCTCAGAGGTACTAACAAGTTGCTTCATTTTCTCTTTCGAGAATAAGGCATCATAAACTTCATCAAGTGTCAAAGTATCACGACTATACAAAATAGTATCACGAAATGTACTATAGGATGAAGGTAATGAACACAATAACATCAAAGCCAAATCCTCATCATCATACTTAACTTCCAAAGCTTCTAAATCAACAACAGTTTCTTTAAATGCTGAAATATGCTCTTGTAGAGACGTACCTTCTACCATATGATGAGAGTAAAGACGTTGCTTTAGATGTAGCTTACTTGTGAGACTCTTGGTCATGCACAATTGTTCCGGCTTCGACCATAGTCCAAGAGCCGGTTGTCTCTTTCAAGACATCCTGCAAAATTTGATTTGATAGATGAAGGTGTATGTGAGAGAGAGCCTTACGATCTTTTCTTTTCTTCTCTTCGTCTGTCTACGAATTGGGCATTTTTTCAAATCCCAACAAAGTCTCGTCCAAATCCATATGGGCGAGAACAGCACGCATCTTCACTTGCCATAGCGAAAATCTGGTGTTCCGATTGAGCAGCGGAATATCGTACTTCATACTCGCCATCGCAAAACTAACTTGGCTCTGATACCACTTGTTAGAAATACGAGTAAATGAAATACGAAAAATAACTAAAATAAGAACACCGATAATTTACGTGGTTCGGTCAATCGACCTACATCCACGGGCGAAGGGAAGAAAAATTTCACTATAAACAAGGAGTATACAAAATCGGGTCTCCGGAATAAGTTCCTAGACCCAAATACTCTTCTATGAGGTGCAAGATACAACAAGAGGGAACTACCATATTTATAGGGAAAACTAATGAGAGACTCTCACTAGTTTTCCAATGTGGGATAAGTGCCTTCACAATTTTGAGCCAAAATATAACAAGATCCAAGGCCGAAACTACGATATGGATATTCTGGTGAAAAAGCTTACTGCTCATGAGGGATTAGTCCATCAAGTTGTTTCCATAGTGGGTGCAGGGCGGACTTGGGAAAACTACTCTTGCTCAACTAATCTAGAACGATAGTCGGGTGGAACGGTGCTTTGATTTCAAATTTTGGATATGTGTATTGGATCCCTTTGATGTGGCGGTCATTGCAAAGGGTATTATCAAGGTAATAAATAAAGAGAGTTTACATGATACTACCCAACTCGATGACTTGCTTCAAGATTTGACGGGTTGTATTTCTCGTAAAAAAATTCTTCTTGTCCTATATGATGTTTGGAGCAAACAACGTGACAAGTGGGAACCATTAAGAAATGCCTTGAAGTGTAGTGGAGCAGGTAGTAAAATTTTGGTGACAACAAGAAAGGAAAAGGTTGCCACAATCATGGGATCGGTTGATGGAAACATCCATCATCCGAAACTCCTCGCTAATGAAGATTGTTTGTTGTTGTTGATGCGCATGTCTGGAAGAAGTGAAGATAAATTTGAAAAGTTTCATGAAATTGGTAAGGAGATTGCTAAGAAGTGCAATGGCTTGCCTCTTGCTGTGAAGACATTGGGAAGTCTTCTGTTTTTTAAGAAAACCATCCAAGAGTGGGAAAAAGTATTGAAGAGTGAAATGTGGGAATTGGAACATGTGGAAGTGGAGCTCTTTCCGCATTTACTTTTGAGTTATCATGAGCTATCACCAACGCTCAAACGTTGCTTCTCATTTTGTGCCTTCTTTCCTAAGGACAAAACACTAAAGGTGGAAAAACTAATAAGAATTTGGATGGCATTAGGTTATATTGGCTCTAACATTAGGAGTGTTGGAGATGATATAGAACTTAAAGGGCGAGAGATCTTCGAAGACTTGGCAATGCGTTCTCTATTCCAGGATTTTGAAATAGATGAGTTGACCAAGCAGATACATTCATGTAAAATGCATGATATAGTGCATGGTTTTGCACAATTTCTTAGGAAGAATGTTATAAGAGCGGGGGACCATCGAATGACAAACACAACCTACCAAGTTTGTGATCCTTGTTTGTATCTAAAGTCCAAGAATATAGCAGCTTGAGTTGGGAGAAAAAATCTCCTCTAAATTTTTGTGATTGCATCCTAAGTGTTAGGGTGTTCAAATATCGGGGGGAGCTTAGTCTGCAGAGTATGAAAAAGTGGATTCACTTGAAATGGCTGGATATAAAGGCTATTGTATTGTCCAAGGAAGACCTTGAAACCATTTGCCAGCTTTATTTCTTGCAAACTCTTTCTTTAAAAAGGTGCTCCTTAAAAGAGATTCCACGGGAAATTGAGAATTTGATTCACTTAAGATACGTTGACTTGAGTGAGAATGAAGAATTAGAGGAGTTATCTGAGAGCTTTTGTGGGTTGCTTGAATTACAAACTCTTTTGTTAGAAGAGTGTTCTTTGAAAGAGATTCCGAGGAAAATTGGAAATTTAGTTCACCTGAAACACCTTAACTTAATTGAGAATATACAGTTACCACATAGCATATGTAGTTTGATTGAATTGCAAACTCTTTTGTTATCCTTCTGCTCTTTAAAAGATATTCCAATGGAAATTGGAAATTTAGTCAACTTGAGAATCCTTGAGTTAGGTGGGAATAAAGAATTAAAGGAGTTACCGAAAAGTATATGTAGTATGGTTGAGTTGCAAATGTTGGAAGTCAGGTTATGTGATAATCTTCATTAAGTGGTCTCAGCTCATTGAATGGGTTCATTGGAGGAAGTGATTGCAACAAATTTGGATTGTTGAAGAACTTAAACAGGCTTAGTGAATTGTCCATCATGATTAATAGTAGTAGTAGTGGTGCTAACATGGAAGAGTTGGTTAAAGATGCTGGAGAAGCAGAACTAAGGAACAAGAGTGTTCCTAGGGAAACTCCAATTCCTAGAAAGTCTACGAATTGAGGAAATGAAGCAATTGAAAGTATTGGGAGTGGAGTGGTTGGGAATAAGAGAGAGAGAGACGGAGAAATGATGGATATTCCATCGTCATCATCATCACCACCACTAGTTGCCTTCCCTGAGCTCAAGAGATTGTCATTTAATTTTATAATTGCGATGAATGGTTGGAGTGGAAGGACATAACGGTAGAACAAGAAGAGTCTACGACTATATCGGTGATGCCATGTCTCATCAAATTAAGTATCTGGTGGTGTGATGAGTTGAAGATGTTGCCACATCGCCTCCCTCACTTCTGCAAGAGTTGAATATACGAAGTTCATCAAAGCTAATGAAATGTTATGGAGATGCAGATGGTTCCCCTCGGAAATCCATATCCCAAAACAATCCAGGCCTTGCTATGGTACTAGTTCTACATAAGTAAAGTAGTCTCTTTATTGTTCTCCTCTTCTTCTTCTTTCTTAAATTATGTGTCGGATTAGTGTTTAATTTTGTGAATATATCATTTTTTTCATTTTCAAAACAGACACTGCACGGATTTTATTGATTTTTATTACATCTATGGTGAAAGATTGCTTAACAAAATATACTTGAAACCCTATTATATCACTACTTTCAATTCTGTATCTCATTAAATTATAAGGGAATGTTTGGAATTATAAAGTTCATTCATATTATGTGTTTCGATTAGGTCTATTGAAATAATAAAAAATCGAAATCACATCTAAAAATTTGAGGATTCTCAAATTCATATGATAATAGGTTTTGTCCAAAACTCATATGTACTACTAGTACTTATGTCAAATCATTGAATAATAACAAACGCGAACTCAATTCTAAGCTTGTAAAAAAATATTTCTAGTAGTTTTATTGAATGATTTACTAATTGATTATACCTGTAAGATAAATTCTTTTAATCACCAGTATTTTTTTATTCAAATTCTTATTTATAATGTTCGAATATTATGTGAAGAAATAATTAGGTATTTGTTAAAACAACATTGATTCTAGTTTTGCTCGTGATTTTTAAAACTCGAGATAAATACACGACTTTTAAATTGTTAAAATTTGTTTAGGTAAAAATTTACTGATTTAATATTAAAGAAATAATGTCATTTTGACAAAAAACCACGTCGTTTTATTCAATTAGCTAACAGCATTGTTTTCATTGTCGCTCACCTTGTATTTGCATGCGTTAGATATTCCAACCTCCGGGTTATAGTTAATTAGGGGATAATTTGCGTGTGTACAAGTTTTAATAAATTAAATGTACATTTACACGATCGTACTGAAAGTCATGTGAAATCTAATAACCCTGAGAATAAACTAAAATCTCAATATAATAATATTATTTTAAGAATTTATTGTGTGTCAAGTGAATATGCATATGGTTAGCTATATTTTTTTGGATGACGAGGATAACCCTCAACTTCTACCGAAGTGTGCAGGATGGACTAACTACTATAGATTAATTATAGGTGACAGACTTATACATAGCGATTTTGGTGAATTTTGAACTAATTACCTCTCAGCCACAGATTAAATACCTTAACCGTCAAACCAATAGAATTATTACGTGTATAAGATTAAATTCTCTATCTCTTATTTTCGTAATTTTGAAACATTGATTATTGGTTTTCTTCTAAAATTATAACCTGTTTTATGCATTTTACACATCTAAACCACTCATTTTCCTAAATTCTATAATAGAACATCTTCGATCTAGTATAAGATTGTAAGTGATGATCCTCTATTCCACTTTTTTTAACCTCACTACATGTCTTATTAATTAAGTGGTAACGTGTGTATTTTAGATTTAATTATTAAGTTAGATGTTAATAACAACTAATTTTAAGTTTATTTGAATTAAAATACACATTGCACCACTTAATTAGTAAAACTCAAAAAATAAAATAGAAGATCCTTATCGATAGTTCGGGTCATCAATGAAACTTAACAGTTTTTCGATTGATACTCGTTGCATTGAATGGTGTCCCTCAAACTACTATTCCAGAGAAATCAAGCTAAATTACAATATGCTAATAGCATATAAAACTAAATGTCTATTAATTTCAGATTTTATTTAGAAAATAAATAATAAGTGAAAATATGGAAAGGCCATTACACAAAATTACAAAGATATGCAAGTTAGGTAGGCAAATACAGTATTACTCAAAATTTAAGTTTATGCACTTAGGGGTTGTAGATTTTACTACTCGTATAAAAGAAGTAAAAAAACAATTTTGGGATTATAAGTTTAAAAGATATTATACAAAGTGTTAATATTCATTGTTAGCCAAAAGAATAAATCGAAAAGCAAATGTAGCATTTTACTAAACAAAAACACATATATAGTCATTTTGTTATTTTGTGGGCGCAGGGTGTCAGGGACCGATGGAGGGCCGATTGAGGGCCGATCTCCATCTGTTTTAAAAAAAAAAGTGAAATAAATTTTTTTTTAGTTGAGGGCCAGGGCCGATGGCTCTGTGTTGGATATGAGTCAGTAGATGATACTCAGCTGTTGTTCGGTTAAAAGAAAATTGGGGGAAATCATAGCAGTACTATGGAATTGAAGATCCCAAAACCTAGCTGATATCAGTAGATTAGTGTGTCGTTAGGATTAGCTGATGTATAGGTTAGACTTGATATATTTATTAATATTTTTTTGTCTAAGTCCTGTACGGGGTAGTTGTTGAACTGATCTTCTGTCGAAGATACTTTTCAGAACCCCACGTCATCAGTGTAATCGCTTGTGTTCTTCAATCGCACTGATCTTTCACTCAGTCGAAGACAGCGCATCAGCTGACAAATCATCAGTAGAAGACTACTCTCGGTGATAGTCATCAGCACAAGAACAGAAACAAGCACGCACCTTCACGGTCGCCGGTGACCTACTCAGTAGATGCCCTCGTCACCGACTCAATGAAGAAGACAGACTTTTTAGTCTACTGTATCCTACGGAAAGCGACCCAGCTATTCAAGTCTTTTCAAAAAGTTCAGCAGAAGACATACGAGGTTGTTGAACGGTCAACTCTGACATTCTCACCAACTACAAACCTCGACCAATGAGAAGCCGACAACGCTTACCTACTCTACACACAGAAAAGTTGCTCTCATGAACAGTGCATTAACGCGCCCGCTCGCAACAAGTTCGAATTAATGGCCGTTTTCCTTGGAAGCTTGTGACACGTGGTATCGTCGTCTCCAACGGACATATGCCATAACTCACAACTATAAATAGAGAAGTTTTGAAGCTCCGAAGAAGAACGGAATTTCAAAAGGGACAAACTCAAGTTCATAAACGCTCTAGAACACTCAAAGATCATCTAGAGGAAAACTTGCATACTTAGAAGATTTCTTAGTTTTTCTCTCTAGAGTTCTTACATCCCTTACTTCTCTAGACTAAGCTCATTGTCATATTTATAGCTTAGATTCGAAGGAGTTCACATTTAGTGAATTGTTCTTATTGTAAGAACTCCTTCTCAGTTGGAGAAAATTCCCTTCCCTTTCAGACTTAGGTTTGGATTGTAAAGTCGCTAAGGACTATAACTTAGAGGGAACTGTCCAGTGCACAGTATCCCTGCTGAGGCTTGCTCAGAATAATCAACAAGTTCTCATGCCTTGTTTAGGACCGTGGACGTAGAATCTTGGGTATCCGAACCACGTTAAATCGCTTGTGTTCTTTTACTGTTTTATTACATAGCATTAAACTGACTTAAAAATCATAAGCTTGCATAAAACGTATTTTATAAAGCGCACAGCCAAAAGATTTAATTTGCTAAAACGTGTTTTCAGAAGAGACGAATTCCGGGCCCCACACTTTCCGCACAACAGTCTCCAGTCAGTAGGAGAGAGTTCAGTAGCTGACTCACTCTGTCTCGCGATCGAAGGCTTATTTGGCACTGTTCATCAGTTGCAATCACCAGCTCAGCTGACCTTCACTGAGAAAAAGAAACTGAGCTCAGGTGTATTCACCCCCCCCCTCTACACCTGACTTATCGTCTCCGGACCAACAATTGGTATCAGAGCACACGGTGTTCAACTGATTGCCGGTTCTGAAATACTGGTCCTCTCGAACTGATCCTGAAAACCGTTTTCACTGCATAAGCATCTTTTCAGCATCCTTATACTCGTACTCTTACAATGTCTGATATGTCAGGTATTAGGATGGTACCGATGTTCTCAATAGAGAACTACACGGTATGGCGTGTACGTATGGAGGCACACCTAACGTCACTCCACGACAGCATGTCAGATGTCCTAGAGTCGGGACCGATCATTCCCATGATCAACGGCGTAGTATTTACTCTTCGGAGGAGGCGTGGGAGCACAAACCGGTGCTAAGGTTCCCAAAGACAAATCCGCCTTCACGCCCGAAGAAAAGAAGTTGCACAACCTTGACCGGAGTTGCACGTAATGCCATACCGACTACGCTCGGTGACTCACACCTAGGAAGGGTACAAGATTGCAAAACGGCGAAAAGAGCTATGGGACGCCTTGGGGCATACCGAGCCATGGAACCCCTCGGATCAAAGAAAACAAGCTCAAGCTAGAGCTTCAAAAGTTCGACGCCTTTGCAATGGAGCTTCATCGAAACCATTGACGAGCTGAGTGTCGATTCACCAATCAAGTCAATGTCATCAATGGGTGGGGAGGTCGTTCACCAACAAGGAGATGAACACCAAGATCTTGAGAGCGTTGCCCAGACGAAGTGGCTTCCATTTGCTACTTATTTACGTCGCTCCGATCTAAATGCTCTAACTCCCGATGTTATATTTTCGGAATTAAAATCGGAGGAATTCGAGCATAGCCTACCCCAAAAGTGCTTAAGCATTCCAAGTGACACACGGTTCGACCACGCCTTCAAGGCGCAACAAGCAATGTCGGAGCCAAGCCTATTTCCTCAAGCAAAGCCGTGGCCACATCGTAGCAAAGTCTTTCGAGACTTCGGGCCCCGACCGGCCTAGCACCGATGGCTCTCAAATATCGGAGGGAAAAGGAGAGAGTCGGAAGGCCGAGGAAATACAACCGAGATTCTTCTTCGGGTAAGAAAGACTATCATAAGAAAGAAGAATCTAATCCTTCTACCGAATGCGGGAAATCGGAGTCTCGCCGCCATCCGTCTAAAGACTCGGTGGTAAGAGCAAGCAGAACATCCACCGCTACAACCGCAAGAAGGAGGGACACTATCGCACGATTGTCCCGAACTCTCACTGTTCAAAGAGCGTAACGGCGAGCGGGAGAAACAAATTCGCCGAGAGACGGCAGGCCTATATAGCCGGAGAGATATCCGACAACTCAATTGAGGAGGATACATTCATGTATTCTTCTGAAGACGAAGCCGCATTCGTTGCAGTTGAGGTCGCAGAGGCAGTTCTTGATGAGTCAGCAGAATACTGTCTGATGGCCGGAGAAGAGGCTGAGGTAAATTCTAAACGCATTATTACCTCTTCTTCACACAGCACACAAGACACGTGCTCGGTCACAGATGATCCTCTATATGTGGTACAAGCCTACGACGATCTGCTAGAGGAACAGATTCAGCTGAGCAGAGAGTTCAGCAGAACCATCCAGGAACTTGAACAGGTAAAGGCTGAGAATCAGAGACTTTCTACTGATTGTCAGGTCTCTACTGAGTAGATCTAGTTGCGAGACTCAAGGAAGAGATTGAATCTCTTATGACTAAGTCTCGGCTTCAAGAAACTCAGATCTCAGTTCTGACCAAGGACAATTCTGAGAAAGAGACTGAAATAGCCAAGCTCAGTCAGAAGCTCACAGACGTGCAGAATGACTATGACTCACTCAGAAGGAGTGATGAGGTCTGGAGGGGATTGATGACTGAACAATATCTGGGAGCGAAGGAGAAGCTTGAAAGCATGCTTAGAGCACAATGGCCAACTGCTGTGAAAGAAGGCCTTGGCTATACCCACGAAGCTTCTACCTCCAAAAGCTCAGCAACTCTGGCTGATAGGTTCGTCAGAGGAAAGGTGCAAGCTCCTGACACCACACCTCAGGCGAAGAACAAACAGAAAATGATTTCACCTCAGCCGAGTAGCAACAAGCAGCTGACCAAAGGTTCCAGCCCCAGGACTCCGCGATCAAATTCAGGGGGAACCAAGAAGGTCAGATGGGCAGAACAGTACAAGGAGCCACTGTATGAGCACCCGGCTCAGTACGGCTCGTACTACTATGAGCTCAGGGCAGGAGAAACGCTAAAACTCAGAAGAAGAAAGCACCTGAACCCAAAATCATCAGCAGAAAGTCAGTATCTCCAAGTCCTGTGGAGAAGAAAGCTGACAAGGTTCAGAAGAAGAAGTTTAGGACTTCTAAGGTCCCGAGACAGATCTGGGTTCCAAAATCACCCACTAACCAGTAAGGACCCAACTGAACCAAAGGGTACCTAAAAATGCCTACGTTTTGTGAGTGCATAAGGACCCGTGGATAGTGGACAACGGCTGCTCGAGACACATGACTTACCAGAAGAGCCTGCTGACCAACTACGTACAAGAAGATGGTCCCAGAATTGAATTCGGTGACAACTCCAAAGGCTACACAAGGGGATACGGAACGCTGAACATTGGGACTGCCACGGTTCCAAGGGTAACATATGTTGAAGGACTTCAACATAATCTCCTTTCAGTCAGTCAATTCTATGATAATCTTAACAGAGTAATCTTTGACGGTGGTTTCTGTGATATTATTGACAAATCTACAGGGAAAACAATGTTATCAGGTTCGCGGAGGAAGAACATCTATGTTGCAAACCTGGAATACCGCGAGAACCCGAGGCTTGCTTGCTCGCACGAGACTAAATCGGGTGACAAGTCGGGTGGCTATGGCACAAGAGACTCGGCCACTCGAACTTCAAGACCATGAACAAGCTAGTCAAGAACTCTAAAGTCGAGGACTCGCCCAACGAATCGTTTATCAAAGAGAGAAATTGTGAAGCGTGCACGAAGGGAAAGCAAACAAAGAGGAGCAATCCACCTATTCCGTCACCTTCCACCGATGGAATCCTTCACCGCTTCACATGGACTTATTCGGGCCGGTCTCTCCAGATGACTATAAGAGGCAAGAAGTATGCCCCTCGTCGTCATAGACGACTACTCAAGATATACTTGGGTCATCTTCATCGCCAACAAATCGATGTTCGGACCGAGTTACCTAATCTACGAAGAAACTCGGTGTGGAAAAGAACATCAAGATTAAGAAGATACGCTCGGACAGAGGAACGAGTTTCTAAACTCAGTAGTTAAGACATACTTTGCGATAAAGAGGGAATTCAGCACGAGACATCGCTGCGCGCACCCCTCGGCCAGAACGGACTTGCCTGAACGTAAGAACAGAACACTCAAAGAAGCAGCAAGAACGCTCCTCGCAGATTCTCGGACTACCCTCAAAGTTTTGGGGCCGATGCTACCGACACCGCCCTGTTACACTCGGAATCGCTCACTACCGACACAAAGAACACATGAAGACGCCTTACGAACTATGAAAAGGGAGAATTCCTTCTATTTCTCATTTTCATGTTTTCGTACCGTCCTTGCTTTATCCACAATAATGGGAAAGATCGGTTGAAGGTCTTTGATAGCAAATCGATCAAGGAGTATTCTTAGGATACTCTCGAGTCGATAAAGCATTCGTAGTCTTTAACTATCGGACTCTTTGCGTGGAGGAAAGCCCTCATGTTATTTTTGATGAATTTGTTAACGAGAACGGGGAAAGATACAAAGTCAAAAATCGAAGATGTCAACAAAGCAAGCTACGGGATCTCGGATGAATGATAAAGCCGAAAAGATCCAAAGCATTGTTGGGATGATGAGTCGGACGATGAACAAACTCGGACTCGGCCAACAAGCAATGTAGCTGACCTAGTTGATTCTATCGAACGTAATCAACAACGGGTAACATCGGTCGATGAGGAAGCCCCTGTGGTAACCGAGACCTCTACCGAGAATATAAACTCGGGGGGAACGATTAATGTTCCCGAGCTAAATGCCCTCGAACTCGGAAACTCGGTAGATCCTAACCTTCTTACCGAATTGCTACAATCACGAACGGTACTCACCGAAATGCCTAATACACCTACCGACCGTGCGAAGTAGTATCGGAAGAAGAAGCCCGACTCGGGCGTTCGTGGCTCGATGCTCATTCTTCGGACCTTATCATTGGAGATCCATCAAGCAACTATAAGGACGAGATCAAGATTAAGTCAAGGAGAAAGCTCACTTTACTCTTGTTTTCTCGTCTACGTAAGAACCTCGATCGATAGAGGACGCACTTAAATATCTTGGACCGGGTCATTGCTATGCAAGAAGAGCTGAACCGGTTCGTCGAAATGAAGTTTGGGAGCTTGTCGACGGCACCTGGACATCAGCACGTGATTGGAACTAAGTGGGTCTTCAAGAACAAGCGAGATGAAAACAACGTCATCGTCGAAATAAAGCTCGACTAGTTGCTAAAGGATACGGATCGGGCGAGAGGGAATTGACTTTGATGAAACGTTCGCTCCGGGCCGCTAGATTGGAAGCCATTCGTCTTTTCCTATCTTTTTCAACACATCAGGGATTTAAGGTATATCAGATGGATGTGAAGTTAGCTTTTCTGAATGGCGTACTGAAAGAAGAAGTCTACGTGGAACAACCGCCCGGCTTTCACCGGGGACATCGAGTGTACGAGACTTAGGAAAGCTCAGTATGGGTTAAAACAAGCACCCAGGGCTTGGTATGATACCCTATCAGACTTTCTACTTCAGAAAGGTTTTCAGAAGGGGACAGTAGATCGCACCCTATTCAACATAAAGTCAGGAGATGACATCCTACTCGTGCAAATCTATGTGGACGACATCATTTTTGGCTGCAAAAACGAAGTCATATGTCAGCAGTTCGAGAAGATGATGAAGGAGAAATTCGAGATGTCTATGATGGGAGAGATGAATTATTTCCTTGGATTTCAAGTAAAGCAATCACCTGAAGAAATTTTCATCAATCAAGCCAAATACACTCGAGATCTTCTCAAGAGATTCGGCTGCGACTCCAGCAAGCCAGTCAAAATCCCCATGAACACGAACTTTAAAATCGATCTAGACAAAGAGGGAGCTTCTGTTAACTCTACTGATTATAGAGCTATTATAGGCTCTTTACTTTATTTAACAGTTAGCCGTCCTGACATAACTTATGCTGTAGGTGTATGCGCAAGATTCCAAGCGAATCCCAAGCGAAGTCATTTAGACTCAGCAAAGAAGATTCTGCGCTATTTAAGAGGACACACGATCTTTGGGTTATGGTATCCCGCCGATGATAACTTAATACTAACGAGTTATTCGATGCCGATTATGCGGGATGCGGGATAGATCGAAAGTCAACTTCCGAAACTTGTCGGTTCTTAGGCAAGCAAAGCGATTTCTTGGTTTTCAAAGAAGCAGCATTCGGCAGCAACGTCCACTACCGAGCCGAGTACATGGGCTGCGCAGGAAGTTGTTGTGCCCAGATCCTTTGGCTTTGACAACAACTCAGAGATTATGGTATAACTCAGGATGAAGTGCCCATCTACTGCGACTCCACAAGTGCAATTGCCATAACTCAGAACCCAGTTCTACATACCAGATGCAAGCACGTGGATATCCGACACCACTTCATCAGAGACCATGTCGAGAAGAAGGATATCAGGATGGAGAAGATCCATACTGACAAGCAAAGGGCGAGATATACCGACCAAACCACTAGCCGAGAACAAAGTTCGGGAGAACTATCAGTTGAGCTAGGTCTACTGGATCCTACTGAGATGCGTCAGTAGATGCCGACTACTGAGAACATCATTGCCCAACAATTAACAATTGGGATCAGCATAACAAATCAGTACGACAGGTCAGATAACTAAGTACAGTGACTCAGTTGGGAAAGTCACACTGTACACAGCAAGGGGGAACATAGTCATCAGCATGACAACCATTCTCCTTATATAGTTCGGTAACCAGCTGATAAGTTCAGCTGAAGAAGATTGGTAACCAGCTGATAAGTTCAGCTGAAGAGGTTTGCGTAATATCGTGTACTTAAATTCTTTTGAAGCATGCTCGCATTTAATGCATCAGTCGCTCACACTCAGTAGTTAATGTGCATTCATTTCCCGCCATTAATAGTTTTAAGGATAGGTCAGTAGGAAACCTTTTCATTTACATAAATTGAGTAATTAATGATGTCTGTCGCGCATTTAATGCATGTCTTCTCACTTACCTTTATTACGTAGATCTGTGTTTTAGGCGGCTTTTGTAATCATCCTCTTTTAACATTAAATCTTAGTCGTTCATAGTTTTTGGAAGATTAAAACTCAGTCGTTGGATTGAAACTTGCAATCAAGCCAATATACATAAAATCTTTCAACTTCTATCTTTTTCCTCACTTTTCGCCATTATCAAACCCAAGAGCTTTTCTCGCAAATCAGTTTCCATCTCAAACTTCTTACAACTGCTTTGCCTGTGCATCTCTCAAGCTCTCATACTCGGTAATATATTCAAATCTGCTAACAACTACTGACTTACTCTATTTTCAAGTGCTAACATGTGTTTTCCAGATTTCTATGGCGATCGTACAGACTCCTGAACCAATAGTGGAGATCATGGCCATCCGAATCCAGTTCGAACCAACAATGGCTTTCCGCCAGGTGAACATTCCGTATCTGGAGCCAATGTTCGATGCTCTGGAGAGGTCTGGGTTGGAGACCCTCGTGACCAAGCATCCGCGTGCCCATCTGCCAAGGCAAGTGGCAGAAGCGTATTTCAACTAGAACTCAGTAGCTGCCGGAGGAGAAGAAGCTTCTTTCTCATGCATGCGAGAAACAACTCCGAACAAGTGGAAGCCGGCTCAGCACATCTTCAACATCCGCGAGGCTCTAGTCCTCGCGTTTCAGCTTCCTAATTCTGGTATCTCACCTATCGGATATAAGGAGAGGGAGATCAATGCCTATGTGCAAAAATTCTGTGGACGCAGTGATCTGACGTTCAAGACAACTCTCCCGAGGAATCTTTTGCTACCTCAGTACAGAGGTTTAGCGTATGTGGTCTCGCACATACTGACAAGCTCAGTTGGATCGTATGATCAATTGTCCAAGCCAAGGATTCAGCTGATGATGGCTATTGATGACGGAGTAGAAGTGAATTGGGCAGACTATTACACGACTCAGATGAAAGCCCAAGCCCAGAAATTCACTACTCAACCCACTGGTGAGAGGAAGTTGGCCAGTACGGGTAAGCTTCTATTCGGGACTAAGATGTCTGTCCTAATAGAGAGTGTTGTACAGAGGAACTCAGCTTTCGAAGAATCAAAGTTGTACAACACCAAGCTGATAAAATTTAAGACCAAAGAAGCGACGGAGAAGTCAATTGGCAAAGGGCCACCTGAGCAGAAGAGAGCTGCTTCTGCCCTGCCATCTCCCGCTGATGTGCCCAAGAGGAGGAGGCTTACAAAGCCACGACCAGCTGAGGTCACTGTGGCTCAGCCGATAACTGTCATAGAACAGGCTCCTCCTCCACCTCAAGATGAGCAAATCTTAGACTCCAACACAGGGATGGAAGGAGCCACCCTCAAGGATAAAGCTCAAGTCATCAGCTCCGATGACACTCAGTCGGACATTCGAGAGCCAATCGAAGAGACCGAATGGACAACAACTCATACCACTCGTCTGCGTGCTACGGTGAGATTCACGATCGGATTCCGGAGATAGGCCGAGCATGAAGACTTGGTTGATATTGCCATCAGGGCAAGAGTTCAGATGCTACTGAGGTTTTTAAACTGGGATATTCTGATAGACTTTGCAAAGACTCAGTCAGCCATCAATCTACTAACAGAGGAGCAAGATTTACAGGCAGAGATCGGTTTCGGGGAGCCAGCTGATTTGGCGTCCTTCGAGGATCTTCGAGCTGCTATGCTCTATCTTCTTAGCCTGCGTACCACAGCTCCTGTTGATACTGCTCCGCCTCCATCTCCTCCTGTTGATGAGGATGATGACCAAGAACAAGATCAGGAGATGGAAGGCAACCCCAAGGATGCAGAGTTGGGAGGCTCTGCTGAGGGACCAACCCATGAGAAGAGCCAATCACCACCCCCTGGCACATCAGGTGAGGCTCAGGGCGCTCCGAAGTACAGTCGGGAGCAGCTCCTCGTGTTTTCTGATCAAAAGCTCGGAACAGGCTCTTACCAGATTCAACCCATTGGTTCCGTGTCCTCCAAATCAGTGAATAAGGCAATCAGACGCCAAGGTGCTAAAAACAGACTTCTCGCCAAAGACGTCCATATCAAATGGGAGAAGTATACGAAGGCGCGGACCGATAGCTTGAATAAGCTAGCCGGCCGGCATCTCCACTCCTCAAGAGGCTCCTCCCCATGACGACTTTAAGGAGATGATCGAGCAAGGCGTTGATAGCTCGTAAAGCGGATCTATCTCGCACGAGTCGATTCTTTGCTCCAAGCTCAAGACAAAACATTTACCGAGCAGTGACTCATGCTCTCACAACGATCCAAGCTCAAATGGAAGAGCGAAACAAGTTGGCTACAAGCGGCCTCCGGATCGCTATTAAGCAACAAGTGCGGCCTTGAAAGAGATTCGAAGGAGATGAAGGAATCTAATGATCTAGCCCTATTCGAAACTCCGCCAGGAGTCACTGCTCATCTCAATCGATCTAGGGCGCATCAAGAGAAGGACTCGGGAGAAATATGCGTGACTTGGTCAAGGACTTCGACTCTACGATTACTCGGATCAAGGACTCGGTATACAAACTTGAGAAAGAAGTCACGGCTATCCGTACCAACCTCGATAAGGCCGCTGATGCCAAAAAGGGGGAAGGTATAATAAAAGATGAACCTGAAACGGATACGGTGATGTACGGATTATCGGGGAAAGGGTTCGGGAGGAGAGACCCTCCACAATGAAGAACCCGCACGGACTCGGGGGGGAAAGGGTTCGGGAGGAAGGACCCTCTACAACTCGGGATAAGAACTCTTCGAGGTCCTTCTCCTAGAATTCCCACTTCAGCCCAACCCCCCATCTCCTCTTCTTCGCTCACATTGAATAAGTAGCAAATTTTATTGAGCGGGAGACGAGAAGAAGAAGAGCCTCGAGCTCGAACAATTGCCACCGCAGAGGCCGGGAAGGAGATTGCAACCGAATCTACTCCCTCCTTCCTCCCCGGTCCATAAGTTCAAATCAAAAGCGGAGCAAGAGGCTTATGACCTCAAAATTGCCCAACAAGCGCAGGATGAGCTCGACCATGAGTGTCGGCTTGAAGAGGCAAAGAAGCGGCAAAGAAGCCTAAGGGCAAAGGCGGTAAGGGCAAAGGCAAGAAAAAGGTCGGGTCGGTCGAAGAGCGAGAAGAAGAAAGCCCAAGAAGATTTTGCTAAGGCTCTTCCGACCGAGATCCAAGCTACTTCGCTCGTAGTATTCCCACTTCTACTCTAACACCGAACGAGATAGCGGAAGATCAAGCGACACGGGAGGCGACGCCGCAAGGTCTCGAGTCTCGGACAAGGAGACAAGTAGAGCAAAGCAGCACTCCGCGAAAAGAAAAGGATAGGCCGACTTGGCGAAAATGCGTAGCTTATCTCTCAAGCCGGCCTGATCCGAAGAGGCAGATCCCAAGAAAATTCAAGTTCATCGGGGGCCCATATGTTAAGAATATTCCTATCCCGCATGTGGATAAATGGGTGCCGGTCGATATGAATGTCCATTGGGAAAGGCCGAAAGAGGATTTTATTAAAGGCTATTTTGTATGGCGCATTTATCCTCTCGTCCGTCCCGTGATCGGTTATTCGACGAACTTATCTCGAGATTTGATATCTCATTCGGGAGATCGGTGAGACAGTTATGGAAGAACGAGAATATTCCCTTCCGTGCCCCAACTTTCCGACGTATTCCACCGCCAAGAACGCTAGAGGAGGCTGGCATTGCACGAAGGATATTGAGAGAGAGATAGAGGAAGCCGCTTTCCATCTCGGGTTTCTGTCGCCCGATAATCCTCTTGACAACGAAGAAATCCGGGAGATCGGGATCGAGTTTACAAGTATTATTACCGGATCCTCCTGTTGAGAAGTCTGCCGATTTCAAGAAAAAGACTCAACGCTTCAGCGTCGCAGATGATTTCTCTTCTTTTTATTTATTCGTTGTAATAGCCGTAGGAGCTTGTACTTCATTGATTATATATATATCGGTTCCTACGCTTGTCGACAATTACTCATTGTCTTTCGGCTATGTGCATCGTGTTTTCACGATTGATCACTAAGTGATCTGACACACACTCACAGACAGTTTCTCTGATTTTGCCTATCTCCCATCTACTGAAGTATTGAAATTACTTTATCTTTATTTTTTTCCTCATAATGTTGTAAGGGGGAAATTGTTGTCAGTAGGATAGCATCTTTTATAAACTTAAGAAGTTTAAGAGGTAGAGGTAGTGGTTTTGGCATCATCAATTAGGGGGAAATTGTTGGATATGAGTCAGTAGATGATACTCAGCTGTTGTTCGGTTAAAAGAAAATTGGGGGAAATCATAGTAGTACTATGGAATTGAAGATCCCAAAACCTAGCTGATATCAGTAGATTAGTGTGTCGTTAGGATTAGCTGATGTATAGGTTAGACTTGATATATTTATTAATATTTTTTTGTCTAAGTCCTGTACGGGGTAGTTGTTGAACTGATCTTCTGTCGAAGATACTTTTCAGAACCCCACGTCATCAGTGTAATCGCTTGTGTTCTTCGATCGGCGGTGATCTTTCACTCGATCGAAGACGGCGCATCACCGACAAATCATCAGTAGAAGACTACTCCCAGCTGATAGTCATCAGCAGAAGAACAGAAACAAGCACAGTACCTTCACAGTCGCCAGCGGACCTACTCAGTAGATGCCCCGTCAGCCGACTCAGCTGAAGAAGACAGACTTTTTAGTCTACTGTATCCTACGGAAAGCGACCCAGCTATTCAAGTCTTTTCGAAAAGTTCAGCAGAAGACATACGAGGTTGTTGAACGGTCAACTCTGACATTCTCACCAACTACAAACCTCGACCAATGAGAAGCCGACAACGCTTACCTACTCTACACAGTAAAAGTTTGCTCTCATGAACGAGTGTATTAACCGCCTCTTCGCAACAAGTTCGAATTAATGGCCGTTTTCCTTGGAAGCTTGTGACACGTGGCATCGTCGTCTCCAACGGACATATGTCATAACTCACAACTATAAATAGAGAAGTTTTTGAAGCTCCGAAGAAGAACGGAATTTCAAAAGGGACAAACTCAAGTTCATAAACGCTCTAGAACACTCAAAGATCATCCAGAGGAAAACTTGCATACTTAGAAGATTTCTTAGTTTTTCTCTCTAGAGTTCTTACATCCCTTACTTCTCTAGACTAAGCTCATTGTCATATTTATAGCTTAGATTCGAAGGAGTTCACATTTAGTGAATTGTTCTTATTGTAAGAACTCCTTCTCAGTTGGAGAAAATTCCCTTCCCTTTCAGACTTAGGTTTGGATTGTAAAGTCGCTAAGGACTATAACTTAGAGGGAACCGTCCGGTCAGCAGTATCCCTGCCGAGGCTTGCTCGAGAATAATCAACAAGTTCTCCCGCCTTGTTCGGGACCGTGGACGTAGGATCTTGGGTATCCGAACCACGTTAAATCGCTTGTGTTCTTTTCTTGTTTTATTGCATAGCATTAAACTGACTTAAAAATCATAAGCTTGCATAAAACGTATTTTATAAAGCGCACGACCAAAAGATTTAATTTGCTAAAACGTGTTTTCGAAGAGACGAATTCCGGGCCCCACACTTTCCGCACTACGAGTCTCCGACCGATTCTCAAAATGCGACAACGATCGGTAGGAGAGAGTTCAGTAGTTGACTCACTCTGTCCCGCGATCGAAGGCTTATTTGGCACTGTTCATCAGTTGCAATCATCAGCTCAGCTGACCTTCACTGAGAAAAAGAAATTGAGCTCAGGTGTATTCACCCCCCCTCTACACCTGACTTATCGTCTCCGGACCAACACTCTGTTAACAATTTTTGATTTTTTTTGTTTTTTAAGATGAGGGCCGATGGCCCTTATAAACAATTTTTTTTTTTTTTGTTGAAGATGAGGGCCGATGGCTCTTGTAAACAATTTTTTTTTGAAGTTGATGGCCGATGGCCCTTGTAAACAATTTTTTTTTTTATAAGATGAGGGCTGATGGCCCTTGTAAACAATTTTTTTTTTATAAGATGAGGGCCGATGGCCCTTGTAAACAATTTTTTATTTTTTTTTATTTTTAAGATGAGGGCCGATGGCCCTTGTAAACATTTTTTTTTTGGAAGTTGAGGGCCGATCTCCTGTTAACAATTTTTTTTTTTTAAATATGGCTTATGGAGATCGGCCTACCTTCGGCCCTCGGTCCTGGTAATTGTCTGCAGAATTTAGTGGCTCGGCCGATAAATTTGTTCGGCCGACAGACAAAATGTTAGGCCCTCCGCCGGATAAAGACAAAATGACTATTTTTGTGTTTTGTTTTAGTTATAGGCTACATTTGTTTTTTATTTCAACTATTTAGCTAATAGTAAAAATGCCTCTTATACAAACTCGAGATTCATTTAAATTTCGAATAGGCACTAGGTGTTGCACTCAAAAAATTATAAAGATACAATTCCCTAGAGAGGGGTGCTAGTGTGCATTATGTTGGAGATGCAACAAGATTCAATTACCTCAATTTTGACTCATTTTTTTTGTTTTTTGTTTTTTGTTTTTGTTTTTCCTTATTGGAAGGACATGTGTGTCATTCTTTGTGAACAAAAGTGTCGTTTCTTAATTATAATTGACACTTTACTTGACTATGATTGACACTCTGAGATAAATGATACTTTTGTTCGTTGCAATTGACACATATGATCCTTCAAGACAATTGACGCTTTTGTTTATTAAGATTGACACTTTGGGTAACATTTCTGGTTATTACGCTTTATATTTTATTGTGTAATTACTGGATTAAAGTGACATGTTCCTTAATTATAATTGACACTTTACTTCCATGTAATTGACACTCTGAGATAAATGACACTTTTGGTCGTTGTAATTGATACATTATGAGTATGTGACACTCTCCTTCGGGACAATGACACTTTTGTTTATTATGATTGACATTTTATGTGACATTTATGGTTATTATGCTTCATATTTTATTGTGTGATTACTAGATTAAAGTGACGCGTTTCTTAATTTTGATTGACACTTTACTTCGTGTGATTGACACTTTGAGATAAATGACACTTTTCTTCTTTGCAAATGACACTTTTTTCATAAACAAATGATATTTTTTTCGAAACAAATTGCATTTATTCATTACAAAGTGTGATTGATACTTTGAGATAATGGGAGGTTTGAAAAGTGAAAAAAGTTGGCTTTGAAAATAATTTCCATTGGAGTGGGTGTGGGTGTGAAGGAGATGATATGGCAAAGCCAACTCTTTAAATAAAGAGTTGGCTTTTCGTTTTTGGACAGCTGAAGGCGCGTGCACGCACGCTCCATGAGTGAGTGAGATATATTTTATAGGAGTTGAGACAACCAATATTTTTCTCCCTTCCAAATCTCCCCATGCCACACCTACCAATTAAATATTACCACTATTTACATATTAATTATAATTAATCTGATTCATATGGAATATTTTATTGTATTAAATATCCCACGGTTTAATACATACCGTTGGCGTACTTATTATGCAGCTTCAATTTCTTTAGATTTAACCTTTCCTACCAATACGTACCTACTCAAAATCTGAAAAAATAAAAATAAAAATACATTGTAATTGAGTAACTCTAAAACTAAAATGAGCATGCATTTATCAGTAAATATACTATGATTAAAATCAGTAAATTTTATATGAATTAAAATAGCATTTTAATTATTATTATTATTATTATTATTATTATTATTATTATTATTATTAATATTATGAATAAAAAATAATTAATATATATATAGATAGATAGATATAGATATATTGATAAATAGTTGTGTGTATATAGTAGTGGGATCCATAAAAAATTGAGTTGATAGGTTTAGAGCATCTCCAACCGGATTCAATTTACAATTTTGCAGTTCAAAATCAAGACTAATCCAACACCATTTGCAACTGCAAAATGAGAAGATTCTGATTTTCTCTCTCCTTACACTGGATTTTTGGTGTGTACTGTAGCACAACTGGAAAACCGGATAATACTTATAAAAATTGCAAAACAACCCTTCTATTAGAGATTAACGCCACTTACAGGGGTTTATCGGTTGTTCACTTGTTTGTCAACAAGTATGAAAGTGGCGGAAGGAGGCAGAGACCACATGCGTTTCTAGAGAGAGAAAGTGGGGGGAGAGGGAGAGTGAGAGGGAGAGTGAGCGAGAGGAGAGAAGGGAAAGCGCAAGGGCAAGAAACCACATCAGCGTCGACTGGCCAAGAATTGAGCTTTTATATTTTTTATGTTCGAAAAATCAAAAATAGCCGTAAAAATATGTAGAGCAATTCTTCTGCCGGCAATTTTGCAAGTCTACGAGTCAATAAATTGGGAAATATCTGCAATTAATATTAAACATACATCTAACCAATTTTAATTCTGAATAATTTAGCAAATTTTTTGTTTATGAAAAGCCCTAATAAATTAATAATTAAATAAACCCTAATTAGGCGAACAAATTTCCGTTGAAGAAAAATAAGAAGTGCTAATGATAAACATTTGTAAGTACATCAAAATTATAAAATTTTATTTTATCATTTTATGTAATTTTCTATTATTTAATGCACAAGTAATTTATTTATCTTTATTTATTTATTTTTCAATTATATAATAAAAAATATTTCATATATAATTGTTCATTGAAATTATTGTGGGTGTAATATGTAATATTGAGAAATATATAGGTATTGTTGTAAAAATAGAAAAAGTAGTAAGAAATGGAATATACGGAGAATATTCTTTTTTAGAATGAATTTGAGGTTGTGAGTTGGAATGTGATTACTGTTTGATGTGACACAAACTGCAAAATGATGTTAAAAATAGAGTCTCCGGTTGGAGATGCTCTTAGGATTGGAGTGAAAAATGTTAAAAAGTTGGTAGATTTGAAAAGCTGACGTGACGAGTAAAAAGTTGGGGATGTGGGTTTAGGGTTGAAGGCCCCCTTAATTGTAATTGACACATTTCTTCATTACAAATGACACTCATGGTAATGATTGTAAAATGGTGTATGTCCTAAACAAAAATGACACTTTTTTTCGAAATAAACGATACTCGACAAATAACAATTTTGTTACACATTTATTTATTACAAATGACACTCCGTCCCTTATCAAGAAAATTAGAAAAAAATAAAAACTTTTATTTAGAACAGACAACACTTTTATTCACAACAAATGACACGCCCGTCTTTACAATAAGAGGAAAAAAAATTAAAAAAAAAATAATAATAATAAAGTAAAAAAAATTGAAATAATGACATTACCAGGTCAAATACGGATAAAAACAGATCAAAAATGGATAATTAGATCACGTTGCCCACAAGTATTTGTGAAATACGAGTTCTGTAATAAATCCTGAATGGGTGTTTACTTAAAAGCCCACACAAACAGATTGGGTTCATGATGTGCTTTTCCTTTAATTCTGTGAAATACTCAAATTTTTAAATTAATAGAAATTGAGATTTGTTCGGCCAAACTAGCCCTAGACTGACATCAGTATTGGGTAATTTTCCATCAGGCTCTCTTGCTCCGGGAAGGAAAAATTGGGTGTGGGATTGTGGAGAAAAGAATGGCGGGAAATCAAGTTTCCGGCGACGGGGTTCCGCCGAGCCTCGCCGGAATGTCCAAAACCCAGCTCTACGACATCATGTGTCAGATGAAGGTACCTAATTTGATCTGTTGTACAATGTTTATTCGTACCCGCGCAGAAGGACATATTTATCAATTATTGTTGTTCGGATTCCATAATTATTTGTTTAAGACTTGAAGTTGGAAGATTTTAGTTTGAGAAATGTAAATTTTGTCCGTGCAGACATTGATAGAGCAGAACAAGCAACAAGCAAGGCAAATTCTTATCCAAAATCCAGCTTTGACTAAAGCTCTTTTCCAGGTATGTTTTAATTTTAGGGTTTCCATCGTATAATCTTTTGCTTGGTTTGGTTTTAATTTGGATTAGGCTTTTATACTATGAAATATTCCCTTCCGTTTCCTTTGATGTGTTATTGTGTTGGCCTTCATTTCTTTTGATTTTTGTGTTGGGGCATTGGAAGGAGTTTTTCTATTTGTTAGGATGTTCCTGTAAATTAAAAACAGTTATGAATAGATTGTTTCTTTTTAGTTTTTGAAGTTATTTCATAAATAGAAAAACTCGAGTTTTATATATTTATTTGATTGTTAAAACAAAAGTTAGTGTTCATAAGGTCGATTTAATACAAAAAGAGGGTAGATGGTCTTGACTCGCTTAGTTATGGTGTTCAGTTCGGCTCGGTAATTAGTTTTAGGTGGGCAAGAGGTGTTCTTTTAATGCTTTTGGTAGTAATTCTGTAGCGGGGCTCTTCAATTATGTAATACAGATGGATATTATGCCTTACATAAGTTGTTAATGGCAGATAATGTCGGATTTGTTTCATTGATAGGTCGTATAGAAGGTGATCCCTTTGCTCTGTTCTTGTTCATGAGATATGAATGCATATTAATTTGTTCTTTGCCTTTTTTGGTCAGCATGAAGTTTTATGTTAATTCAAGTTGCAAGTATCATCTATCAAATCACTGTAATCATTATGTAGATCTCTACACATGCTTAATGTTGATGCGTCCTAGTATATCATTGAAAATTACCTATTTGGTAATTATTGATTATTGACTTCAGAATTTTGATATAAGAAAAAATTGTGTCAAATGTTACTATCATTTATAAGTAAAGGTAACCATTTGATTGTATGCACAAATGACATAAAAAACTAGAAGTCCCTTCTTACTGATCGAGTGGAATCTAAGATTCTCATTAAGTTTGCCACATATGCTGAAATGAATGAAGCAAGTACAAGTGAAAGGCTGACAGTCAGCTGTGGTAATTAACTGGTCCGGAGACCATTTTATGTATACAAACTTCAAACTTGTTATTCCTGCTTATTACATATTTATGTAATATCTTGCTCTTGAGTTCCATGGATTGTTGACTTATGTAAATTTCCTGTTTCTAAGTAATTCTGAGAGGATGGAATTCCATGAGCCATCAGCTATTGTTCAAGCTATTAGTTCCCCGAGTGTCTTTAAATGGCTTGTAAAGGAAAAAATAAATAAGTTTTGACCCTTTTTTGGTATATCATTTTTTATTAGGCACAAATCATGCTCGGAATGGTGCAGTCCCCACAAGCAGTATGCTCTTTTCTCTCATTGATATCTTTCTTGCTTCTTTTATCCCTGAATTACTCTAATCAAGTTTGGCTTTGTTTAGTCACCGGCCATTTCATCTTTAGTACCTCAGAATCCACAGCCTTCATCTATGTCAAATCAGCAGCCCAGTACTCAGGCGCCAGTACCGGTTTCCGGCCAGATTGCTCAGAACCAGATAAGAAAACAGCATCTTAACCAACCTATGGCGTCAAACCCTCCCTCCCAACCTCTTCCTCCTCTGAATCCTCTGCCGAAATCCATTCCGTCACATCCCTTGCAACCAATTCAGCAACCTAAGGGACATCTCGGCGCTCAGTCAATGCCAATGTCTACACCACAGCCCTCTCAAGTTCCTAGTTTGGCTCAACTGCCGCAGCATACAGCTCCTCAGCCACCCTCTCTTCATGGGCTCCCTATGCCTTCATTGTCCACACAATCACAACCTCTTCCTAATACTGGTAGCCAGTATTTCCCCCTCCAACCTCCACTACAACCACCTATGGCACCACAACAAAGACCACCAATGTCTGGCTTCCCTCACCAGGCTCAAGCTCAAATGGGACCGAATTCGGGCTTTCAGCATCCTAGTGGACCTCAGATGCATCATTCGCAACATTTATTTCATGTGAGTTTAGTGTAGGTACTCTCAATGATTTCTTTCACCATGCAACCATTTGAAAATCTTGACATTATGAAATTTCAGTCAGGTTCAAAGCCTACTTCTGGTATGGGGCCTTCATATCCACAGAGCCAGTTGCCAATTCCAAATCAACCTTTGTCCCAATCAACTTATCAGGTTTGTCCTGCAACTGGGTTAATTCCATGTAGGTTCTTAATTCAGTTATGCTTATATGGTTTTTCAATAATTGATGTTGATGGGAATATATGTATAATCTAGTGGTAAAAATAAAATTACTGGATAAATCTTTCTTTTTAGCAATTGGCTGTAAGTCGCCTAGGTTATGTACGTAATTTGGTCAAAAATGATTGTTCCAGTTCATAAGCTACGTGATTATCCCGCCATTTTTATTACAGGACCAGTGAGTGCTTCTTTTACTTCCATAATTTCATTTTTATCCGATGATGTGTTCTATTATTCCCCAACTCTCTGGAAGAATATGAAGCTGCCAAGTCCCAACTCCATCCATTGATTCTTACAATAGGAATGATGAGTGTAGGTTATAATTATGGCGTGAAGGCAGGGAGGTCTGGCCAATTATAGTGCCAAATTAGATTTCTCTCCCCTTCAATCTTGACTTCTATTTCTATGTTTTATAATAAGCAATGATGATTGAACTTTCTTCTGTTCCATAAACGATCTGTGAATTATGTAAGTTTTACTTGAGCAATGCTTCTCAGCATTTGATTGAATTTCATGCAATGAAGAGTACATGATCTCCTAAATGTGAATTTGCAATTGGATTTGAATTCTTTGCACGTTTCTACGTGATGATATTGTCAGTTTGGGTCGATAACAAAACTCGCATACTCTCATGGCTTTCAGGCAGGAAGTCCTCACTTAGGTATGGATTTCAATCAAGCTGGAAACTCCAAGCAGCCAGATGGTAGATCTAATTGGATTCCGGGCGGGTCCCAGCAACCTGAGAATATGATGAGTCAGCTTCCGGTACCACAACCAGCGTTCTCCGGGCAGGCGGGTCCCAGCAGCCTTCTTCCTCGACCATCAGCCGGGGTATTTCATTTTCTATAACTCATCCTGATCTTTGAAGTGAATAAGAATTCTTGATCCAATCTTTGTGATTCTGCAGTTGACTCCTGAGTTGGAAAAGGCATTACTACAGCAAGTCATGAGTCTGACTCCGGAGCAGATCCATATGCTTCCGGCGGAGCAAAGAAACCAAGTTCTGCAGCTGCAGCAAATGCTTCGTCATTGAAAAGTATGTTTTCGATGCGGTTATTTGATACTCGGTATCGATATCTGTTGCAATTGACGCCAGCATCTCCTTCGAAGCGAGTTTTGATTCTGGAAATGGCTGTGCTTTTTGTTATCTTTCTTCTTTACTTACAGTGCACCTTAGATTTGCCAAACTGAATGAGCTTTATGTTTCTCTATGTATGATTGATTACTTACTTTGAATGGCACTCCTCTCTAAGATTTAATAACTTTTATTATGATAAAGAATTAAGATGTATACCCAATTATTGCATGCTCAACTTAAAGAAAATTCTTATTATCTTAGTGGTGTTTGCAATCACTTAAACTTACAATTTAATTGAAGTTGCTTCAAAACAACTTATGGCATTCTTTGTAATTATGAAGAAGTTGCATAATTATAATTGTCTTTATAATAATAATATTAGTTTTTATTATTTTAAATTAGTTTAACTAGGGGTAAATTAAACATTTTGATTCTACATACCAAAATAATCTATTAGATTACAAATATTATTTTTTCAACTTTTTAATTTTGCAAACACCCCTCAATAATCTAATGAGCTAATTTTACTAATTCTCCTTAATCTAAACAGTTAAAATAAATTTAAGCTATTGCAATCTACCACAAAGAAAATAAGAGTATTTGCATTCACACGATGACAATAGAGAAAGGAATCGTAGTGGTAAGGGTAAGTAAAAAAAATATACATATATTATTGGGACACTTGAATTCCAAAAATTAAAAAGGGATTATATTGTTAATGTTTTCAAAACTTGTCATAAAAGTAATTGCGTTATCATATTTCGTTATATTTGTACATCACTAGTTACAATTAATATTAATATAGTGTGTGCTTATAAACCAACCTTAGAACTGAAAACAAAAGCTATACCACTAATCTTATTGTGGTAGACTTGATTATTTAGTTATTTTACTGTAAATGTAATATAGTTTAACTCTCGAGACCGAAAGATCATGGATTCAAATCTCATTGGAAACATTATGTGTGTCTGTCACCTTAGAGTGGTTTAACTCTCCTGTGTGATTTACAAACTATTGCACAAGAACAAGGTTTACCATGTGCGCACCAAAGGTAGCAGCTACGGATTCATCATCATAAAATATATAGGGTGTGGATCCCATAGGAAGGCTTCTTAAAATAAGAAATAAGAAGGATTTATATCCTTAGATTAATATCTAATCAATGGATTAGATTTTTTGTGATCTTAATCTTCAAAAAAATCATTTAATAAAAAAAGGGTATATTTGTCAATAGAATAATGCATATTGGCGGTACTTATTCAAACCCTATCATTATATTAACACAATTACTAATAATTAGAAAACCCTTGCAGATAGAATCTGAAAGAAGGCGAAGAAGGAGATATTGGAGAATAAAGGTTGCAGCGCCAGATATTGGAGACGAAAATACACGCTAAAGTAGAAATACTTGCAGACACAATCTGAATAGAGAACAATGCGGTAAGTTTTTTTTATTTTTTTATGAGTATTGATATTTGATTTCTTCCGTTTGCCAAAAAATGGATTGATGTTTGATTTTTTCCGTTTGCAAAAAAGAATAAAAGGATTATTGATGTTTTGAGTTCAGAATTGATGTTTTGAAGGTGGAAAAAAGGAAATCCCTTTCGACCTTAACAGGATTTTTAAAGGTTTCTTTTTTTTCTTCTTTAGTTCAGCATTGGTGATTTGATTTTCTATATATATATATATATATATATATATATATATATATATATATATATTGCATATGTGTTATTAATTTTCTGCATATTTGTGTTTAATGTACGCATATACAACTTCATTATGTGCTATGGTTGACGATTTTGGACACTAAAGCATTGAGAATCACACTAAAAACATGATGAATGAAGGTTAGTATCAAAACTTATTTTTTATTAATTTTCCTGCATATGTTTGAACAATATTCTGCTTACGTGTATATAATTTTTTGCAGATGTGGTTTCGATGTTATGCATATGTATGCTCAATTTTCTGCATATGTAGCTATAATTTTCTGCATATGTATGTTTTGTGTTATGCATATGTAACGCCCCAATTTTCATATACTTAACTAGGGACGCTACTTCATACTTAACATGCATATTTCAATTCTTTCAAAACATTTTCATTTAAATGAATCATTGTAAAACTCAATTTATTTTCTTACTCAGCGGAAGTCTTAAAAATAAATGCACATGCGACTACTAGTTTTCGAAAATAAAATGCAAAGTTCATGATAAAAATAGTTTAATGCAATAATAAGTTCATAAATTATTCCTCGTGTGACCATCACCACCAAAACCTCTACACATCGGCCGAACCATTTCCTGAAAAATATTAAAATAATAGGGATGAGTACGACTACTCAGTGGGTATACGCGTATATCCAAACTATATAAAATGTCAATAAACACGGATATGAAACATGCATAATAAATAACTTTGACCCTAGGGCCTCCTCTTGACCCTTAGAATCCATTTCATTTCACACGGTCTCCTCTTGACCGTAAATTTTCATAAGGGCCTCCTCTTGACCCCAGTCACAGGCCTCCTCTTGACCTTGACCTATTTATTTAACACGGTCTCCTCTTGACCGCAACTTTTCATAAGGGCCTCCTCTTGACCCCGGTCACAGGCCTCCTCTTGACCTTGACCTCTTTCATTCTCATGTCTGTCATAAGCACATGAATACTGTACACAATATATAATAAGTATAACGGTAACTTCCCCACCTTGACTTTGACTTGATGAAAAATAATGGATATCAATGTTTAAGTCCTGCGCGCCGGTCCTATATATGGAAATTTATCTTAATGACTTTACATGGAATGTCATGCATGCATCAACAATTTCAATAATTCATAGATCAAAATAATCAAACCAAAATGTATATTATACATAACCTACTTATTAGCATGCTATTTTAATGGTTTCATCTAGTAATAAAATTAAGTATATTACACACACTCTTATTACTTTGACAATTCATTTGTGGATTGAGTAATCCGTCAATTTATGAAATAAATTAATAAAATCATAAACGTATTGTCCTAAAAATTATAGACCTTTAACATGAACAACTTATTACATATTCATCACAATAAAATGTACCATAATCAAGAATTCATTTAATAGTAACATTAAAATTTTTGTTTTTCAATCTACATGCATGTTGGCAAAGAATTTGGCACATCAAGAAATAAATTAACAAATAAATAGTAAACGTTTCCTAAAAATTATATATTTTTAATATGAATGACCTAACATATATTATATCCTATTAAAATTCATAATGGTTTAAAGTTACATAAAGAAAACATGAAAAATAATTTTCCTTTCAAGCTTATGAACATGCTGTCAGAAACTGGCAGGTTACGAAGAACAATTTTAAACAAATACTTAGAATGCTTGAAAAATTATACAAACATAAATGAGTATACTAGACATACCGTGGAAGACGGCCCTAAATTTTCACGACGATATGATGACGGGAAGATGTGTAAATAATTCTTGAAACAGTTCGCACGTGTGCTGACAGAATTTCAGAAATCTAATGTGAAACTAAATTATGGACGACTAAGGTGTATTTATAGGCCTAGAAATCATTATCCAAACATCCCTAATTCTATAAGGTATCAAAATAAATTTTATCCATAATTATTTTCGTCCATATATATTTTATATAGAATTTATTCTATTACTTGCCATATAAGAGATTCAATCCTAGATAAATTAGGATAAGGATAAATACAACTAGATTTCTTTCCTAAAACATGTATATCTCAAATATAATATCTATTTTATTCATAAAATATAATTTCAAATTATCTCCTAATAACTTAATATAATAATAAATATTATATCCTTTTATGAATCCTAGTTGGTTTAGGAAATCCAAACTATAGAAATATTATTCTTACCTCATAATTCTAACATTATTTTTATCTCATCAATAAACAATATAAACATAATATAATATAAATAAACACATTCAAAGTTCAAAATAAATTTACATAACAAAAATGATTTAACGAAAAATAACATAAATGCTTTAATTTCATTTTAATTTCTAAGGCGCGACTTACAGAACTAAAACACTTGATAACATGCATGAATCGATATGCAATTCATTTCATATCGAGAATTTCGGGGCGTTACAGCATATGTTTGTGAGTTATAGTTCTAAAGTATATAATATGAATAATTTTTTTTTATAAATGAATATTTTAACACACTTGATTAAAAATCTCCTCTACATAATTATTGTGGAAAATACCAAACCAGCCATATTAACCAACAAAATATGCATACCAGACTAATTTCAATTAATTGTCTTTCAAATATTATTTATTTTTTATGCTTTTACTTATAAATACGTTGACATGTTTCGTCTAAATATGCATATCCTTTCAAATAGTAATGCACAATTCTATTTATTCGTATGCATTTACATATGTTAAATTTTTCTGCATATGTTTACACAATATTCTGTATATAATTTTTTGCATATATGGTTTCGATGTCATGCATATGTATGCTCAATTTTATGCATATGTATCTATAATTTTCTGCATATGTAGGTTTCATGTTGTCCATCTCCATTCTCCAGAATCAGTCAATTTAAATTTAAATTCTATTCATTCATAGTAATTTAAATTTGTGAATTTTTTCTACAAATGTTTGCACAATACTCTGCTTACATGTATATAATTTTTTGCATATGTGGTTTAGATGTTATGCATATGTATGTTCAATTTTATGCATATGTATCCTTAAATTCTGCATACGTGGATTTGATGTTATGCATATGTATTTGACAAATTATTATTTTTTAAGGACATACAAAGGAAAAACATGACATAGTCGAAAGGAGGAAACAAAAAATGGATGCTGAGGACGATGACTTTGAAAATAACGACGATAGAAAAAAGAAAATGAGAAGCAATAATGATATAAAGGAGTGTGTTGAAATCAAAAAGTTCAAAAACATTGATGAGAAGATGTATCCATATTTAATCAGCAGATGTTGTCCTACGTCTTTAGTGCAGGCCATCCAACAACTAACTCCAATCCAAATGGAGGAAGGTAAACAAATGGGTTTTGGACCTATTTTGAACCTCAAAATAACCAGGCTCCCAAACCAGCTTATATACTGGTTGGTAGACAACTTCAAAGCACGAAGTTGTGAACTACTACTTCCACGACAACAAAGAGTTCCTATACTTGAGAGTGATGTGGTAAGGGTCTTTGGGTTCCCAAGGGGGAAATTGGTGTTTGAAAACGAGAAAACAGAGAGAGAACAAGAATTCCTTGACAGGCATATACCTTATGCACCATATGGAAACCTTTATGAGAGAAGTGGCAAATTGGAATACTGGAATTGCACAACGAAGTCTGAAGCAAATAAGGTTGTTGCGAGTCCGTTACTGTGCTACAATCGTCAACTTTAAGAAAAATGCTCTTGACGAAACAGTGGCTTTTCAATCCGAATATCACTATCAAAGCAAATCAAAAGATGAAAAAGATGCATTAGAGAATCTGTTTCTTGGTCTATATTGATGAATACCAAATAGCTAGTGATATATTTTGATGTGAATTGGAGTTTTGCTTAAATACTTTAGTTTTACGTTGTTTCTCGATGACATTACTATAATGGATATTTCTTAGTTTTTACTTTGTTTTTGTCAATACACTGGTGTACTTGAATGATGTCTAAAATTTCTATAAATGAACTACTATAAAAATATGCATAACTTATTTGTTAGTTATGCATATGAAATTACGAGGTTATGCATGTATTAGCTTTTAAAAAATGGGAAGTTGTTGAAAACACATGAAAGATATAAATAAAAAATATAAGCTACTAAAATATGCATAAGACTAAAACAAATATGCATGTTTTCAAAGGAAAGAAAAATTAATTGTTTAATTTAAGAAACATAAGGGACAAATTATAAAATCAAAAATTTATAATACATAGGATATGCATATCCAATAAAGCATACATGCATATTCAAGAAAGCATACATGCATATTGCGAGAAAATATTATTAGCTTATGAAAACTAATCATTTCATTTGCATATAATTAATAAACAATTATATGCTATGATAGTACTCAAAAATACTCACAAAATACCACTAAAATTATCTTTTGAAAAAACAAAAAAGTGTATACGAAAAAATACTTACTTTAAAAACAATACTAAGATGAGCCTACATTCTCCACAACATTAGAACAATTCCTAGCATCATGATGTCACAACTGCTTGCATTTACTGCATAATCTTTTTGGCTTGTTAGCATCGCGAAAATTCTTCTTTGTTCTTGATTTTTTTCTACTCCCATTGCCTTTTGTTTTAACGGGATCCGGGGACTGGACATTAACAATCTCTGGAGTTTTAGCGCCATAGAAATCCTCAAATAAAAATTGACTCGGGATCCTCGAAAATTACATCATCATTATTTATCTTATCCATATGATTTGTTAGCAAGAAAATGAGTACAATATGCATAAAACAAAATTAGAAAATGCATAAAAATGAGGTATCAATAAATACATTAACGCAAATAAATTGAGAAGAGCAGTTTCACATGTTAATACATCAAACGCCTCTCCATAATCACCATCAGCATATATTAATTTCCAACCACATAATACTATGATCCCAAACACTATTTTTCCGTATTAGGTTTCTACTAACATCTTTAAAACAACAAAATCGAACTGAAAAAAAAAACCCTGATCAATTGACTGATTCTGGAGAATGAAGATGGAAAACGATTTAAATATCCATTAATAAACTTTAGAACAACAAATTCGAACGGAAAAAAAAAATATCTGGTATTGTGATCGACTTATTCTGGAGAATGGAGATGGAATACGTTTTAATTCTCCATGAATCAACCAAGAAATCAACTTACAAACCTAAAATTTCTTTTTAATGGAAGTTACGTATATTAGTTAGGAAAGATAATCAAAAAGGAAAAAAAAATATTATGAATAAGATTATGATTCACGATAGGAAACGGTTAAGAAAATAAAGGCACTTAAATGGACATTAATACCCTTAATGATATGTTAATGAATAATAAAGTATTAAATAAAAATTTATATTCAAAATAATCATGATCATAGATTTTTAAAAATGGAGGGTTAGGATTCATTTCTATTTCTTATGTTAAGGAGGCTTCTCATATGATCCATTCCCTATATATATATATGGAATGGATATTATGAGATCCAAATCTTAAAAGAGATACGAGAACCGATCTCGTCCCTCCATTTCGCAAATCTAAGGCTCTCATTTTATCCCAAAAGCATTTAAATTTAAATCAAAAAAGAAATAAAGAGCCTCATTAATGGCAAAATAGTAATCTTATGAGAATTCTTTTCCCTACCTAACCATACAAATTTGAAATGGCCAAAAGAACAGCAGCAAACGACGACTCAAGAGATCTGAACTTCAAATCGTTAATGTGGGAAAATCAAGTCGATTATCTTTCGTGGGTTTCGTTCTCTTACGCTTGTTGCGTGATTTTCAGCCCGATTTGCCGCTGGATTTATCCTGATTTCTGTCGATTCCGAAGATTGATTTCTGCATATTTATCGCGGTTGACCAATTTGCTGCGATGGTAAGAATTCGTTCTGGTTTTGAATATATTGCAGTTCGAGATTTTGTGGATTCATTTTTTGGGTTCCACTTGTTTATGGTCGTTTTCATTTTATGCGAATTTTTTTGAGATTTCTGGTTATATTTTGTACAAGCCCTTTTTTTGGGATTAAGATTTTTGTACTGGATTTATGAGATATATGTATCGATTAAGTAGTTGTTGTTCTGTTCTCGATTCACTATTCCCATTTCATTTGTCTACGTAAATACATTTTTCATGCATATGTATTTGTTAGTTTATACTGATACTGTGTAACATTCATGCATGCAGTTTGTTGAATGGCTGACAAGTTATAGTCAATTGTGTCTCTTGAATCCGATGAATCCATTTACAGAGGCGGATCCAGGATTTTCGGTTAGGGGGGGCGAAATTTATTGGGGATTGAGTTTTCTTTGTACGGGGGTCCGGGGGCGGAGCCCCCGAAAAAAAAAATTTAGCACATTTTTCTACTTAAATCTAATTATACTTATTCTTTATGTCTTATTTAAGAATTATATTCTTCTTTCATGAATAACTCATATATTTTTTATATTTATTCGAAAAATATAATACACAATCCTATTTTGACATCACTCTAAATTTAGTTAGAGAAAATTATGAAGAATAACAATATCTAACTGAGGAATTAATAAATATTTAAATGATAGTTTATTTATACTTCAAATGTTCTTAATTTTATATCAGTAAATACATGAAAAAAGAAAACACAAAAATAGTATATTAATTGCATCAAACAAAAAATATAGTATATAAATTGCATCAAGTTATATAAGTTTACTCTACCAAACTAGGCATCCAAAACTCAAAATCTACACCTCCACTAAAATATGTGACACTTAATATACGTTTTTAAAAAAATTTCAAAGTTAGGATAACAAATTTAAAAATTTCGGGGGGGCGAATTTGAAAATTTAATTAGAACAAGTATAAAAATTACTAGAAATAAAAGATAACTCGTAGTATTGCACAAAAATTCGGGGGGGCGGTCACACCCACCCGCCCCCCTTTGGATCCGCCCATGTCCATTTACATTCCTGATTGCGCGGCCGAATTGAAACCGTATGTTGGACGGAAATTTGATACTCTCGAGGAGGCCGAAACTTTCTATAGAGACTACGGAGGTTTGTGCAGTTTCGATATCCGTAAGTGGTCGATAAAATGTCATAGGGATGGGTCTATCATGTGTAGATATTTGGCTTGCAGTAGAGAAGGGGAGAAATTTATGGATGTTGATAATGTTATTCGAAAAGAACAAAGCGAAGGTGTAATTCAAAACGGTCATATTGTTTGGCACGCGTCGGAAATGCAACCAGATGGGACAACACGATTCAAGAAACTGCCCTAACGTTAAGGATGTTGAAGATTCGTCTTAAGTTTTTATGCAGAACTTACTACAGACATATGCACTGAACCATTTAATTTTTGGCACTAATTTGTCATAACTGAATCCCTTTAACTTTTTGTTATGTTATTTTCATGCATACGATTGTTTATTTTTATGCATGTGTTTTATGACATTCATGCATATCTATTTTAGTTCTCATGTTCAACTTTTATGGTACTGATTATGTTAAAGGTTTGATATTTTATGCATACTGTAGTGTATTTATATGCTTATGGTATGTAATTTTTTTGCATATCCCTTTTTATGTACATGTGTGTTTATATATCTGCATAGTGCCCAATTTTGATTTGCATGAAAAACACGTTATATATGCATAACTTCTAATACTTAAATATACCAAAACAAGTGTTCGCCTACATTAGTTCAACTACTGTATCAATAAAAAACATAAGTACCACCATAACTTCTAAGTTTTACATCCCAAGTTGTTCCAACAGAAGAGCTTTCACACATTCTTTAGAATCAAGTTCATTCTCATCAGCATGACCAACATCCTCTTGTTCCACTGTCTCCTTCATTTTGTTATCATCGAAATTGACTATGCTCAAGCAATACCGCATCCTCAAAAGCTTAATTTGCTTCACACATTTCCTCAAAAATCCCGTGTCCCAGTTGATTATGTCACCCTTGAAAGTCTCCATATGTCTCATCAAATACACTCCTTCAAGAAATAATTCATATTTATCATATTTTACCGTTACAAATTGATTTATGCTTACCTTTCTCAGAAATCATGCACACAAGTATATAACTTCATGCTAACCTTTCGATCAAGTTTTGCACACATTTTATGCATTTGACTCAATCTTTTTATGCTAACCTTTCGATCAAGTTATGCACACCACCAATATTAATTATGCACAAAAATCCAAAATAATATGTATCAATGGAAAAAAAATTATGCTTACTATTTCATATTTTTATGCTAATATATAAAATGTTTTATGCTTACGCTTACAAAAAAAGGCAAACCAAAAAAAGGGTATGCATACCAATATTAAAACTTTCATGCACACAGACACTCAATTTTATGCTAATAATACAAGAGATTCATGCATATCAATAAAACCCGGATAGAAAAAATCAAGGGTTTTATATGAAATACAAACAACAAACCATTCCCATGAGCATCAATTTGATAATAAAAACAAGCTAACAAAAGGCTAAAACATCCCCATGAGCATCAATTTGACAAATCAAAATAATTATCTTGAATCGCTACAGTCCTTAGCCTGAGAGTTTTCTCCAACTTCTACAATTTTCGGTTTTCAAAAGGAAATCGGTTACACCCACAATTTCTCTTCTAAAACACAAAATCATCCAAGGGTAAACTTAATTAACAAACGAAGGACGAAACTACAAAAATTGAGGAACAAAATTCAAGAAATTGACCAAGAAACACTAAATCCACAAACAAATCATTTCCCAGCATAGATTAGACAAATGAAAATAATCTAACAAAAGGGTAAAACATTCCATGAGCATCAATTAGACAAATCAAAATAAAAATCGTGGGTTTCGGTTTCAAAAGGGTTTAGGGTTTATGTAATCGCTAATCGTGGGTTTCGGTTTCGCTAATCGTGGGTTTCGGTTTCGGTTTCGTTCACAACAACAATGTCTCCTCTAAAACACAAAATCATCCATGGGTAAACTAAATTAACAAACGAAAACATGAAACATACCTGAAATTTCGTCGATTGAGGGGATTTCTAGTTGATTTTCATCCAAAACATGAAACTACTATTTACGAAGATTATGCTTCTCTCTGCAAAACTTTCTAGTTTGGGAGAAGTTTTGAAGAAGTTTGGGAGAAGTTTTGGAGAAGACGTGCGTCGTTTTCAAACAAAATGGAGAATCGAAAAAATGAAATTGTTTTGCCCGCCCACTTCCTATACCCCATTTCAAAATAAAATGTTTTTCTATGCCCAAAACACCCTTTTCACTAATTTTTTTTTTTAAAGATAGAAGGGGTTGATCTTGGCCATTAGATTAGGACCGATCGACGCTTAGGATCGGTTCTCGTATCTCTTTTGAAGGGAGGATCTCCCTAGAACCATACCCTATATATATATATATATATATATATATATATATATATATATATATATATATATATATATATATATAGGCTAAGGTTCAAATGTGAACAGCCTATTTATGTGTGAACGTGTGAACAAATCTATACCTTTGATATTTTGAATGGATGGTCTGATTTAATTTTTTTACTTAAATTGACGAACTGCACTTAAAGTTTATTTATATTGCACTTAAAGGTTAATTACGTAATTTACTTTTAAATATCTATATTCATAATCTAAATTATTGTATTGATAACCGCTCTTCATTCACGATAATATTATTTCAATAACTGTATCTCATTCACGCTTAAATTTCTCACCAATTTTAAAAACCGCTTCTATCTTTAAATTTATCTTCCTTAAATTTCTCATCTTTATTTCCTAAGATATATCGTTAATCTTCATATTAAATGATGGTTTGTTCATCGGTAAACTTGCAATTCGAATTAAGATTACATATATATCACATTTTAAAATAAAGTGCAGTTTAATTATGAATAAAGTGCAATTCGATTGTGAAAAAAGTCTAGTTTAATTATGATTAAAGTGCATTTTGATTTTGAATAAAGTGCAGTTTAATTGTGAATAAAGTGCGGTTTAATTATGAATAAAGTACATTTCGATTGTGATGAAAGTGCAGTTCGAATGTGATAAAAGTGCAGTTCGATGCTGAATAAAGTACAATTTAATGCTAAATAAAGTGCATTTTGGATGTGAATACAGTGCAATTCGATTGTTTACGAAGTGCAATTTAATGTCGATTTTTTTTTTTGCATTTATTTGTGAATGGAATGCAGTTCGATAGTTAATAAAGTGCAGTTTAATTCTGAATAAAGTGCATTTTAGATGTGAATATAGTGCAATTCAATTGTTTACAAAGTGCAGTTTAATTACGATTTTTTTTGCATTTATTTGTGAATGGAATGCAGTTCGATTGTGAATAAATTGCAGGATAATTATGAACAAAGTGCATTTCAATGAAAATTAAATTGTTGTACACGTAAACATACGATAGATTTCATTAGTGAGGATAAATTGATAGATTTGATCGGTTGTGATTTTTTTGGTTAGATTAGTTGAAGTAGGCAGTTGCAAAAATCTTATCAATTATAAAAAAATATCAAATTTACCCTTAAGTGAGATTGATTATTCTTTAAAGTGCATTTCGCTATTCTACAATACTAATCAAATCTAAACCGTTTATTACTTAAAATTAAAGATCAGGATTTGTTCTTATGTTCACACTATAAGAGGGTATTCTTACGTGAACCAACCCCTATATATATATATATATATATATATATATTTTTTTTTTTTAACTTCTCCTAATATTGACTCGAGTTTGTCATGCACGAAGTTTCTTTAAAAAGGATAATTTATGTAGGACTCTTTTTGTAGGACAAATCAAATTATGACAATAACCAATATCCTAATCACATGCCACCTTAGATATCCACGATTGGTTAATTTTGACTCACGTCACACCACACTTCTGTAATCCAAAGTGTTATATTAGGATAATAAATCCCGACCATTCGGATTTTTATTTTTATTTTTTGAAATTTTTATTACAAATCGTCCCTAGCAGGAATCGAACCTAAGACCTTACACAAGATCGACCACTTACGCAGAAGTGGGAATACCAACTACACTACGTGTGAGTCGGTTCCATTCGGATTATGATGTACGTCATTATAATTATTATTATTTATTAAATCCAAAGTAAACTTGTTGAAATACTTTTATAATAGTGTTAATTGCATAATAGTAACTGATGCATTAAATATATACGCTTCATCCCACAATTATTGTCACAATTCCTTTGATCACGATAATTTAGGAGAATTGTTATTTATTATTTATGAGTAAAAATGATTGGGTCTCAATTAAATTATTTTTAATAATTTACTATTTTAAGAACAAAAACTGTGGAATATATAAAAAAAAAGTGGAATAAGAATTATGAATAAGATGGAGTATTAAGTTAATTAAGAAATAATAGAAAGAATATAATAGTAATAATTAGTGATTGTAATACAACTCAATAATTAGTGGATATATGATATGGACACAATAAATAGTTCATTACAAATATGTGTGTGGCTTCAATTCTGGAGAAACGGCTCCCGCTGTTTCCTTCTTCAGACAAAACATTTATTTCTGCACAAACCAAATCCATAAATTCAATCTCCTCAAAAAAACCTTTATTCTCTCTCTAAATCCTCCAACTATACATAAATTAGTCCGCCATTAATCAGAAGAAAAATCAATTTATAACAAAAGCAGTTGGGATAAAAAGATGACTAAAACGGATTTTTGGCGGGAATTTATTGCAAGCAATTTTGGGAGAGAATTTGTAGCCGGAGGAATGGGCGGAACTGCCGGCGTTCTCGCCGGATATCCGCTCGATACGCTGAGGATCCGCCAGCAGCATTCCGCCGGAGAATCCGCTTTCTCCATCCTCCGCCACTCCGTCGCCAAAAATGGATTGTGCAGCCTCTATCGAGGGATGTTCGCTCCCTTGGCCTCTGTTACTTTCCAGGTATACTAATTTTTGGTTAATCGCTTCAAAATCATGTCAATCCAATCTACAATTTGATAGATTTGGATATGAGTTTTGATTTCTCATCAGCATTCTCTCTCTCTAGAATGCAATTGCTTTTCAAACCTACGCAGTTTTATCACGCGCATTCGACGGCGGTGGAGCCACCTCCGATCCCCCTTCGTACAAAGCCGTCGCCCTAGGCGGCACCGGCACCGGCGCAATCCAAAGCCTCCTCCTCAGCCCGGTCGAATTACTCAAAATCCGCCTACAATTACAGAACAAAACCAACACCGCCGCCGCCGCCGGCATCCACAGAGGTCCAATCGACGTCGCCAGGAGCATCTACCGATCGCAAGGTCTGCGAGGAATATACCGCGGATTCGGCATCACCGTCATGAGGGACGCGCCGTCGCACGGCGTCTACTTCTGGACGTACGAGTACATGCGCGAGCAGCTCCACCCAGGCTGCCGGGAAAGCGGGGAGGAGACGATGCGGACGATGGTGGTGGCCGGTGGGCTGGCCGGCGTCGCCAGCTGGATCTGCTGCTATCCGTTGGACGTGGTGAAGACGAGGATCCAAGCGCAGACCAGCTCGGCGTATTCCGGCATCGTCGATTGCTTCGCGACGAGTGTTAGACGGGAGGGGTATAGTGTGCTGTGGAGGGGTTTGGGGACGGCGGTTACGCGGGCGTTTATAGTTAACGGCGCCGTCTTCACGGCGTACGAGACGGCTCTTAGATGCATATATAGGTAGAAACGGCGGCAATGGTGGGATTTATTGGGGTCGTAATCAGTATGTTTTTATTACCAGGTGGATTGTATATTCGATAACTTTGTATTAATAGAATTATAGGGGAGTATACGAGTAGATGTATAATTTGTAGTGGTTAGTATGGTGTTGCTCTTTTCTAGTCTATTTTCTTGAAAAAATATTCATTTTCAGTCAATTTTGTAATGAAAACATAGTAAAATCGAAAATGAATTAATGTCACGCTACATGATCTAAATCATATACACATGATCAAAATCGATTACTAGTTGCACGACAAAAAAATGATTTTATTATATTTTATTTCACACATGCATGTGGGTGGAAATATGTCTGGAAATAGAGACTGTGATACACTGTCCGACAAAATATCAAAAATGAATGTTCTGTAAAATTACATAATCAAAATCTATTTAGTGCATCATTATAAAATTGATTGGTTATAGTTTAGGTCTATGTATCTTCAAAATTAAAACATAAAGGGCCCACTTTTAAACCAAATAATTCCCACCAATCAATTACCACAGCAAACAAACAACAAATTCAAAAATTCTTCAATGGATTTTTTCACTTTCACATCACGATTCTACCATCTCTAATTTTTGACTGCAGACTTGAAGAGAAAATCATAGCCATTGAATTTCAAAGCGTCTTCCCGACCAAGTCTTCGACAATTCATCTTCAATTGTATTCACTTTTCTATCTCAAACAGACTGAGATAAATCACATATTGACTTCTTCTCTAATACTTCCCGAAAATCAGAAAAAACTGAATTGTCAAGTTCTTCTAGAGGGAGGAACTTCAGTGAAAGGAGGGGTTTTTTTTTTTTTTTTTTTTCTTTCCGGTTTAGGTTTTGTTGTTTTTTGATCGGAGGAGAATGAAAACATTGGGGCGGCAGAGACCAGGGGCCGCGGCGGCGCACCATCAACGGCAGCATTCTGACAATTTTCTAGAAACTTCTTCGAATGGCCGATGGCTGCAATCAACTGGACTGCAGCACTTACAATCATCAAATAGTGCGGCTCCACCGCAGGTAAATTTCTGTAGCTTTTGATATCCTTGAGATTGTTCTCTTTTAGATCTGTTTATAGAATCTCAGACCTAATTAATTTATACTCTGTTTACACGTGAACAAAATAGGATTTTGGGTACTACAATGATGGGGGTCCGGTTTCGAGAATGAACAGGAGTACGCAGGGACAGAAAAGTTTTGGTGGAGGCAGTGACTTGTTCACCGAACCGCTAACACCACCGGGGAATTCACTATGGAAGAAAGGGGAGGAGCGAGTTTCGCCTAGTGAGCACAGCCCGGGTCTTTTGGATCTGCACTCCTTCGATACTGAGCTTCTTCCTGCGGTATGTTTTTAGTAGAATTTGTATAGTAACTCTTTTGTTAACAAGCAGTGAATCCCATCATTGATTGAATTTGTGTGGTGTGCTTCTGCATTATGTTGTGGATATGATGTATTATATTGCGTGCATTTATATAGATATAAGTCAAGAACTAGAAGTAGTTTATGGTAACAGGCTGTTGATTAGTACATCTATGTGGTTTTTGTTGATCATAACGTGATAAAGTGATTGGATCCCTTGTTTATCTATAGCTCTAGCCTTGCCTGGTATAAGCTGGTAGTTGGTGTTTTGTTCTTTAAATGATCAGAATGTTATCATTTTATCAAACAAGCAAATATTCTAGTCTTTTTTTTTTGGATGCCAAGGGCAGCTTGGTTTTATTACATGAATATGAAAACTATTTCATTAGTAGTAATTTGAGATAAATGATTATTGTTTACAGATCAATAAATACTAATCACAATGTATCTGAATAGTGAATAGAATAATCGGAATGGAAAGAGACATTACTTATTACCTTTATAGCCTCTCATGCTTGTTTCCTTTCTTAGATAGATTCCAATGTGCATGAGATATAGATGTAATTCGTAATTACCTAATTCTTGCTTTAATTCTTTTCCATGTACATTCTGGGTGTGAATGCTGAGAATAGGTTGTTCCTGATCTCTTCGATGGCCCATCAATTAGTCGTTTGTCTCGGGGAAGAAGTTTTGATGACTCTGACCCATACTTCAGAAACAATAAACAAGCTGGCAGGACTAGTGTGTTGCCAGACAGCAATGTTCTGAAAAGCATAGCGGCTGATAATGTGAAGGCCAGCACCGTGGCAAAGATCAAAGTAGTGGTATGTAAATTCCGCTTTCTTCTTATTTATCTGTTCTCAACTCTTCCATGGCTGGTTAGGAGCTCAATATTCACTGAACTAATTTTGTTGCTTACAGTCTTCGAATAATTAGTGCCACCATTAATTTGTTTTTAGGAAGTTATGTACCCACATGCAGGAGTGAATCATCGCCTATCATGTCTGCGTTCACTAGATCATTCAATTAAAGCTTGAATATTTTGTGTGGTTGATAGTATAATTTGATATAGTAATCTATACCTTACAGGTGCGGAAAAGACCTCTAAACAAAAAGGAACTGGCAAAGAATGAAGAAGATATCATAGAAACATATTCCAATGCTCTTGTGGTCCACGAAACGAAACTTAAGGTTGAATTTTTTTTTCAGACTTTCTTTTGTATTATTACATTGACTAAATTGTTAGAAGCAGCAGTTTTACTTTTTGTTTGTTCCCATGTTTATCACTTCTATGAAGTTCGTGATGCTTGAACTTAAAGTTTGACCAAAGCTGTTCTCCAGTAATAAACTTTCTTATCAATTTTACATTTTGAACTATCTCGAAAGTCAAAATATTGACTGAACTCCATTTCTACTATCTAAATATACAAGGAAAATGTTTGCGTTCCATAATTTGCTATCAACTATACAAGATTTGGACAAATGTTGTCATTAGGACATAACTTTCACCCTATCACTATCAGTGGTTCTGTTGATCTACCGTAATATTTGGAGTTAACAATGTTGTCATGTTCTAATGGTATGGATGTATGTAAGCCTTTTGGTAACCCCGTTGCATCCTGGTGCGGATTGTAAGACTATCAATCTCTTATCTGGTCCATCAATGTTTATTTCTGGTTGGTTCAGCTGATTATAATCTCAAATTTCTTTGATCATGCTGCAGGTTGATTTGACAGAATATGAGGAAAAGCATGAATTTGTTTTTGATGCTGTATTGAATGAAGAAGTTTCAAATGACGAGGTAATTTATGACAATGAACTAAGCTTGATATTGATGCAACTGATTGTATTTTGGACATTTGAGTCTTATCATAATTGCGGTCCATGTCTTGACTTGTTTAGGTGTATTGCGAAACGGTTGAACCTATTGTTCCTATAATTTTCAAACGTACAAAGGCCACCTGCTTTGCTTATGGCCAAACAGGTAACCATTTGCATGGACTCATCAAACAGAATTATTTATCTTAAATATTGCTATTGTATTTTTATGCAAGTTCCCAGGAACAGCCTTTTCCTAATAGATACTGCTTGCTATTAATTTTAATATGCTTATATTTTTTCCCCATAAGTTAGCTTGCTTTCATTTTTTTGTCATTGCCCTTTTTCCTCGCTCCTCTCAGCCTCTACTTTTTTCCACTGGAAACATTTCAGGGAGTGGTAAGACTTATACAATGAAACCGCTGCCCCTTAGAGCTGCAAGGGATATCTTGAGGCTCATGCACCACACTTATAGGAACCAAGGTTTTCAGTTGTTTGTCAGTTTCTTTGAGATATATGGAGGAAAGCTTTTTGACCTGCTTGGTGATAGGAAGTAAGTTACTTTCTTACTAGTGGATGCATGATTTCATTTCATTGTATCTAACTGCTTCTCTTGCAGAAAACTGTTGATGAGAGAGGATGGAAAACAACAAGTTTGTATTGTGGGCTTGCAAGAGTACCGAGTGTCAGATGTGGAGACAATTAAGGACCTCATCGAAAAAGGAAGTGCAACAAGAAGTACGGGAACAACAGGTGCAAATGAGGAGTCATCCCGTTCTCATGCCATTCTTCAGCTTACAATTAAGAGAGCACCTGATGGCTCTGGATCTAAACCTGCCAGAGTTGTTGGCAAGCTCTCCTTCATAGACCTTGCTGGAAGTGAGCGCGGTGCGGATACTACTGATAACGACAAGCAGACCAGGTATGCATCTCAGTAACTTCTTTTGGCTGGTGAAACAGATTCATCATTCAGAAGTGAACTAATCTTTTATACTATATAAGAATCTTATTTGTTTGCCACCCTAAGTTTGAAACCAAATATCCTTATTGCAGAATGGAAGGGGCTGAGATCAATAAAAGCTTGCTTGCACTGAAGGAGTGTATTAGAGCACTTGATAATGACCAAGGACATATTCCATTTAGAGGCAGTAAACTGACTGAAGTTTTGAGGGACTCTTTCGTTGGGAATTCTCGCACTGTAATGATATCGTGCATTTCTCCAAACTCGGGTTCTTGTGAACATACCTTGAATACTTTAAGATATGCTGACAGGTTAGGCCAAACTTCTTTTACTGGTATTTTTTTTTCATGTAAATAGATACAGTATCTTCTGCCCTATTAGGCCTTACTTCTGCAACTTGTTGCATATCTAGAGTAAAGAGCCTGTCAAAAGGAAACAGCTCCAAGAAGGATGTTTTGTCATCAACCTCAAATCTGAAGGAGTCAATGATGCAACGTGCATCTTCATTCATCCCACCACCATCAAATTTTGAAGATGATACAGGTGATTACTGGCCTGAACAAACTGATAGAGAAGAATATGATGAAGATTTCTATGAGCCAGAGAAACTGTTGAGGAAGAACAATGTGAAAGCCGAATCATATAGCTTTTCCAATACTGATGACAAAGTGATGCGAATTAACAGCCGTTCGACTCCTAAAGCAGGAATTAAACCTTCAAACTCTGATGATGATCTCTCTGCTCTGTTGAAGGTCATAAAAATAAAAGATCTATTGTCTTTTTAACTTACACAGTTAAGTTACATCCTTTTTCGGTCTTGTTATGAATTGTTTCTCTTGGACTCTTTTAGGAAGAGGAAGATCTTGTCAATGCTCACAGAAAGCAAGTGGAGGAGACGATGGATATTGTTCGTGAGGTTTGTGATAAATCACTTTCTGTTTCATGTATCTTCCGTCGATGGTTTCTAGTTACCCTTCTCTAATGCAAGCATTATATATTGTTGCTTGGAACAGGAGATGAATATGTTAGTTGAGGCAGATCAACCTGGTAATCAAGTTGATGAATATATATCGAGACTCAACTCCATCCTATCTAAGAAGGCTGCTGGTATCTTAGAGTTACAGAATCGCCTGGCTCGTTTTCAACACCGCTTGAAGGAAGAGAATGTCCTCGTCTCTTCACCCTATTAACTTGCATATCGACAATGTGATGCAGCTTGATCACGGTAGCACATTGCTCCGACGGACACTGCTCCAGATCGGCTCGTTGCATTAGTTTGTGTGAGTGTGTAAATATATTTCTTTGGGTTTTAATTCTTCATTCCAGCTTAATTCTTTCAGCCCATATTGTAATGTTTCTGAAAAGTTGCACTGTTATGCAGCTTTCTTAAGAAACAGGATCACTCATTTTAAACTGTATCAACTTCTGTTGTTTAACTATTTACCTGTTGCTTCCTTATTCTTGTGGAAATTGAAAAACTTATGCAGCAATTTATGAACTTCGCCATAATTGTTGGTTGTAGGAAGCAGATGGCTTTTGATCCATTGTGGCAGCTTCTCAGTTGTGTGTGACAAGCTTTTCTTGGTAGAATCAGAAGCATAACGAGCATCAACCAACAATATTGCTGCATAATCATTCACATGCCGAATTGCTCTGCCTACAACATCGAGAAACATCTCAAACTCATTTCAAACATATGAATAATAACAAGGCATACAGAGAATTTTATGTAGCAGCACTTACCAATAGATTGATTCACAGCTTTCATGCAAAGATTTTCATAGTAATCCTTTCCTCTTCCTTTACAGCTCTTAAGGATGTGAAGCCCGGACTCGACACCCCTACCGTGACATTCACCATAGGCAGGAGTTTCACTTGGGATAGTCTTCCCAAGGCCCTCAATATGCTTGATTCTCTCTATCAACTCTATGTCTGATGGGCTTGGATAGGGTAATCCTACCATTACTATGCATCGACCAGCCCCGTCACTGAAATTGATGCCTTCGGATATCTTGCCTCCAACAACAGCAAGGAGAATTGCACCATTCGAAGATCTGCTGGAATCTTTAATGGACAAATCAATTGTTTCTTTGTATTCTCTCAATACGGCTTCTACTTCTGTACTCTTTCTTGGCTCTCTGAAAACACACTTTTTCTTTGTAATTCTTGAAAGGATTCCTGATGCCTTCCATGCCTCATATACCTGGCTTTCATACTCGAATGATGAGAAGAATACAACTACGCCTTGTGGAACAACTGTCACTAGATTAGACAGCAGAAGACCAAGCTCCCCAATCTGAGATTAAAGTCCAAGATGTAGTAGTTAATCATCAGCATAAATTAAAAAGTTGAGTAACAGAATTACTGAAAAACAAAAGTTTTAGTGATTTTTGTGGAGGTCAATTCAGTTAAGATAACCAGGAGACGATAGCCTTAAAAATCTCGAAGTTACATTAAGGAGAGGTTTTAATTTCTTACCATGGTTGATGAGCTCCTGGCTTTGTAGCTAAAATCAAATGGCTGGCCAGAAGGCCCAACCTTAACAGCAACTGGCAAAATGTTTTCTGAAGGAACAATGTGGCCACATGAAAAGAATGGTAACTCGTCTAACTGTAAAGAACGGAAAAGTCTTTCCTTTGTCTCCTCAATCGGTTGTAAGGTTCCACCAGCCAAGATGACAGCATGAGCTTGATCTAATACCTGCACAAAAGGAGTTTTACAATCATTAGAAGTGAAGATTCTTAATAGCTCTATATAGAACAGTTTGTAAGTTGTAGCAATCAGGCAAACCTCAGAAAATATTTTATCTCCAGTCAGCATAACATATTTTATATACCCTCCTTCTAGACCATTACATGTCTGTGTTGGCCTTGAGACTATTATTTTTCCATCACTGTTAATATTGATCAAAGAAGAGAGCATATCAGCTAATGCCCTGAAACCAGATATAGCACTTTCCTCATTAATTTCTTCATCATCTCCACCGGTGCCAATTTGAGAGATAGCAAGTTTATCTCCGTATCCACAGACCTAAATAACACAATAACATTTAAATTGTGGTTTTTGCAGCAGGAAAGGGGTTAATAAAATAAATACTATTAAATAAGAATAGGAATAAGAAAAACATTTACCTTGTAAATTATATTGCTTTCTTTCACATATTGCAACAATTTGACCAGGTTTATGTTGTCGATATTCAGAGCAAATAAAAACTCATTGATGGTCATCGTATCACATGGCATATCAGTGGGGTTCATGAGTTTCTTATCATCAGAAAACATATTTGAAAATGCTCGAGTAATGATCATCAAAGTCTGGATATATCTCCGATTTACCGGTCCTAGAAGATTGCAAAATCTTTTGAAATATCCATCTAAGTGAGACTGCAATCTTTTCAACTGCAAAGAAGAGATGCAACTGGGAATTATCATAAGCAGATCCATGATCAAAAGAAAAAAAAGAATTGGTAAAGAAGCAATCTAATAATATAATATGACTGAACAGCCACTCTTGAAATACAGTGAAAACTTTCCCCTCATTCTTCGAGAATCAGAAACTTTCAAGTTTGAATCTGTTCATTTGGAATCTGGGTTCTTCTACTTCATTTTTATTTAATATTCATTTCTTTTTCCCTCTCTTTTTTTAATATCATTCCTTAAGTCCCATAGGTTGGCAAGCGGATCATTTATGATGAAGAGGATGAGCTTCAAGAAAATGTGTTTTAGCAACGGCAGATTTATTTTACCTGGGACCATGTGATTTTTGCATCATACATACTGATGAGAGTATCTGCTAGATTATGAGCTTCGTCTATGATAATGACACTGTCTTTTATATTTAAGCCTAATGATTCGCGTGATGATTTTGATAGTAGAGACTGATATGGAAGAATCACGAGATCAGCTGCAGGTAACATTCTTCTTGATCCATAATACGGGCAACCTCCTACATTACGTCCAACTTGGACAAGATCTTCAATATCAAGAGCTTCCATTTGAATAATCTCATTGGAGAACTCCTGTACTTTCTTTCTTCGTAGCATTTGACATCCTTTTTTGCAACGTATCCTTTTTCCAGAACCCAACTTCTGCTAATAAGAATGAGTGCTTCATTGAACAGAAAACTATATAACTGGCAGGAGGAAAAAAGACTCAAATCAGCAAAATACAAAGAAGCCCCATGCCAGCTTAGTTGTTAGAATAGTTAATGATTTCCAAGTTCCCAACCAACATGGCTACAACCAAATTTGGCCACAAAGTGATATCAAGGGTTTATCATAGAGCAGGACATGTTCGGGTTGCAAATGATATATAAAATGGAAGATTTGCAGTTGAGAAACATCACTCAATCTGCAGATTAGAAATAATCATAGTTGGACACCAAACACGAACAAGAAAATATCGTGATATCTACCTAAGTCTTTGAAATGTTATATTTGACATAAAATGGAACTTCTCTATACCTTCATTTTAGAAGCTGCATCTTTCTTATTCTTTTGGAGCTCCAAGCACTTCTCATTTATACGGGTCGAACTCCCAAGCCTCAGCACCTCTGAAAGTGAAGGTTCATCATATAAAATCAAACATCTATTAATAAAATAACAAGCTCCAAGCCTCCAACAATAAGGTAAACTACTACATTCTCATACCTTCATTGATACATAAATTCTTCCTGGAACCCAAGCAAACAACCTTCAACTCAGTAGCAAATTTAGTCTTCCTCAGCTCTTTCATAAACTGTGAAAGCTGTGAGTGGGTCCGGCTGCAGAAATATATTTTCAATCGCGACTCCTCTTCCTTCACAACTAAATCATCTGCATCGTCTTCCTCCTCACTCGAGAACATATCATCCCCTCCAGCATTCTTTCTTTTAGATTTCCCACCAATTTCTGATTCACTATCATACTCCTCCAACAAAAACTCCCCATCATCCACCTCACTGATCTCACCTTTTCTCTCCACACTTCTTACCTCCTTATTAATCCCCTTTTCCTTTTCACCTTTTCCACTAAATAACTCTCTAACATTTTCACCCTTCTCCTTCAAATGAAACCCATCTTTTTTCTTTTGAATTATCCTTTTCTTCTCCACCAAATCAGGTTCTTTATTTGGTAAAAAGATTCTAATCCAATCCGGTTCATCGTCGTCATCACCCTCGCCCAAATTCCCATTCCCATTATTCTCCGCACTCTCCTGTGTCTTTCTATCCACAAGCCATTGCAGTGCACTGCATATCATGCTTAGCGTTTTCCCAGTCCCTGTAATAACCCAAAAATCCAAATAACTTTCAAATACAGAAAACAGAATTAAGAAAACTAAATAAACGACAAATCCAAATTCAGTCGTTAATGATAGTTATAAATACGAGAACCAGCAATAGCGCCACGCGAGGCTCGAAGAGGAAAATCATACCAGTGGGGCTTTCGAGCATCGAAATTCCGCCTCTATCAAGCGATTTGTAAAGGAATTTCATGAAATCAAGCTGAATTGAGTAGGGTTTGTAGGGAAATGCTGGGAATTCCATTTCGCTGTTCTTCTCCATTTTTTAGTACTCACAGCTTATCGATTCTTAGGAGATTTGGAAATCATCGGCGGCGAAATCGAAGATTGAAACATATTCTGATGTCAACATATCCTTCTTGAAGTTCGAATTGGCGGGAAAACAGAAAATGGAGAGTAATTATTTTTTTTTTTATTCTCTTAGGAAGATAAATTATTTGAAGATCATGAATCTGTTTTACAAGTGCATAACCAATAAAAATTTAGAGAATTGGAAAATGAAGAAAATTGAGAGAAGATAAAAAGTGAATAATGATTGAGTGAGATATGTGAATATAAAATTAGGTGAATAAAATTTTAACACTTTATCTATATATACTTTTTCTAATGTATATTTCTTTATTTACGATTAAATATGGAAAATTGAGATTGAAATAATTCTCATAATATTTAATTTTTTTTCCATGTCTAAACCCCCCACCCACCCACCCACGCACTCCAATTTCAACTATTAGAAAAAAAATCTCTCTCATCACTTTCCACCACTCAAATATTAATTTCATTGGTGCAGTACGCAAACCACGCGAGGAGGTTCACCACCCTAAGGTGACGTGACTCCCATTTTGGGACAGAAGATCCGTGTTGTGTCTAAACCCCCACCCACCTACGCACCCACCCACTCCACCTTTAACCACTCGAACCATCCCTTAGGGGACACTCCACCAATATTTTATTCATTAATTAGTGGACTGTAATGCTTCATCCCATCCATCTATAACTATGGATGGGTTAAAGTCAATATAATATGGATGATCTAGTCATAAGAAATTGTATTGCCCAAATGGCTGGAGTTAGTAAAACTCAATAACTTGATCGAAGCGGCAAATTAGAATATCATTACAAATCAAAAACTATGTCACATGATAATTTTATCAAACTGTAACGTCTATAATAAACATGCTTTCATAATAGAAGTCAATAACTTAGCTGATAGAGGCCACAATCTCATGGTATTTTTCCAAGTAGATCTAGAGCTTCCATGAAGTGTGCTTAGTATTCATTTCAAGGTTAGTTCATCGTGTATCATTTCAAAAAATTAACTCTCTTTAAAGTGTGTATTTTTTCTCTTTGAATTGTCATGTTAAAAATATTTTATTATAAAAAGTTAAATAAAAATACACTATAAAATACTATTTTTTAATAAACGTACCAAAGGAGGAGTATTAGAAAGTTACCAAAAAAGAGATTGTATTTAAGCTTGATGTTCAAATTTTATTGGTTTTCTATTTTCCCTATTTTATTTTATTTTTATTTATTTAAATTACCAAGGAAATCCTAGGTGATATGCTTTCAATAATAGGACCGATGGAATTCGAATTTATAACTTCAAACCAACCTCTATGATATTCCTTCCGTTCCGTTATTTTTGTTTTAGTAGATTCCGATGCGAAGATTAAGAAAGTTTGTAGTTATGTATTAAAGTGGATGGATATATGTTAAAATGATGGAATTTATTATTTAAATTGATTGTGGTCCACATATCACTTTCTTTTTTAGATGAAGATAAGAATAGTAAGATAACCAAAAAAGGAAACTAAAACAAGCGAAAGGATAAATTGATTCTATTAAAACGTCGGGACTTAAAAGAACATAATCCAAATTATGTAACCTCTTGGGCTGGTAACCGACAATATCAGCGCACCGCCATTGTAATATGCCCAAAATTATTTAAACAGAAAGTCGAGCCGAGCCCAACATTTGTAAACCCAACCCTAAAATCGCTCATAAACTTTCCTTAGCCCATATAACAAAACTCTTCATATACTCACTCGAAGCAGCTAGGGTTTCTGAAATTCACAGCCATGGTAAACCTCAATTTTTATCCTCTTTCGTACGCTTCACGTCTGTATGCGACATCTGATTAGATCAGTGTGATGATATTGAATTGATTTTTTTGTGCGTGCGTTTTATAGGGTAAGGGAACCGGAAGTTTTGGTAAGAGGAGGAACAAGACACACACACTGTGTGTGAGGTGCGGCCGCCGCAGCTTCCACCTCCAGAAGAGCCGCTGCTCCGCCTGTGCCTATCCTGCTGCTCGCAAGAGGACATGTATGTCAATTTTCCTGCCTCTTTTATCCTTTGTTGTTCAATTTAGGCTTATCAGTTCTATTTTCTGTTTTTCATGATTATATTTGAGTTGTAAAATTATTGTTTAAAATGTTAACATTTGTGCATCTGATTAAGCATTTTTCCGTGTCATGAGTGAATGAATCGGACTTGTAGTACATCAAATTTAGATATTTTTGATTTATGATTGCTTCAGTTTCCAGTGCATATATATAATGCACAATTAAATAAATGAAATTGAGTTATTTGCTCTGAATTTAGACAACTGGAGTGTGAAAGCTATTCGGCGAAAGACCACGGGTACTGGACGCATGAGGTATCTACGCCATGTGCCCCGCAGGTTCAAGACTAACTTCAGAGAAGGTAGCTTAATTGTTTCTGGTTCATGGCTTTTGGTTTTCTGTTGCCAGTTATATTGATGTGGAAGGTTTGATTTGTGTAGGTACTGAAGCTGCACCAAGGAAGAAGGCAGCTGCTGCATCTGCTTGACTGCCTAATTTGAGGTGTACCTTTCCTTTTGCTTTTTCAAGTACTAGAGAGCCATTTGAAGGGCAAATTTGCCTGCTAGATTACATAGTTTTGTGCTGATTCTGTTATCGCACTTTGTTCGACAATTTTAATACCGATGTTCGAAAGACTATTCTTGTTCCGTATTTGCTTATTGCTTCAACTGTGTTGTGTTAAAGGCCATTTTAGTACTCCTGTGTTCTTTATCATTACCTTCTATTATAGTTTAAGACCTCCTTTTAATGATGCTTATGGAAAGCAGTCGAATTTTTTACCACAAAGATTTTAAGACTACCAGATCGATTGATAGGGGAAGGCGTTATGTTCTTGGTATTAAATCAAGAGATGTTTTGCAGATAGAGAGAGAGAGTATGTGGAGTCTTCAGAGTCAACTAAATTAGCAAATGATATAGGTTCATCATGATTCAATAAATAAATAAAAGTTCATCAATAAGGGTGAATGCTCAAATCAAATGACTGAGCCAATCACAAGAATGGAGAGTAGTTCTTCATCTCTGGAATACACAAAATGGCTACAAAAATGTGGTATTTTTCAAGCAAAGATGTCGCTGTACATGCTTACTTGACAGATCTCATATACTTCTCAAGCAATAAATCACTATTTTCTTTTCTTTTTCTCAACCTATTCTAGCTCTGTGCGAATTTACCAAACTTCTCTTTGTCCCTATCAAGTTCTCTGAAGACATGATCAAGCTCCGGAAACGAAGTCAGAAGTAGCAGCTCGAGAAGGTCGAAAGCTAGCTGCTTCATAAAAACTGATGACTGCATGCAGAACAACATTACTCCATCAAGCTATGATACCACACATCAACAAGAGAAACAAGTAAATGATGTAAAATTAATCCAGGATTAAGACAGCAAGAGTTTCCACAATTTAACAGAAATGACGCTTCCTTTTTCAAGTGAAAAACAATGGAAGTCTAATCAAATAATTCATGGCAACTAATGCAAGTAATCAAATAGAAGGTACAAGGAATACGGATCTATTTGATTCTGAAATCAGGGGTCAGCATAAGCTCTATAATAAAGTTTCAGATCCAACTTAAACTTTTGTGCCTTCATAAGTACATGCTGGAATTCTTCCAAATAATGTAACTTAATACTTCACTTAGCTAGTTCTATAAGCTATTCATCACGTCGCAAAAGTCTGTAGATACTTTAATCTCCATGGGAGGTCTCTCACCTATGGGGCTTTCAGAAGAAACTGAAGCACATATTGGACATACACTACAAGTATGGGCATTAATAGGTGAGAAATAGCATTAATTACTCCAATTGATTTTCCACCTTGAAAGTACGAAATACTCCATATACACTCCTTAGAGCGTAGCACAGTATAACAAGTTTGAATCAGGACTTCTATGCTTGGTATCGAGGATGAGAAACAGGCAAGTTATATAAATAAGAAAATACAGCATACACACAAAAATATACTCCTTCCGTCCCATTATTGTTGGCTTGTTTATTTTAGGCACGGATATTAAGAAAGTGAGTGAAGGTGTGTTAAAGTAGTGAGGTTCACCTATTTAAAATGGTTGTGGTCCACAAATCATTTCTACTTTAGGAAACAAGACAACAATTATGGGACAGTCCGAAAAGAAATACAAGCCAACAATAATGGGACGGAGGGAGTATTAAACTTCAACAGGATATGCTACAATCACTGTTGTCAGTTTGTATACGGATTGTACAAGAGAGTTCAAGAATGAAGATAACCTGAATGAAATAGTAGAGATCTTTTGCACACTGCTCGTATTCCTTACGTCCAACAAGGCCTACAATAGCTGCTGGAGCCTTGTCTGCCGGAAATGCCATAAGTAATTACCGTCTCAAACGATGAATAACACCCATTTCAATACCAAATGACTCCAATGAGATAAAGTTTAAAAAAGATAGTTCAGTATTACCAATCATAAGTTCATATACTAATTTAGCTCGCCGTTCAGCTTCCTTCTGTTGTATTTCCTCCAGAGTCGGGGTATCTCTCTTTTCAGGTGAAGAATATGGAGTAGGAGGTTGATCCTCAGAAGGTTGGGTATCAGGAGGTGGTCGCTGCCTCCGAGGATGCTTAGTTATGAATATTCCATCAGGCCATAGTATCTATGTGTACCAGATTATCGGTCATTGAAAATAATATTATAATCCACTTATCTTGGAGAAATACGTCACAACAAACAAATGCAGCACTAAGAGATCTCATAAGCAGCCAGAACACTGAGTCATTGTCTTCCAGATTAAAACTCAAATCTTGCTTGCAAGCAGATAGTTCCACCAACAAAATTGGTCAAGATCAAAATAATTGAGATTCTAAGTTACCTGCTCCAACCGCTGGATCCCATAAGCAACCACTGATCCCCTACGAAGACGCTGGATTTTCTCTATCAACCAATCATCAAATGCATCGCCCATTCCCAATTGTAAAACTTGTTTGGCTACCCAGAAAGCTTTTCTCCTTTAACCACACAAATAGTGCAGAAATCAAAGAAAGGCCCTTTGTGCGGAAACTTTTACAACAAACTCTATATTGACTAGTCCATAAAATTTATACAGTTTATACCTGATCCATCCTCCATCTTTAAGTTGTAAAATAACATCAACCAAATCGAAAACAGGAACACTAAGACTTGGTGGCACCCACTGTTGATTAAAGAAAAAGGAAAAACACCAAATTGTCAGCAAGCAAAACCAAGGAACAAAATTACGAAGTACGGATAACGTTTGAACTTGGAGAATCAAGCAATATGCACAACTTAAAAGCAATGGAAAGATACAAAGAAAAAACAATGGAACATGACCTCACTGGGAAGGTCTGGATGAGAGAATTCTTCGGCAATAAGAGAATGTGATTTTTGATGGTTTTTATCCATGGTCCTTTCTAGGTTACTGGACAATTTTATGTTCTTTTGCACTGAGTCCTCAGAACCATTATTTGAGTGATTGAATTCCTTTTCAGTCTTTTTTGATGACGGTAGAGCTTGATCTTTTGCTTTCAACCCTGATCCGTCAGAAACATGATCACCCTTGTTTCGTGAAGCAGAATCTTGGTTTCCATAACTAGGAGTTTCCTTTTTGGATGATAACTGGTCATAGACAGGCCCTACATTATCCCTGCGGTCCTTGCTCTTTGGACGTACTGTTTCATCTAGGCCAACTGAAATGTTACCAGTTTGAAACTATGAAAAATGTACATCAAGGTGAAGGAAACCTGCTATTTAAATATTTACCCAAAAGAGTATCAATTATGGACAATGAATCTGAAAATATATACATCTGCAGTTTCACGATAGACAAAAAGAAGTCAAGAAAAGTGGCAGAAAATTAGTTAGTAATCAAAAATTGGAAAATGTAAGGGGCATTTCAAACCTGAGAATCAACACTCAGAAAATCCCAAAATTCAATCGAGCAGGAAGTAGTCGGAAGAGTCAGAAGTTTCTGCAGAACAGTGTCGGCAAAGACTAAAGGTCAGACTTACACATTCCACTTATTTATTAAATTGGAAAGGACATAAATTCTTGCATATCCCAAACCATGGTGTTCCAGCAGCCAACCGAAACTGTATAATATTGAAACTATTTCTAATACTGATGGATGATAATCAAATAAACCTATTATATCCACACAAATATTAAAATAATATTTGCAAATTAATTATATATTTATATGTGAGGTGGAGGAAACATGCATCTAAAAGGTAAAATGGAAAACTATAAGGCACACAGAAATATATCAATTCAAGTAAACAAGGACCTTTAGATACTGGTCAAGCAATTTGCATCGCTCTTGGATGACTAATACATCTAAGCCAGTTGACAGGAAATGTTTTGGTGGCAGATGAAGATTATATTCAGGGAATTCTTTGAGACGCCTATGTAACTCCACAAAGTGTTGATATCTGTCGGCATCAGAAATAACATTAGCTTTTGAAAAGTAACCTTTCTCACATGATATTCCTGCATTTCAGACTCAATATCTCCCATAATAATTATCGCTTCTCCTCAGATGGGAATACTTTTGACCGAAAGAGCCATAACAACTTGTTTCCAATGGAATAGAAAAAGTTGCTTCAACTACTCAATTGTTCAACTCTCATCTAAAACTTCATTTATTTAAATGAGGACATAAACACATATATTAGCTCCTGCAAAAAGAAGCATCTTTGTAGGATTTATATATAAATTAGAAAGTCGAAATAATATAGTGGCACCTTCTTTTGATAGACCAACTGTGACTGTTCATATCTGTAACAGATATGCAATACACAGCAAATGTTTTGGACCCACTCTTTACAATATTGGCACCCAATACCTGCAAAAATAAATGAGTCCCCTTCTTAGAATCTTCAGGCATAAAACATGCAATCCACCATATTCAGAATAGCAGAAAATGTAAATATGATTGGAGTACCTCACATCTCAACTTAAAAAACGGATCAGCGATTACAGAATTTTTTGCCGAATTAGCAGCCAGACTTTGACTTTCAAGTAAAGAAGTATACGACATAGATGATGAAGTTGTGGCTCCACTATAAATTCTACCCGATTGCTCTCCCTCAGAGTCCTCACTTGAGTCTCCAGGATTCTCAGTCACTTTGGAGTTTAACACATCCTCCCCCTCTCCTAATAAAAAACTGGTTCTTTCGACCTCTTGCCAGACTTGCCCATTCTGACTACTAGATCGAGATCTTTTCTTTGTTGACTTTGATCTGAGTGTTCTAGAACGAAGCTGATTGTTCCTAGTTTCCGTGCTCTTGTGCCTGTCAAAAGTTTCAAGGGGATGATGAATGTGGCTGAAATTTCTTTTATTTTTACCATCCCAAACTTTAACACCTGGAGAGTCAAGACCCATAACAGAGTTCACATCATCATCATCCTCAGTATAGCTGCTGCTCCTGGATTCAATCTCATCAGAAGGCACAGTTTCAAGATCTTCCTCTTTGTATGAGGATGTAACATTCTCTGGCCTCCCACTAAATCTGGTGTTGGACAAATCTTTCTGCATCGTATTAACAGTTGTGTTCTGATCCTTATTCTTCTGCTCAGGAAGACCATTTGGCTGCGCCATTGAATTGGATACTGCTGCTAAAGAGTTCCTATGTGCAGGATCAGCCAACTGATTTGTATCTTCCTTCCTTTTGTAGTCTATTCCTTTTGTCCACATATTATCGAAATGTTCTGGGGCCAGGGTCTCGGTTTTTCTTTGAGAAAATGCGTCTAGTGCATTACCCCATTCTCCCCCTGATAGTTCTCTCTGAAGACCGATTCCCACACCACTATGAGTGTCTGGAAGAGAATTCCATGAGCGTGTTGACCGTGTGTCCATGGAAAGCAATGGATCCTTAGAAAGAAGCTCACCATTCATGACGTCTGATTCATGTCTACTTGCCACTTTGTTTTTCTGATCTTTCTTTAACTGTACCAGTTCAACACCCTTAACAGAAGGATCTGCTATTCGTGTTTCAGATGAAATCTTTGCAGATGCATTTGTTCTAGACTCTGACCCTGTGTTCGTAGTCACACCCTCTTTTTGGACTTTTCTAGAAATAACAATAGATTCTATTCTCTCATTAATAAACCTGCGACCAGATTTCACAGAGCAAAGAGTGCAGAAAGACACCAAATTAGGCAGAAGAAATTGAAAGAATAGAATGCATGTTAAGAAATCATGAAGAGCAATACACTTACCTAGGGTTAGCAAGATTCAGCACCGGTCTGATTACGACACAAGCAAGGAGTTCTCTGACAATATAGTGGAACAAAGAGCAATGCAGATCCTCCAGCTTAAATGTAAGTACAATAAGGCCATCCATAATATGCTGAAGAACCTGTTGTACTCCAAAATTAATCAAAAGAAAAACATTGTTCAGCATTTCACAGAGCAAAGAGTGCTTATGATTGTCACACTGCTAGGAAATATAAGAAAGGGGGGAACCTTATGCTCAGCTTCAGCAGAGAATAAAAGGGGATGCAATTTGTTCTCAGCAGCCAGCACAGATTTTAGTTCTATATCTCGCTCTTCAACGGTCAAGATTCTTGACTGATGTCTCTCAATCTTTATCTTCGTTATGCGGAAGAGCTCGAGCCTACGACATACAATACTGATAATATCCCTGCAAAATGCCAACCAAATACTTGCCTAAAATGTCATTCAGACACTAAATTGATAAGAAGAAATTGGCAGGCAAAGTATAGGAGGAATGGACCTTGTTAAAAGATCTATCAGATTAATATTTCTCATGCGACTCGAGATTTCTCCAAGTACACCATTTATGATCAGTACAAGCTCCTCAGGAGCCTGTCGATCCGGCGTTACGCGTGAGTACCACAGATCTGTCACCCACTCCGAGACAATATGTCTAGTAAACTGGTTGATTGCATCCTCCACAACAGGAGAATTCACCTTATGCTTCCAGTCAGATATTTCAATCTTAGCTCTTAGTCCTTTAAGAGGACTTTTAGTAGAAGAAATGTTTGCTGATGTTTGTTTGCTTTTGTAAGTTGCAGATTTCCTCCGTATATCAATATCCAAAGACAAATAGCGAAGTATGATAATTAACAACAGAGCGGCAGGCAAGTTGACTAGAACTGAAGAACTTGTTACTGCAACAATAAAAGGAATTAAATGCTAAAATGGTGTTGGAAAACGAGATTGCAAGAGTCATGAAAGAGATAGTCATAATAACTTCAGGTAATCATACATAGGTTTAAGGTATTGGTTATTACTAGTAGCTCCTGTGTATATTAAAGCGTTTCATGGAATAATTTAGCAAAACCAAAATCTGGATTCATGGACACAGATACCAGACAGAATCAACACATTCTGTTTACTAGGTCTCCATAATATTTCAGTCAGCATCGAAAAATGACATGCATTATTCTTAATATGAAGACACAAAGACATTTGAAACCTGAAGGCATAGATAAATTTATGGTCAGAGGCAAATGCAATCTATAGAAACCTTTCCATTTTCGACAAATTTACACAATGAATGCAATTCCCCCATAGGGAATTAGACATGAGCAGTGTCTATATCAAAGATGATATTCTCCATTTATTGCCAACAAAACCAGAAACAAATAAAGCTCACTCATTCGCTAATTAGTGCAAAATCATGATCATGTTCTCCGGAAACAATTGTGCCTTCCTATGCACACTCATGACCATCTTCCCCGATAATTGTGTCAATGGAACTTCAATTTGTTGTTCCAAATAGCTCCATGAGTCCCCAAATCTCAAACTATTACAGCTCACGGCCAAGTGTACTTTATGCAGAGCTTTGTCAATTTGCTTGTATTAATTAACAAATCTGGAAGAGGGGTAAAAAAAAGCAAAAAACCCATCTAGGATCGGCAATAAAAACTGAGCAAAAACTCACCAAAAACAGCCAATAGCAAAAAAAGACTACCACACCTTTGCCTTATTTGCAACAAGACCACACATTCAACTAATCCATAATCATAAGCTACAATTTCAAAAGTGATCAGCAAAAAAAAAGCGAAGAAACGGATGAACAATCACTTACATGACATAAGGTAGGACAATCCAACGACAGATACGATCAGAAAAACAATCCGCTTCTTAGCTTCCTCTCCTAGGTCGCGAATACTCACGGATTTCACTTCGCTGCTGCTCATTTTCCCCGCCTCCGATGGCTACTACTGACTACTGAGTACTACCCTTATTCAAGCAACCTCAATCACTCGTCTATAATTCAATCACAAAAAACGCATAATCGGAAAAACAGCAGACAAAAAACGCTCAAATCTCTGCAATCTGATTCTCAAAAGAAACCATCCTTTACGCGATCACTCTAAAATCACTCAAAAAAATCTCCATTAAAAGATCGAGCAGCATCAATGATTCGATGCGAGCAAAGCAAGCCATTCGCAAATAAATCCACTCAAAATTCACAGACCATTTAGGTTTTCAGTCTACGACTGTGCGGACTATCAAATGCGTCTGTTCTTCCCTTTCTCTCTCTCCCTTTCTCTCTCTTTAATATTTACAAGGAAAGTAACTCGGTTCCTAATTCTCCCGGTAGGTTTCTTTTAGAGAAAATTTAGGGATTTTATTAGGATTGATTAATCAACTTATTTACGTTTGATTGAGACTGCATATATTTGCTGACAAAATTGTTAATCAATAATATAAGACAGAATTGACGGTGACTGTGTCCAATGTCGTAATTTCCTGTATTCAGCTGGACGGCTTGAAAGTAGCATGGACCGACTGGGTCCGAGAATATGATTCTCTGGTAGAATGTCAATTTACGAACTTACCCCTTCACGATCATTTTAACTTCCACATATATTAAAAAAAAATCATTCAAGTGTTTTCAATTTTTTAACTTAATAGAGTAAGGATTCGAACTCAGATGTTCTGAAAATTGATAAATACTCTACACCACTAGCTATATAAATTTATTTATAAAATTTTTATGAATATAAGGAATATATAATTTTAAGTTCTTATTTTCTATAAGTATTTTAACTTAAAACATAAATAAATTATTATAGTGATAATAATAAGAAGAAATCTTCAAATATTTATTTTGTATTGTATATATAAAAAAATATAAACCTTATTTTAAATTTTGTAACTAGTATTTTTATACTTAAATGGGATCTTGGTGGGTTTAGGTGGAGCCGTTTCGGGGCATGGCGGGTCTGAAGAAAGAACTAGACCTGCCTCCATTATAGGTGAAGGTCCGGAAGCAACCGTTGCTTGTGCGGATCAGGTATTATTCACTCCATTTTCGATTTGTATAAAGTGTCTCCCTAAGTCTATCATGGTTAGGTTAGGGATGTTAATTCCTCATAGGTTGTTGCATGTTAGAGCACAAAAATGGATAAGCATTTAAGTAACGTCTGCATCTGCCGTTATCCTCCTCATTAAAAAAAATACTTTGATTAATTTTTAAATAACCATAAACATGAGAAGCGTGTGCTAAAATTTAAATATTTATCCAAAATAACTATTTTTATAATATTATTTATACTTATACTTATGCAACTATTGATAATTAATTCATTGTTAGTTGGATTGTATGTGTACTAGAATTCCATTTGAACTTGCCATTTTCTTAAACCTCCTTTCAATATTACATGTAGAGGAATCTATATTCAATGTTGTTCTTTGTAATTTTAATTAGGCAAATTGGCAAATTTGGTCCCCAATGTTTGCCACTTTGGATGAAATGGTCCATAATCTTTTTTTTTTAGTTTATTGGTCCCCAATGTTTGCTAATTTGGATAAATTGGTCATTCTGTCAAATTTTAAGTTAATTAAGTTTTAATCATAGGGGTATTTATGGAATAAAAGTTTCAGGTACCAATTCATCCAATTTTTAAATAAAATTTTAATTTTTTTAATTTTATTTTAAATTATGATTTTTTCGGAAAAAAAATTAATTTTTCAAATAATTTTTTATTTTAAAAATTACTTTTTTTCAACTAATTTTTTTCTTTTTTTTTCAAATAATTTTTTTGGTAAACGAAAAAAATTAATTAATTAATAATTTTAGAGATCAATTCATCTAAATAATTTTTTGAATTAACTTTTTTTCAATTTTTTTTATTTAAATAAAAATTAAGTAAATTTAGATTAACTAATACTTTTGCATTTCACGGTGAAGGAGGGGAGCGGGTCAACACAACGGTTGGGGAATATGTTATGTTCTTCGAGGAGAAGAAGCATTGGACGACTCAGGAGGTGGGAGGCCATAACCGGACGACTAGGAGCGGGTCGTCATCCGCTCCCTCTCCTCGAAGAACATAACACATTCCCCAACCGTTGTGTTAACCCGCTCCCCTCCTTCACCGTGAAATGCAAAATTATTAGTTAATCTAGAATTTACTTAATTTTTATTTAAATAAAAAAATTTAAAAAAAGTTAATTCAAAAAATTATTTAGATGAATTGGTCCGTAAAATTATTATTAATTAATTTTTTTCGTTTACCAAAAAAATTATTTGAAAAAAAAAAGAAAAAAAATAGTTGAAAAAAAGTAATTTTTAAAATAAAAATTATTTGAAAAATTAATTTTTTTCCGAAAAAAAATCATAATTTAAAAAAAATTAAAATTTTATTTAAAAATTGGATGAATTAGTCCCTGAAACTTTTATTCCATAAATACCCCTATGATTAACACTTAATTAACTTTAAATTTGACAGAAGGACCAATTTATCCAAATTGCAGAAATAGGTGACCAATAAACTAAAAAAAAAAAGATAAGGGACCAATTCATCCAAAGTGGCAAACATTGGGGACTAAATTTGTCAATTTGCCTTTTAATTATAAAGGCATTTTGCTTTATATTATTATCTAAATAAATTATAACACCGTCATTCGATTTTACTAGTACAGTTAAACCTCCATAAAATAATAATTTTGGGACCGAGAAAAAGTATCCATTTAACGAGGTTATTACTTTATCGAACATTATTTTAGTGCATTGACCTATTATCGGGATCGGAAAAAATTATTATCTTAACTAGATTATTACTTTATCGAATACTCCCTCCGTCCCTAATATATATGCCTACTTTCTTTTTTCGTCTGTCCCAAATTTATATGTCTATTAGATTTTTTTTGTATATAACTAATTCTTTCACCAACTTCAATAGATCTAATTAATATGATAACATAGAAAAAAACTATTTTATCCAACTTTTATAATAGCAAACACAATTATGATATTAACTTTTTAGTAATTTACTTTAACTTACTCAAATTTCAATACCAACATTTATCTAACTTTCGTATCATTAAATTTTTCCTTAATCTATGTGAAAAAACAATTAGGCATATAAAATAGGAACGGATGAGTATTATTTTATCGAGTTTTAACTGTACTTACTACCTTTTATCTTAGTCTCATGTCAATATTCAACACTAAAATCATAACATTTCAATTAATTTAGTAGTACGATTTACGTCAACGGGGTGCGCGTCGAGATTCATAGGTTTACTGTTTTGCAAAAAAGATTCCGCCCAGAATTCTGATTTCCGACCCTGAAAAAACCCTCGAAAGAAATTCAAAACAACATCGACAGACAATGGCGTTTGTACATTGTGATACCTTTTACGAAGACGAACCAATGGTACCTCCTTCCGATCGTCTCCTCGTTTAATTTTTCAATTTCTTTCAAAGTTTTGAACTAATATTTTCCTAATTATCATTCGTGTTTTTTTTTTCTTCCACCAGTTAGATGAAGTTAAGCATGAAATTTCAGGTCTTGTGGGAATTCCGGAGATCAAGAAGCAGTTGGGATCAATTGTGAAGAAAATAATGGATGCGGAGAAGGACGCGGCTGAGGGAATTAGGGTTATACCTCCAAAACCCTTTCACATGGTGTTCGTCGGGAATACTGGAACAGGTGCGGTTTGTTTTTCTGTTCAATTTGTATTGTCGTGGTTTTTGTGTTTAGGTATAATCTCGTTTTAATATTTGCTAATTCGGCTAATAATGTTTCTGTTATTGGGGACCTGTTATGGCTGATGAGGAACATTTGGGCGTGTGGTTCCTGAGTAGATTGATTAGAGTGGGTAATGGTTGATTAGAGGTTTCTGTAGTTGGACAATTGTTTTAATTGAGGAATTTTGGATTTGGAGTTGGGATAAGGAGATTTCTTGACAATATCATAGGGAAGATAAGAAAAGAGGAGAAAAAAGAATTGATCTTGTATGTAGTACAAATGGACTTGTATCTGCTGTAGATATTAACTGGTTGAATTATCTTGCTTCATGATTCTTTTAATCTACTAGCTGTAGTTTTAACTAATTTGCATTCGTATTTCTTGGAACAATTCTCTTTAGTAGAAGGTCAACCGGGCAGAAAAGATACGAGTTTTGAGATGTACATGTGAAAATTCTTGAGCATTCCATCCTTTAGGGAGGATCCATAGGTTTCTCCTAGTCACCCAAAAAATACCTGAAAGAAAAGTATTAGCAATTGTTTGGCAAATGCGTGGAGAATGAGAAGGGTGTAATGTTGTGTATAAGCTATTAGTAAGTCTTGGTACTTCCTAATGATTTTGATCCTTCCAGGCAACTAGTTTCCTTTAAATGGACAAAAGGCTAAAAGGGATAATTTCTGTTGATCTACCATTACCTATACTAACACGCTGTAAATGAAACCCGTAGTTCAGTATGCATATCTGTTAAATTTAAGGGTTCAAGAGAAAATTTATCTGGAAAAAAATTAGTTAGGAGATTTATGATGGCAGGAAACAGTTTGATTCTTAATTGCTGATGGAAAGTCTTCTATGCAACTGTACTTGAAAATTTGTAATGGATTTAAAGAGGATTGACGTTGTTGTTACAGTTGCACGAGTAAGTAAACGGGAAATATTACTATTGTGATTGTGAATGGAAAATAATAAGGCCTTTCTGTGCAATTGAAAATTTGTACTGAATTAGAGAGGATTGGTGTAGTTACTTTTTTGGTTTAGATAAACGGGTCATATACGTTATGCCCCTACAGTTCGTGTTTTTGCTCTGCTACTCTTATTGCAACTTTTTCTATGTGCTTTAACAGGCAAGTCCACAATAGCTCGAATTATTGGCAAACTATTTTATTTATCCGGGGCTCTATCTTCCTACACCGTGACTGAAATGCAAGGACATCACAAGGTCGATTACTTCTACATTTACAATAGTATACTTTAGTTCATTTCTGAAAATCACTAGATGATAGATTATTATTGACATGACCAGATGAAAGATGCAGAAGGCGGTGTAGTCCTCGTGAACATAGACGAAGAAGATCCCATCAACCCCGAGATTATTGAGGAGCTCATAGCCTCCATGGATGGGGGGCACACATCAATCATATTAGCCGGAAACTACCGGGCCTTGAACCAATACATGAAGGGCAACAGCAAATTATACCAAAGGTTCTCAGTGAGGTTACAATTCGACGACCTGACTTGTGAAGATCTTGCTATGATTCTTCAGAAGAAGGCCAGCATTAAGGGGGACAATAATTTGTTGGGTGGTATTGAGTTGGATAGTTCATGCAGCACAGATATTATTGCTCAGTTGATTTTTGAGATAACGCGTGAGAATCTAAGGAGCCTTATGAATGCACATTTGCTTGATCAGATTCTGATTGAGGCAAGGAAAGTGGTTAACAAGCCCAGTGAGGAAACCGTAACTTTGAGAGCCTTGAAATTGGGGATAGAGAATGGGGCTTTTATCTATGAGAATTTGCTAAATTTGTGATTTTTACAGCAAATTTGGGCAGCTTTTCTTTTCTTTTTTTGAAGAATTTGAATTATTTGTTCAAATTCTGCTCGTAGTTTGTAGTTGTGAATTATTTATATTTGTAAGATAACCGAATTCTTGCTGATGCCCAGCCATTTTTAATAGCATTAGTCTTTCTCCTTCTATCTATGCCCCCCTTTTTTTTAATCACATTTTGTATTTGCGAGATAAACTCGTAGCCGCTATTATGTGTTTGCTAGATTTTTAGATAATTTTTGCTTTTCTATGTTAACAACTTGCAGCCATGAAGAAAGTGTAAACCAATAACATTAGGTTAATCAGCTTTAATCTATCACAAGGAGGTGGCTTCATATGTAACTTATAATGTTGTTAATCTTGTAACAGTATTTAAGAATACATTATCATTACGAGATATGAAATTGGGTGACTAGTATCAGTTACATATTTTTCTCCATCACATAATTGTTAATAATTTGACACTACAATTCCTTGAAAATTAAAAGATCTAAACTTATTTCATATGTATTAATAGACTACAATTACAAATGACATAAAGACGATGTAAATCAAACTAGACTAATCATATGCGACAGACTCGATTAATATTTATTTAGAAACATTTAATCACAAAACAACCAACTCAATTATTATGTAATGGTTTCTCATTTTCACATTAGAGTGATCAAAAGATGAGATTTGAAGATTGGGTATTGGGATACACGCATCAATGTTAGAATTGGACATGAAAGAAACATCTGAGCCCATTTGTAGGGATATGATATCTACGTACGTTCCTTAATTGCGTCGCTTTCCAAAGGAAGCTTTTGGAAATATCCTAATATTGAAATGAAGTGGGCCGAAGGTAAAACGTTTGGACCATGAAACGACGTCATCTCATTCTCAGCGGACAGTCGCCAAAACACCCACACGCCATTCTCCGTCGCTTTCCATGCCCAGCATGTGCTAAACCTGCTGCCCTCCGTGCTCTCAGGTACCCCTTTCTCTCTCTAACAAAACCATCCTGACAATTTAAGAGCAGAAAATCGACGGATTAAGGGAGAAGATTCTCTATTTTTTTTGCAAATAGTTGGAGAATTTGAACCGATTGAACTCCGGTGATGTCTTTGCGGCCTCCGGGGACTGCTCAGGTTCCGACAGCAACGCCGCATCCGCCTGGTCCGCCGTCGCCGGCGGAGCTTATGTTGCCTCCTCCCCCGCTTCCCCCCGAGAATGGCACTACGCCGGCGGCGATAATCTCGCCTCCTGCGTCTCCGAACAACAGCACGACTTTGGTGGCGCTTGGGGTGGGGATAGGCATAGGCGGGACGATCGTGCTGGTTTGCGTGGGTATTTTTGTCATTTGGTACAAGAGGAGGAAGCGGAAGCGTCTTGGGATGGATGGGTTTGGTTGTGCTCCTTCACAGGGGATCAAAGGTAGTATATTCTAAGCATTTTTATTTGGTTGATTATGTTTGTTGGTTGCTTCTGTAGATAGTGTGGATTGACTTACAGTAATGTGCTAAGGTTTTGGATTCTTTTTAATATTATAAGTTGATTGGTTGACTCAATGAAGACAAACTCTTCTGCTGTCTTCACAATTGACATATGATTTGTTTTCTTTTGTTTTTTGTTTTTTTTATAGAAAATTCGTGTGAAGGTTATTCTCTTACATAAGAGCACTGGATTATGTTTAATATATCATTTTAGATTGGGACTGTAGCCTTGCCATGAGTGAATATGCTGCTCCAACATGGTACTGACATATGAACAAGTTCCATATTCTATCGTATGTATTTATATTAAATATGAACTCCAAGTCAATTTTCAGTAAACTAAATGTTTAAATGTCACACCTTTCTCATACTTGAGTTTGCCAGTTCCACTGTTTTGATCCATCTGCTGGAAAAGGTAGAGTTTTCTGAAGGGAAACAATGGAAATCATGGCATTGGCAAGAGCATAAATGTAACTCTAAATAAATACCATGAACGTTGTGGGTCAAAGTTTCGTCTTTGGATGTCTCATATTAATTTGGTTCTCTCTATTACACATATGTTGTGGTTGCCTATGAGCTGAAGCAACGGATACATGAGAGCTTCGCTGGCATTTTATGTTGCTGATCTTTTAAGATGATTCACATACTTGGACAATATGAATATAGGATGGATGGTCTGAGTTGATCATATAAGAAGAATAGGAATTTCCATCGACGATATTGCTTGTCTTCGCCAGTAACACATATCTGAATGCATTCGCTTGTTTTGGCCTACATTCCATATAATATTGTCTCTTTTACTTTTTTAGGTGATCTGTATCATGATCCTGAGAACATCCGACAGCCTTCTCCACCATCTAGCATCAACGGCTTTGGACTTCCTAAGCCGACTCCTTCACCAATAATTTCATCAAATTCTCAGCCATCTACTACTACTCCACCTTTCATTAGTAGCAGCCTGGACTCCTTTGAAGCTATTCCACAAACAGCCCCTCATGCTAATATGGGTTCCACAAAAACCACTTTCACGTATGAAGAACTTGCACTTGCAACAGATAATTTTTCCGACACCAACCTCCTTGGGCAAGGGGGCTTTGGATATGTTCACAAGGGAGTGCTTCATGATGGTAGAGACGTTGCAATTAAGCAACTAAAAGTTGGGAGTGGTCAAGGGGAGCGTGAATTTCAGGCAGAGGTTGAGATGATTAGTCGTGTTCACCACAGCCATCTTGTATCACTACTTGGATACTGCATTTCAGGGACTCGAAGATTGCTAGTATACGAATATGTTCCTAATCAAACTTTGGAGTTCCACTTACATGGTATGGGTGGATTTGACTTGATATTTTTTTGCAGTAATTTTGCCATTTATGAGGTCTCTTATCTATTTATCATGATTCTTCTTATCCTAATTCTAAGCATTTGTTAAGTATGTAAGTAAATGAATTACTGTGGTGGCTAATGTGATTATGAATTCATCGGCCACATAAAAGAAAATTGTATAATAATTAGCATTTAAAAATGTCCACTGGAGATGCTTGCCAGAAGTTTACAACAGTGCAGTTTGTTTTCCTGCCATGATTAGCATAGCTGAAACCTCCAGTAAGACTTTTTAAATCTATGCTATAGTGATTTTATCATAACCCTACACCTAATAAAAACATGAAGGTTATGGATAAATTTCCTTTTTCAGATGATTCGTCCCTGTTATCAAGAAATTAGTTTTAGAGGTATAGTTGAAACTTTAATCTCATTGTAAGTACATAATACTGGTGTAACTTATTTCTGTCCCACGAGATTGACGTTACTTGTTTCTCTCATTATATCTTATATACAGGCGATGCAAAAAGTACTGTATTACTTTTACTATTGTAATGGTTCTATCTATATGTGAAGTGTTGAACTGTTTTATGCCTTTGTCTGTGGGTGTTTTTGTATTTATTTAAAAGATGTCTGATACTTTTGACATATCATCATGCCACTGGAGACCTACTAAAATGACTTAGTGGTGTTGTGTAAATTCTTTTTCTTTATATTTCAGCTGCAACTTAAATTCTCATACACAAGCTTTACTTTTTGCAACATGTAATTCTGTTTTCCCAATTTTAGGTATTGAAAGTCTTGATCAATTTTTTCACTTTCATTTGTATACCATCAAGTTCCATCTCTGTTTTTAAATTCTTGTCATCTAAGGCACATATATGATGTAGGAAAGGGAAAACCTCCTATGAACTGGGCAACTAGGACGAAAGTTGCCTTAGGCTCAGCAAAAGGATTGGCATATCTACATGAGGACTGTATGTCTTTCCCGTCCTACTTATGAGCATTATATCTTCTCTTTTTTCTGGAAAGACTGAGTCATATAAATGTTGAATGATAATTACAGGTCATCCGAAGATCATACACCGTGATATCAAGTCTGCTAACATTCTTCTTGATGAAAACTTTGAGGCGAAGGTGTGCATCTACGTTTCTAAAAGAGTTGTTATAGGCTTGCAATTATAATTTTTTCTGATTACTTGCTCTAATTAGGTTGTATACGTAGATGTTCCCTTTTCTCTACCACATTTTGAATTGATATTCCGATTGTGGTGGGTAGTAATGCACAGTAGAACGCATAAAATGAACAGAATAGAAAGAGAGGTGTTGTACTTCCTACTAGTCATACCTACATACAGATGTTTTTAACTTGTGGATATATATGTTAAAAGCTTTAGTCAAAAAGAGCTTCTTTCATGCAATAACAATTTTGCATCACCTCTTCCGACATCATTGGAAAAAGTTTTATTTACTTCTTAAAGAGGCTCCCACTTATACTTTTATTTAAATTGTATTTTCATCTTTTTGTTGTGATAATCCCCTATTCACGCCTTTATATCCACTATTTACATGGGATGTTAAATCCACAAGTTCTGCGAATGAGGAAAGGAAGCCTGTGATGCTTCGTGATGGATGGCTATGAGTCACTATAAACCAATTGAAGATCATTATAATATGATTAATTGGTTAAACCAAAGCATTAAAAACTTCACTGCCTTTGACTCCCAAATGAACGCCATCTTCTACTAGCCATATCAGACAAGTTACCTCCTCTCTTCAAGGCCTTAGGCTGTGTCTTTTACCATCAAGACAGATATATCCACTCGGGCTTAGCATATATATTGGCCAGTCTTGAATATTAGACGGCTGTGCTGCTAATATTATGTCGTAATAGTTAACCATTAATTTTGTGCTCGTTATAATGCTGATTCAATTTTAAAAAAAGGATAATGAAGTCATTGTTCCTCTTTGGATATTTTAATCAGGTAGCAGATTTTGGCCTGGCTAGATTCTATTCAGATACTGATACTCATGTCTCCACTCGGGTTATGGGAACTTTTGGGTAAGCTACTGGAGACTTGCTTTCTGTACTGTGAAATCTTATTTGATTCTGCAGTACATTTTGATCGTATGCCTCATCTCTTGCAGTTATTTAGCTCCAGAATATGCTCTTACTGGAAAGCTAACAGACAAGTCGGATGTCTTCTCATTTGGTGTTGTGCTTTTGGAGTTAATTACTGGTCGCAGGCCGATTGATAGATCTCAAAACTACCTCGACGATAATATCATTGATTGGGTGAGCATCTATTCAATCTTACAATTTTCTTTACCTTATGATAGTTTATGAGCTTCTAAACTTATCATATTTTCTTGCGTTTTGTTCATTTTCCTCTTCTTTGGCGTTGTATGGATAGTAAGCTTTAAAATGCTTATTACTTCAAATGTATTTAACTTGGTATAATCAACACAGGCAAGGCCATTGCTTTCACAAGCTCTAGAAAATAACAACTTTGATCGTGTGGCTGATCCAAGCCTGCAGAGAGATTATGATTGTATTGAGATGGCTCGAATGGTTGCTTGTGCTTCTGTATGCGTTCGTCATTTGGCTCGACACAGGCCAAAGATGAATCAGGTACATCTATTTCTTTCTCATCCACGACCATCTAAGATCAATCTCTTGCTATTTCTTGATGCAAAGCAATCGAATCTTTTCCTGCCCTCTTCTCAACTTCTCTTGATGCAGATAATCCGAGCTTTGGAAGGAAACTTACCTCTAGATGAATTGACTGAGGCCATTAAGACCACACACAGCATTCGCAACGATTCTCACGATAGCTCAGAGTATGACTCCTTATACGACACCACACAGTACAGGGAGGACCTTATAAAGTTCAAGAAGATGGCATTAGAAGACATCGAACACACCGCGACAGAGTACAGCGGCCCTACGAGCGAGTTTGGTCGCGGGCCCTCCGGCTTAGTAGTGAAGGTATGAGAAACACCCGGGAGAAGTGATATAGTCTGCACATCTTTTTACCTCAGCATATCACTTTCTGTGTAAATTTTTTCTAACTACCAGTACAGAAAATGTCAATTGATAGTAGAGTAAGTCGGATATACTTAGTTCCCATTATGCTGCTGTTTATAAGCTATAACTACCATTCTGATCATAAGTTTGTCACTAAGGTTTTTTTAACTACTTTTGTATAGAATTGAAGGAGTGCATTTCTTGTTAGATTTTTATCGTCTTTATTATTGGATAGTGTCATATTTAGGCATTATCTATGTCGAGACATTGTTTAATTTATAGTAAAAGGTCATCGAATTTTATTTGTCATACCGTAAATCACATAGAAATTTACGGTATGAAAGATATCATATTAATATGTTAATATAATGTCGAACCAATACCATATTGTCTTTATGAATTACCATTATACTCCCTCCGTCCCATTATTAATGATTTACTTGTCTTTTTTTGTTGTTCCATTATTTATGTCACATACCAAATAAAGAAATAAATTTTGTGGTACAATTCAATCTAGTAGGATTTCACCCTTTTATACTTTTATGAAAGATATCATATTACCATATGTTAATTATAATGTCGAACCAATACCATATTGTCTTTAAAAAATGGGACGCAGTTAGTATCAGATTTTGGAAATCGTAGAGCTCTCAATTTAGCATCCAAAATACGGTGAAAAGTTGAAGAGCGAGAAAAGACGCTATATTGCCTTTTTCCGAAAATTGGATGACAAACTTTACATTGGATTCTGAAATTGCAATTATATATTTGGGTAAAATTCCATAAACGAACACTGAAAATTCACGAGGTCGGATACCAAATGAATTGTACGAGATTCAGACATGAGACGTCCATTTCTCGTGTTTACAAAATGACAAATATTTTCACTACTTTTACACGGGGTCTATTTTTACCATAGGTTTATCAATTTCTCTCGTTACAGAAATATTAAAAAAAACAAAAAAAAGAGAAATATTGTACTGGGTTAGAGGGTTATATTAGTTTTTTTATTTTAAAAATAGTTAGGTAGTATTTGTTTTTAGGTAATGATAAAAACAAAACATTTTTTAATTCACAATTAAGACCTCTTAGCAAGTACAATCTTCATGACTATACATAAACTAGTATAGCCCAAAATCTTACAAAAACTATATGATATTAATCGATAAATATTACTAATTCGATCTTCGTCAGGGACATAATCAAGATTTTCGATAAGGGAGGGCATAAAACGTAGGAAAAAAAAATCATCACCAGTTATTGAACTATCACTAATTAAATTATAAGGGTTATATTCGATAATTTGAAACCAAAAAAACAATCCCTTACTTGGCTCCATTTTCAACCCTCGTCATAGAAAGAATAAAAAACCAAGATATATACCACCAAACTTAAAAGGTGTATCTAGAAAAGCTATTCTCTTAACTTGAAAAATGAATTGAAGGTGAATGTGAGTAAAAGACTTTTCTCAAAGAAAACGACTAATTGAGGTTTGATTGAGTGATAAGTTATGATGATAGTTAAAGTTAAACTGCTCATAATTATTTAACAAATCACGTGCGTAGAATAACTAAGACTATCTTTCATTTCGATTTGACAATTCAAAAGCAAAACGTTTTTGGTTAGGTCATTTCTTCTCTTATATCGTGTGTGACTATTTTCTTCCCATATTTTCACAATTACTCCCCCGTCCCATTATTAGCCCCTTTCCTAATTTGGACGTCCCCGTTATTATGATACTCCTATAATTTAGTAAAAGATTTCCTTCTCTTTCTCTTTATCATTTTATCTCTCTTACTTTATTTTCTTCTCTCATTTATTATCTTTCATTTCTCTTTTCTTCTACTTTTTTATCTTTTCTCTCTTTCTTTCATTATTACTATCTCTTTTTTCTTTCCTATTTTGGTTAGGTCATTTCTTCTCTTATATCGTGTGTGACTATTTTCTTCCCATATTTTCACAATTAACTTACTTTCTCTCTCCCCTTTTATTTCACATAATTTTAGTACTACTTTCTCTCTCAAAAACATCGAAGCTTCCCGGAAATAACTTGGAAGTTGAAGGACCATCCTCCAATTTAACACATATTGGTTCAAAATATTACTCCACATTTGGCCACGTCACTTTTTTGGTAATGGGTATAACCGTATAAGTAAGAGATGCTTTGTAAGCCTAAATTTTTCGATATAAAATGCGTTGCATATTTATCAAAAGCATGTTGTACAAGTTTTTTTGTTACATAATCCCCTAATTTAAATGAAAATTAAAGCATTTATCTTATTTGTCATTAAATCATTTTTGTTATGTAAATTTATTTTGAATTTTGAATGTGTTTGTTTATATCATATTATGATTATATATTTTTATTTAATTATTTAGAAATCATGTTAGAATTATTAGGCAAGAATAATATTTATTTTGGATTCCCTAAACCAACTAGGATTCATAAAAGATATATTATTAATTATTATATTAAATTATTATGAGATAATTTTATATTATATTATGATTAAAATAGATATTTTATGTGTGTTATACATGTTTTAGGATAAAATCTAATTGTGCCTATCCATATCCTAATTTATCTAGGATTGAATGTCTTATATGGTAAGTGATAAAATAAATATTATATAAAATATATAAGGACGAAAATAAATATGGATAAAATATATTTAATACCTTTTAGGATTAGGGATTTTTAGATAATGATTTCTAGGCCTATAAATACCCCTTAGTCGCTCATAATATAGCATCCCATAAAATTTTCAAAAATCTGTCAGCACATCTGCGAACTGTTTCAAGAAATATTTACACATCTTCCCGGTATCCTATCGTGGTGAAAATTTAGGCGAAGCTTCCTAGGTATGTCTTTTAGATCTCTGTAAATTTTCGTGATTTTTAGACAAGTCCCTATGTTTTTAATAAATATTTACTTTTACACTGCCGAAAAATCATGCATCCGGGATAGGGTTTAGCAAAATATTTATATCTCACTCCACAAAACTGATTTTGACTTGATTTTTTTTCCTAAATACTCCACACACGTTGGGGTTTGTAAAAATATTTATTTAGTATTATTAACTTATGTTTTTGAAAGCAGTTTAATACAAATGTCCGGGTAGTCAGTCGGGGCATGCATTTTCGTATTCGGTTTTTGGTGGAAACTATTCTGTATTTTATGAAGTCGTTACTTATCTATAGAGATTGAAATTTTGATATGATATTTCTAAGTATGTCCCCTAGATGTTTGTTAAATCTTAGAATTTTTAAAATATGTTTAGTTCCCAAAGCTTATAGTTAAAGGTCAGTAGGTCAGAAACCCCCTTTTTTGACGCAGTAGGTACTGTTTTGGTTATAACTCTTAGAGAACTTATTATTTTGATATGAAACCAAATTTGGTGTGATTTAGACTCATTAAGGAATCTATGTGTAGAAAATTAAGATTTATGGAATGATTTCTGTGGATTTTTTTTTAAATAAGTATTTTGCACAAGTTAATATGGGACGTTGAAACCTATTTATAAGATAACTGTTTGTGTTACGTTTTCACTGGCATGCAATATAATAAGAAATTTATGAAATATTGTATATGTGAAATACATACACGACTTTCATGAATCATTAAGATAAATTTTCATTTATAGGATCGGCGCGCAGGACTTAAATATTGATATCCATTATTTTTCATTCAAAATCAAGGTTAAGGTGGGGAAGTTTTCTTCATTTATCCTTATTATATTTTATGCTCGATATTTATGAGTTAATGACAGACATGATAAGGAAGGATCGAAGTTGATCCGCGATCAAAGTTGATCGGTATAAAGGTTTATGGTCAAAGTTGACCGGGATCGAAGTTGATCCGCGATCGAAGTTGATCGGTACACATGTTTATGGTCGAAGTTGACCGGGATCGAAGTTGATCCGTTTAAATGTTAGAGTCGAAGTTGACTCAGTGGTCTGTGTGACTACGTAATTCTTACATGATCTAATTTTTCATATTATATTGGTATATTATATAGTTTGGATAAATGTATTCCCCACTGAGTAGTCGTACTCATCCCTATTATTTTAACATTTTTCAGGAAATGGCACGGTCGATGCTTAGAGGTGTTGGTGGTGATGGTCACACGAGGAAGGATTTATGAAACTTATTTATGCATTAAAACTAGTTTTTATCATGAAGTGTGCATTTTATTTTCGAAAACTAGTAGTCGTATTTATTTTTATTTAAAACTTCCGCTGAGTATAAAAATAAATTGAGTTTGACAATAATTCTTTTCCATGAAAATGTTTTGAAGGAATTAAGATATGCATGTTAAGTATGAAGTAGCGTCCCTTGTGAAGTTATGAAAATTGGGGTGTTACATGCTTGATAACCTATCAAGAAATAAAATATTATCGAAACCATTTGTACATTTTATTTTATCACACTTATATACATATTACTTTAAAAGCATTTCTATTTTGTATAAGTAGCCTATGAAAAACTTGGCACATGCACTTATATTAATTGTCGGATCCAATATTTGGAATTTGGGGATGAAATCTGCAACTTCAAATATAAAATATAGTACTATATATTTTCTAAAATATAAACAAAATCTAGGGTTCTTGATCATAATGCAAGTATAATTGAATAAAAGTACATCTATACGTCGCCCTTTGAAGTTACGCATTTCCCTTCTCTCTTCCAAAATTGTAGATTTTGGCTATAAATTTTTTCTTTTGAACCCGTCTCTACCCCTTAATGCACTCTTTACATCCGTACATGCTTACCCTTCTAAAGGGAGACAAACTATCTTGCATGGACATGGAACACGATATGATATGGATAAGGAAAATTGTAGTTTTTAAAAGCTAAGGACACGACACGATAATTATAGTATAAAATAAATTAATTTTGTATTTTTTATTAGAATTAGATGCAACATATGAGACATGGCAATTGGAGCATCGTGTCTTGTCAAAGTTTCTGACATGATATGTTGAGGTTTTATGAAGTGTACGTAGAACACATAGATAAGCAATCAATAATAAATCATATCGAGGGTTATGAATCCGACATGATCGGTTGCGGTGCGGGCAAGTGTAGGAGGGAGGCGGCAAAGCGATTGCGAATGTGGTGGTGGACGGTGGTGGTGGTGGTGGTGCTGGGCCACCGTATCCGCGGCACAGGCACGCCGACGTGGACAGATCGCGACTCGGATGGAACAAGTCCAAACAACAGGGGCAATCTATGAAATGCTGACATGTCGAACGCGTAATGGATAGGACGAACATTAACCAATTCTACAAGATGATTAAGCGTGAAAGTCATGCAAAGCCTTAATTTGATTAACGTAGTCACATCTAAAGACTCAACACTCAGTTTAAATTTATTTTTTTATGATAAACGAAAACTACGGCGTTATACAAAGTAATAAATCTCGCTCATGCGTGATAAAGTTGCATAAACCTAATCATCTCCCTATTATTCCTCTAATAACGAATAACTTGTCATTCTTTCATGCAAATTATTTTAGTTTTCTTACAAGTTAAAACTATTAAGATTATTATTAATAATTTTCTTAAAATTGGCTGAACGTGACTTGGAACTTGGATTGTCGATTTCTTACTCAATTTTTATGTTTACAAATAGATAAAGTGATATATGAAGTGTCAACAACTTATAGGTTACCAATTTGAAAAATAATTTATCTTTTTTTTATTGGTTTGGTACCCATAACAAATCTATATACATTATTCTATTCTATTAATTCTAAATAAATACGTGCCATATTTTTGTGGGTCAACTGGATTTAATGCTTTTAATTTTTTAAAGATTTTAGAGCAGAAAGCTGAGTAGTTATATGTAGAATTGGTCCATATGACATCATGCAGTGTGGTGGAATATAGCAAATATATCATATATGTATGGATTTTCCACTAGGGCTTATTATACCTTGTTCACACTTTTTATGACATTGTAATAACAAATACAATAATAATAATATAACTGGATTAATTATTATTATTATTATTATTATTATTATTATTATTATTATTATTATTATTATTATTATTATTATTATTATTATTATTATTTTGGGGAGGATGGACATGGACTCAATGTCTTTAGCATAATCAAGGACACATTTATCAATGGTAAATAAATAATAAATCAGGAATGATGTTTTTCAAATATGATAATATAAACGAATGTAAAGAATCCGTAAAACAATATCTCATAAGTCATATTCTCTTCAATAACTAATGAATAGTGACTTATAAATGATAATGATTGAGGTATTTGACTTATGACTGAAGATTATAGTTTCGAATCTTATTTTTATATTCACGTTCATGTAGTCATCTTAATAAATTTATTATGATTTTCATCTTGTATGTGATTCATTGATTTGTAGCTTATTGCATGAAAGCAGAATTTTTACTTCGATAAAACCCGCAAATTACGTTGTCATTCAAAAAAAATAAATGATAATAATGATTATAGTAAGGAAGTACATGTACTTCACCTTTTTTTGCCGGAACCTTATGGAAGCTTAGAGCCACACAAAACAATAAAGATTAAATTTTTATACTTTTATTTTTCTTATTTCTACATTATTCAAACTTTATCATATATCCATAATATATTTAGTGGAAATGTAGGCACTGTTGGCCAAAGTAAAAAAAAAAAAAAACAAATTTAGCCTTCTTCTATAAAAAAACACATATCTCCCCATTTTGTCCTCTTTTGTGGCGCGAGTGTCGGGAGATGGATGTAGAATGGGAGCCTGAAAATTGGCCCTCAACATGTTATTTAAAAAAAAAAAAAAAAATCGATGGCCATCGGCCATCAGCCAAAATTTGAAAATTTTTTTGAGGGCCGACGGCCCTATGTTGAAAAAAAAAATTATACTTTTTTTAGGGCCGATGGCCCCTCCTTTTTTTTTTTTTTTTTTTTTTAATGGCCTAAACTAAACTTAAAAAAAACAAAAAAATTTTAATTTTTTTTTTAACATATAAATTTTTTTTTTTATGACCCTGCCTATTTTTTTTTTTAATGGTCTAAACTAAACTATAAAAAAATAAAAAGTTTTTTAATTTTTTTTTAGGGCCGATGGCCCTCTGCTTAAGAAAAAAAAAAAGTTTTAAAATTTTTTTTTTTGAGGGCCGATGCCCTCTGTTTAACCCCTTTTTTTTTTTTTTTTTTTTTTTTTCGGGAATTATGGAGGGCCTATGGATTCCATCTCCCTCCATCGGCCCTCCCATCTACCGTATAAGGACAAAATGGCTATATTTGTGTTTTTTTTGGGATCGGCTATATATGTATGTATATATGTTTATGTACTGATGCTAAAAATGCCTCATATATTTAATACGCATTTTTGGCACATGAAGTTAAGATGCGCTACAAATCGTCTCAGTAGGGCGCAACCGTTGTGGCGCGGGGCCCTCGCCCCCGCCCCTTTTTTTTACATATAAATATTTTTTTTTTTTTTATTATGCCCCATGCCGTGGCGGACATAGGAAGTATGGCCACCCGAAATGGGCCAGAGGAAGCGGATGCACAAGCTGAGTAGAGTACAACGGAAACAACACCATGACGATATCATGAGAATGAGTAGATTATTTTCGTGAGTAAGATTTGGAAAGATTCTCTCATGAAAGCAACACCTACGTTTTCTATATGGTGGATGAAACTGGTGGAGCACCGGAGTTGTAGACAAACTGCATTTAAAGGGTAAAAAGTACTATTTGTTTTCTGAATCAAGAGGGATTAAAGAAACTGCAGTATTTTTTTTTTTTTGAGTTGAAGCAGAGGAGGGAAAACTTCTAGCTAAGCATTTGCATAATAAAATTTGCCACTTCTTGTATCCTTGTAGTTTCTGTTAGTAATATTTTCTGAATTAAAGATAGAATCTCTTGCTTGAGACAAGCACCACCTAAATTTTCCAAGAATTTCCCACCCAGAGTTGTTGAGTTTGGTGGTGTTTGATAGGTCAACGCCTAATTTTGTTTTACCTTTCCCTTGTAGTTAGTTTTTATTACTGTTTATTGTCTGAAATTTGATGTTTGTTTGGTATTTTAGTTGATTTTAGCACATGGGTTTGAAGAAAGATTCTTGATCTTTCTTTCTACAGGTGAAAAGAACAAGTAGGGTTTTGGTTGAAGGGATTCATGGCTGGGATTGGAGGAGAATGTAAGAAGGGTTTGAGAGGAAAACATGTGATTCTGATTGCTTTACTTGTTTTAGCATGCGGGATTGTTTCAGCACAAGAGGATTTAGAGCAAGTGATTAAAACAAATGGGGCCACTGGTTATTACACCAGAGTGGTCAGTTTCTTGAAGCAAAGTAGGGACCTGCTTGCAAAACCTGTTTGGCCTGTAAGATGTTCGTTTATGTTAATGAAATTTAACTACCTGGTACTTAAGTTGTACACTTGTATGAAGTTTGGTATGTCTGGTTAGTTTGAAGTAATTTGTTAATGGAACAGGACATGAATTTTGACTGGAGAATTGTTGTTGGTTCTGTGATTGGATTCTTTGGTGCTGCTCTTGGGAGTGTTGGAGGTGTTGGGGGAGGTGGGATTTTCGTCCCGATGCTCGCTTTGATTGTTGGGTTCGACCCAAAAACATCAACTGCTATATCAAAGTGTAAGTCCCTTTTCATCCTAATGCTAAGCATAGGAAGATGGAGTCAAATATCAATTTCTTAGCAACCAATTGTTTTCTTGAATTTCATATTAATGTTGTGTGTTTTCTTGGTTTAGGTATGATAACTGGTGCTGCACTTGCTACAGTCTATTTCAACATCAAGCTTCGTCATCCGTCCCTTGATCTTCCCATAATTGACTATGATTTAGCTCTGCTTTTCCAGCCAACGCTGATTCTTGGAATCAGTATTGGAGTTTTCTTCAATGTGATTATGGCAGAATGGATGGTTACTGTCTTGCTGATAGTTCTCTTCATAGTTACCTCAACGAAGGCGTTCTTTAAAGGTGTCGAAACATGGAAGAAAGAAACCATAATAAAGAAGGTGGTCTAACATGCCTACTTATTATTACAAATTCATGTTTCTCAATTCTTGGTCTGATCAATTTGCTCTTTGAATTTCCTTCCAGGAAGCTGCTAGGCGATATGCATCTGATTGTAAGTAGGATTCTTGAACTCTCTATGCTCGTGAATATTTTAGAGGAAGATTTAAAACATGCTAATGCTTTTTTGTTGATCTTAGCACAAACAAATGGTAGTGAAGAAGCTCAATACAAGCCTCTCCCAACTGGCCCTACTAATGAAATTCAAGTGAATCTGAATGAACAAAAATCACAAGAGGTAATGAAATAGTAACCTTATCTATCTAGAGAGAGCAGTTTCTGAGGTGGATTTCATAACTCTGCAGGTTTCTGTTATCGACAACGTACGTTGGAAGAAGCTTGGCATTCTCGTTGCTGTCTGGTTTGTCATCTTCTCGCTCCATATCTCAAGGGTACATCTTCAAATCATTCCATAAGTTTTTCTATATATTTCTTTCTGATTTTCTTCAATTATAAACTTCCATCATTATGCAGAATTTTATGGACACTTGCTCTGCCGCATTTTGGATAGTAACCTTATTGCAGGTACGACCGTACGACAAACAAACACGTTTAATACCTCCAATCCATACACTTTGAAGTAAATTTCTTCAAGAAATACACAAAACACTCCCCCCCCCAATATAGTCACACATTTTGGGAGTTTTGTCTACTTTCCTCATCATCTCATTATCTTCTCTCCGTCTATAGATACCGGTGACAGTTGGAGCCTCGGGATATCAAGCCATATGCTTGTATAAGGGTTGGAATGTGATAGAATCCAAAGGAGAACCAAGAATTACTTGGACAGTATACCAGTTGGTCTTTTGCTGTTTCTGTGGAATGTTGGCTGGTGTAGTAGGTGGGCTTCTAGGCCTTGGAGGAGGCTTCATTTTAGGTCCATTATTTCTCGAGCTAGGCGCTCCACCACAGGTCCGTTTTCTATTCAAATCGAAACACGACTCTTCCAAAAGCTTCATCACATCATCAACTTGATCTAGTTCTTGAAAAATGCAGGTCTCAAGTGCAACAGCAACACTAGTCTTGGCATTCTCTGCATCCATGTCTGTTATACAGTACTACCTCTTGAGGCGTTTTCCTCCGCTCTACGGTACATTTTCTCCCTCTCTCTCAACCAATCCCTAGCATAGTCTTGTTAATGCTAAAATGGTTATCGTTGTTGCAGCTTTGTATTTTGTTGTTGTGGCTACATTTGCTGCATTTGTAGGACAGCATGTTGTGAGAAAGATTGTTAGTCTGCTTGGTCGGGCGTCGTTGATCATCTTCATTCTGGCCTTTACGATCTTTGTGAGCGCGATTTCACTAGGTATGTTGGTTTTCTTTTTGTGTTTCGTCTCCCCTTATGAGGGATGAGAGATCAGTTCAAGTTATGCAGCTCTGTTTTTTGGCAGGTTGGGTTGGCATAGCAAACATAATCGGAGACGTCGACGGCGAATATTCGATGTGGTTTTACAACTTCTGTGAATACAAAGTTGTGTGAAAAGGATCATCTTGATGTATATAGGCTTTTGTTTTTTGTCTCAACAATACTTGTCCTACTTTTACTCTTCAATGGTGTTAGAATTTGTGTTGAGTCTTGATGTGAATTGATTTGTGAAAGATACAACAAACATCAGTCCCCCAACAAGATCAAACAAATCTCAGTATAAAAATTACACTTGCCATTAACAGAAAAACACCATAGAAAAAGTAACTGTCTGTGTACAGATATGTATACAAATATCAAGAAGCCCTCATATAATCAAGTTTCAAGAAAATTCTGACAAAATTCTATTACAAGCTAATTTTCACAAGTATTAAGGTTGTTTCTTGGCCATGTGATTCATTCTGCTTCTATAGATGCCATGTCTGGATTACGCTGCTTTTGGCCGGAAAATCGCCTCATGAGAATTGTATGTTAGCTAGCAACTAGAGTTCATCCTTGGATGAGGGAGCTTCAGTTTTCAAATTCTTGTTAATAAGTGCTGCCAATTCCTTCAGATTGGACTTCGTGGAGAGCTTGATCTGCATACGGGACGTATTACAAAACAGAGCTTGGCTGGCTACAAGGGGTAGAATGTTAAGAATACATAGCTACGGAGTCATGTTATTACCGGATTTGTCTTGTCGTTTGAAGGGTAGAAGAGTAGAGCTGGATATTCCTCAACCTGCAAGTACATTTGATTTACTGTCGAGGATATGATTCCTTAGTAATAATGAGAATTAAAGATAAAGTTATGGTTTTACTGACAAAATCTTAGTAGACAAAACTGTGTAATAATGAGAATTAACGATAAAGTAGATGAAACGTCTTACCTGCAATTCTGGATGTTCATTCGTCGAACCATCTATCCTTGCAAAAATGAGGTTATCCAGCCCCTTGAAGTGCTTCGCCAATTTCTCTACATGCTTGCTCGTGGTTTCACATGTGATGCACCATGGCGTGTGGACCTGAAGAACAGCATTGTCAAGAGTCAAGACTTCACCAAAATAAGAGGTAAAATTTTCATATTTTTCTCCCTTTATGTTGTATGAAATAATTTGGTCCATGCTTGTGAAGAAAACGAAAAGAGAAGCAAGAAAGAAAGGACAGAAGAGAGTCTCGAAGCATGAAGATGAACAAACCTCCAAAACAATGTTTGCAGGACTGTTGAGGACCAACTCATCAAATGTCTTTCCCACAACAGTCAAAACGCTGGCGTTTTTCTGCATTTGCAAAGTTCAAGACGCATTCAAAACTATAACGATATAGTCATGCAAAAACCATATGATACTTGCAAATGATACTTTCAGAGGGCTGCATGGGTGAGGAACTCACATTATCAGGAACTGTTTGTGATTTATAGTATGGCATCAACGTCCCTTGAACGAGGCCCGTGCAGAATTCCTGCAATGCCAATATATGTAATGAATTAATGACTAAACAAGAAAAACATATAATAATTAGAGATTAAAAAAAGGAGGGATGAAAATTGTTACTTCAATATTTCTTGATGTGAGATCAGATTCTAGCAGATACTTGGAGTTGCCATTGTAGTCAAATGCAATAACCTACAGATGAAAAAACAAAGACTTGATAAAGAAATTTAAACGAGGGATCGTACAGAAGATGGAAGAATTGCTAGAGACTTTACCACTGTATCATCTGCCTGTTCCAGACCAAATAAAGTCAAGAAGGGCTTTGCTAGGTTGTCCTCTCTAATATCTACCCCTACAAACATCATCTGCATTATAGCAGGAACATGTTGAGTGATAATCTGAAGACATAACGAAATATAATAAAAACAGAAGTCACAGCCTTGGTCGACCTGTGACTTGAACTTCTTCGCAATTTCTTGCAAAGGCTCAATAAGCTTCTTCAAGTCGTCATCCTCAGCAAAGACATAAACCTAGTTGAACATATAAGAGTGACTATTGGGCTCCAAAATATAATCATCGACAATATATGCTAATGGCTTTAGCTTCAATTGCTTATAATTTCTAAATGATACTTGTTCCTATACCGTGTTAAGTATTAGATAAACTCTGTATATTTTCATCTCCCGGGTCAATACTTATCTAATCATATCTTGGGAGAACCTAATAAAGCTTTTAGAATATGATCTAAATGATTTTCAATGAAGAGGAAAAGTCGAAACAAGACAGTTGCAGAAGTTCAGAAACTGATGGAAGAGCAACCTGCAACTTTTTGGTGCTGGAGTATACTTTAGCAGAGTCGAGCTCCGTCATTATAGTAACTAATGGGAACTTGTTGTTCTCCAAAAAATACAAGATTTCATCTGAACTGAAGTTTCCATCTGCAAGACACAAGAGAAGTAACATGTATGAATAACATGAATTGATAGAACCAGATACAAATAGATAATTCAGTTATAAATGGAGCCAAAACTACTGTTCTTGTTCTTGTATGTGCTAAACAATAGTTTATCTGATGTTTAATTAATGAAATATCAAATGATTAAAGAAAGAAGAATGTGACGATTTATTTAGTTTTGCCTTTAGGGTCCTGCAGTTTATTTTTATAGCCATTAATATAACACAAAACTAAAGGTTAGAGATGCAGCTGTGATACAACTGCCTCCCCAGACTGAACCAAATGAACTCACCAAATGATGTGTGATGCTCTGGTTCGCTTTTCACAAGACCAAAGAAAGGTTTAGTTGGCGTGACGACAGGATATAATACTTTGGCTACCTCTGTACTACTTGTTTCCACAAATTGAATTTCATTGTCAGCAACAGCAGCTTTTATGAATGCTGCATAATCAGGTCCCTGAATATATTATATGTGATTTAGTACAAGTCTAAGTGAATTTCGAACAGAAAGGAAAAGCAGAATAAGAGTAACAGCATTGGTTAAACAAGTCAACTAACACGTCTTCAATCAAAGATTAGATTACTAAGTAACTTGGACTAAGAGATAGGAAGTATCAAAACAATATTTCTTGAAGTTCTATCACTTTCTCAATGTTTTAGGTGAATACATTAGCTCAATGAGACCCATTAGAAAGGTAGTCTTCTGTAGGATATGCTCAAAAGTGGTACATATATCACCAAGCCAATGTTTTAAAAAGCGTAAACGGGTTTCGAGGCGTTTTTCCATGGTTTCACGAGGCGTAAGCCTCGAAACGGAACGAGGCGTAAAATTGAGGCGTAAATTTATTTTTTTCCCCTAATAAATATATAATAACACATAAGTCCAAAATACTCTCAAATTCAAAATACATGAGATTCAATATTCTCCACAACTAGGATTTTAACTTTTTAGTGAAATATATGGGAATTGGTGGCCAAAATGTCTTTTCTGGAAGAAGAAGAATATAATGAATCTTACTAGGTCTAGCTAACCTCTTCGTTTTATTAAGCTAAATAATTAATTATACCCAACTATCTAATAAAACTTTAGGCAACTAATCACATAAAGAAATGTCTAATTTAATATAACCTCTTCGTTTCTGGAAGCAGCAATAATAACGGGTGTATGGAAGCAGCATTAATTTCAGGGAGGAGCAGCGGCGGCGGTTTCGGCGACGGCGGCAGGGAGGAGCAGTGCGAGAATGCAATTCACGATTTCACGGCGCGAGAATGCAATTTCATGGCGGCAAGGAGGAGCGGCGCGATAATGCAATTCACAATTCACGCTGTTTTCTACTCAATTTTGATTCTAATCTAAATATTTTGGGTTGGGTTGACTGAAAATCTAATTAATGATTTAGATTTAAGCCCAATTATATTAATTTCATAAGAATTCAAATTCTGGCCCAATAAAAAAAGGACCGCCTCAATGAAAAAATGCCTCAAAGGCACCTCGTCGGAACGAGGCGCTCAGAAAAAACGCATGGACTGAGGCTTACGCCTCAAGGTGTTTTTTCGCCGTTTCGATTCGAGGCGGGCCTCAATTGGGTTTTTTAAAACCTTGCACCAACCTCCACCATCTATTACTTAATCAAAAACCAAAATTATCCTATAATAATTCAAGCTCGTAACACCCACGTACCTCAAATTTATCAAATAGCCCAACCGCATACATAGTGTGCTGCTTCAAGAACTCATTTGCATCAGCAACCGAGTTCAATCTAATCACGGGTGCCCCTGTTTTCTTCCTTGTCCATATAACGATTTCTTCCCTTTTCACAAAATTTCACAATCAATACACTTTCACAAACAAAATACATTAATATGCAACTAGGTTGACTCACCAAAGCAAATGAACTAAAGAACCTCACATTAGTACATTACAATCATGCATATACTAGTTAAAAACACAAAATCATCTTCTTTTGAACCAAAAACTTCCTATCCTGCTCCTACAGCTGCTAGGAGTTAGATAAGTAAGGGATTCAGCCCTTCTTTGGGGGCTGACGCCTGCCCAGTGCCGGAAGGTCAACGATTGGGTCACATAATCTCGATGAATTAAGATAAACTAGTTCCCAAATTTGCCAATTTCTTAAGCAATGCATTAGATTAAGAACTCAAATCTCAACAAAACAAACCTCAACACACACAGTGGCGGAACTAGAGCTATGAAGTTAGGGGGTCGAAATAGAGGAACAACGGTGGCCGAAGGCAGAGAAAAATCGAGAGTTGCTCGAAATACAAATATGATATGAAAGATATAATATATATATATATTATTTCTTGTATTTGTTATGAGAAATATACTTATATAACTAGTAGAAAAAAAAGAGAAATTTTTATAACATGTGAGAGAGTTATACATGTATATTGAATTAATTGTACTTGTAATAAAAATAAAGAAAACTAGAAAAGAAATAATTTAAAAGTCTAAAAATAGAAATCAAATGAGTGCATTGAGTTTTGAACATGAGACATCTCTTAAAAGAGATAAAATTATTAACCAACTGCGCTACAAACTAATAATTAATTATATTTTTCACTAAAATTATCTATAAGCAATACGAATCCTATGCACTATTTAGTCGAAGTTCCGTCGGCCGGGGGGTCGGTCGACCCTCCGGACCCCCCTCTAGTTCCGCCATTTACACACTATCCCTTCACTCAAGCTCTACAAAGAAAGGCTAAAAAACCAAGAAACAAACACTTACGATGAAAATCCACCGGTGTAAGGCTGAGAGCTGCCATTGACAAACAGCAACAGAGTAGGGTAACCTTTGATCTCGAGGCTGGAAGCCGCCTTGGGGTACCTCTCGGCATCAATCTTGGCCAGCAAAACCCTACTCCCTAAACCCTTGAGCACATTTGCAGCCTCCGCAAATCTGGGCATCAATTCAGCACTTCTGCTACACCACGGCGCGTACCCTAATACCACCACATACTCATTCTCCTCAATTACCCTCTTCGTGCTATCGCCGTTCAACTCAACAACCACTCTCTGGGCCCTGCTCAAGACTTCAGATTTCTTCCCAAATTCTTTACTTTCGAAATGGGCTGATGTCGGCTGCGAATTTTCGCCAGTTTCTTGCTCGTCATCTATTGCTATGAGTTCATCAATGTCCTCGAGATCTTCGGTCTCTGATAGAACTGCAGCAGCAGCGAGTAGAAGGAATAGGATTACGGTGGGGAAAAGGGTTGTTGAGTTGGACTTGGGTCTGTACATGGTGATTGAAGACTTGGACAGATCTGTCGTTGGGGGAGTTGTGATCGTCGAACGTGCCAAAATCTGGAGGATTTAAGGTTAAAAAAACACAAGATTTAACACGGACAAGGTGCCGGAAATCACTTTCAGTTCGAATGTAGAAATAGAAGCCCATTTTTTATAGTTCTTTTTAAATTTTAAGGCAATCCTAATTTAATGGAGAAATGAATTATAGTTTATTAAAAATATTTTAGTTCCTTAAAATAAATAAATTTATAGAAGATATTTCCAAACTATTGTGATATTCGAAATTCATATACTCCTACAATGTCGTCTGAAAATATTTAATTTACTCCAAAACAAAATTTTCCATTATTTGCAATATGATAACATTTCAAATGAGAGAATAAATAATTTCCATGTTGATTAAAGGTATAGAAAAAATAAGAGAGATTTGCTGAAATACACATTCCCACTAAAAATAACACAACACTACCCTTTTGTTAAAGTTATGTTCATCAAATATCCAACATTACCAAATTACTCTCAGATTTTCGTTATTTGGACTGATATTCAAAATTTTGTTCCAGTGCTTAAGGGGAGTCTATGGGTATCTATGGGTGCCTATGATGTTGATAAAAATTTTAGGTTGTGGTGTTTCGTTCCAGTGCCTAAGGGAAGCCTATGGATGTCTATGGTGCTGATAGAAATTTTAGGCTCTTCGCAGCACCCATAGGCGAGTATCGGCAGTCAAGGCAATGCACATCTGACGAAAATCGACACTAGTGGGACAACATCGACACCCGTAGGCTCCCCTTGGCACTTGATGACAGTCAAATCTAAAAGAATGCAAGTGAAAAAGTGAGGGTAAATTGGTAAAATTAAGTATTTTGTAACTTTAATTTTAATCAATTATTATTATTATATATTTTTTTTAATAGGAATGATTATAAACATACATTTCCACAAAAAATAACATACTACTAAACTAGAAAACTTCAAACTTATACACATTTGTTTAAGAACATTTTAACTGTGGCCATGATTAAGCACCTCATTTTAGTCAAATTATTACATTAGAATGACAAAAATTATAAATACAATTTTTGTCCTCTTAATGATCTAGCCATCGAAAATTCAAAATGGTTGATTTATAGTCGAAAATCATGGATTCTAATTCCACTCAAATTTGATATATGTTTTCTATCTTTTATGCGATTTAGCGTTTATAGATTTTTGCATATGAACATAATTTACTTAATATACACTTCAAATAACAGTTGCAGTTTTTTCTCATCATAAAAAAAAAAGACAAATCTTTCTCTTGTGATCAAAGACACAAAGTTCAAATCCCACTTCCAATTTGGGTTTACTTCGTTGAAAGTAAAGACAAATCTTTTTGTTTGGAAAAATAGACCAAAAAGACATTGCAAGAATTCTTGAGGATGTACTAATATGAACTGAACTGAAATTCTTGGCAAATTATACACTATTACTAAAATACTCGCATGCTTTACATCTCCCAATTTCAAACACGTCTTTCAAAAATTAAAAAAAAAATTCACACTTCCTAGAGTAGAAAAAAAAAAACACAAAAAATCTTGAATCAACTGTAACAATTTGGACAGAGCTTGAAACGTTGGTTCATCAGCAATCATGAACCACATATGTTTGTAGAACAGATGGGATCAAGTATAAGAACAAGAATCCTTCCTGAATTTGATGGCCTTGTTGCTAGTAGAGTCGATGATCACCGGGCAAGACACTCTTTTCCGGTGCTTCGTCCTCACCAGTTTCCCCACCAAATCGCCTTGCGTTCTGAGTTCAAACTCCAATGTCGCTGGAACCCGAACCACGCCATCACTGACTACTAGATTCGAGCCAGCCCCGTATAATGGAACTCTGGTTCCTTGTATTTGCACCACCACATTCTTCTGGCTTTTCCGGTGTTGATAGTATTTCTTCACCTGCAAAGAGAATGATCGGGTAGAAACCCTTACTGCACAATCCTTATATTTTTTATGCATAAAACTCTACGACCTTACACTTCTGGCCTTATGCATGAACATAGAATAAGGATTTTTGCATAACGGATCTTTCATAGCAAGATAGTTGGTATGTAGACTGGGAGTTTGCAATTTCATAGCAAGATCATGATGAATGATGGATACATAGCTTCGTAAACACGTACCTGTCCTGTTGCAACGACGAAGTCTGAGTAGATGAGATTGACTGTTGATGCAGTGACATGAATTCCATAGAATGTAGCAGGGTTGTGTACAGTAATCCTCAAGGAGCCGTTGAGATTCAGCATCTTTGTTATTACACCTGTGAAGTCTGAACCCGAACCCACGTATACGCTGCTCACCGTCAAGCTCTGCATACAACAACATTGCAATCCTCACAGTTTCAGCTACAAATTATAGTTAACCTTTTGTGGCCTTAGGACAATACTTGCTCATTTCAAGAATTTATGGTAAATCATGAGGTTCTTTGCTAGTTCCAAATTCGAACTCTTTCCTCAATCAAACTTTCTCATAATCAAACCATAATAACCAGAAAGCAAGTGAACTATATTCAATGCACAATGTGGTACTACTATTCACACAATTTCACCTCAATGCTTAGTCATAGATGGACTGTCACAATCACTTGGGTAAATCTTGTAGATTCTTTGTCAATTCAAATGATTATTACAAGAGCAAGCAGCAGCAAGCCGGAAACCAGTCTTCTTCCACATTCCGATTATTGTAGAGTGAAAACCTTAGCATGTAATCAAATCACAATTTGCAGGAATTCACACAATTTTGCATCAATGTAATACAAGATTATCAGTTCATGAGCATGAATTAGTCCCTAACCAGTGCAGAAACCACAAAACTTCGACTTTTGCGGAGAACTTTAAACCACAAGACAAACTGAATTCCATCTAACATAATAAATTCCCCCAATTCCTCATTTTTCACAAATTTAATCTCGAAATGAAGGGAATATCAGAATCAAACATAAAAACACCATTAATCAATGCAATGAAACTCTACCTTCACAGCAACCTCAGCCTTGAACGGCCTCCCGGCGCCCCAAATGATCAAGCAAAACACCGTAAACAAAACAACAAACCCTAGCACCGCCATCAACGCCTGGCACCGCCGCGTGACCGCCTTCTCATCACCGAACTCGCCGTAATTCCCCTCCTCCACAATCACATTGCACTCCGGCCACCCCTTGTCGTTCCGCTTCCCGCGGCCGCCCTTCCGCCCCGAAGCCGATAGGAATATCCCGGAGAACCGGCTGGCGGAGGAGTTGCGGGAGTGGCGGCCAAACGAAGGGTGCGAGGGAGACTCCATGGGGCTGTGGAAATTGGGCGTGGCGTGCATGGACGATGATTTGTCGCCATCGTGGGAGTCGCGGGAAGGGCTCTGCACGTAGTAGGCTTGCCTCTTCGGAGACCGCGACGGCGACGATGGGGCCAGGCTCGTGACGTCAGATTCCGACTTCGCGTGCAGCATTTTTTTATGATGGGATGGAATCAGTTCATGTATACTTGTAATAGAAGGAAAGAGAAATGGATGTAAGCAAAAAAATGCGATCTTTTATTGCAGTAAAGAAGTAATTGTGAGATTTGATAAATGGGAGTGGATGAGAAGGTAAAGTAGATAGGTGGGCTCAGTTATAAATCAAAACCAACAACAAAGCAAAGTGCTTTCAGTTAAACAGAATCAAGAATCTGAACGGAGAGAGAGAAGAGAGAGAAGTGAAATGCGATGAATTAAGAAAAGCACATCCCATGTGACAAAAAACGAAAGAATTAAGTATTTTGATGTGAGCGTCTGAAAGCAAAGGTCCCAAAAAGCAGAATTGAGAGGCGGGAGTGTGTGCAGTACGCGTACTGCGTGTGCATGGCAGTGAAGTGGTTGTGTGGTGATGAAAGCAACTAGCAAAGCAGACGAGGGAGGGCCCCACAATTAACAGTGATGTCAGTCTGAGGCTGAGACCGGGCCTGGCTCCGAGCCTAGGCGGTTTTCTTGGTTTTGGTTTTGGTTTTGGTTTTGGGAGTGAGTGTCGGCAGCCATTACTCGCTAGCTATCACAACTATGTAATGTTGGTCCCTTTTCTACGGTTAAATTTTGGAATTATAACAAACTTACCCGCGCATATTTTTAGTTGGGAATTTTGATTCTTCAATTTCATGTTATCGGTCAATGCTATTTGACTTAACATCATTTTCTAAGAGCATCTCCAATCGATGTTAAAATGGAGTTTGCAGTAGGAAAAGAATCACCAACCTAACTAGATTCTCAACACTAAAATGGTGATATACACTTTTTCTCAATCCTTAAACTGCAAAAATGGTGTGCTATTGTTCATGGCATCATTTCACTTTTTAACTTCTGAAAATGAAAAACTAATATTTAATATTAATGGAAGATTGAGAAATAAAAAAAATTCAAACCAAAAGATGGAGAATGAGAAAGACACATGGAGTTCTCAAGAACTATTTAAATTATTCATAAATATTGGGCCATCTATAGTTATTCATTAATGGGCCTCTATTAATTATTAATGAACGGGCCATTTATTAATGGGCCATTTATAATTACTGTTATATATTATTTTAGTTTTATGATTGTATAAAATTAACTTTTAATTTTATGATTGTATAAATTAATTTCTTGTTATAGAAATTTATTTTTTATTTATCTATTTAGTACTTATAGTATATTACATAGAATATGAATGTATATAATAACAATTGTATCTTAATTAAATAATATTTTTTGTTATATAATACAATTATACCAACAATAAAAATAATAAAACAGAAAATACAATATTATATTAAAAATAACAACAATAATAGAAAATTACTAGGAAATACATAACATAGCCGATAAAAAAAAACTAAGATAGCAATATGAAAACACTAATAATAAGGTGGTAAATCGGAACCCGATCCTCCAATGTTGTTAAAATAAGGAGCATATGAACCACCTGCCAAAAGGATCTCCTTGGCTTTGTTCTTGAGCTCTATTTGCATAAATATGTTCTTGTTGAGCTTGAACATGTGCACGGTATCGTGGGTCTGTTATGGAGTTCAAGTTGATAGCTAGAATTTTGTTTTCTTCCTTCATTGTTTTTAGATCGCACATACGCCTGAGTTTTGCATTTGTTGCCTGCATAATATCCCTAGCCTTTTGATTTTCTTCATTCAACATGGATGTAGACTCGTCTTTCTTCGCTTTCAATTTGGTTTTCTTCACACCAATAGGTATTGGTATGCCTGGAACAAACAGCGACATCAACGTTTTAGAATCTTCTCCTCTTTTTCATAATCTATCTGAAGGTATTGCTCCTCCGGCTCGTTATGTAGTTCAAGGGAAATGATTTAATATGGGGTATTACTTAGCTGATGTATATATCCGAAATGGAGTACCATTGTGCAAACGATTCAACAACCTCGCACTCCACCTCATAAGCATTTTGCACTAAAACAAGAAGCTTGTAGAAAAGACGTAGAACGTGCATTCGGTGTTCTCAAGAAGCGCTTCGCAATTGTAGCGCGTCCGGCACGTTATTGGAGGAAAGAAGTGCTAAAGGACATAATGTATGTATGTATAATTCTGCACAACATGATCGTGGAAGATGAACGTGATCTTACCGCTCCAATTGAAGCTACAATAGAGACTACTCCACAGCCAAATCTCTCGTCGAATGAATGGGATTCAATGAATGATTATGTTCGTCGTTACAATAACATAAGAGATCAAAATGGTCATTTTGAACTTTGAAATGCATTAATTGCTCATTTGTGGGCGGAGTATACCCATTCCGAAGATTGAACACTAATCTTCATTGGCTATTAAAGAATGTGCACAGATTTATCTTTTTTATTGTAATTTTATTTTATCATGTTATGTAATTTTCTATTATTTAATGCAAAAGTAATTTATTTATATTTATTTATTTATTTTTCAGTTGCATAATAAAAAATATTTCATATATAATTGTTTTTTTGAAATTGTTGTAGGTGTAATGTATAATATTAAGAAATATATAGGTATTGTTGTAAAAATATAAAAAGTAGTATGAAATGGAATATATGGAGAATATTATTTTTGATGATGAATTTGAGGTTGTGGGTTGGAGTGAAATTACTGTTTGATGTGACAGAAACTGAAAAATGGTGTTAAAAATAGAGTATTCGGTTGGAGATGCTCTAAGACTCATTCTCTTGAATTTGCCAATTTCATCAACCTTGGAGATGCTATTTTTTGGAAAGGTTAATGTTATTTTACTGAGTATCTTGAACATCAACAGTCGTCGAGAGTACTGAAAAATTGTTCAAATTCTAAAGTTGGGGAATAAATCCACACACAATTTAGTTAAATTGGCGAGCCTTAAAACGTGGAAGAGTTTGGTTTGTAGGAACTTCTTAGTAATGGATAGAGCCGGCAAAATGGGCCTGACCCGGTGGGTCGGCCCGGGGTACCCGAAAAAAGGGTTAGGTTGGGCTCTAAAAATAGAAGCCCGAAGGTGTGCTGGGCTTAAAAAGCCCGCCCAAAAAAACCACGGGCTCTATGGGTTTTGGGCTAAAAAAACCCGGGGTTTTTGGGCTAAAAAGCCCGCCCGAAAAAAATGCATAATTATTAGATGATATTAATATTAATACATAAATATAAATGAAAAAAAGATGGGAGAGAAAAACTTATCAAAGAAAGATTCAAAATGCAATTAATATATATTGAAACTTGACGATTTTAAGTTGTTTATTGTCTTAGTTTGAATTTTTGTAATGTTTACTTGTATTCGGCTTTGAATTTTGATATTTATTTGTACTTAAATCTATAATATGATCTATTTAGTTTATTTAATCACTTCATAATTTATACTTTATTCAATATTAATATATTTAATTTAAATTATATATATTAATTTTATTTTTATACAACAAATATATAATTATAAAATTATAAAAAATATTAAATAAATTAGTGGGATAAGCCCGCCCGCTCGCCCGAAAGCCCGAGGTCGGGTTGGGCTTCATAAATTATGACCCGATAAACTACTGGGCGGGCTCGGACGGGCCCAAAAATTAAGTTGGCCCGATAGGCCCAGGGTTGGGCCGGCCCGCCCGCCAATTTTGCCACCTCTAGTGATGGAGGCTATTTGTCTGATAAGATTATATCTCCTCGTTTTTGTTTTAATTGTAATAGAAGTGATGGTATTCACTGTTGCTTTGATGTTTAATATGATTTCGTTGTCGACAAAAAAATAAATATATTCATGTTATCAGTCCAGTACAAGTTGGAAGTTGAACCAACCTCATGTACTCGTTAATCATTCGTATAACGTTGAACTCTAAGGATGTGTTTGCAACTAATTATTATAAGCACTTTTTATTTATTTTTACTTAAAGTTAAAAAATTTGCTTTTAATCAAAAGTATAAGGTTTTGGTATTAATATTAAAAAATAGATATTTATGGTAGTTTAAAAAATTATGGTGCTTTGAACACGAAAACACTTCAATAAATACTTAAGCAGATTTGATGCATAATTTTAAAAAAGATAAAGTAAAAAGTAGATTTTTGCACGTACTAAAATCTGCTTATACAATCAAAAAATAGATAAACAATTAAAATAAGCTATTGCAAACACACCCTAACTTTTTTCTTCCTAAAATGCTTCTTCAAAAACGTTTAAGGGATGAATGAATTGTGTTTGCAATAGCTTAAACTTTTTTTAAGTGCTTAAATTAAGGAGAAGTTGGTAAAAGTGACTTATTAGAGAATTTGGGGTGTGTTTGCAAAAACTGCTTAAAAGAAGAAAAAGTTGAAAAAATAGTGTTTGCAAAATTTATACTGTAGTAGCTTATTTTGTTATTTATAAGTAAAATGTCAAATCATAACTTATCCGAAATTACAAATATGCCATTAAGTTGGAGAAGTTGGTAAAAACCAACTTAACCAATTTCAACTTATTTGACTTAAATGTAGATAATTTTTATGAATTTAAACTGTTGAAAACACCTAAAAATAATTTTTCCTTAAATTAAACTATAAGTTGAATAATTTAAAAGTTTGCAAACACCTTAAGTATTGTTTCTATTTATATAACATAATTTCCTTAAAATATGTGAAGATATTGTGCCTGAAGCGTTTTCCTGGAAATTTAGGCCCATTGCAGTCTGTATGAAAAATGCTAAAATCCTAGACTACTTCTAAAGCCCATTCATTAAACCATGTTCGGCTTCCTCAAACGGGTGGCGCGCGAGAGAGCGGGTAAAAAAACTGCAATTTTCTTCCTACTTCTTCCAGTTTTCGGAGGTCTTCCATACTGATATGCAATTTACACAAGTTTATTTGCATTTTGCAGTGAGAGGAAAAACCTCATTTTGCCGTCCAGTTTGCAGTGGGGTTGGGTATGAATCTTCTAGTCCAGTCTCTCTTCTCTATCCACGGCCTTTCCCTAGTGCCCCAATTTCTCCTTATTTTCCCTAACATCTCTTGCTCCACGGTTGAATTTCTGTATTTCAGTATTTCATCACCTTTTCTTATTTTAACCTATTTTTTTGCTTTCAAATTTATTCCGGCAAAGAAAAGGAATTCTGAGTTCGTCGGGTGTTCTGACTTTGTAACAAACCGGCCGGAATCCGCCGGTTTGTTAAACATAATTGAGTGCAGATCGTATGATTGAGAATGAATAATTTCCTGGTTGTTTCGATTGAAGAAGCTTGATTGAGAGAAAGAAATGATTGTTGATTGAGAGTATTGATTGAGGGAGAGAGATGAACGAGAGATTGAGAAAGGAGAGATAATTGAAAGTAAAGAGATTGGAGAGAGAATAGTAAGAGATAATTAACTTTCGATACCAACTCAATAAGCAGTAGCGGATATATATAAGTATCCGACTAAGACCTAATTTAATTAAACCCTAGCAACTTAACCAAATATAATTAAAGGAATTAATAATAAAATTAATAGGAAAAATAGATACTAATACGATAATACATGGTCAATCATCAAGACGTCCAAGTGCGTCTCATCTCCCGATCTACGGGGTGTGACAATAATCCCCTCTTTAAAGAGTCTTGTCCCCAAGACTCGGATCTTTGACGAGGGAAGCAAGCAGTCGTACAATAAAGGGGCGTCGTCTCCCTTCAATTTCTTGCGAGGTGGGCGAGCCTTGTCAACACGGATAGGGTTCCCACTTATCACGGCCATATTATGAGTCAATGATGCTTGTGCAGACTCTTTTGTTTTGAACACAATATAAGCATTGGCACTATTTTCATTCTCATTGATTTGCTTCTTGATTACAGCGCCCTTCCTCGGAATTTTCCCATCGATAATAGGGACGGATCGAAACCTAACAGACTCAACTTCACCAAACTGACCAAACTCCTCAGTTTTCTCAGCTTCAGTAGCCGGAGCATCCTCTTCTGCGGCAGGGGTTTCCTCCGCTCTCGGCTCTTTCTCTCGTCGCGCCTTCTTCGGTTGTTTCGGCCTCGGCCTTCGTCTCTTTCACCGCCACGTCCTTCGTCTCGACTTCAACAACCGGTTGGCTCTTCCACCGCAATGCGGTTTCTTCTACGACTTGTTTTTCGAGGCTCGGCTTCGGCGGCCCGGCTCCTCCGGTTGAGCTGATTCTTCGACAACTTCTTTCTCCTTGGAGAGAGATTTATTTTCAATCACGATGGCTGCCGGAGAGCTTGAAACGATCCCGACCAAATCCGAAATCTCGGCAGCAGTAGGTGTTGCATCCACTTCAAAATCTAAGTAAACCGGTTGAATAGTTGGGAGTGGAGAGATTTCGAATACCGGCTATCGTTTGCACGTCGGCGAGCCTCCGATCTACGATTGTAATAATCAAACACTTTATTCATCTCCTTAACACAATGAGCGTTCTCGCTCGAAGGCCGCCGCAATCGATTGTTCGATCGCCGTCGGTTGACGATCCGAATATCCAGCTCTAATCGCCTTCGACGGAGTAGCCCATAGTCGCAGGAGCGTTGCTCTTATAGCCATCAGAATAAACCGGCCGGAATCCGCCGGTTTGTTAAACATAATTGAGTGCAGATCGTATGATTGAGAAGGAATAATTTCTGGTTGTTTCGATTGAAGAAGCTTGATTGAGAGAAAGAAAGGATTGTTGATTGAGAGTATTGATTGAGGGAGAGAGATGAACGAGAGATTGAGAAAGGAGAGATAATTGAAAGTAAAGAGATTGGAGAGAGAATAGTAAGAGATAATTAACTTTCGATACCAACTCAATAAGCAGTAGCGGATATATATAAGTATCCGACTAAGACCTAATTTAATTAAACCCTAGCAACTTAACCAAATATAATTAAAGGATTTAATAAGAAAACTAATAGGAAAAATAGATACTAATACGATAATACATGGTCAATCATCAAGACATCCAAGTGCGTCTCATCTCCCGATCTACGGGGTGTGACAATACTCCCCTCTTTAAAGAATCTTGTCCCCAAGACTCGGATCTTTGACGAGGGAAGCAAGCAGTCGTACAATAAAGGGGCGTCGTCTCCCTTCAATTTCTTGCGAGGTGGGCGAGCCTTGTCAACACGGATAGGGTTCCCACTTACCACGGCCATATTATGAGTCAATGATGCTTGTGCAGACTCTTTTGTTTTGAACACAATATAAGCATTGACACTATTTTCATTCTCATTGATTTGCTTTTTGATTACAGCGCCCTTCCTCGGAATTTTCCCATCGACAATAGGGACGGATCGAAACCTAACAGACTCAACTTCACCAAACTGACCAAACTCCTCAGTTTTCTCAGCTTCAGTAGCCGGAGCATCCTCTTCTGCGGCAGGGGTTTCCTCCGCTTCGGCTCTTTCTCGCCACGCCTTCTTCGGTTGTTTCGGCCTCGGCCTTCGTCTCTTCGACTGCCACGTCCTTCGTCTCGACTTCAACAACCGCTGGCTCTTCCACCGCAAGCGGTTTCTTCTACGACTTGTTTCTCAGGCTCGGCTTCAGCGGCGGCTGGCTCCTCTGCTTGAGCTGATTCTTCGACAACTTCTTTCTCCTTGGAGAGAGATTTATTTTCAATCACGATGGCTGCCGGAGAGCTTGAAACAATCCCGACCAAATCCGGAATCTCGGCAGCAGTAGGTGTTGCATCCACTTCAAAATCTAAGTAAACTGGTTGAATAGTTGGGAGTGGAGAGATTTCAAAATACCAGTTACCGTTTGCACGTCGGCGAGCCTCCGATCTACGATTGTAATAATCAAACACTTTATTCATCTCCTTAACACAGCGAGCAGTTTCTCGCTCGAAGGCCGCCACAATCGATTGTTCGATCGCCGTCAGTTGACGATCCGAATATCCAGCTCTAATCGCCTTCTGACGGAGTAGCCCATAGTCGCAGGAGCGTTGCTCTGATACCGCTGTAACGAACCGGCCGGAATCTGCCGGTTTGTTAAACATAATTGAGTGCAGATCGTATGATTGAGAAGGAATAATTTCCTGGTTGTTTCGATTGAAGAAGCTTGATTGAGAGAAAGAAAGGATTGTTGATTGAGAGTATTGATTGAGGGAGAGAGATGAACGAGAGATTGAGAACGGAGAGATAATTGAAAGTAAAGAGATTGGAGAGAGAATAGTAAGAGATAATTAACTTTCGATACCAACTCAATAAGCAGTAGCGGATATATATAAGTATCCGACTAAGACCTAATTTAATTAAACCCTAGCAACTTAACCAAATATAATTAAATGAATTAATAAGGAAACTAATAGGAAAAATAGATACTAATACGATAATACATGGTCAATCATCAAGACGTCCACGTGCGTCTCATCTCCCGATCTACGGGGTGTGACAGACTTCTTCGGTAAGTAGCATCTTCCCAAGCTTTTAGTATGTTAGTTATTAATTTGGTTTTTAGGATGTCTAGTCTCTTAGCTGTTTATTGGATTTTTTGGATGACTTGGTTTCGAATTGACGATTTATCTCCTCATCTCTATCTCTGTTTCCCCTCTCTTGTTTCTGAGTTTCCATGGTCTGACTCCAATAAGAATTAAGAAACTAATAACATGAAAAATTCAAGATTTCTTGGTGCCTTTATTTCATGTATAAAAATTGAAAACCTACACTTAATTTATTGTTGGTTGTATAAAAATTGAAAACAGTCATGTTCCCTGAGTTTAGTGTAACAAACCGGCGCCGATCCGCCGGATTGTTTAAACATATTTTCCAGATCTGTCCAGAGATAATCACGAGAGAGAGATCAATTGTGAAGGAAAGTATGATTACGTGAGAAGGAGAGAGTTGATTGAGAAAGTAATTGAGAGAGAAAGAGAATTGATTGAGAGAGAGAAGAGTATCGAGAGAGTTGATAAAATTGAGAGAGAAGAATAAGAGAAAATTAACTTTCGATACCAACTCAATAAGCAGTAGCGGATATATATAAGTATCTGACTAAGACCTAATTTAATTAAACCCTAGCAACTTAACCAAATATAACTAAAGGAATTAATAAGGAAACTAATACGGAAAAATAGATATTAATACGATAATACGTGGCCAATCATCAAGACGTCCACGCGCGTCTCATCTCCCAATCTCGCTATCTAGCCACTCCTTCCATCTAAATACTTCTCCTCTTCCTCGATTGTACGGGGTGTGACATTTGGAGTGTATAGATAGATAATGCCTACAATGTAGCTATGACACTTATAAACTTTGTTTACTAGAGTGTTTTGAACTTGGGCTAGAAAAGATGAGGAGTTATTTACTCAAGGTAAAAGCTATTATGTTGCGTGTTGTTTCAGTCAAAGCATTAAGATAATTTACGACATTGTAGATACTGAAGTTGATCTACTGAAAATAACTATCTATTGAAAGAATATATTTTCCCGTCAATCATTCTCTTCTCATTATCAGAATATATAACTAATGTTAGTTAGGGTTTTAACCCATAAGTAGGAACTAACTAACAACCTAACAAACTATGCACAATATATGTTACACACGTTACATATACTACATATACAATGGATAAGAATATTAATTCTATTACACCCCCTCAGTCGAAGCGGGAGGAGGAGCACGAATGCTTAGACTGTCCCGAAACTCTTCGAATAACAATCTGGGAAGTCCCTTCGTAAAGATATCAGCCAGTTGATGTCGAGAGGGGATATGATGGACACGTACTTGGCCACGAGTAACCTTCTCACGGACGAAATGAATGTCCATTTCAATATGCTTCGTCCATTGATGGTTGACGGGATTACCGGACAAGTAAATGGCACTTACATTGTCACAATAAACCAAAGTGGCCTTTGAAGGAGGAGAACACAGTTCCAATAAAAGGTTGCGAAGCCAACATGCTTCAGAGACAACGTTCGCCACTCCTCTATATTCGGCCTCAGCACTTGATCGGGATAGAGTCGGTTGACATTTCGAAGACCAAGAGATGAGATTAAGGCCGAGAAAAACACAGTAACCGGAGGTTGAACGACGTGTGTCGGGACAACCACCCCAATCGGCATCGGTGTAAGAGACCAAGTCGGCCGTGGGAGACTTGAAGAGATGTAGTCCGTGGTTTATTGTTCCTTTAATATAACGGAGAATCCGCTTGAGAGCAAGGAAATGTGGCTCTCGAGGATCATGCATGTGCAAGCAAATTTGTTGAACAGCATAAGAAATATCCGGACGAGTGAATGTCAAGTATTGCAGGGCGCCAGCAAGACTGCGATAATGAGTGGCATTTTCGACCGGCGGTGCCTAAGCATCCAGTTTAGTAGAGGTGTCGACGGGAGTGAGAGATGGTTTGCAAGAAGACATACCAGCTTTCTCTAGTATTTCCATGGCATATTGTCGTTGCGAGAGAAATAAGCCATCACAAAAATGAGTGACGGCAATGCCAAGGAAGTAATGCAAGTCACCTAAATCTGTCATGGCAAACTCCAAGGACAATGAAGATATAATTGATGCACGCAACTTGTCCGAGGATGCAGTAAGAATAATATCGTCAACATACAGTAACAAATAAGCCATATCCGATCCATTATGATAAATAAATAAGGAATGATCGGATATACTATGTTTGAAGCCGATTGTAGAGATATATGTTGCAAACCTGTTATACCAAGCGCGAGGTGCCTGTTTCAAGCCATATAAAGACTTTTGAAGCAAGTATACATGATCCGGGTAGTTAAAATTTTGAAAACCAATCGGTTGATGCATATAAACCGTCTCGTGGAGATCGCCATGCAAGAAAGCATTTTTAACGTCAAGTTGTCGAATCGACCATGACTTGGATAGAGCAAGACTAAGAACTGTTCGGATAGTAGCCGGTTTAACCACGGGACTAAAAGTCTCTTGACAATCCACACCGACAAGCTGAGAACGTCCATCACCAACAAGGCGGGCCTTGTGGCGGGCAAAAGTACCATCAGAATTAAACTTATGCCGGAAAACCCACATGCTGCGAATTATGTTTACATTAGATGGACGAGGAACCAAAACCCAAGTCTTATTTCGAATTAATGCAGCATATTCATCTTGCATGGCGTCGCGCCAGTTGGGATCGGACAGAGCAAGAGTTCGGTTTTTGGGTAAAGGAGATGGAGTAGATTGCGCAGAGAGATTAAAGAGACGGCGCGGTTTGGATATACCGCGCATGCTGCGAGTAATAACTTGACGAGGTGGATTAGGAGGGTTAGGGTTTGATGGTGGTGTCGGTGGAGATGGTGTTGAAACGGAGGAAGTGGGAGAGAACGAAGGTGTTGTGGTCGATGGAGGATCTACCATGGACGAGAGGATTGATGGCGGGAGACCATCGTCGAGGACAGGAGATTGAGATGTAGATGGCGTGGATGTGGCAAAAGGAAACGTCATTTCATCAAAGAGTACATGACGAGAAATAATTATTTTGCGGCTAGATAAATCATAGCACTTGTACCCACGATGATCGGAAGGATACCCAAGAAACACACAAGGTGTAGAGCGAGGGTGTAATTTGTGGATGGTAGACGACGGATATAGGGGAAAACAAAGACAACCGAATACACGAAGATGAGAATAAGAAGGCTCGCGATGGTATAGAATTTTCGTTGGAGATGAAAAGGAAAGAGATTTATTGGGAAGAATATTAAGAAGATATGTGACCGTAGATAATGTATGATGCCAAAAAGAAAGAGGGAGTTTGGCATGAACGAGAAGAGTTCGTATCATATTATTTATAGTGCGTATATGCCGTTCAGCTTTGCCATTTTTAGAAGATGTATGTGGACAAGAGAAGCGAAAAATCATCCCATTGGTGTCACTAAAGGAGCGAAATATATTGTTAGAGAATTCCCCCCCATTATCACATTGAAAAGTTTTATATTGACACCAAATTGTGTTCGTACAAATTTATGGAAGATTTTGAAACAAGAGAAAACATGCGATTTATGACCGATTGGAAAAGTCCATAGAAATTTCGAATAATCATCCAGAAAGAGAACATAATACTTGTGTCCAGAGGAACTTAAAACCGGAGAGGTCCATAAATCGCAATGTATAATATCAAATGGCATAAGAGTATGAGATGTAGAAGAAGCAAAAGGAAGGCGAACATGTTTGCCAAAAACACACGACTGACACACTAATGACCCTAACGAATTGAACGGAATGTCTTTATTCTTTTGAAGAAACTGAATAATAGGTGAACCAGGATGCCCCAAACGATCATGCCATAGGTTGTGCTTGGTGACGGATGCTAGAGACATAGGTGAGCGAGTAGGAAGACGGCGGAGTGCATGAATCGGATAAAGATCCCCAGAGCTATTACACCTCATTATTTTGGTTTCCGTCGGAATATCCTTCACAGTAAAGCCGAAAGGATCAAACTCAATGGTAACTTGATTATCAGTAGAAAATCGGCGCACAGTAATAAGATTTTTAACAATATTCGGGACATGAAGAACATTGTTTAAAAGTAGAGGAGGATTAGGTGGAGGAAGATTACATTGTCCGATCCCATGGACTGGAATTTCATTGCCATTACCTACAATAATGTTTTGAGAGACATCGTTATTGAAATAAGACGAGAGATTACCTCGATTCGCCGTCATATGAGACGACGCTCCCGTGTCCATGTACCAATTTTCATCCGGAGCATTGAGAGATAGGGTATGCATGGCCTCATTTATATCCGTAGGAGCAACAACCGATGGAGCAGTACTTGCTGCATACGCGTGTGATGGAGGTCGAGGGCCGAGGAGACCAGCAGCTTGATTCTGAGTCGGAGGCTGCGGACGAGGCCACGAGGACGTGGGATATGGACATGGTGGGGGCTGCCAATAGGACCACGGTGGATACTGGAACCAGGCCGGTGGTTGTGATGAATTGTAGGTATTCGACGGACGTAAACCACCAGCATTATTATAGGAGAAACTAGACATGAAATGACGTCCCCCCGAATTAGGGGTACCGCGGCCACGTCTACCGCGATTTCCTCGGCCACGTCCATTATTCCGGCCACGCTTATAGCTTGGATGAGGATTGATCGAGGCTGCATCGGAACGAGTATGAGAGCTCGTATTAGAAGTATCCTGCGAAGGCGACGGAGAGACATAGAGAGCGGATCCAGCAGCTTGAGCATTGGTGGAGGATTGTTTCGCCTTTCTCGTTTCTTCAAGAATTAGCCGAGATCGAGCCTCATAGAACGGAGGAAGAGGATCAGATTGTTGAATAAAAGTGGCAACACCATCATAATTGTCGTTTAAACCAGCAATGAGTTGAAGAACGAGGCGATGATTTGAAACCGGGGCGCCGACATTCGAAAGCTGGTCTGAAATCATCTTTAGCTCTTGGCAATAATTAGAGACATTTGAGAAATCATCAAGACGAATATTAGAAAACTGATGTTCAAGATAAACGGCCCTCGAATTTTTATTATCTTGAAAAATATTCTGCAATCGCTTCCAAGCGGTTTCGGCGGAAGAATCCGGTTCAAGAATAGTATTCAAGAGATCATTAGAGATCGTACCGTATATCCATTGTAGGACGATGGCATTGAGACGAGAGCGAAGATCTTTTTGGTCATCGGTTAATTCAGCAGCGGGAGCCGTAGGTGGAAGAATGTGATCGATGACTTTGTATGCGCGATAATGAATTTTAAATAATTCAGCCCAAGAGGAGTATTGACCTTTTTCCATCTCAAGAGTAATCGGGATAAAATTCTTAATGTTTGTGACAGCTAGGGCAGGGTGGAATTCTGATTTTGCTGCCATGGTAATTTCGAAGAGAAAGAATCGAAGAATCGGATTTTGAGAAGAGGAAGAATATCGATGATTATCAGATTTGCTCTGATACCATGAAAGAATATATTTTCCCGTCGATCATTCTCTTCTCATTATCAGAATATATAACTAATGTTAGTTAGGGTTTTAACCCATAAGTAGGAACTAACTAACAACCTAACAAACTATGCACAATATATGTTACACACGTTACATATACTACATATACAATGGATAAGAATATTAATTCTATTATCTATAATATAAATATGTATTTGTTTCGCTCACCGGCCCATTTTATTTCAGGACTGGCCTTGGAATGCCGATGGCTTCCACTACCGTAATCATCTCTGTTCCCTCAGCCACCATCCCCTTCGCCGTAGATGCACCCATCTCGAACGTAAAATCTCACATTCAATCAGACCCCTTCTCACTGAAACTAAATCCCAAAAATGGACCTCTCAAATATTGCAAAGATCTTCAAGAAATCAAGCAAATTCATGGCCAGTACACAAAGCAAGGCCTAGTGGGTGAGCCTTGTTTACTAACGGAACTCATTGCGAAATGCTCACAGATGGGCTCTTTCGAAAGCTTAGAGTATGCAGAAAAAACACTTAAGGTATTCAAGAACAGCAGAAAGGATTGGAGTAGCACCATAGTTTACTTGTACAATTCTTTGATAAGAGGGAACTCATTAGTTGGAGCTTTTGACGAATCCATTTTGCTCTTTGTAGATATCTTGGTTGATGGTTTTGAGCCCGATAACTATACTTTCCCATTTGTTCTGAGTGCTTGTGCCAGAAGCTTGATGCTTTCTGAAGGAAGACAGATTCATGGCTGTGTTGTAAAAAGGGGTTATCACAATGATGTCTTTGTGTCAAATTCCCTGGTACACTTTTATGAGGAGTGTGGCGAAACTGATAGTTCTAGGAAGGTGTTCGATGAAATGTCGGAGAAAAATGTTGTGTCCTGGACTAGTTTGATTTGTGGGTATGCGAGGAGAGAACGACATCGAGAGGCCGTCTCTCTGTTTTTCGAAATGGTGAAGGAGGGAATTGAGCCCAATGAAGTCACCGTGGTGAGTGTTATTTCTGCTTGTGCAAAGTTGGGGGATATGGATTTGGGAGAGAAAGTCTTGGATTATGTCGGAAGGTCAGATCTTGAGTTCAACACTGTTATGATAAATGCGCTTGTTGATATGTACATCAAATGCGGAGCAGCAGACAAGGCTATGCAGCTTTTTGATGAATGTCTTGATAAGAATTTGGTTCTTTATAATACAGTGATGTCGAATTATGTCAAGTTGGGGATGGCGAGAGATGCACTTGATATTTTCCGTGGAATGCATGATCTTGGACTAAAGCCTGATAGAATTACTATGCTGTCGGTAATCACATCCTCATCTGAACTCGGTGAGTTATGCTACGGGAAGCAATGCCATGCCTATGTTCTGAGGAGCGGGCTTGGGAGTTGGGACAACATTAGCAATTCACTCATCGATATGTATGCCAAGTGTGACGCAGAGGAACTGGCTTGCAGAGTCTTTGATAAAATGTCGAACACAACAGTTGTGTCGTGGAATTCTCTTCTTGCAGGCTTTGCTCGGAATGGTGATATGGAGTCAGCAAAAAGAGTGTTTGATCAGATGCCGGAGAGGAATGTTGTGTCTTGGAACACGATGATCTGTGCTTTGGTCGACGAGAGCTGCTTTGTTTACGCGATAGAACTGTTCCGTTCCATGCAGAACGAAGGGTTAGCTCCAGACGAGGTGACAATGGTGAGTGTCGTATCAGCTTGTGGCCGTTTAGGAGCACTAGATTCGGCAAGATGGACGTATAACTACATCAAGAAACACAGCATTGATTGTAACATGCGTCTCTCCACAGCTCTTATTGACATGTTTGCTAGGTGTGGGGACCCTCATAGTGCGATGAAGGTGTTCAACTCGATGAAGGAGAGAGATGTCTCTACTTGGACAGCTGCAATTGGGGCAATGGCCGTGCAAGGAAACGGCAAACGAGCGATTGAGCTTTTTCATGAAATGATCGAGCGAGGTATCTCGCCGGATGAAATGGTGTTCACCGGAGTCTTAACCGCTTGTAGCCACGTAGGTTTAGTCGAGCAAGGGCTGCATATATTTTCGAGTATGAAGGAATACGGTATCACTCCGCACATTGTTCACTACGGGTGTGTCGTTGATTTACTAGGCCGTGCAGGTTTACTGCAGGAGGCTCTTGAATTCATAGACACGGCGCCCTTAGAGCCTAACACTGCCATATGGACCGCGTTTCTGAGTGCTTGTCGTAAACACAAGAACGAAGAGATGGGTGTCCGTGCTTCATCGATGATGACTAAATGCAGAGGCGACCAAACGGGAATGCACATACTTTTATCGAACATTTATGCCTCCGCAGGCAGGTGGAAGAATGTTGCCGAAGTGAGGATGCAGATGAGAGAACGAGGCATGAAGAAGACCCCAGGCTCAAGCTCGATTGAAGTCGATGTAGTCGTTCACGAGTTCACATGTGGTGGTGACGAGAGTGGCTGCATTTCGTCGATGCTTGAGGAGATCGAGTGCAGACTGAGAGATGAAGGCTATGAGCCAGATTTAAGCAACGTGTTGGTTGACGTGGACGAGGAAGAGAAGGGGTTGTTGCTGAGCCGGCACAGTGAGAAAGTAGCCATTGCGTATGGCCTCATCTCTTCTGCTTGTGGGACGCCTCTGAGAGTTGTTAAGAATCTCAGAATGTGTTCGGACTGTCATTCATATGCAGGAATGGTGTCGAAAGTTTACGATCGTGAAATAGTTGAGAGAGATAATAAGAGGTTTCACTTTTTCCGGCAAGGTTTGTGTTCTTGCCATGATTTCTGGTGAAAGAGATGATGATGCTTCTTCATTTCCCTTTCTCTCAAAGTTGCGTTTGAAGATCTCCTATGCGTGTGTTTTCAATTTCTCAGAATTAGAAGTGCGTGTCGTTCAACTAGACGCTACATTCTCTGCTGTTTGGGATTTTTCATGGCAGACGATGCTGCTTCTATTGAACGATAAGAATAAGTTAGAAGACTATATGACATTGCCAATGTTTTATTGAGAAGGTAAATATTTTCATCCACATTAGTCTTCTGAAATCAATATCTTGATGTGTATTTTGCTGGTCGAATAATGGGAGACACAGGATCTGTCGATGAACACAACCATTTGGTCATTTCAAATGGGCTTACGAATTTTGTTCATAAACTCATTACTGTCACTTTACTTGTTTCAGTTTCAATTGGTTTTATCAACATCCAAGCATGACATGTCCCACCATCCTTGTTTCACTTTTCTTGTTCCACCATTCTTATCTTATTTCATAAAATAGCAAATTATTACAAATATTTTATTTGAGAGTTTCATATCTCGATGCATAACTAACAACTCAGCTAAATACTGCGTTACTACTGTCCTCTTTTTTTTCGGTACGGAAATTAAAAACTTTATTTAAGTATGTATTTTGTAAATTTTGATTGTATTAAGAAATGAACACAATTTTCGATGAGCGATTGATAGAAAGAAATAAGAATTCATCAGAAATTTTGAATCGATTTAATAATATAAAATTTATAAAAAGTTAAAAGATCATAATTTTTTGAATTCAGAGCGGAATAGAATTGTGTGAGAGAAAGATTTTGGAGAGAGAGAGTATAAGAATATGAGGGTGAGTAGTGAGCAAGAAGAGAACAACTTCACTTTAGGTTTAAGAGTTAATTTTTGCTCAGTAATAACGGAACAATTTGATTAGAGAATGAGGATAGTAATAGCAGGACGGTAGGAGTATTTCTTTAGGATGAGTAAGAGCAAAAGGTAATATCATATTATTGAATACTGAATTAAGTAAATTAAATATTTTTAAGTTTGTCATATTTTTAAAATTATCGTTATCATTTTAATTAGATTGTTTCTAGTCGTCGTTCAACTTGTCTTATGGTAACTACTAGTAGAACTTAATTGTATCAAAAAATAAAATGATAAATAATTTAAAATTAAGAAAATTAGGGATGCTCCTTGATAGTTGGATTATTTTTATAGTAAAATTTGAAAAAGATTAATGCACGACTTCAAGTATTTTCAGTCAATAAGCTTGTATTCAGCTGATCTTTCCAGGAACCTGGCAATTAAAATAAAAACAAATAAAAAAGTGGAGAAATATTTTAGGCCTCACCATCTTTATCCCTAACATCGTTATCCTCTAGTATGACGCCATAAAGTAGTACCTGAAAATAGAATAAGGCAATATAAATCCATAAAGTGAAGAGAAAAAGGACATTAAACTAAATTGGAATATGTGCCACCCTGCTCAAATAACTCCTCTACACATGGAGAAACACACACATATATACGTTACAATGCTTACTAGGCTTTCGAGTAGATTATGACTAACAATCCTGCTACTCCTATAAAACCATGCTCTACTCCTTTCTAGATGAGTGAGAAGATAGGAGATATAGTCTTCTGGGCTCATAAAGATTCCAACTTTGACCACCTAGAGAGAGAGAGAGAGAGAGGGGTTTGTGAAGTGGGATTTTAGTTTGGAGGAAGATGTTGGAAGGGAAAGCCTTGATAGAGGATACTGATATGCCATGGAAGATGCAGATCCAAGCAATGGGCTATGCATCTCAGGCTTTGGATCTCTACGATGTTGTTGACTGCAAATCAATTGCTGCGCACATAAAAAAGGTGACTTTACTTTGAAGTTACTGATGTTGGTTTGACTGGGATGTCAAGATTTTGTTTTGATGTTAGTGCTGAGGGTTAAGGTTCTGTGTGTTGGCAGGAGCTTGACAAGAAGTATGGGAGTGGATGGCAGTGTGTGGTAGGATCCAATTTTGGGTGCTTTTTCACTCACACTAAAGGGAGCTTCATATATTTCACCCTAGAGACTCTCAACTTTCTCATCTTCAAAGGTGCTTCTTCCCCTTGAGTGTGTGAGAGAAGGGATTTCAGAATGTAGAGAGAGAAGGTGCAGTGGAGCAAATGTCACATTTGTGAGATGGTATGTTAAGAAGTTAGGACAATAGAAAGAAGACCTAATTGGTGTTGATTTTCTTTTAGCTTTCCTATGTAGAATGTTAGGTTGTACAAAAATGATGTACTGCTCTACTTGGCTTTGTTCATGAGGGACGATCTCAAATCCTAAGAAAGAAATTAACAGATTTCTGCAACTAATCATAAATGTAGAGGCTCCAAAAATCATCTGTTTTGGAAGATGGGAAGTCTTATCTAGAAGATAGGATAAGCTAAATGATATGGATAAGCTTAACAGTTGCTATTTTCAATCTCTATTATCATACCCATCAAGAATCCTAGGATTTTAGGCCATCTTTATTAGACATCAAGAATCTCTAGTATCATACTCCATTTAATAACCAAAGTTTCAAGAATGTCATATTTGGCATCCCATCATTTTTCTTCCAATCTTATTCTACTACTAAATGTCACACATAATATGATATCATAACTAAACTGAAACTGATGAAAGAAAGTGCAGCTGATAAACATACCTAAGCAACCATGGTACCGCTCAGATCACCGGATTAAGCAGCGGTTTGCCTGAAAAATGTGCTTCCAGATTTTCAACAACAAGATCTGCCATTATCTTGCGAGTCTCAAATGTACTTCCTCCTACATGTGGTGAGAGGACTACATTATCAAGCCCGGCGAGCAGCTCCGGCACTTCCGGTTCGTGTTCCAACACGTCAAGGCCAGCTCCGCCCAACCGGCCTTCAGCAAGAGCAGAGATCAACTCTGCTTGATCGATGTGGGAGCCTCTTGCAATGTTGACAACAATCCCATCTCTGCCTAATGCATCCATGACATCACGATTGACAATGTGGAGAGTCTCTTGCGTTAATGCGCAGGAGACAACAAGGATTTGAGAGTCTGCGGCCAAGTCTATGATAGAGGAATAGAATTTGTATCTGCAATTAGGTTTTGGGGAACGAGAGTGGTATCCGATTGAACAGCCAAAAGCTTCAGCCCTCTTAGCTATGGCGGAGCCAATTCTTCCCAATCCAATTATGCCAACTGATTTGCCACTGAACTGAAGAAAATCAAAATCAGCCGATTCCTAACGGAAGAATGGCTAAAATTCCCCCAAAATGTTCGGAGTAAAAATCGAAACGAATTGAGATCTGAGAAAAGGTTTCACTCACCTTTGCAGTCAATTTGAAATCAGCCTTCTTCCACTCGCCTCTCCTGACGTAATCGTCCGCCGCACAAATCCGCCGCGAAGTCGCCAAAATCAGCATCATCGCCGTGTCTGCAACCTCATCCGTCACCCCGTCGGGAGTGTAAGTAACCCTAATGCCCCTCTCCCTGCACCTATCCAAATCAATTTTGTCGAGGCCGGAGCTGTGGCTGACCACAACCTCCAGGAATGGCAGAGCGTCGATCATCTCGGCATCGGGGCCCTGCAAGCCGTTGCACACCACCGCCTTGATCGAGTTCGAGTGTTCGCCGAGGAACTCGAGGCGGAGATTCGGCGGCGCTTCCCAGAATTTGAAGAGAGCGAACCGTTTGGAGATCTCTTGCTGGATGTACGGCGATAGCGGGCGGAGTTGAAGAACGCCAATTGGATTCGAAGCTGTCGCCATTAAGATAAAATTCAATTTTTCCGAATCAGTTTAACTTGAGAATTATTTCATTATATCAATTGAATATTTTTAAACTGATCCAATTTTATAATAGATGGTAAAAAATCCAAACACAAGAAATGATTTTTTTTTGGGTATTATAATGTTGGTTGTATTTGTTTTCATTTTGCAACTTGATAAATCATCCCTTATTGTTCTTCTGCCAATTTCGTGTAATTCAGACTATCCACATCCGCAACCTACTTCAACCCAACCTTTTAAATAAAATACTTATTTATCTCTCCAATTACATCAACCCACAACTTATTTAATTTCTATTCTTATTCCTAACCAACCCAACCTAACTTATAATTTATTTTCACATTTTCTTAAAATAAGTATTATATATAATATAGTATTTTATTAAAATTTAAAAAATACTATAAAATTATATTATTTAAAATTGATGATGTTAATTAAAAATATTTATCATATAATTAAAAAGTAGATTCTTGATTTTATAACAAAATAGAGATTACATGAAAATTAAAATACTTAAATTGAAATTACTAAACCCGCATATTACAAGAAGATTGAAATACTTAAATTGAAATTACTAAACGAAGGTTTGATTTGTTGTTGGAATTTTAGAACAAAAGAGAGTTTAGTATTGTTGGTGAGAACTACTTAATATTGGTCTCTATTTATAGAGTAAAAAAAATACGAATTTTGATATATATATTTTTTAATTTTTATGGATAATTAATTAATGATTTTAATCAAATAAAATTATTGTCAATAAAATTATGTAGATCCAATTATGAATTGTCATTTGTCACATGATGATTGATTGGGAAAAAGCAAATAGTAAATGCCTTGAAAGACGTCTGACCACCCCAAGTCACGGTTAGGGATGGCAAAAGGACCCGGAACCGTTGGACCCGACCTGGACCCGTACGCGTAGAACCGGGTAATACCCGCCCCGTACGAGAACGGGGCGGTTCCGGACCCGACCCGTGCCGGGTCCGGGGCGGTTCCGACAGTGGAACCGCCCCGCCCCGTGTAGAACCGCCCCGTAATAAAAATGCTGCTAGCGGGATTCGAACCTGCATCAATGGTTTTTGTACATGAACTTATTCCAGTTGAGCTAATACACACATTCGTTATTTTTATAGATATATAATAATATTAATATATAAAAATATAATATACTAAATTAATACATATTTCGAAAATTCATATAACAAACTAATACATATTTCGAAAATTTAATTATCGTAATATATATTTCGAAAATTCATATAACAAAGTAAAATAAATTTAAGTTCTATAAATAAAAAGTATTAGTTTATAAAATCTATAAATATTCAAATTTTTGTAAAATTCAAATTTTAAGTGAAAATTTTGGAGGGTTTTTCAAATATTTGGGAACCCTCCAAAAATTTTAATTTCCCCAACTATATATATACCTTACCCATTATCCCAACCCATTTTTCACATCTTCATTAAATTTAATACTTCATTATCTCTCTCTCTCTCTCTCTCTCTCTTTTTTCCTTTCTTCCCCTATTTTTTCCCCTTAAATCTATATCTTATTTTAGAAAATTCAATTACGGTAATATATATTTCAAAAATTCATATAACAAAGTAAAATAAATCTAAGTTCTATAAATAAAAAGTATTACTTTATAAAATCTATAAATATTCAAATTTTTGTAAAATTCAAATTTTTGTAAATATTAGTGAAAAAAAAGGGGCAGTTCTAAACGGGGCGGGGCGGGTAGGATCCGCCCCGTACGGGTCCGGTTCCGGGGTCAATTTTATGGACCCGTACGGGTCCACGGGGCGGGGCGGGTCCGGGTTTTCGCAGGGCGGGGCGGGTCCGGGTAGTATGATACCCGGACCCGAACCGCAATTTTGCCATCCCTAGTCACGGTGGGGGTGATTTTACAATTTCTTTTAATTAATTTCTCTTTTGTCGTATTAGGCGTGCGTTGGGGCGGGGGTGTCAATGGGAATAGTATCATGCACGTTAATCCGCGGGAAAAAATCAATTTTGGCCCATTATGTTGGCGCCCGATTCACTTTAGTCCGTTATTTTGGCAGAGTCCGATTTTAGCCTATTAATTTGTAAAAGTGTCCAATTTTAGTCCATTTTTTAAAATTGACACAATTTTTCCGATTTTGGTCCATTTATGCGTGTAGACACACGTTGGTTCAAAAAGAAAATTAATAAATCCTATTTTTTTGTGTTTAAAACATATTTCTAATTTCTAATATCAATTTTGGTCATTTATATTATAAATATTCAATGTTATCTCATTACGTTTCAAAAAAAATTATTCGGGTCTATCTCCGCTTTAAAATTCGGTTCTAAGATGTGAATCAAACTATTTCACTATTAATATCTCTAATTTGGTTAAATACTATTTAATCTCATATTTCTCACAAATTCGTCAATAGTATACACGAATACATAATAAATTAAGAGACCAAATGCCTACTCCATTTTCTTAAGGATAATCGGACACAATTTTCATTATCCACAAAATGCATCTGGCGACACAGGCCATGCAACATCAAAATCACTTCACAAATCACAAAAACCTACAGTTTCAAATACTAAAATCCCCTATCAACTTAGATAATTGAAAACATGAAGCAAACACTGAGTTATGTCAAAATGCTCATACTGCCTGTTTGCAAGACCAAACACTGAGTTATGTCAAAATGCATCTTGTCTTTCTTTCCCTGCAGCAAAAAAAATGCATAGAAAATGGAGTTGGAATAGGGGAATATGGGATTTTTTAATAAGAAAATATAATTAAAATATTAGAGTTAGAATTTAAAAAAAAAAATATTTCTCGCGCGTGATTCACACGTAAATGTGCATAAATGGACCAAAATCGGAAAAATTGTGTCAATTTTAAAAAAGGACTAAAATTGGACACTTTTACAAATTAATGGGCTAAAATTGGACTCTGCTAAAATAACGGACTGAAGTGAATCGGGCGCCAACATAATGGACCAAAATTGATTTTTTCCCTTAATCCGCAGCCTAACATTTATCCGATCACAAATATGGGCTCTTTCGTCTTGTTATTAGTGTCATGTTTCTTTTCGATATTAAATGATAATATATTTGAATTCTATTAAGATCTAATTGTTGCAACTGATTTTTCATTTTTTTTTTCATGTCGTAGGTTTTGAAACTGAAGAGTAAGGTTTACTCAATTATCATCATAACAAATTTTACAAAGGCTCTTCACCCTTTATAAAATCAAAGAGTACAACGAAGTGTTAGCCACTATTCCTAGTTTAATCGCACACGTACACAATGCACAAAAAAAATATACAAAATAATAAACAAAATATAATGTCTAATACTCCCCCAGCAGACCCCTAGCCCGGGTCAGATGAACAAAGATTTAATCTCAAACGAAGCTTAACAAACGAAGATGTCGATAAAGGCTTTGTGAAAATATCCGCCACTTGATCTTCACCCGGAACGTATCCAACTTCAATAGTTTTGTTAAGCACCTTTTCACGCACAAGTGTACATCAACTTCAATATGCTTCGTTCTTGCATGAAACACGGGATTTCCGGCAAAAGCAATTGCACTCTTATCATCACTCCACAACTTTGAAGGCTGGCTTAAAGAAATTCCAGGATCCGTACATAGGTCTTGTAGCGAAACAAGATCAGTAGATGCATTTGCAAGGGACCTATGTTCAGGGGCGGATCCAGGATTTTGAGTTAGTGGGGGGGGCGAGAATTTATAATGGTACGAAAGGTGTTGTATGGGGGTTCGGGGACGGAGCCCCCGAGAAATTTTTTTAGAGGCGTTTGTTTCTATTTAGGTCTAACTATACTTACTATTTAGCGATATTTATGGATATTATGTTATTCATCTAACTATCCCTTCAAATTTATATTACAACATCTTATTTTGATAGGTCTACATGTGATCGGAGAGATTCAAAAATTTATTCAATTGAGCAATAAGTATTGGAAAAAAACACAAACATAATATATCAATTGCATAAAGTTATATCATATGTTAAAATATATAGATATTCGAACTCCAAGTTTTAAACCTCTACTAAAGTTGGTGTACTTAATATATAATTTTTAATATTTTTCATATCTAGTTGTCACATTCACACTCATTTTAGTTTTAAGTTAAGGATAGAATGACAAATTCTAAAATTTCGGGGAGGCAAACTCGAAAATCAAAATGAAATATATATGTAAATTATAAAAAATAGAGAGTTAATCGTAGTAATACACGAAAGTTCGGGGGGCGATCGCACCCACCCGCCCCCCTTTGTATCCGCCCATGCCTATGTTGTATCCTCTCGGACAGAAGAGTAGGAAGGCGAATTAGGGTTAGGGGGTGAAACTGGAGTACTACACGAGTCAGAGGTTGAAAAAAGTGGTAACGATGGTAAAATGGGATACGTAGGAGGATGAGAGAAGAAAGAAGACACCTTTTTGTTGAAGAGAGTTGGATAGGGAAATTCATCTTCATGAAACACCACCGTATCAGCAACATAGATCCGGACCGAGGGGTGAAGACATTTGTAGCCCTTATGAGATGAGCTTAAGCCTAGAAAGACACACTTCGAAGATCGAAACTGCAACTTATTATTGTTATGAGGGCGAAGATAAGGAAAGCAAGCACACCCAAATACCTTAAAAAGATGAATAATCAGGTTCTCGGCAATACAAGCGTTGATAAGGAGAGAGATAAGAGTTAACCTTAGTTGGTAGGCGATTAATGAGAAACGCGACTATTGTTATTAAAAATTAGGTGTGAAGAAATGTAGCGACAATAAACCAAATGTTAGTATAAATACTACAACAATATAACAAACAATATATGAGAATAGATTAGCGAAAATAACGAAATGCAAATCGAGGCGAGAGTTAGACTCTCTCTCCGCAAGACGATAATGCTCCACTACTCGGTGCAAGCCGGTCTATAGCACTCGTCTCCAAGATACAACGGTTTTTCAATTACGAGTAGTTGCACTACTTCTCGTAATTCCGGCGAACTACTTGATATTTGGGACTAAGGAAATGAAAGTATGTGATGAAAGGAAACATAAATAAATTGGAAAATTGATTCTTAATAATCGGATGGAATGATCTATTTATATATTAATTAATTTAATAATCTAATTTCCAATTAAAAATTCTAACAATCCCTCACATGGAAGTTAGATTATTTAATGCAAATGCAAATGCAAAATGTTGTATCGGTATAAGAATCGGTGAGTTTCGAGAAGGGACATTATCAATTACGATTGTTATTAAAAATTGTTATTAAAAAATGAGGTGTATAGAAATAACGACAATAAAACCAAATGTTAGTATAAATACTATAACAACATAACAAACAACATATGAAAATAGATTAGCGAAAATAACGAAATGCAAACCGAGGCGAGAGTTAGACTCTCTCTCCGCAAGACGATAATGCTCCACTACTCGGTGCAAGCGGTCTATAGCACTCGTCTCCAAGATACAACGGTTTTTCAATTACGAGTAGTTGCACTACTTCTCGTAATTCCGGCGAACTACTTGATATTTGGGACTAAGGAAATGAAAGTATGTGATGAAAGGAAACACAAATAAATTGGAAAAAAATTGATTTTTAATAATCGGATGGAATGGTCTATTTATAGATTTGAAGCATCCATTCATAAAAGACATAACTCTTCACAAAGGTCGCAACTTTTCGTAATGGACACAATTCTTCATAATGGACACAATTCTTCACAATAAGATGAATTGTGAATGGTTGCATTTGTTCAACTTCCAAGTACCTCTTGGCATGAACCAATATATCTCTTCATGAATCAACACATTCGTTCATCATTTAATTTATGAAATAATATGTCCATTCCAAGAAGTAACGTGTCCATTCATCTAGGAACCAACGCATCATTTCAATTAATTAATTTAATAATCTAATTTCCATAATAAAAATCTAACAATCCCCCACATGAAAGTTAGATTATTAAATGCATATGCAAATGCAAAATGTTATGCAAACCAAAGTCCCAATGACCTATTATTGCATCAGGATAGGTAGTTTTTTGCTTTGAACCTTCCTTAGTATAATGTTATCGGATTTACTCGCTGCTCGGTGAACGCGATGTCTTGAACCGGTCAGCTTTTTGTGTAAACCAAGACAATAACATATACACAATAATAGATACAATATCTTTCGTTCTCACGTTGTGTCCATTTTGGCCTTGGACCATATCTTGGATTCATAAGTGTTTTTCTATTTGAAGCGGCCACACTTCTCACTTATATAGGTGATCTCCTATAAAGAGTATCCTGTCATACTCCACCAATAAGGCTATAGGAATCATTAAAAGCTTATAGCTTACCCGTTTACCACAAGCTACAGGTTTGCACTTGGGGCAGCTTCGAGAATGGATTTTTGGTTGTGTTTCCAAGTGCACAACTTGAACATTCTTAACTTAGTTGTCTCTTTGAACCATGTTCATGGGATCTCCAATTATCATGGTAGAGTTACCATTAAGAGTGTTCTATTAGTGTGGATTTTAATCTCATTCCCCTTACTGCATTGTACAATTGATCACAATTAATACCTTTGGTAAACGGATCCGCAATATTGTACTTTGACTTCATATAGTCAATACATATAATTCCACTAGTGATCAATTGTCTAACGGTATTGTGTCTTCGACGAATATGTCGAGACTTACCATTATACATACTATATTGTGCTCTCCCTATTGCAGACATACTATCACAATGTATCAAGACGGGAGACACGGATTTTTCCCAACAAGGAATATCCTCTAAGAAGTTCCGTAGTCATTCGGCTTCTTCGTATGTAATCGTTATGATGTCATGCATCATACGCTATGCGTTTTTGCTCATCTTTTTCATCTTCCCCCACAATTGGAGGTGTCTCTTCCAAGAATCGAGACATATTCAAAGTAGTTAAATAAAATAACATTTTAGATAGTCAATCCTAGCGCGTTCTTTTAGTTACTCTTGCGATCCCGGAACATATCCTCGTTGGATCCACTTTTATTGCGATCCGGAGCGTATCCTCGTCGGATCAATTTCATCTAGGGTCTCGAGCCGTTACTCGAGTACCCTTTTCAACTTTGGATATCGGGTCTTTCCTCAGATAATCCCTTATAATACGAACTTTGCAACGCCGCAAAGCTGTTCGTAAATCGGACCTCGAACCCCGAAGTTATTATTTGCCGAAGATGGCACTCCGGCGCCTCGGTGCCGCGAGGCGATGGAACCGGCTATGTTCAAACAACTCCCGATCACTCAAAACCAACTAACACCTATCGAAACTCATACCTCGGAAAGCCACTTGTATAGGCTTTCCAACGCATCTCGCAGATTCGATAAACGGACTCTCGATTTAGGAGTTACACCCAGTTAAAGCGCCCCAAAATCATCACTAAACCCAGATTTTTCTTGCGAAAGAAAAAGCGTTCATCTTGCGAACTTGCGTCGCAATTTTCGACCGGAGTAATGAAAAACAATGCCCAAAGTCTATACCATTGCAAACCTTGTACTTTTAGCTTTTCAACACACCTATCGGTTCGTGAAACGGAGATCGGACCAAGGAATTATTCGCCGTCGAAGAAGGCTCGCTGCACTACCCTCGATTTTCAAGGCTGCGGAGCAGCATGTTCGAGCATTTCCAACACACTATTTGTTTGTCCGAAAACCCATTGAAACCCATACCGTTGTAAAGCCATGACTACAGGCTTTCCAACGCAACTTGCCTCTCGTTATTTGGAGTTCGGACCAGAATGTTATACCCCTCGAGAAAAAGCCTCCTCAAAACACCAAGCGGCGAGAAGCGCGAGCGGTGAAGTTTCGACCCGATTTTCATGACTCAATCGAACTCATAATTCTAGAAAACTGACATCCACACAAACCTTGATAAACAAGGATTCCAGAGCATATCTTCGATCGTAAAAACGAGTCCCGACCGCTGAGATACATGCGCTCGAATGTCGCCAGAAGTTTGTTTGATTAAATGCCACACCCGAGAAAATTCTAAGTATTGAAATGAGGCTTAGCTCCACCCATTTTGAGAGATATTTTGTGAACAGACCTCAAATCTGGAAACCCCAAGTCCTATACCGTATCGAACCTTGTCATTCAAAGGATCTCCAGAACTTTTCCGTTCGCCATTGGGAGATCGTATCAAGAAGTTACGGATCTACGAAAGGCACTACCGAAACGCCATCCTCAGTGGGATGTGCCGAACCCCCAACTTTAGAATAGCCTAGGAGCTTCGTCCCTTCTCGAAACTCACCGATTCTTATACCGATAGAAAGCTGAGTTCGTTGGCTTTCCAAAACTATGCTCGACGCATAAAATGGAGTTCGAGACGAAGAAGATACAAGCCCGCGAAGTACAGCTGGCAGAACTGCCACAAACTCGCTGACTCAAGTTTGGAGGCCATTTTAATTATCGTAACGACGCCCGATCAGAAAGCTTACTTCTACGAACTTGAAGCCCTCCTGGGCAGAGCCTAAACGTGAATTTTCGTCAAGAAGCGACGGTCGGATCCTTTTCGCATGAACGGGGATCCTTTCCGCGTGAATTTGGTTGTTACGTTCTTTGTTGTAAAGTTCGGCGGCACGTTACTATTACTTGTCATCATTTCTTCAACACGAATTATCGTCGAGCGATTGTTATTAAAAAGAGATACAATCCATTACTCTTTTTAAGATTGTTCTTGCGATTGTTAAAAGAGTAATGGATTGTATCTCTTTTTAATAACAATCGCTCGACGATAATTCGTGTTGAAGAAATGATGACAAGTAATAGTAACGTGCTGCCGAACTTTACAACAGCAACGAACAACCAAATTCACGCGGAAAGGATCCCTGTTCATGCGGAAAGGATCCGACCGTCGCTCTTTGACGAAAATTCACGTTTAGGGTCTGCCCCAGGAGGGCTTCAAGTTCGTAGAAGTAAGCTTTCTGATCGGGCGTCGTTACGATAATTAAAATGACCTCCAAACTTGAGTCAGCGAGTTTGTGGCAGTTCTGCCAGCTGTACTTCGCGGGCTTGTATCTTCTTCGTCTGAACTCCATTTTATGCGTCGAGCATAGTTTTGGAAAGCCAACGAACTCAGCTTTCTATCGGTATAAGAATCGGTGAGTTTCGAGAAGGGACGAAGCTCCTAGGCTATTCTAAAGTTGGGGGTTCGGCACATCCCACGGAGGATGGCGTTTCGGTGGTGCCTTTTCGTAGATCCGTAACTTCTTGATACGATCTCCCAATGGCGAACGGAAAAGTTCTGGAGATCCTTTGAATGACAAGGTTCGATACGGTATAGGACTTGGGGTTTCCAGATTTGAGGTCTGTTCACAAAATATCTCTCAAAATGGGTGGAGCTAAGCCTCATTTCAATACTTAGAATTTTCTCGGGTGTGGCATTTAATCAAACAAACTTCGGGCGACATTCGAGCAGCATGTATCTCAGCGGTCGGGACTCGTTTTTACGATCGAAGATATGCTCTGGAATCCTTGTTTATCAAGGTTTGTGTGGATGTCAGTTTTCTAGAATTATGAGTTCGATTGAGTCATGAAAATCGGGTCGAAACTTCGCCGCTCGCGCTTCTCGCCGCTTGGTGTTTTGAGTAGGCTTTTTTCGAGGGGTATAACATTCTGGTCCGAACTCCAAATAACGAGAGGCAAGTTGCGTTGGAAAGCCTGTAGTCATGGCTTTACAACGGTATGGGTTTCAATGGGTTTTCGGACAAACAAATAGTGTGTTGGAAATGCTCGGAACATGCGCTCCGCAGCCTTGAAAATCGCAGGTAGTGCAGCGAGCCTTCTTCGACGGCGAATAATTCCTTGGTCCGATCTCCGTTTCACGAACCGATAGGTGTGTTGAAAAGCTAAAAGTACAAGGTTTGCAATGGTATAGACTTTGGGCATTGTTTTTCATTACTCCGGTCGAAATTGCGACGCAAGTTCGCAAGATGAACAGCTTTTTCTTTCGCAAGAAAAATCTGGGTTTAGTGATGATTTTGGGGCGCTTTAACGGGTGTAACTCCTAAATCGAGAGTCCGTTTATCGAATCTGCGAGATGCGTTGGAAAGCCTATACAAGTGGCTTTCCGAGGTATGAGTTTCGATAGGTGTTAGTTGGTTTTGAGTGATCGGGAGTTGTTTGAACATAGCCGGTTCACCGTCCGTGGCACCGAGGCGCTCGGAGTGCCATCTTCGGCACGAATAACTTCGGGTTCGAGGTCCGATTTACGAACAGTTTGCGGCGTTGCAAAGTTCGTATTATAAGGGATTATCTGAGGAAAGACCCGATATCCAAAGTTGAAAAGGGTACTCTGAGTAACGGCTCGAGACCCTAGATGAAATTGGATCCGACGAGGATACGTTCCGGATCGCAATAAAAGTGGATCCAACGAGGATATGTTCCCGGGATCGCAAGAGTAACTAAAAGAACGCGCTAGGATTGACTATCTAAAATGTTATTTTATTTAACTACTTTGAATATGTCTCGATTCTTGGAAGAGACACCTCCAATGTGGGGGAAGATGAAAAAGATGAGCAAAAACGCATAGCGTATGATGCATGACATCATAACGATTACATACGAAGAAGCCGAATGACTACGGAACTTCTTAGAGGATATTCCTTGTTGGGAAAAATCCGTGTCTCCCGTCTTGATACATTGTGATAGTATGTCCGCAATAGGAGAGCACAATATAGTATGTATAATGGTAAGTCTCGACATATTCGTCGAAGACACAATACCGTTAGACAATTGATCACTAGTGAAATTATATGTATTGACTATATGAAGTCAAAGTACAATATTGCGGATCCGTTTACCAAAGGTATTAATTGTGATCAATTGTACAATGCAGTAAGGGGAATGAGATTAAAATCCACACTAATAGAACACTCTTAATGGTAACTCTACCATGATAATTGGAGATCCCATGAACATGGTTCAAAGAGACAACTAAGTTAAGAATGTTCAAGTTGTGCACTTGGAAACACAACCAAAAATCCATTCTCGAAGCTGCCCCAAGTGCAAACCTGTAGCTTGTGGTAAACGGGTAAGCTATAAGCTTTTAATGATTCCTATAGCCTTATTGGTGGAGTATGACAGGATACTCTTTATAGGAGATCACCTATATAAGTGAGAAGTGTGGCCGCTTCAAATAGAAAAACACTTATGAATCCAAGATATGGTCCAAGGCCAAAATGGACACAACGTGAGAACGAAAGATATTGTATCTATTATTGTGTATATGTTATTGTCTTGGTTTACACAAAAAGCTGACCGGTTCAAGACATCGCGTTCACCGAGCAGCGAGTAAATCCGATAACATTATACTAAGGAAGGTTCAAAGCAAAAAACTACCTATCCTGATGCAATAATAGGTCATTGGGACTTCGGTTTGCATAACATTTTGCATTTGCATATGCATTTAATAATCTAACTTCCATGTGGGGGATTGTTAGATTTTTATTATGGAAATTAGATTATTAAATTAATTAATTGAAAGGATGCGTTGGTTCCTAGATGAATGGACACGTTACTTCGTGGAATGGACATATTATTTCATAAATTAAATGATGAACGAATGTGTTGATTCATGAAGGGATATATTGGTTCATGCCAAGAGGTACTTGGAAGTTGAACAAATGCAACCATTCACAATTCATCTTATTGTGAAGAATTGTGTCTATTATGAAGAATTGTGTCCATTACGAAAAGTTGCGACCTTTGTGAAGAGTTATATCTTTTATGAATGGGTGCTTCAAATCTATAAATAGACCATTCCATCCGATTATTAAAAATGAATTTTCCAATTTATTTGTGTTTCCTTTCATCACATACTTTCATTTCCTTAGTCCCAAATATCAAGTAGTTCGCCGGAATTACGAGAAGTAGTGCAACTACTCGTAATTGAAAAACCGTTTTATCTTGGAGACGAGTGCTATAGACCGCTTGCACCGAGTAGTGGAGCATTATCGTCTTGCAGAGAGAGAGTCTAACTCTTGCCTCGGTAGTAGTAACGTGCTGCCGAACTTTACAACAGCAACGAACAACCAAATTCACGCGGAAAGGATCCATGTTCATGCGGAAAGGATCCGACCATCGGTCTTTGACGAAAATTCATGTTTAGGTTCTGCCCCAGGAGGGCTTCAAGTTCGTAGAAGTAAGCTTTCTGATCGGGCGTCGTTACGATAATTAAAATGGCCTCCAAACTTGAGTCAGCGAGTTTGTGGCAGTTCTGCCAGCTGTACTTCGCGGGCTTGTATCTTCTTCGTCTGAACTCCATTTTATGCGTCGAGCATAGTTTTGGAAAGCCAACGAACTCAGATTTCTATCGGTATAAGAATCGGTGAGTTTCGAGAAGGGACGAAGCTCCTAGGCTATTCTAAAGTTGGGGGTTCGGCACATCCCAGGGAGGATGGCGTTTCGGTAGTGCCTTTTTCGTAGATCCTTAACTTCTTGATACGATCTCCCAATGGCGAACGGAAAAGTTCTGGAGATCCTTTGAATGACAAGGTTCGATACGGTATAGGACTTGGGGTTTCCAGATTTGAGGTCTGTTCACAAAATATCTCTCAAAATGGGTGGAGCTAAGCCTCATTTCAATACTTAGAATTTTCGGGTGTGGCATTTAATCAAACGGCTTACGGGCGACATTCGAGCGGACGTATCTCAGCGGTCGGGACTCGTTTTACGATCGAAGATATGATCTGGAATCCTTGTTTATCAAGGTTTGTGTGGATGTCAGTTTTCTAGAATTATGAGTTCGATTGGGTCATGAAAATCGGGTCGAAACTTATTTGCTCGCGCTTCTCGCCGGTTTGGTGTTTTGAGTAGGCTTTTTCTGAGGGGTATAACATTCTGGTCCGAACTCCAAATAACGAGAGGCAAGTTGCGTTGGAAAGCCTGTAGTCGTGGCTTTACAACGGTATGGGTTTCAAGGGGTTTTTGGACAAACAAATAGTGTGTTGGAAATGCTCGGAACATGCTTTGCTCCGCAGCCTTGAAAATCGATGGTAGTGCAGCGAGCCTTCTTCGACGGCGAATAATTCCTTGGTCCGATCTCCGTTTCACTTTGGGCATTGTTTTTCATTACTCCGGTCGGAAATTGCGACGCAAGTTCGCAAGATGAACAGTTTTTCTTTCGCAAGAAAAATCTGGGTTTAGTGATGATTTTGGGCAGTTTAATGGGGTGTAACTCCTAAATCGAGAGTCCGTTTATCGAACTGCGAGATGCGTTGGAAAGCCTATACAAGTGGCTTTCCAGAGGTATGAGTTTCGATAGGTGTTAGTTGGTTTTGAGTGATCGGGAGTTGTTTGAACATAGCCGGTTCACTGCCTGTGGCACCGAGGCAGTTCGGAGTGCCATCTTCGGCAGCGGATAACTTCGGGGTTCGAGGTCCGATTTACGAACAGTTTGCGGCGTTGCAAAGTTCGTATTATAAGGGATTATCTGAGGAAAGACCCGATATCCAAAGTTGAAAAGGGTACTCTGAGTAACGGCTCGAGACCCTAGATGAAATTGGATCCGACGAGGATACGTTCCGGGATCGCAATAAAAATGGATCCAACGAGGATGTGTTCCGGGATCGCAAGAGTAACTAAAATAACGCGCTAGGATTGACTATCTAAAATGTTATTTTATTTAACTACTTTGAATCTGTCTCGATTCTTGAAAGAGACACCTCCAATTGTGGGGGAAGATGAAAAAGATGAGCAAAAACGCATAGCGTATGATGCATGACATCATAACGATTACATACGAAGAAGCCGAATGACTACGGAACTTCTTAGAGGATATTCCTTGTTGGGAAAAATCTGTGTCTCCCGTCTTGATACATTGTGATAGTATGTATGCAATAGGGAGAACACAAAGTAGTATGTATGATGGTAAGTCTCGACATATTCGTCGAAGACATAATACCGTTAGACAATTGATCACTAGTGGAATAATAGGTATTGACTATGTGAAGTCAAAAGACAATATTGTGGATCCGTTTACTAAAGGTATTAATCGTGATCAATTGTACAATGCAGTAAGGGGAATGAGATTAAAATCCACACTAAAAGAACGCTCTTAATGGTAACTCTACCATGATAATTGGAGATCCCATGAACATGGTTCAAAGAGACAACTAAATTAAGAATGTTCAAGTTGTGCACTTGGAAACACAACTAAAAATCCATTCTCGAAGTTGCCCCAAGTGCAAACCTGTAGTTTGTGGTAAAAGGGTAAGCTATAAGCTTTTAATGATTCCTATAGCCTTATTGGTGGAGTATGACAGGATACTCTTTATAGGAGATCACCTATATAAGTGAGAAGTGTGGCCGCTTCAAATAGAAAAACACTTATGAATCCAAGATATGGTCCAAGGCCAAAATGGACACAACGTGAGAACGAAAGATATTGTATCTATTATTGTGTATATGTTATTGTCTTGGTTTACACAAAAAAGTTGACCGGTTCAAGACATCGCGTTCACCGAGCAGCGAGTAAATCCGATAACATTATACTAAGGAAGGTTCAAAGCAAAAAACTACATATCCTGATGCAATAATAGGTCATTGGGACTTTGGTTTGCATAACATTTTGCATTTGCATATGCATTTAATAATCTAACTTCCATGTGGGGGATTGTTAGATTTTTATTATGGAAATTAGATTATTAAATTAATTAATTGAAAGGATGCGTTGGTTCCTAGATGAATGGACACGTTACTTCGTGGAATTGACATATTATTTCATAAATTAAATGATGAACGAATGTGTTGATTCATGAAGAGATATATTGGTTCATGCCAAGAGGTACTTGGAAGTTGAACAAATGCAACCATTCACAATTCATCTTATTGTGAAGAATTGTGTCCATTATGAAGAATTGTGTCCATTACGAAAAGTTGCGACCTTTGTGAAGAGTTATATCTTTTATGAATGGGTGCTTCAAATCTATAAATAGACCATTCCATCCGATTATTAAAAATGAATTTTCCAATTTATTTGTGTTTCCTTTCATCACATACTTTCATTTCCTTAGTCCCAAATATCAAGTAGTTCGCCGGAATTACGAGAAGTAGTGCAACTACTCGTAATTAAAAAACCGTTGTATCTTGGAGACGAGTGCTATAGACCGCTTGCACCGAGTAGTGGAGCATTATCGTCTTGCAGAGAGAGAGTCTAACTCTCGCCTCGGTTTGCATTTCGTTATTTTCACTAATCTATTCTCATATATTGTTTGTTATATTGTTGTAGTATTTATCCTAACATTTGGTTTATTGTCGCTACATTTCTTCACACCTAATTTTTAATAACAATCGCAAGACGATAATTCGTGTTGCCGATACGGGTGTTAGATTTTAGCAATCGTTATTATTTCTTAACACCTAGTACTTTGCAACGCCTATTTAAAAGTTAATCGATACAACGGCTTATTTATTAATCGATACATGGTAGTAAATCATATGTTATTTATACTAACATTTGGTTAATTATCTATAGGAATCATTAAAAGCTTATAGCTTACCCTTTTACCACAAGCTACAGGTTTGCACTTGGGGCAGCTTCGAGAATGAATTGTTAGTTGTATTTTCAAGTGCACAACTTGAACATTCTTGACTTAGTTGTCTCTTTGAACCATGCTCATGGGATCTCCAATTATCATGGTAGAGTTACCATTAAGAGCGTTCTTTTAGTGTGGATTTTAATCCCATTCCCCTAACTGCATTGTACAATTGATCACGGTTAATACCTTTAGTAAACGGATCCGCAATATTATCTTTTGACTTCACATAGTCAATACATATTATTCCACTAGTGATCAATTATCTAATGGTATTATGTCTTCGACGAATATGTCGAGACTTACCATTATACATACTACTTTGTGCTCTCCCTATTGCAGACATACTATCACAATGTATTAAAACGGGAGGCACTGGTTTTTCCCAACAAGGAATATCCTCTAAGAAGTTTCGTAGCCATTCAGCTTCTTCGCTAGCTTTGTCTAGAGCAATGAATTCCGATTCCATTGTAGACCGAGCTATACAAGTCTGCTTAGAGGATTTCCATGACACTGCTCCTCCACCTATGGTAAATACAAAACCACTTGTGGACTTGGAATCTTTTGTGTCGGATATCCAATTTGCATCACTATATCCTTCTAATACAGCGGGATACCTTGTGTAATGCAGACTATGAGTTAAAGTATGCTTTAAATACCTTAGAACTCTATTTAGTGCGGTCCAATGATCCTTTCCGGGATTACTTGTGAACCGACTTAGTTTGCTTATAGAATATGCTATGTCGGGCCTTGTACAATTTGCTAAGTACATTAGGCTTCCAATGACCCTAGCGTATTCCAATTGGTAAATTGGATCTCCTCGATTTTTGGCTAAGTGTAGGCTTAAATCTACAGGGGTCTTAGCCGGAGGTAGATCAAAAGCATTGAATTTCTTAATCACATTCTCTACATAGTGAGATTGTGATAAAGTAATTCCTTCGGATGTTCTAGAGATCTTAATCCCTAGAATTACATCAGCTATTCCCATGTCTTTCATGTCGAACTTCCTTTTCAACATTGCTTTAGTATTCATAATTATATTATGATTACTTCCCATAATAAGCATGTCATCAACATACAGACATATAATGACAAAGTTTTCAGATGTACCTTTAATGTACACACACTTGTCACACTCGTTTATTTTAAAACCATTTGATAACATAACATTATCAAATTTCTCATGCCATTGTTTGGGAGCTTGTTTAAGTCCATATAATGACTTAACAAGTTTACAAACTTTCTTTTCTTGTCCGGGAATCACAAACCCTTCGAGTGTTCCATGTATATTTCATCTTCTAAATCTCCATTTAGAAATGCCGTTTTAACATCCATTTGATGTATCTCAAGGTTATGTAACGCAAAGAATGGCAATTAGCGTTCTTATGGAGGTTATCCTCGTTACGGGAGAGTATGTATCAAAATAATCATACCCTTCCTTTTGCTTGTAACCCTTGGCTACTAGTCGTGCTTTATACTTGTCAATAGACCCATCGGCCTTATATTTCTTCTTTAGAATCCATTTGCATCCTAAAGGTTTACAACCGGGAGGAAGGTCAACAATCTCCCAAGTGTGGTTGTTCATAATTGACTCAATTTCACTATTGATCGCTTCTCTCCATAGAGGAGCATCAGGACTTGACAATGCAGCCTTGATTGTTTGTGGTTCATCTTCTAATGAATAGACTACAAAGTCCTGGACCAAAAGACTTTGCTATTTTCGCTCGTTTTCCTCGTCTTGATTCCGGTATTGACTGTCACTCGGTCAATCTTTTCAAGTGAGCTTTCTTCATGAGTTCGTTTCTTAGAACTCACATCATTCTTTTCTTTCTTAGGGAATATAGATTCAAAAAATACAAGCATTTCCGGATTCTATAATCATTCCCTCATTTATGTCGGGTATTTCCGACTTATGTACCAAGAACCTATATGCGCTACTATTGCTTGCATATCCTATGAAGATGCAATCAATAGTTTTAGGTCCTAGCTTTACTTGTTTAGGTTTAGGTACTTCAACTTTTGCTAGGCACCCCCACACTTTAGTGTATTTGTAGGATGGTTTCCTACCTTTCCATAGTTCATATGGAGTTTGATCTTGTTTCTTTGAGGGCAACTTATTTAAAATTTTATTTGCCGAAAGAATAGCTTCCCCCCCACATGTTATGTGGTAAGCCCGAGCTTATCAACATATCATTCATCATTTCTTTTAGTGTTCTATTCTTTCGCTCAAGAACACCATTTTGATTGTGGTGAATAAGGTGCAGTTGTTTGATGGATAATGTCATTTTCACGACAAAAGTCCTCAAAAGGTGCAACATACTCACCGCCTCGATCACTTCGGATCATTTTGATCTTGGTGTTAAGTTGATTTTCAACTTCATTTTTATAGCTTTTGAAAGCATCGAAAGCTTCGTCTTTGCTTCTCAAAAGATATACATAACAGAATCTTGTGCAATCATCTATAAATGTTATGAAATAATTCTTTCCACCTCTAGTTTGCACAAGTTTTAAGTCGCATAGATCGGTGTGAATTAATTCAAGAGGTGTAGTCGATCTTTCCACCGAATGGAAAGGCTGTTTAGCCATTTTTGCTTCAACACAAATTTCACACCTTGAGTGTTTGTCAAAAGACATTTTTGGCAATAATTCTAAATTCACTAATTTTCTTAGTGTATTTAGATTTACATGTCCTAATCTATCATGCCATAAATTAGGAGACTCAGTCAAGTAAACAACAGGGGTATTTTTATTATCACGGATAGCATTTACATTGAGACAATTCAGCTTGAAAAGGCCGCTATCAACATAGCCTTTTCCTATAAATTGTCCATTCTTGGACAATACAACCTTATCCCCTTCAATTACTATTCTAAATCCGGCCTTGCTAAGAATAGAGCCGGAAACCAAATTCTTGCGAATGTCGGGAACATGCATCACGTTTTGGAGAGTCACATTCAATCCCGACGTCATCTTGAGTACGACTTTTCCAATTCCATAGACCTTGGAAGTAGAGGAGTTTCCCATGTATAACATTTTCTCCTCCTTGACAACTTCATAAGTTGAAAACATAGATTTATCCACACACACGTGCTTGGTAGCGCCGGTATCAATCCACCATCCTATCGGATTACCGACCATGTTTACTTCATCTACGACCGCGAGATAGGTCGAGTTCGGACATGTTGACGGGAACATAATTTTCTTCCGTCATATTTGCTTGTGGACGGCCTTTGTATTCCTTCTTTGGCTTGCGGCAATCCTTTGCCATGTGGCCAGTTCTTCCACAATTGTAGCAATTCCCTTTGATCTTTTTCTTCCTTTTTGGGTCTTGCTTCTTTTCAAAGAACTTGCGTTTCTTTGGATTAGTGCTAGTGCTGCACTCGGCTAGATTAGCCCTTGCCTCTATAGACGGCTTGTTGGTCTTTCGATCTGCTTTGCGATTGTCCTCTTCAATTCGGAGACGGACTATCAGATCTTCGAGACTCATCTCTTTACGTTTATGCTTGAGATAGTTCTTGAAATCCTTCCACATAGGTGGTAGTTTCTCTATCACAGTTGCAACTTGAAATGATTCAGAAAGGATCATACCTTCGGCAAGTATATCATGTATGATCAATTGAATCTCTTGCACTTGTTCGACTACAGTTTTGGCATCCACCATCTTGTAGTCTAAGAATCGTCCAACGACGAACTTCTTTAGACCGGCATCTTCGGTCTTGTATTTTGTCTCCAAAGAATCCCACAATTCCTTCGACGTCTTTGCAGTCGAGTAGACACTATAGAGAGTGTTGTCAAGTCCATTTAGGACATAGTTGCGACATATGTAGTCGCTGTGAGACCATGCATCATACGCTATGCGTTTCTGCTCGTCAGTTTCATTTTCCCCCATAATTGGAGGTGATTCTTTCAAGAATCGAGATAAATTTAAAGTAGTTAAATAAAACAGCATTTTAGATTGCCAACGCTTAAATTCGGAACCTGAGAATTTTTCCGGCCTTTCCGCATGAACAGGGGCGCTTGGAATCTGATTGTTCGTTGCTGTTGTAAAATTCGGCGGCATGTTGCTATTGCTTGTCGTTACTTGGACAACGGGATCGGGTACATCATTGTTACTTGTCGTTATCTCTTCAACACAATTATCGTCTTGCGATTGTTGATACGGGTGTGTCAAAAATGACGATTATAACATTAGCCGAGGCAAGAGTTGGACTCTTTCTCCGCAAGACGATAATGCTCCGCTACTCGGTGCAAGCGGTCTATAGCACTCGTCTCCAAGATACAACGGCTTATCAATTACGAGTAGTTGCACTACTTCTCGTAATTGATAAGCCGTTGTATCTTGGATTTGCTTCACACCTATTATACTAACATTTTGCTGACCTGGTTTGTTATTAAAAAATTAGGTGTTAAGAAATAACGACAATAAAATCAAATGTTAGTATAAATACTATAACAACATAACAAACAACATATGAAAAATTGAATAGCGAAAATAACGAAATGCAAACCGAGGTAAGAGTTAGACTCTCTCTCCGCAAGACGATAATGCTCCGCTACTTGGTGCAAGCGGTCTATAGCACTCGTCTCCAAGATACAACGGTTTTTCATTACGAGTAGTTGCACTACTTCTCGTAATTCCGGCGAACTACTTGATATCTCGGGACTAAGGAAATATGAACATATAGATGTATGTAATGAAGTGACATAACATACGAATGGGATAATTAAATCATTTATTCTCGGTTGCATCATCTATTTATAGACCACGAAAAGTTTCTTCCCAATGGTTGCCAACTTTTCGTTAACATGCAACAACTCTTGCATGCAAGTGTCGTGTCTTTTCATACACCAATCATGCATGTTAACTAACGTTGGTGTCTCTTCATGCATGCTAAGCAATGTTTCATTCAACAATTAACTAATTTAATAATCTAAAATCCATAATAAAAATCTAACAATCCCCCACATGGAAGTTAGATTATTAAATGCATATGCAAATGCAAAATGTTATGCAAACCAAAGTCCCAATGACCTATTATTGCATCAGGATAGGTAGTTTTTTGCTTTGAACCTTCCTTAGTATAATGTTATCGGATTTACTCGCTACTCGGTGAACGCGATGTCTTGAACCGGTCAGCTTTTTGTGTAAACCAAGACAATAACATATACACAATAATAGATACAATATCTTTCGTTCTCACGTTGTGTCCATTTTGGCCTTGGACCATATCTTGGTTTCATAAGTGTTTTTCTAATTTGAAGCGGCCACACTTCTCACTTATATAGGTGATCTCCTATAAAGAGTATCCTGTCATACTCCACCAATAAGGCTATAGGAATCATTAAAAGCTTATAGCTTACCCTTTTACCACAAGCTACAGGTTTGCACTTGGAGCAGCTTCGAGAATGGATTTTTGGTTGTGTTTCCAAGTGCACAACTTGAACATTCTTAATTTAGTTGTCTCTTTGAACCATGCTCATGGGATCTCCAATCATCATGGTAGAGTTACCATTAAGAGCGTTCTTTTAGTGTGGATTTTAATCTCATTCCCCTTACTGCATTGTACAATTGATCACGGTTAATACCTTTAGTAAACGGATCCGCAATATTATCTTTTGACTTCACATAGTCAATGCATATTATTCCACTAGTGATCAATTGTCTAATGGTATTATGTCTTCGACGAATATGTCGAGACTTACCATTATACATACTACTTTGTGCTCTCCCTATTGCAGACATACTATCACAATGTATTAAAACGGGAGGCACGGGTTTTTCCCAACAAGGAATATCCTCTAAGAAGTTTCGTAGCCATTCGGCTTCTTCGCCAGCTTTGTCTAGAGCAATGAATTCCGATTCCATTGTAGACCGAGCTATACAAGCCTGCTTAGAGGATTTTCATGACACTGCTCCTCCACCTATGGTAAATACAAAACCACTTGTGGACTTGGAATCTTTTGTGTCGGATATCCAATTTGCATCACTGTATCCTTCTAACACAGCGGGATACCTTGTGTAATGCAGACTATGAGTTAAAGTATGCTTTAAATACCTTAGAACTCTATTTAGTGCGGTCCAATGATCCTTTCCGGGATTACTTGTGAACCGACTTAGTTTGCTTATAGAATATGCTATGTCGGGCCTTGTACAATTTGCTAAGTACATTAGGCTTCCAATGACCCTAGCGTATTCCAATTGGTAAATTGGATCTCCTCGATTTTTGGCTAAGGGTAGGCTTAAATCTACAGGGGTCTTAGCCGGAGGTAGATCAAAAGCATTGAATTTCTTAAGCACATTCTCTACATAGTGAGATTGTGATAAAGTAATTCCTTCGGATGTTCTAGAGATCTTAATCCCTAGAATTACATCAGCTATTCCCATATCTTTCATGTCGAACATTCTTTTCAACATTGCTTTAGTATTCATAATTATATTATGATTACTTCCCTTAATAAGCATGTCATCAACATACAGACATATAATGACAAAGTTGTTGGGTGTGCCTTTAATGTACACACACTTGTCACACTCGTTTATTTTAAAACCATTTGATAACATAGCATGATCAAATTTCTCATGCCATTGTTTGGGAGCTTGTTTAAGTCCATATAATGACTTAACAAGTTTACAAACTTTCTTTTCTTGTCGGGAATAACAAACCCTTCAAGGTTGTTCCATGTATATTTCATCTTCTAAATCTCCATTTAGAAATGCCGTTTTAACATCCATTTGATGTATCTCAAGGTTGTGTAAAGCAGCAATGGCAATTAGCGTTCTTATGGAGGTTATCCTTGTTACGGGAGAGTATGTATCAAAATAATCATACCCTTCCTTTTGCTTGTAACCCTTGGCTACTAGTCATGCTTTATACTTGTCAATAGACCCATCGGCCTTATATTTCTTCTTTAGGATCCATTTGCATCCTAAAGGTTTACAACCGGGAGGAAGATCAACAATCTCCCAAGTGTGATTGTTCATAATTGACTCAATTTCACTATTGATCGCTTCTCTCCATAGAGGAGCATCAGGACTTGACAATGCAGCCTTGATTGTTTGTGGTTCATCTTCTAATGAATAGACTACAAAGTCTGGACCAAAAGACTTTGCTATTTTCGCTCGTTTTCCTCGTCTTGATTCTGGTATTGACCCATCACTTTGGTCAATCTTTTCAGGTGAGCTTTCTTCATGAGTTCGTTTCTTAGAACTCACATCATTCTTTTCTTTCTTAGGGAATATAGGTTCTTGGTACATAAGTCGGAAATACCCGACATAAATGAGGGAATGATTATAGAATCTAGAAATGCTGCATTTAATAAATCATTTCTTAAAAATCATTAAAAGTTGTACAAACAAACTATTACTTATGTATTGACTTTGCAAAGTTAGATTAATAAATTAGTACAATCCTAGCGCGTTCTTTTAGTTACTCTTGCGATCCCGGAACACATCCTCGTTGGATCCACTTTTATTGCGATCCCGGAACGTATCCTCGTCGGATCCAATTTCATCTAGGGTCTCGAGCCGTTACTCAGAGTACCCTTTACAACTTTGGATATCGGGTCTTTCCTCAGATAATCCCTTATAATACGAACTTTGCAACGCCGCAAACTGTTCGTAAATCGGACCTCGAACCCCGAAGTTATCCGCTGCCGAGGATGGCACTCCGAACTGCCTCGGTGCCACAGGCAGTGAACCGGCTATGTTCAAACAACTCCCGATCACTCAAAACCATCTAACACCTAATCATAATATAATTATGAATACTAAAGCAATGTTGAAAAGAATGTTCGACATGAAAGATATGGGAATAGCTGATGTAATTCTAGGGATTAAGATCTCTAGAACATCCGAAGGAATTACTTTATCACAATCTCACTATGTAGAGAATGTGCTTAAGAAATTCAATGCTTTTGATCTACCTCCGGCTAAGACCCCTGTAGATTTAAGCCTACACTTAGCCAAAAATCGAGGAGATCCAATTTACCAATTGGAATACGCTAGGGTCATTGGAAGCCTAATGTACTTAGCAAATTGTACAAGGCCCGACATAGCATATTCTATAAGCAAACTAAGTCGGTTCACAAGTAATCCCGGAAAGGATCATTGGACCGCACTAAATAGAGTTCTAAGGTATTTAAAGCATACTTTAACTCATAGTTTGCATTACACAAGGTATCCCGCTGTATTAGAAGGATATAGTGATGCAAATTGGATATCCGACACAAAAGATTCCAAGTCCACAAGTGGTTTTGTATTTACCATAGGTGGAGGAGCAGTGTCATGGAAATCCTCTAAGCAGACTTGTATAGCTCGGTCTACAATGGAATCGGAATTCATTGCTCTAGACAAAGCTGGCGAAGAAGCCGAATGGCTACGAAACTTTTTAGAGGATATTCCTTGTTGGGAAAAACCCGTGCCTCCCGTTTTAATACATTGTGATAGTATGTCTGCAATAGGGAGATCACAAAGTAGTATGTATAATGGTAAGTCTCGACATATTCGTCGAAGACACAATACCATTAGACAATTGATCACTAGTGGAATAATATGTATTGACTATGTGAAGTCAAAAGACAATATTGCGGATCCGTTTACTAAAGGAATTAACCGTGATCAATTGTACAATGCAGTAAGGGGAATGAGATTAAAATCCACACTAAAAGAACGCTCTTAATGGTAACTCTACCATGATGATTGGAGATCCCATGAGCATGGTTCAAAGAGACAACTAAGTTAAGAAAGTTCAAGTTGTGCACTTGGAAACACAACTAAAAATCCATTCTCGAAGCTGCCCCAAGTGCAAACCTGTAGCTTGTGGTAAAAGGGTAAGCTATAAGCTTTTAATGATTCCTATAGCCTTATTGGTGGAGTATGACATGATACTCTTTATAGGAGATCACCTATATAAGTGAGAAGTGTGGCCGCTTCAAATAAGAAAAACACTTATGAATCCAAGATATGGTCCAAGGCCAAAATGGACACAACGTGAGAACGAACGATATTGTATCTATTATTGTGTATATGTTATTGTCTTGGTTTACACAAAAAGCTGACCGGTTCAAGACATCGCGTTCACCGAGCAGCGAGTAAATCCGATAACATTATACTAAGGAAGGTTCAAAGCAAAAAACTACCTATCCTGATGCAATAATAGGTCATTGGGACTTTGGTTTGCATAACATTTTACATTTGCATTTAATAATCTAATGTGAGGGATTGTTAGAACTTTATTAGATTATTAAAATACTTCAATTAAACATTGCATTGTTTATAGGAAATGATATGTTGGTTGGCTAATAAACAACTAATCACATTGAATAGCCAAACGTTGTGGTCTTCCATGTTGAAACCACGTTGGTTGCATGTGAGGAGCCACGTTGGTTGCATGTTACATGTGAGGAGCCACGTTGGTTTTTTGGTGAGACATTTATTCACATGCACATCATAGTTGAATGGTTGCATACATACCAAACGTTCCATCCATTAGGAAGGGGTGTATTCATGTCTATAAATAGACATTCCATTCGTTAATTAATTCATTCATATTTTAATCTTTCATTCTCTTATGTTTCATTCATCACTTAGATATTATCTTTCATTTCCTTAGTCCCAAATATCTAGTAGTTCGCCGGAATTACGAGAAGTAGTGCAACTACTCGTAATTGATAAGCCGTTGTATCTTGGAGACGAGTGCTATAGACCGCTTGCACCGAGTAGCGGAGCATTATCGTCTTGCGGAGAAAGAGTCCAACTCTTGCCTCGGCTAATGTGATAATCGTCATTTTCGACACACCCGCAATAACAACTATGTCAAATTCATCCCACCAAAACCTTTGAGGAAGGTGCGCTTGAGCAAGAAGAGTGAGCCTGGTATTGACAATATGTTGATGCTTTCGCTCGGCTGATCCATTTTGTGCGTGAATATGTGGACATGGGTGTTGAAACTTAATTCCAAGATCGGCACGATGAGATTTGAGTGGCCGAAATTCTTCATCCCAATCAGACTGGATACACTTAATAGAAACGCCAAATTGACACTTCACCATCGCTAAGAACTGCTTGACAACTTCGAGAGCATGAGACTTTAATTTTAGAGGATATATCCATGTATACCGACTAAAATCATACAAAAATTGAATGTAGTATTAATATCCAACAGTAGAAATAGTTGGTGAAGCCGTATGAATAAGATCGAAGGGTTTAGATGCTTGATTAGGAGTAGAAACGTGTGATTTTTGTTTCATTTTCCCTAATGTGCATGCTTCACAAAAAGATGAAAAAGTCCCCTTAAAACCAGAATTGATAGAAGATATAATTGAAGGAATACGAAAGAAGAAATTACCCTTCCTCCACGTATGTTGTCGCGGCTTTGATTATTGCTCCCGTTTGAAATCTTCTGTGGTCTGTGTCTCGTGTCTTTCTCTCTACTTCTCACGTTCTGTGTATAAAGATATAATTGAAGGAATCCGTGCTGACTTACTCATTTATCTCAATTTGAGCATGGACTTGTATTTCAGACTTAATTGATTTCCGTATTTAAGAAACAAATATCCGTTAATTAATTTAGCTCACTGACTGCTTAAATTAATTAACATCTTATTATATTCCTGAGTTGTACCACTTGACCTTATTAACACACCTAAACCTAATCAACCAACTGAGTTTAGTGTGCTAATCCTTACGAGTTCCTTAGCGATATTATCAGTTTGACTAAGTCTACCTGGCTAGGATACATGGGCGTCCACTCATACACAACCGTGATCGTCATGTTGAGCACGGCCGAGAATCCCTGCCTAGGTGTCTAACCTATCTTGTTGAGCAATAATTAGGTTAACACTATGGAGCATTAAGAGCAAGAAACCATATCAAGATTTCTACTGATGTTGAACATTCAAAGCAGAAACCAAGTCAATCTACGCCTGCTCAGAGAGAAGATACCTACACAGACTAATTAGATCTAAGCAGTTCACAACTGTCCTACGCAGATTACGATTAAAGCACTAACTTAACCAATTATTAAGCACATTAACACATCTCACGGGCTTAATCAGATCTTGGACTTAGCTACTCATACTAAAGCAAGGAATTAAAATAAACATGTTAAAGCAAAGCATGATATAGATCTTGAATAAAAAAGACAGAATTATAACAGTTCCGAAAGTGATATGAAACAAACATAAACTAACAAGTTAAAAAGAGAGAGGAAATAACAAGTACAAGATTTTAAGAGCATAGGATCTAAAGAAATAGAATGTAAAAAGCATGAAGGTACAATATTCTATTCATCTAAAGAGAGACAAACATGAAGGTAACATAAACAAGGTCTAACTCAAGTGTAAACCAACAAAGCAGAACAATAAATGAAGTTGCAAGAGTTATTAATGCTAACAATAACAGCTTGAACTAAAGGCTGATTTAGGTAGTGTTTGGAATAGCTTTTATAAGCAGTTTTTAGTTGCTTATGCTTAAAGTTGTTTAAAATTGTTGTTAAGTAAAAATTATTAGTGTTTGGAACAGTAGAAAAAAAACAGCTTAATTTTAGAAAAAACAAGTTTGCAAACACTGTTATAAGCTGTTTTTCAGTTTCTTTTGACTTCTGCTTTTAAAAAGCACCCTCTGACCAGCTTATGGGCTTCTATTTATTCTGGCTTATTTTAAGCACAAAAAAAGCAGAAGCAATTATTCCAAACATTAAAAATTGTGCTTTTGTGGTCAAAAAGTCCAGAAGCAACTTATTTAAGATGTTTCAAACACTACCTTAAAGCTAACCAATACTTGCATTAAAGAGAGTCTTCTCCTCCAAGAGAGCTCGTAGCTACACTAGGCAAAACATAAAGCTTACTGATCTAGAGAGAAAATAAGAGAGTTTGAGAGCTACACTAATGGTTTTTTTTTTACAGAATTTGAGAGAGCATTTTTTAAGCTATGGGAGCGAATTTTCTATCTCATGGTTCATGATGAAGATGAAGATATATATGAATATACATATCCTGCTCCCTTTTTCCTCTCCATAAAATATTTACCTTGGTTACTGGGATCCCGTTGGGAGTTGGTGTTGTCCGCTGGGTAAAAGTATAGTCTGTCGGATAATAGTTGATCTAGTCTGTACTTTGTACTTGCTGCATAACTTCTTTTCCCGCCAGGATCAATATCAAGAGTAATGGGCCGGGTACTTGGGCTTTAATCTTTCTTTCAACATTCTTTGCTTCTGGCTCAATCTGACACGGGCTCAATCAACTCTTTGCGGCGCAATTTTTCCCCGGGTTTGGGTAGAAAATAACACCAGACCCAAATTTTGCATTTCTTTCATCTTCTTTGAATTTTTTCCGTTTTCCTCCATTTTGATTAGAAAATCTGCAAATCCTCTAGCTCATATTTGGTTAGTTTGATGCTAGGAGTTGGACTAGTGCACCTACCACCTCAAATTTTGACAAGTGTCTCTCCTTTTAAATTCTCTTCTCTGGTTTACTTTATTTTTTCTCTGTTTTTTCTCTCTCCGTCTTCAATGTTTTGTCCAATTCCATTTCATCTTTCTATTCTTCAGAAATTATTGTTTATGATGCTTAGAAAGAAAAGAAAAACTTTTTCAATGTTTCTCGTATTTACCTCCTCATCTCCAATGTCTTGCTTTTTTTTATTTATGAACAAACCTGAGTTAGAAAGAAAAAAAAAGAGAACGAGAAGTTAAATAGAAGAAGAAGAAGGAAAAAGAATAATATTTAAAAAATAAGGACACTTGTCAAAATTTGAAATGAGAGGTGCACTAGTCCCACCCTAGCATCAACCTAACTCTCATATTTGGTGTCCCATTTAATGGACCACAAATAAGAATTGGACACGTGGATTTTAACTCACCAACTTAAACCAACATTTGAACCACGGTTTTGATAAGGAAAAAGGTAAATATCATTATTATTATATATATTTATTAACAAAAAATTAACAGTTCCCTATCTTAAAAAGAAGTCTTCTTCTCCAAAATTAAAAAATGAAAGCAGCTGAAAGTTATCTCCTCACATGCCGCTGCAAATCTGCTCAAATTAAACCTCAATCCTCCGTTTTAATTCTCAAGCTTCTCAAAAAGTTTGAAGCTTTGTCTTATTTTCTCACAATCTGCTCGATTTTTTGGAGATTTCTGTGTTAGGAGCCGGGGTAATTTTCTTGTGGGATTTTATGGGGTTGGACGTGGAATCCGAGAAATTGGAGGTTGATGAAAGGAAAGATGAGATTAGCATTAAGCATTTGTTACTGGATCTATTGCTTAATTTCTTATTATTTGATACATATATATTTTTTTTATTCATGAAACCCGCAACTGCTACTTTCGGTGCGCACCGGGTAAATCACGCTCCTTGTGCAGTAGCTGCAAACCGCACAGGAGGGTGGAGGAATTGAACCAGGACCTATCGATCCCGAGTCACCCCTCAACCGCTAGGCCATCCCATGAGGACTTATTATTTGATATTTGATATGAGAAGGAATGGTAGACTTGAAAACCTTCCAATCCCAACATTGAAACCCTTCTTAATTTTGGAGAAGAATTGACTTTTTTAAGATAGGGATTGTTCTTTATTATTAAATATATATTAATAATATTAATATTTACTTTTTTCCTTGTCAAAATCATGGTTCAGATGTTGGTTCAAGTTAGGTGAGTTAAAATCCGCGTGTTCAATTCTTATTTGTGGTCTATCAAATGAGACACTAAATATGGGCCAGAAGATTTGCAACCCAATAATATACGAATTAAAGATACAAATGGACTATAAATCTAAACTTATCAACAAGGAGGATTCCACTGTATTTTAAGATTAAGAATTTATTTTTTTCTATTTTATAAAGCATGACAAAATAACGGAACAACTCCATTAGAAAAATATGACAATAGTAACGTGACGGAGTATTAGAAAAAGATAATGAGAAAAATTCTCAAAGCAAAGATGTTAGGTCTTGTGCCAAATTTGTGTAATTCACGCACGTTAATCCACCACCTAACAGTTTATCCGATTATAAATAAAAAAAACATGTGTTGAAAAATAAAACCAGAAAAGTGTACAAAGCATAGATGTTAGGCAGCACATTAACATGCGTGAAGTATACAAATTTGCTCGGGACAAAAATGGGACTGTGTTTTAAGTGCCATGATAAAAACTGGAGGCTATAAAACATGATCAAAAAAGTTAATTTTCTCAGAAGCATCAATTTAAAGCTTGTGATCTTATCACACAAAAAAAAAATACGTGAACTACACTCTTTTCAAAAAATCGAAAAACAAACAAGGCGACAATGAAGTAAATGATCATTGATATAGGTCTATTTGAATGAAACAATCCACCAAGCTCCAAAATATGAAATCCTCACCATTCCAACAATATTAGAAAAAAAGCTAAAAACTTTACGTATCAAACAAGATAACCTCTGAATAAATGGGATCAATAGTTTCCACATAGCAACCACATTATCAAACCACAGGAGTTAACAGAGGCTTGCTAGAAAAGTGAGCTTCCAAATTCCCCAAAACAAGGTCAGCCATGGCTTTCCGTGTTTCCACAGTGCCACTCCCTACATGAGGCAGCAGGACGACGTTTTCGAGGCCAAAGAGTTGCTCGGGTACCTCGGGTTCCTTCTCGAAGACATCAAGTCCAGCGCCACCAAGACGGCCCTCCACAAGAGCGGAGACCAGTTCGGGCTCATCGACATGGGGACCCCTCCCGATGTTGATGAGAACTCCCTTTGGACCCAATGCATCGATTACTTCTCGGTTGACAATGTGAGTTGTTTCTGGAGTCAGTGCGCATGCTACGACTAGGATATCACTGTTTGAGGCCAGTTCGATAACGCTGCTGTAGTAGTTGTAGTTGTTGTTGGGTTTCTTGGATCTAGAGAAGTAATTGATGGGGCAATTGAATACCTCTGCTCGCTCAGCAATTGCTGAGCCGATTCTGCCTAGTCCTATGATACCAACTCTTTTTCCGCTGAACTGAGTGACAAAAATCAAACATAAACACAAGTAAGAATCACTATCAAAGACAAACATGTCAAAGGGAAGCAAATCCAAACAGCAAAAAAACAATATGGTCCTATTGAATGTTAAATATTATGACACGAGAGAAGCAGTAACTATATATGCCCCAAAGACAATAAATTGCATAATTAGTATGTTTCTTGAAGATGTGTGAAGCAATTCTCCTGAAGCATGCCAATGCAAAAGAAGTAGCTCAATCAATAAGCAAGAAGTGAAACAGGGCAGCCAGAAGCAGCTACACAGAAACTCGTTACGAGCATTCAAATCTCATTAAGATCTCAGAATGTAAGACAATTCTCATTGTACTTAACAAGCAAACAAATCATGCAATGAATTATCTTCACCTACTAATGAATTAAGAGGGTGTTACATTCCTCCAGTTGTGGATGCCTTGATGAATAAAAGAACTAAAAAAGGAAGCATATGACTAGAATATTAGAAACACAAGAACTCAAATAGGACACATAAAAAGGTCTCTCCTAGTTGGCCCTCTTGAGACATATGATACAATAAGGCAAGCCCTCTATTAAACATGCCAAACAAAAAATGGAAACAAGACTTGATCAGTATGAAAGCACCCAAAAGAAACAAAAAACAAGACAAATTAAAATCTATCTCCAAAATAGCAAAATTTACTTTGGTTAGAATTAGCATTGTTAACCATCATAAATGACTCTCTATCATTGCACAACATGCTAAAAAAAGTTAATCATACTCAACTCCGGCAGGCTGCTAACTAGACAAACTTCATAGAAGTACAAAAGATTGATAAAGAATTTGAATACTGGCCCTCATAACAATAACAAGAACTTTTCAGCATGTATTTGAAGCTCTAATGCAACTCTTTAGATGCTAAGCTTGGTGAGCTATAATGCGTACTCAATGTATCGTCATTTTCCACAAAAACAGATGAGCATGTATATGATCTGATCACCTGATTTAGATGGGAACTATAAAAGCTCAATGCTTTCAAAACATAATCTTCTTAAGAAAAAACTGCCCTCAATCCCAAATGCAATTTAACCTCAAAGCAAAATTAAGGATACAAATATCCAAATTTTAACAATATACAATTCAATAGCCCAAAACCAATGCATCAAAATCACAATGCCGAAGTGCAAAAATTAAAGAGAATACCTTGGTAGTCAACTTGAAGTCGCCAAGTTTCCACGCCCCTCTCCTCACGTACTTATCACATTCACAAATCCGCCTCAAAACTGCCAGTATCAATCCGATCGCCAAATCCGCCACGTCATCCGTCAGCACATCGGGCGTGTTTGTAACCCTAACCCCCTTCTCCTTACACTTGATCAGGTCGACCTTGTCTAATCCCACGCTAAAGCACGAAACTATCTCCAATTTCGGCAGAGCGTCGATCAGCTCCGCGTCGGCTCCGGCGCTAGCGTTGCCGACCACCGCGCGGATCGAGTGCGCCTGCTGAGCCAAAAACTCACGCTGCGCCGGCTGAGTCCAGTAACGGAAGAGCGAGAATCTCTTATCGAGCTCCTGCTCCAAGTAGGGATTCATCGGACACATCATGAGAACGCCGATCGACTCCATTTTTTGGCAGATGGAGGCGCCGGAGGAGACAGATGGTGTTTGTGTGGTAGATGAGAAATTGTGGGAATGGTGGGAGAAGCGGTTGGTTAATATAGAGAAGGCCGCACGTGATTGTAATGGGATTCATCGCAAGATTGTGGCTATCATATTTTGGCCGTCGCTTTGGACTGGTAGTTGTGTTTACTTGTGAATGCGGTAGCGGAGTGGTTTAGATAATTAGAAAAATAATTAAATAAATCATCAAATGTCAGGATGTGAAATAATTTATTTTATGCTCTAAATTCAGAAGATACTTATACAAAAAAATGAAATCGCATCTCTCCCAATATTTTAAGGAATAAATAAATTGCACGAAATGCGCATGTGAATTTTTTTTTTTTTTTTTTTTTAAATACTACTCTTTTCGTTGCATATTAAACGACCTATATTCTATTTTGAATTGTCTCATACAAATGTTCTATTTTTTAAAAAAGAAATAAATTTCTCTCATGATGAGTGGTTTTTGTACCATCTCATCGTCTTCTTTTTAAGCTTATTTGCATTGTTTTCTATTCATTTTTAGCTTTTGTTTTGCTTGAAATCGTATATTTTCGATGGTTTTTGGTTTTGTAGGTTTCTCGCGCGTTTTGAGCATATTTGGTGGTATTTGGCACCAAAATGGACGAAACCATGACCATTGATGCATTGTTGGCAAAGATGGAGTTGTTTGGACGAAGAATGAAGAGGATTTGAAGCCGGATGTTGAAGAAATCGTGTTTCGGAGCTCATGTAACAAGGCAGTTGGAAAATCGCGTGGCAGGCGGATCTAACGATCTTAGAATCCGATCTCCACCGTCCACATCGTAGTTCTATGTGTTAGGAACATTGTAGCAAAGTTTCGTGACGATCCAACGGTTATCGAAGGAGATATCCGGCTTCAAAACCTCTTCATTCTTCATCCAAACAACTCCATCTTTGCCAACAACAATGCATCAATGGTCATGGTTTCTTTCATTTTGGTGCCAAATACCACCAAATATGCTCAAAACGCGTGAGAAACCAACAAAACCAAAAACCATCGAAAGTATACAATTCCAAACAAAACAAAAGCTAAAAATGAATAGAAAACAATGAAAATAAGCTTAAAAAGAAGACGATGAGATGGTACAAAAACCACTCATCATCTCACAAAAGTTTTTTTTTTGGGCCGCATTCACATCACTCTCTCTCCTAACACACAAAAGTCTATCATATAAATTACTGTGCCGAAAAGAAATATGACGTTTCATCCGGTACGGAGGGAATAACATTTTGCAATTAGGTTTTGGCAGTGGTCCTAATTTTGGCCACCATTTAGGATGACACTTTTTCAGATTGGGGCCAGTTATCACAGATCCAAACCCGCCCATTGCCTTGAACTTATGGACCTAAATTTGGATTTAGATACGGACGAGTCCAAAATTTCGTACCCATAGATTGGGCTGAACTCCAAAATTAAAATTCATATCAATGAGTCGGTCTACAAGTTGAGATTGGATTAGAGTCCCATAAAAGAACTCATAGATCTTTAGGTTTAAAGTTAGTCTAACTGAGATTTATTAAGTCAATACGCGTGTGGAATAGTGTGACCCCTTAAACTTAGTGAGAAAACAGTTTCAATAAAACAATGATTATCTTATGTTGCAAGTTGTATGTTCAGCCTCATTGTTTCAGACTGATAGAAAATACTGCTCTTTCTAAATACTTTATGCAAATGATAGAATAATTAAATATGTAGAATAATAAACAACACAACAAGTTATAGTGGTTTGGATTCACAAGATCTTACGTCCACTTTCTGCCTCTGCAGATATTCACTATCAAATTCTCGAAGACTTTCGAGAGCAGATCAATACACACTATCTCAAACAAATAATCTATCAACTTATCTATTTATCTATCTATCTAATGGGAAAAGGGTTTGGTTGTGTCCAACTAAATAAGAGTATTAAACACTCTTGATTCCAACTATGTGATAAGAATGATAAATCACTTTCAATGTGGACATAGAGATTTTCCTATGAAGTTAGAAGTGTATGTACACTCTTGATTCCCGCCCCGTAACACTTTTACACTTTTACTCTTGATTCCCGCCCCGTAACAAATTAGAAGTTAGAAGTGTAAAAGTGTTATTTGTGAGATTCAAACCCACATCAATAATTTCTTTACATGCACTTATGCCGTTTGAGCTAATGTTCACATTTGTTAATATTTTATATGTATAGTTATATATAAGAATATGACATACTAAAATAAAAAAAAATTAATACATCTAACAAAAAAATAGCTTATAAAATATAAATATTAATTTTCTAGATTTTAATATACTATATTCAAATTGTAATTACGGGCATATATTTCGAAAATGAAATGAATATTTTTATTTCCAAAATTTAAATTTAAAATTATTTTTTATTGTTAATTTTATATTCTTTAATTGAAATGGATTATATATATAAATAAAATTATGATTAATGATTAATTACAATTGAAAACTTTTAATAACAAGTGAAAATACATCTAATAAAAATACAATAAATACTAACTTTCTAGATTTCAATATATTATATTCAAATTTCTAATTTCTAATCATGAAAATGCATTTCGAAAATGAGATTAACATTATCTATATTAAAAATGAGTATTCATGAACTAATGAACTAATGAAAAATTATAAATTCACAATTTAAAATTCTTTATGACTAATGAAAAATTACAAATTTACAATTGAGTTTTTTTTTATAACAAATGAAAAACTACACTCTTTTTATTCATGAACTTCATTCATAAGTTTATAAGAATCATAACATATACATAAGAAATTCATACTTTAATAAGAATCATAACATATGAAAGTATATTTGAAAAAATTAAAGAAATATGATGAATAAAAGCTACAAAATATATTTGAAAGATGATTTTGTTTTTGTGTTTTATTTTTATTTTTCACATGAAATATTAGTCATGCATACTACAATAATTATATTTGATTAAAGTTACTACATTTTTATTTATGTTTTAAATTAAAATTAATAAAGTAATACTTTAAAATTATATATATTTTATGTTTATATAAATTTAACAAATAAGTTGTTGGTCTAGTGGCCAAGAGTGTTTGAAATTTCAGGATGACCTGAGTTTGAATCCTTGTGTAAACATAATTTTAAATTTAATTAACTTAAAATATTTGCGGGTCCGCACGGGTGGGCGGGTCTACGCGCCCCGCACGAGTCCGGGGCCGGTTCCTAAATTCTTGATCCGTACGGGTCCACGGGGCGGGTCCGGGTCCATTTTTTAAGGCGCGGAGCGGATTCGGGTCCAATGATACTCGGCCCCGACCCGCAAAATTGTCATCCCTAGATCTATGTAAAATGTTGGAGCTATTAAAGATGCAACTAATTTTTGGCGTAAGTTGTGTTAGTGGTTAATACCCAATGAATGAAAAGTTTAGACATAGAAAAGCTAGTTCAAAATAATTTAAAAAAATAAAGGAGAGAGAGAGACATCAATTCCCTACTAGTGAAAACCAATGTCTAATAATTCTTTCATGTTTGAATTCATTCTCCAACATATATACACCCCACATTCCTTCACTCACCATATTTCATGCTTCAACATAACTAGGAAAAAAGAAAAAAAATCCTAACCAATCCTAAACAACTGCTAAAAAAGATTTCATCATCTCAACATCCCATTCTCTCTCCCTAAATTATTGGTAAAGCGAAACATCATCTTCTTGAATATTAAACCAACAATGGTGGAGGAAGAAGAAAGTTCAAGATCATCAAAGCTCGGCCGGTTCAAGGGAATGCTGGAGAGCGGCGCCAGCAAGATCCGACGCTCCTTAAACGAAAACAACTTACCGCCGTCCGACGAGGATAACGACAGAATGACATCCAAAAGCAATGCATCCGCTCCTTTATACGACGAGAATCAAAACCAACCGCCGCCGGTGCTGCAGCCGAAGCTGTGCGCCGTACTTAGCCGGACGGATAACGTCAAATCCCGGTCCAGTAGCGATGGAGAAGACAAGCCGCAGGCTAGTGAGGCCGCCCCAGCCCCGCCTAGCCCTCCTCCGCCCAAGAGGAGGATGCCGACAGGCAAGAATTAATGCAAGAATTTGGAGTTTGTTGATTTTTGATTAAGAAAGTTGATTATAAGATTGTGGGTTGTAGATATGGATTTGATGAAGGAGAAGTTTGCAAAGTTGCTTTTAGGTGAGGATATGTCGGGTAGGGGGAAAGGCGTTTCTTCGGCTTTGGCATTGTCTAATGCAATCACAAACTTAGCAGGTATGTTGGGATTTCTGAATAAATACGCTATATATGTTTCTTAAAAATATTTCATGAAAAATTCAGACATCAAATTTAACTGTCCATGCATCTCAAAAACGGTAAGAGTCTTCATGCATAATGTCTCAAATACATTTAGAATCTCAAAATTTTATATGGATTCTTGCTGATGTTGATGTTATATGGGAATATTTCAGCTTCTGCATATGGAGAAATGAAGAAATTAGAACCAATGGCACCAGATACCAAAGTAAAGTGGAAAAAAGAGATAGACTGGCTCCTATCTGTCACAGATTACATTGTGGAATTTGTTGCTGTCAAACAAAAGAACAAGGATGGAAGCACTTTTGAGGTTCTCTCTCTCTCTCTCTCTCTCTCTCTCTCTCTCTCTCTGCATGCATGGCTAAGTTGTGATTTGTGTGTTTCATTTGTTTCTCAGGTGATGGCTACAAGGCAGAGAAACGACCTACACATGAACATTCCTGCACTGCGCAAGCTTGACAACATGCTTCTTGTTAGACCAGATTCTTTCTTCAATCTCTAACTTTCTTGGCCCTAAGTTCAGATCAGTTAATAGGCTGCATCTTTTACTCATTTTCGGCGTGTTGATCATGAGCAGGAATGTCTGGACAACTTCAGAGAGCCACACGAGTTCTATTACGGCTCAAAGGATGATGACAAATCGGACAAGCAAGAAAGGAACGACGACAAATGGTGGATTCCTGTCCCTAAGGTTCCCAAGAACGGATTGTCAGAAAACACGCGTAAATGGCTGCAGTCCCAGAAGGACTCAGTCAATCAAGTGTTGAAAGCAGCGATGGCTATAAATGCTCAAGTCCTTACAGAAATGGAGATCCCAGAAAGCTACATTGAAGGCCTCCCTAAGGTAGACTAACTCTGTCTAATTTCATGTAATAGAATTCAAGATTTGCTTAAATATGGATGACCATTTGGTTTTAGAATGGGAGGGCTAGTTTGGGGGATGCAATATACAAGATGATCACAGAGGACTTCTTTGATCCGGACGTCTTGCTTTCCTCCCTAGACTTGTCGTCGGAGCATAAAATAGTCGACCTCAAGAACAGGATTGAGGCCTCTGTGGTGATATGGAAGAGGAAGATTACTAATAAAGACACTAAGTCTTCATGGGGTTCTGGTGTGAGTATGGAGAAGAGAGAACAGCTCGAAGATAGAGCAGAAACTATGTTACTTATAATCAAGCACCGCTTCCCGGGCATTGCTCAATCTGATCTAGACATCAGCAAAATTGAATACAACAAAGTAAGAGTTAACAAATCACAAATCTTTCTATCTGGGTTTACTGTATTAGGCTTCATGTGTGTTTTACACGTGTTTTCTTGATGTTTTAGGATGTGGGACAAATTGAGTGTTCAAAAATTACTAATCTTTCTATCTGGGCTAATTGTATTAGGCTTCATGTGTGTTTTACCTGTGTTTTCTTGATCTTTTAGGATGTGGGACAAAGTGAGTGTTCAAAAATCACAAATCTTTCTATCTGGGCTTGCTATATTAGTTTTCATGTCTGTTTTACCTGTGTTTCTTGATCTTTTAGGATGTGGGGCTAGCGGTTCTTGAGAGCTATTCGCGAATCTTGGAGACATTGGCCTTCACAGTGCTGTCAAGAATAGAGAATGTGATGAGTGCTGATGCTCAAGCTAGAGAAGCATTTGCAGAGAGGATGACTTCCCTGAAAGTTGCAAGTACTAAAGAGGAAACGGAAAGTGAGACGCCAAGTACAAAGATTCTTCTGGATTTCATGGACTGGGATACGGAGCAGGGGGGGACTGATGGGAAGAATGCCAACGATGAGAATGCAGATGTGAAGACTCTCACTAAGGAAAACCCTATCGCGAGTAAGAAGTTGTCCTACATAGATCGGCTAGAGATTTCAAGAAGCCCAACAGAGCGACACTGATACGGATACGTCCAAGAGAAGATGTACATACAGAAATGTAGAAATCATAGAGGCTTTTATTCAAGTGGAAGTTCTGGTTTGCAAGCAGCAAGCATTGGTAGTAGATTGAAAGGATTTTATCATGTTGTTTTAGATTTCCAAGGAGTCATATTAATGACTCATAGTTATGGATTGCAGCAATATTATGTACTATATGATTAAGTAGAAGCAGTTTTGAGTGATGAAGCAAGATCAGAGAAGCATTAAAAGGACTGACTAAAATGGGAAACTAATTTCAAGATTTGATGATGATTAACAGTGTCACAAGTAGGTTTCTGATTTACTTACAAAGCTGTAGGAATCATACATCAACCACAACCAACAGATTTAAAATTTAGACAAATGAAATTAGATTTTGCCACGTGGCCCGAGCTTAGGGGGGAGTTGAGGGCCCTTGACTATAGGCAGGACATCTCCAGTTGCTTGGGAGCTGACATAAGAAAGTGTGGTACCACCTCCAATTATCAAGAATTTGAGCAGCAGACCTCTCTTGGTGAAAGGGGCAGCAAATGTCTCAAAGAACTTGCTCTGCAATTAGGATGAGAATGTTTAACAAAACTTCATAGTCACACCAATAAAGGGACTAATAAATGGAGAGTAACAGAGTTGAATATCATATGCAAATTATCAATCCAAGCAGCAGTCTGCAGACATCTTTAGCCTAAGCTTTGATCAAGTTTCTTGATTATTGATGAAGTTTGACACCAGAATCCCTATAATTCCACTCCATCCATGTCTTTAATTTAGTAGTATTGTCCTTGAATTTCTATCATATGGATATAGATAAGCCAACCTCAAGAATGCTCTGAAGGATTTCACTAAACATAAACCGGAAGCATGCGAATTAGCACGACGCACTAGCACTGAAGGAGCTATATGATTATATACCTGAAGTGAGTTGTATGGTGAAGATGCATCTGATCCGTACAAGTCCCATTGCCCGGTGGTGTTGCCAATGTCCTCTAAATCAAAGTAGACACTCTTGTCACCATACTTTGCAACCACACCACCACTCCTACACAACAGTTTCAATCAACAACTACGAATCTGGAACTAATAATGCTCATCATCAAACAAAACCAACCTTCCCAATTTAAAATCCATATATCAGTTAATAACATGTTTCAAGATTTCATCTCCTTGTTTTCACAGCAAAAATGTCAATGAAATTATGAAATCCCAAAGTGTATGTAGCATAGAGCTATTTAGACTATACTTCAAAATATCAACCAAGCCTAAAAAAATAAACATTACCAACATTTCCCACTATCAAAATCTTGTTATTGTCCGATCCAAAATTGTTATTAATAAAAGTTCTTGCATGCCGCCAAGAATACAACACAAGTGAACAATCTAAGTTACTTAACTATACCAGCTGACAGGGAATTACCTGTAGTTGGTGGGCTTGAAGCTGAGGCGAGAGGTCTTGACATGGATCTTAGTTCCGGTGAGGGAGCTTCCGGCTAGGCCCTTGACGGCGGTAGGCTGGGCCGCAGCGATTGCCAATGAAGCCATCTCTTTTTGGGGTGTAATAGAATTGCAAGGATCAAACTGAAGAAACTAGTTCGTTCTTATTCGCCAACTTGATTGTCTTTCATGATCTTGATTGGTTACCATTATTCCACGTCGGATTCTGGATTTTGTTAAAAAGATTTAGAATCCCATTTAAGAGGTGCCATTTGTGTTCGAGTAGGATAACCCTATCCCTTCGAATTTTATTTTTGTTGTATAGTATGAATTTTGAGGTGGATCTAAATTAGCATTAAGACTAATTTCGGGAGTTTAAATCTGCAATTTTTAAGTAGAGGTGCTAAATTTGTACTTTCTGATTAAAAAATATTAAATTTTAAAAAATTAGGATTAATAGTTAGTCTACTTTGGTTATCAGTTATTCAATTATAAAATTTACACAAAAGTTTATGTGTACCACTTTCGTATACCCTTGTATGTACCACAATACAAGAGTATTGACATGTGTTAAATATGACCCACTGATTTAATGAGAAATGCCACATGTCAATACCCTTGTGGTATGATACACACAAGGGTATACGAAAATAATATATACAAGCCGATAAATTTGGGGTTATCAGTTATTCATCTCTAATCATGACAATGTTATTAAATAAGAGTAAGGTCACGTATTCGAATTCTAGATGTGGTGTTTTGTTACACATAATAGCTTACAAAATACAAATATTTTGAAAATCTCAATTTATAGTAGTATTAAATATTTCTGACACAACATGATATTTTTAGCCCATCCTACGATCGAATATGTCACTATCACCACCATTTATACATTTTCACTATTTCAAGTTTTTTTTAAAAAAATAATTGTTTAATTTTATAAATACATTTATTATTTTTACATTTAATATTAAGATTAATCTATATTTTACTTATTTCGAATTATTATCCCCATATAAGAATAAGAAAATAAGATAATCGGTTTCAAATAGCAAGAAGTCGTCGTTTTATCAAGAACACAAAATCGTTAGAACTGTCAGCGACTTTATCCTTACCCGCAACTCCAACACAAAACCACATCTCCCTTCACTCCTATCCAACCCTAAATCCCCAAAAATGCTTCTCACATCCCCACCAATTCTCCAATTCAAATCCCTCTCCCTCACCACCCCCTTCCTCCATGGCTCCACCACCGCCGTCGCCCCTCTCTTCAAACGCAGCACCTCCTCCGCGGCCGCTCCGCCTCCGCCCTCCGTGCTCCCGGTGATCAGGGCAATGCGGACACTACAAGGCAAAGTCATCTGCGCCACCAGCGACAAGACGGTCTCAGTGGAGGTTGTACGTTTGGCCCCGCATCCGAAGTACAAGCGCCGAGTGCGAAAGAAGAAGAAGTACCAGGCCCACGACCCGTTGAACCAGTTCAAAGTCGGCGATACCGTCCAGCTCGAGAAGGGCCGGCCCATTAGCAAGAACAAGACCTTTTGGGCCGTGCCGGTTCCGGCTCGGGCCGGGTCTAAGCCCAAGGAGGAGGCCGCGCCGCCGCAGGACTTGGGGATTCCGTTGGAGTCGGAGTTGAAGGCTTGAAGCAAGTTTTAGATATCACGAGTTGGTTATCAGAGGTTTATTAGTATTTTGTATTGGTGCAATTTGGAAATTGTGATATTCTGGTAATGTTCGTCTGGATTTGCAAGATAGTCGAACCCATTGAGTTTTCAAATTAAGACTACATTAAACTAATAATAAATACTGAAATAAAAAAAACTACATGATTAACGTAAAAAGTATGATTAAATTAGAATTGATAAATTCTTCATCTTTTCAATCCTGCAATATAAATCAGCCATTTTTTTTTACCACTAGAGTGGATTGTGTCGAGACGGAATCCAATTTCCCTTTAATCCGGTCTTAAATTTTGAGGATTTTAAAGTAAGTACCAACTCGAATTCTTTCTTGCTTCAATTTTTTCAATGTTTCGAAGATTTTAATCGCACTTAGATGGTAAACATATTCATTACATAACAAGAAATTGGCATTGTATATGTTATCTACTGATTTTGAGGATTTTAAAGTATTGTCCTCTTGGGATGACATAGCGGTGAAGGTGGGTGGCCCGGGACCGATAGGTCATGGGTTCAATTCCCACTGGACACGCTATGTGTGAGCCTGTTACCCTGTCACATTAAGGGTGGTTTAACTTACACAGGAGCGAGGTTTACCTGTGCGCACCAAAGGTAGCGGCTGCGGGTTCTCGTCAACAAAAAAAAAAAGAAAAAAAAGAAATTGGCATTGTATATGTTATCTACTGATTTTCTTCTATGAGAGCACTACAAATTAACGAGTATCCGAATTTAGACGTGTTGGGCGTTTTCTATATTTATGTTTAAATCTTTGGAACCTTTGATACATATGCTTCAACTTGAAATCTGACTGATAATGGCTTTTATGTTGAGGTAGCATACCTGCTTATTCGATGCTTTTTATTTTTATTTTTTTTAAATGAATACCAACGCCATTCATAACAAAAAGGGTCCGGTGTCAAATAAAAAAAGAGCCCTTTTAATATCTTTATACAGAAACGTGCCCATTACCTTTTCGGTACTTCTACATTGTATAGTAATTACAAATGAGTCATCTTAATTTTATTTATAACCTCCACTCTCATAATGAATATTTAAGATCTATTTGATTTAACGTTAGAATATAGATAATATATTATGATTTTTATGATTTGAGATTTGATTACGGTTAGTGAATCGTTGAATATACAATTCCAAAAACTATCTTTTTTGTTTTCAACTCAAGAAAAATCAAAATATGAAAAAATAGGAATGAACGGCGTCCATTGTCTAATAGATAGGACAGAGGTCTTCTAAACCTTTGGTATAGGTTCAAATCCTATTGGACGCAATTTTTTTCCATCTATTTTTGATTTCGATAGCAAAAAAAACTTTTTGCATAATTTGAACCCGAGACACTTGATTCTTTTTTGAAGATAAAATCGACCGATTTTTTTATGCTTGCTCCTGAAGTAGAAACCGGTCCATTTGTTCCTGAATAGCTTCTTTCAAAAGAGCTTCCGCTTCTTCCGTAAATGTCTTAGTAGAAGATATTATTTCTTGGAACCGAGGTTTATTGGTTTTTATGTAAGTACGTAATTCAACAAGAAATTTCCTTACTTGTCCAATTTCTAATGAATCAAGATAACCATTTTTGAACATGTAAGTCATATCTTATTATATACAATTCTATACAAGCACAAAAACTTGTTTGTTAAATGGAGTATTTGATTTAGGGAGTGAATTGCGTGAAAATCCATAATTAACGTGAGAACTAAGAATCGTGCATAATTATTATATATTTTATGCATAATACTTATGTTTTTTAATTGAAAAAACCTACAATTTTATATTTTGCATAATCCTTATGTTTTATGCAGAAGGCAAAAGTATAAAATTACAAGTGTTTTTTTTTTTCAAAAAATATAGAAGGATTATGCATCTTTTGTAGTTCTCACATTAAATATAAGTTTTCACCAGATCCACACCATATATATCTCTAAAGAAAAATACTCTATCTGTCCCCACAAATAATGTTTCTCTTTCCTTTTCGAGACGTCTCACAAATAACGTCCCGCTTCCCAAAATAGAAAATTATTACACACAACCAACTACTCTTTTATAAGGGCCCCACCACATTTACTCACAACCAACCACTCTCCTTAAATCCCGTACCGAAAAGATAAGGGACATTATTTGTGGGATGGATGGAGTACTTTTTAGCGCAAAATCATACTCCCTCCGCCCCATTTATCTTGTCTCGCTTTCCTTTTCAGTTTGTCACATTCATCTCATCTCATTCCAAAAATGTTAACTTTTAAGACAACTAATCACTATACTTTCAGGACCCACCTCTTCACTCACAATTAATAACTCTTCTTAATATACAAAGCAAAAAAGAATCATCTCTTGATAAAATATCGATTGCTATTAGTCTCGTCTCTTTGTGACTTTAAAGTCAATTTACTAAATAATTATGTTTATCTTTACTTAATTTATGTAACTAATATGAAATATAAACATAATTAATTTGCTACTAATAATTTATTTACTTTGCAAGGGTACTTTTACAATCTCAACTCTTCATATAAACTTCAAAAGATTTTATTTAAAATATTTTAGATATACATAATATTAATTTTATAATAGGGATTAAAAATGGACATTTTTGTAATATAATGAACCAAAATTTAAATAAGTACCAAATTGACGAGCTAAAAATAAAAACTATCTATATTGATATACTTTCACACGTGAAAAGCGTGTATATACATGTGCGTAAACAGGCTGAAATTTTTTAAAATTTGAACAAACTCTTTGAAAGATTAGGACCAAAATTGGACTAAAGCCCAAATAAAAGATTAAAATTGAAAATTTATCCAAAAATTAATTTAGGGAACATATTCCTTCCCGATCGTAAATCACCGCAACTCACAAGTCACAACCGCCCGCAACCGCCCTTCCCGATTACCGTCTTCCGCCCAGCAGTCCCATACCGCCGCCCCTGCGCCACCCTTTCCTGACCCCTCCGCCACGCCGTAAGAACTAAGTCGCCCGCAGCCCCTCGGCCCTCCCCCTCTGCCTTCTCGGTGCCGGCAAGTGTAAGTCCGAAATTACTCAAATTAGAGTAGGGCGCCGACTACATCATCATCTTCTGCCCCCTTGCTTCCGTACATAAGGCGGATTTTCTTTCTGTATAACCCCAATTTTTGTTTCTTGATTTATTGTGGCAAATTATCAGTTTTTATGATTCAGTTTGTTATCTTTAACTGAGTATATGTAATAGGAAATTAAGGAATAGGGAGAACCGGATAAATCATGTGAATTAGGTCAAGATATTTTTGTAAAATTGCTAAAAAAGAAAACACTTTGGGGATATTTGTTTAGGATTAATGTTGGAAGAACGCATAAAAGAATCAAGATTTATCATTGATGAATGTAATTCTTTATTGGAATGGATGTTAATCACCTCAAAGAAGCCTTAGAATTAGAGTCTGATCAGACACATTATTTTCGGTTTTTGTGGTATAACCGAATACCAAACTCGGTTAACCGAGGCGGTATTCGAGAAGCCGACAATGACCGGGTTCTGTCATGGAGGTGCCTTTTTGGGTAACTGGAGTTGCCTTGATGTTAAAGATGTTCTTAGTTCAGTTATGGACAAAGAGTTATATCTGCGTGAGATTTGTTTCGTCCCACATTTTAACTGTGTCTATATGTGAAATTTCTTTACCTCTACTTCAACTTGATCATATCTGGTTAAGACTGAGGCATTTAAACATAATCTTCACATCAGAATATGTTCAAATTTCATTGTAGTTGCATTTAGACTTTAGAGTTCACTGTTAAGAAATGTTGGTGGCTTAGGTTTAGCTGAAATACTCGTCTTCTCTGTTTTTTTATACCATAGAACAGTTGAAATCTTGATTGAAGACTAGTTTCAGGAAAGGGTTCATGGATAAAGAGGATGACGTGAGGCAGGAGCGAGTGGTGGAAGCACGAGCCAAAAATATAAGCCACAATGTCCGGTGCACTGAATGCGGTAGTCAGTCCATTGAAGACTCACAAGCCGACATTGCAATTCTCCTCCGCAAGGTGCCTCTTCTTATTGTGCATGCCATGCTTTTGCATTCTGTTTCCTCAAATATGCTTTAGAGATGGGCAGTTTGTGATCGTTAATCTGGAGCTTTATTCATTCTTGCCAGAGCTTATAGGTGAAAATTACATGAATTTGGTGGGACTAATATATGTAAAATCCGAATATTTTTTTTCTTACCATAGAATGTTTATTCCTTATCAAACTGATCTTTTCTCACTTTGATATCTCTTGCATTTATGTAAAAGTTAATACGAGATGAGATTCGGTCTGGTAAAAACGACAAAGAGATCTATAAGAAGCTTGAGGAAGATTTTGGTGAGACAGTGCTTTACACACCAAAATTTGACATACAGACAGCAGCTATATGGCTTACACCGGTTAGTTAAATGTTGGCATTTTGAACTTGTTCTATATGTCATTCATCTTCATCTAGTTTCCTTACTGATTGAAAATCCTTGAAACAGCTGACACTTTGTGGTGGAGCTGTAGCAATATGGGCAGTCAAGAGGTACAGGAGAAAGAACAATGTGCACATTATGGCCTTAGACCTTGTCCGAGGAGTCCCGTTAACGCCCAATGAGAAGGAGACGATGCTCGAGCTTCTCACCCCACCTTCTACTCCTTGGTGGAGAAGATGGATTCCTCGATGACTTGAGAATGTCAGACTCCTTTATTTCTTCTCTCTTTGGGAACTAGAACGGCTCATAAATCACTGTGTTTTAATGATAGAATAGAACCAGAAAGTTATTTTAAGTAACATTCTGAGTTTGTATACTTTAATTCTGATTGGTTTGAAGAAAGGCCACATTTGTTGTTTGGATTCGAATATGAGTATCGTCCTTCTACGAATCTTGATGTGTGAGATGACCCCACTTAAGCTTTTGTGTGTAGGTATATCTGTTCGATTTTTTTTTTTTTTTTTTTTTTTTTTTTTTTTGATACGTGGAACCCGCAGCCGTTACCTTCGGTGCGCACTGGGTAAACCCCGCTCCTTGTGCAGTAGCCTGCAAACCACACAGGAGAGTTCAACCACCCTGTGCTAACCATGGGTGACAGCTCCACAAAGTTCTCTCAGGTGGGATTCGAACCCAGGACCTATCGGTCCCGGGCCAACCACCTTCACCAACTTTGAATTGAATTTTGATTAGTGAACACATGGTTTGTGCTCTCTCTCTCTTTCCCATATTTTGTATTATTGTTAAATAAAATAAATTATTTTTTTTAATAATTTTTGTTGGCTTTTGACCTCAAGCAAAGCCTCGATAAAATTCTTGAATTTGTTTGGTCAAGTGGTTTGAGTTTGAATTTGATATTTTTGACTAATTTGTCTTCTCAGAATTTGCAGAAACACATACTAGTTTACTCATGGAATTGGTCTTCCATGACTACAGTGCTATTTCTGTATTCATTGTTTTCACTTCTGTAGGTTCCAACCGCAACAACAGCTAAAGAACCAAATACCTTGACCACGAGACTAACAGATCCTTAAATAACTAACAAGTATATAATATAGTATATACTTAATGGTTTTCAAAGGTTTTTATTGACAGATATGTTCTTACACATCTCTCCTTAATAGCTTTCTGATTCTATTTTGCTGTTTCTGGACAACCCTCTTGGACTAATGCAGAAACTAATTTGAAGTATTGTCTAACGAGTCAAAATTCGTTAAAATTATTTGATAAACACTTTCCCTTGTACATTAATCGATGATCTTGACGAACAACTCCTAATATTTCTGTTTTTTAGTTTGTCATGGCACTCTCTAATCCCATCCATGGCAAGAGGAAGGGGCGGGTCTCTCTCTCATATCAACAAGTATATGATCATGCAAATAAAATTTTACCCAACATGTAGCTGTCTATTATAATCTGCTAGTGAGTGTATGCTTGCTGAATGCATACGCGGATTCTATAAATCTTGTTTAATTTTGAGGGTGGATTATTTTCTAGAAATAAACATCTTACTCAAGATGCATTGCTTGTGATAGGCCAAGATCATCAGAGTAACTAATCAAGCCTATACGAGTAGACTAGTGACTAAATAGTCTACGGTTTTAATACCTTAATCAAGATTTTCATTTACAACATAGATTAATAGAATTCTATAATATATTAAATATTTCTTCAACATTAAGGTTCTAATAAAATGAAAAGAAGAGATAACATCACCAAATATAGTAAATACATCCAGAGGGAGAAAATTATATGAGGAACGCACCGCCATTCCACATTTCCGTCTTCATTCTTTAACTCTCGTTTCCTTTATCCTCTCTCTAATCTCCACCGCCTCAACTCTTTCCTTTTCCGTGAATACTTCTCCTGATTTATCAAGGTAAGATAATTCTTCTGAATTCCTTCTATGGTCGTGATTGCAATTGAGGTCCTAAATTTTGGTGATACATGTAGTTTGCCTTTCTGAGTCATGTCGAGTCTGGTATAATAACTTGGGCTAGTTATTGGTTGTGAGCTTTGGTGGTTTGAGGAGGAGGGATGGGGCAAAGGGGGCGGATGATGGCCACCAATGATGTGGTTTGTGATTTGTGTTCCCTATTTTCGTAGGTAACAGGGAAGCAAGTTCAAGCTCAATTTACAAACGTTTTTATTCATCAAAACCTATCAAAGTTTATAACGTTGGAAAGCTCTTATTTCTGGCTTTCCAACGCCACCTTATATTCGAAATTTTGAGTTCAGACTCGAAATTTCCAACGCCACCTTATATTCGAAATTTCTGGCTTAAAGTTGAGGTGGTAGTAGACTACAGTTACGGGTTTTGTTTTCCCGTGAAGTAGAGCAACAATTTTGAATTCAAATTATGCTTGTTTCTAGTATCCAAAATCCAAAATATTATACTCCCTCCGTCCCAAATATATATGCCTACTTTCCTTTTTCGTCTGTTCCAAATCTATATGCCTATTAGAATTTTTTTTGTATCTAACTAAATCTTTCACCAACTTCAATAGATCTAATTAATATGATAACATAGAAAAAGACTATTTTATCCAACTTTTATAATAGCAAACACAATTATGACATTAACTTTTTAGTAATTTATTTAAATTCCAATATCAACATTTATCTAACTTTCGTATCATTAAATTTTTTCTTAATCTATGTGAAAAAGCAAATGAACATACTCCCTCCGTCCCTATTTTATATGTCCATTTGTTTTTTCACATAGATTAAGAAAAAATTTAATGATATGAAAGTTAGATAAATGTTGGTATTGGAATTTGAGTAAATTACTAAAAAGTTAATATCATAGTTGTGTTTGTTATTATAAAAGTTGGATAAAATAGTCTTTTTCTATATTATCATATTAATTAGATGTATTAAAGTTGGTGAAAGATTTAGTTAGATACAAAAAAATTGTTAATAGACATATAGATTTGGAACAGACGAAAAAGGAAAGTAGGCATATATATTTGGGACGGAGGGAGTATAAAATAGGGATGGAGGGAGTATATATTTAGAAAGCTCTTTTCGTTGTCTTTCCAATGCCTCTGGTTTATAAATCAGAGATCGTACCCGAAAGTTGTGAGTCCTAAAAGTTGGGGTGGCGGCCTGTGCTTTCTGTTTTCGCTGAAACAGGTCAGCGGCTTTCAGCCCTGTTTCTACTCATTTCTATTATTCAAATCCCGCTCTATGATTCGTTGACCTCTCATCACTGGCTTTTCAGAAATACCTTCGGTTTGTAAATTCGAGTTAGGAAATAAAAGATATAAGTCCTACAAGTTATGGGTTTGTAGATGAAATTTTGTTTTCCTTTGTTGCAGACCCAAATGTTTAAGTTTTGTTATCCAAAACCTATCATATTATATATTGTTGGAAATCTCTAGTCATTGGCTTTACAACGCTATTCTCAAATTACAAATTGGAATTCAAACCCGTAAGTTATGAGATTTTGAAATGCATGTGGCGGAATTGCGCGCAAGGTGTTCGGCACAAGTTCGAGTTGAGATTCGAGCATCAAATTGATGCCGGATCGGAAAGTCAGTTTATGGATTGTATATCCTAAATAGAATGGAGTACAATCATGATCTCGTTTTCATAAACCGGTGGTCAGATTGGCCATAATTAAAGTCGAAAATAGCCGTATTGCTTTTTAAATTACGATTTAAATCTTGCATTGCTTTAGCTTATTTATGAATTACCGTTAAGCATAGGGTTTTTTTGTAGGCCCTATTGAAGAAGAGAAGTAGCATCCAAGTTACCATAAATTATTATTGTTACAGCTTCGAGGTGGGTTTTACATTCCAAAAACTATTTTTGAGTTATTAAGCTCTATAAAATGTTATGTTAATCCATGAAAATATTTTTGTGCGTTTTACTTGTTTAATGCTTTGAATTTAATCGATCGAGATTCTTGATTGGCCTGACACGCTAGCGAGAATTGTGTACACCTTTGTTAGTAATGCATGAGTTGATCATCATTGAGTGCTAACCAGTTGGAGATGACCTATGGCTTCGACTTTAAGTCTAACGGTTGGAATCTCTAGGTCAAGACCCGAGATCAGATGTTTATGGGACTTACTGGGTTTCAACTCAAAGTCAGAGAGTAAGGAGGTATAGAGTAACAGTAACAGTAGAACGTGATAGTGCGCACACAAGGTTATGAATGTTTGTATGTTTGGAAGTGACTTTTGTTTTAAAACCTTGAAAGAAAAAACAGTGGAAATGAAAAACACATTTTATACAAGTATAAAATATCATTCCAGTATACAAAATCCCAACTTTCTTACTCTTTTGTTACAGTTTGCTATGACTTAGTCTGTGCCGAGTTATATTTTGAACTCATAAATATTAGTATCTGAACTATCCTTGTTCTTGTATATTACATCTTCTTTGCGAGGTGTTCTCTTAATTAACCGCCTTTATGTAATATATTTCAGTTTATTAATTTCTCTTTTCTTTTTCATTTCTTTTCTTCAATCCTTGATTGCATACTGGCTTTAATGTGTTCCCTCGGGAATTGGGGTGTGACAGATGTGGAAGTCGGTGAGCTTTGCATTGAAAATCCTTCATTGTTGAAGGAATATTGGAAGCTGCCCGATGTATTACAGACGATTCTGCTTGTTATATACAGTTAAACATCTCTAAATTAATATTGTGGGGAACGTAATTTTTTATTATTTTAGAGAGATATTAATTTATCTATATATTAATAAATATTAATTTAGAGAGTATTTTCGAACTTCAGTGAAATCGAATTTTAATTAAATGAATATAAGAAGTTACAAGTTTATCTATATATCATATTTAATATCATTTTTCTATTTACTATCTATAAAAAATGAATTATACTCCCTCCGCCGGTTATTCTTGTCTTCGTTTCATTTTTCGGTTGCCCCTCTATTTTTGTGGACTCACTACAAGAAATTTGGCCTACGACAATGATGGAAAGACAATAGTTTTGATAAAAAACCGTTGTTATATCATCAAAAATTGTTGTCGTAGGTAAAAACATTGTCTATTATTACAAAAGTGTGCTCATAGACAACGGTTTTATTGAACTGTTATCGTTTAACCGTCATCGAAGTAAAAAAATGCTCTCATAGACAATGGTGTCTGTAATCGTTGTCGTTTATCCGTTGTCGTAGTGAAACAATACGCTCATAGACAATTATTTTGATAACCGTTGTCTTTTATCCATTGTCGTAGGCTATACAATGCGTTTATAGACAACGGTTTTGATAATCGTTGTCGTTTGTGTATTGTTGTAGTTAAAATCATACACAGTGGTTTCTATAACCGATGTCGTTAATCCGTTTTCACTTATCCAAATGTATACAATTATTTACAAACTTTAATATGTTTTAATAATAATTTAAGTTAATTTCAGTTTTTTCAACATCTAAATCAAATTAAAACTTCCCAAAAATCTCAAACCCGTCAAATTGAATTTGTTACCCCCAAGCCCTAGTCTCTTATTCCATCTTCTCTTTGCCCGCGACAGTAATCTGTTTGCAGCGATCCACTTCCTGGATTGCAAGCTCGGTGATTGCACCAGTGAATCCGACAGATATCTCATCGGTGCCTGCATCCTCTTCCTGGTCTCACCTGGTAGAATCACTATTTTTGGAGATTTTTTTTTTTAAAGCTGAAACTTCTTATATTTGGTTTAAGATTTTGAAATAGTTGGGGTGAAATGAGAGTTTCGAATGGAATCATCAAGATGGTGTTTGGAAGGCAGTTAACTGACGAAGAAATTGAGAGTTTCAGCTTGAATAAGAGGTTAGACATCTTTGTACAATCTACTGTACCAACTTTTCTTTTCCCATGTTTTCATTAATGTCCATGCCCCAAGAATTCTTACATATCTCTCCTTAATAGTATTTATCTGATTCTATTTTGCTGTTTCTGGACAACCCTCTTGGACTAATACAGAAACTAATTTGAAGGATCCTAATTTGAAGTATCGTCTAACGAGTCAAAATTCGTTAAATTATTTGATAGCACACTTGATGAGAGATCCAATGGCTGGGGTATAAATGTTGATGAATGCAAGAAATCAGTCCAATTAAGTACATATGATAACATATAGTATCCAATTCCACCAAACATTGCTGTCACGTTTTTTTTTTTTGCTTCTGAAGAACAGCAAAATTCATAAAGTAAAAATGAGAAAAAGATCAAAGCCCTTTTGAAAAGCAAAACCAGACAGCCCATCTTCTAATGTTATTTTAGTACTTGATGAATTGATGATTGTGTTGACCTATCTTCTGAGCCACATATATATTCTCCAACCAACTAGCCCTAGTTAAATAAATATATGATTTTAAATTATATAAAGAAAAACCCTTTTGGAAGTGGAAAACAAGTGGTGTGTGGAAAGGGAAATTTTGAGTATTTTTAATAACAATGTGGGTGATGAATTTATGACATCATGATCACTAAACAAAAAGCATGTCATTCAGATCAGGGGAGATCCAATATGTTAATATAGAACTACGAAATAGTAAATTTTTAAAAATATATAAAAAAATCAGGTTATTACATAATTCGTATAGGTATTGAGTTTATATATATATATATTAAAAAGATTATTAAAAATAAGAGTAAATGATCGGTTGCTAAAGCATAAGCAACATGCATGCATATAATATAAATGGCACATTATTTAGGTTAATTACAAAGAGGACCTCAACAATATGTTTAATCAATTCTCTTCAGTCTTCCCCTATGAGATCAGTTACATGCATATAAACACAGAGGTAGTTCAGCCGCAGCATCATAAGCAGTCAGCCTTAGTGTTGGAGAATGACTACTTCTGATGTCACGCAGCCGTGGCAGAGTCAGCCGGAAAATCAAAAGCCGCCACCAAAGGCCGCCGGAGCCCAGTAATCGGCGCCGTTCTGGTTGGCCACAGGTTCAGTGCAGGAAATGGGAACCAAGCAAAACCCTCTACTCCTCAAATCTTTCACTCCTGATCGACCTTGTGAATCCTAAAAAAATATTTTTCAAAAATAAAATTCAGAATATATATATATATATATATATATATATATATATATATATATAAATGGATCCTGTGGGAAGGTAGGAATTATGCATATTCCCTATAGGTTTTATGCATATTCCTTAATTTTTTTATTCATATAATTTGTATTTTTTATATTTTTGTCCTTATGCATAAAACATATATGAGGAATATGCAAAAGTAATATTACAGAGCATATCCAATCTAAACCATCAAAAAATGAAATGAAGGGTGCAGATTTTTTCTTATTTCTTATTTTAAGGAGACTTCTCATATATATATATATATAATTAAGTTTTTTTTTTATAAGTGGCGCAAACCAAATTTATTTATGAGGCATTGTTGTAATTAAAAGTCTTTAAAATATCAAAACATATATAATTGACACATTTACGGGCAGAGAGCATTTGAGATGCATACACAATTTCATTTGTCATTTGTGATTTTCGTGAAACGTTTTCTAATAACAAAACATACTTCATATAATTTTATGCATTTTCGCACGAACAAAATATATATATATATATATATATATATATATATGAGGAGGTTCAAATGTGAACAACTTGTTATCGTGTGAACGTGTGAACACTGCACTTTAAAGACAAATGTACCGCACTTTTAAGACATACTGCATTTTAAAGTGCCGTACTTAAAGTGCAATACATTTGTCTTTAAATGCAGTACGTAAAATGCAGTATATTTACCTTTAAAGTGCAATACGTTTGTATTTAAAGTGCAGTGTTCACACGATAAGAACTGTTCACACGAGAACCACTCTCTATATATATATATAGGGAGTGAATCATGTGAAAAACCACACACCTTCCATGTCAATACCATTCACTGAATTACTTTCATGGTATAGAAATTAACAACAAAATACTTTAAACAAGTAGTAATTGATTACTTTGATAAAGCTAGAAATGCTTAATAAATTCACTTTGCCAATTAAAGCCTCTTTTTAGGAAGTGATAGATCCAATAAAGCAAGAATAAATACCTGAGAAGGCTCTTCGGGAAACAAACAATTCCTTTCTTGAACCTGCCAAGATTAAAATAAAATAAATATTTTCTAGATCACAATGAAAATTTGGAGGTTTTTTTTTTTTTTAAATAAATAAATTCCCATTTCCCAATAATAGTGTGTTTTAAGTGTGTGAAAAAATCTTGGTCGTGCATGGGAAAATGTGTAAAGAAAATGCGCATGGGTACTTATTTACAGAATGTTGGCGATGGACTGTGTTTCCTGCTGCACCATTTTTCATGTAGGGAGAGCTCAGAGCCTGCACCAACACAGTAAACAATTATAGAATATGAATTTCTTGAATTTACAAAAAAAGGAAAAGAAAAGATATTGAAGAAAAATTTAACCTCAATTTGACTCTGAAGGAATCTAATGTAGCCAATGGCTTCTGACAAGACAGAAGCAGTGTCAGTCTGCAAAAGAGAAACATACCACAACACCTTCAAACTCTTCTTTAAGTGTAAAAAGAAAAAAGCTCAGATCATATGTTAAAAGTAAACAAAGGAGGCTGCTCCTCTCTCTCTCTCTCTCTCTCTTATCTTTTTTCTACCAGCTGTTTACTGATTAATTAATCATGATAAAATAGTTTTACTTTTATGGGTTTTATGATATAAAGAACAAAGTTGCTTATGCATGTGTATACCAATTAATTTTACATATCTTAAAGGAGATGTGAAGAATCAGTTCACTATGTATACTTGTATTGATGAAATGAAATACGAATTATGTCAAACTTGGTAATTTTTTGTTACCTTCCCAAATGGAGAAACAAGTTGGTGAAGAGCTGAAATTCTATCCCCCAACTTCTCCTTTCTCACCTGTCAAAAGGAGTATTAATTTTATGTAATTTAATTGTTAAGCCAATAAATTTATGTCTAAAGAATCTCAAGAACTGAAAAAAGAAAAAGAATTCTTAATTTACATAGAAAGAATTAAGGCAGCCAGTTTGTAGAAAAGAGAAAAAGAGAGAGATTCCTCACCTTCAAAGCTGGTTGGACAGATTGTTGAACCCTAGCCTTCTTAGTTACCCCACCTGTACTCGTGCTGTTGCACTTTTTAATTCAAAAAAATTCAATATCTCTGAATAAATCAGCTAAATTAATTATCATAGAAAATATAATGATTTCTTCTTTTTGAAGATCTGTGAAGTATATATGCAAATTAATTAAAACCTTAATTAATTTCATCATAATTCCATCCAAGAACCAAAACACATCAAATCACTTTTCTTTTTCAGTTTTCATATAGTAATAATTAGTCTTTAAACATCAATTATTATCCTTAGAAATGATTCTCATTTTTCACCTTTCTTTCCCATCTTTAAAAAGAAAAAAAAAAGAGGAAAAAAAGAAGGTTTTTCCGACCTCGGATGAGTGATCTTGATAGTGGTGTTGGTTCTTGGCGGAGAAATTGAAGATGGTGTTGCTTAGAGTGGTGATGCATGAGGTTGGTGAAGAAGCTTGGTGATGATGACGTGGCCAAGAACCGGACTGAAACTCATCATCTTCCACAGCATGGCCGCCATAAAGCTGAGACTGAGTGGTGGATTCCTGCTTCACATCATTCGCAGCATCAGAAGTTGTTGAGAAAGATGGGTTCAAATTCAAGACTTGATCTTCCCACTTCTCCATCTTCTTCTGCTGCTGAAAGAGACTCGCTCCGAATCTCTCATCTTCTCCACCTCCCAATCCACCCCTACATCATTAACAAAACATACTTAATTCACTCACTATGTGTGTCAACTTAGAGAGAGAGAGAGAGAGAGAGAGTTACAGAAGCAGTTGGCTCCAAGACCTAACCGGGAAATCTTGGGTGGGGTGATGAAGATCTGTTGGAGAAGGATTGGAAGAAAGAGGGGAATTAGAGCCGCCATAGATGAACTGAGATTTAGGTTGCATGGTATACATGCTCCACCAATTAGGGTTTCCAGCCATCATTTGTTACTCAATTTCACACTCTTCTATAATATCTTACAAACTACACATAAATCTATATGTATGCTTTCTTCTCTCTCTATATCTCAAAAGCTCAAAACTTGGGCATATTTGGTTGTTTGAGCCTTGGCTAAATTGTGTTTGCTTTCACAGAACTGGTAGTAGAAGAAAACCCAGAGTGTCTTTGTCAACAATAGAGTATTTAATTTTGTACATGTGGGGTTTGAGCTTCTCTCTAGCTCTCAGTCTCTCTCTCTCTCTTCTTTTTTCCTCTTTAAATTGAAATTGATGATTAATTTGTTATTAATTCTTGCTTTATCTTATTTGATATCCGACATAAAAAGCTGATGGTGAGTGTTTTCAGGCAAAACAAACAAATTGCTTACGCACCTTATAATTCCCTTAATGATATGACTAGCTAATATTTCTTTGGATTGTCTAATTTTTCCTTCTTGGTTTATCCGGTAAATGTTTTCGTATCCTATAAAATCGTGCCCCTTCATATATATATATATGGAATCATATGAGAAATAAGAAGAAATCTGCACCATTCATTTCATTTTTTTATGATTTAGATTGAATATGCTTTGGAATATTCTTTTTGCATATTCTTTATATGTTTTATGCATAAGGGCAAAAATGTAAAAAATATAAAATGTATGCATAAAAAAATTAAGGAATATGCATAAAATATATAGGGAATATGCATACTTCCTACCTTCCTACATAACTTTGTCTTCCCACAGGATCCATACCATATATATATATATATATATATATATATATATATATATATAGGAGGAGGTTCAAATGTGAACAGCCTTTTATCGTGTGAACACTGCACTTTAAAGACAAATGTACTGCACTTTAAAGGCAAACATATATATAGGGAGTGGTTCCCGTGTGAACAGCCCTTATCGTGTGAACGTGTGAACACTGCACTTTAAAGACAAACGTATTGCACTTTCAAGGTAAATATACTCGCACTTTAATATCGCACTTTACGAATCGCACTTAAATACAAACATCTCGCACTTTAAGTATTGCACTTTAAAATGCGGTATGTTTTGCCTTTAAAGTGCGATACATTTGTCTTTTAAAGTGCGGTGTTCACACGTTCACACGATAAAAGGCTGTTCACATTTGAACCTCCTCCATATATATATATATATATATATATATCCCACCCTTTAAATTAATGGTATACCATATTCGTAAAACCATTATGATTTTGACATAAAAAGTTTTTCGTTATTTATTTGGTTTTCCATCCACTGGTCCTAAGTGACTCATATTATAACACCAATATCAAGAATCGACTCATTATATATGTATTACTGAAATAAATAATGAAACGAAAATAGTATTCTAGCTCTTTGTTCCATTCAATTGATCTCATTTCCGTTATTTGGTTGTCTTATTCCATTGTCTCATTTCATTTTTTAACTTAAATTCAATACTCCTCTAACATATACTCCCTCCGTTCCACAATTAAAGCTTCAAAACTTTCCGGCGCGGTATTTTAGGAGAGTTGTTAATTGTGTTGTTGATATTAATTGTGTGGGTCCCTTTTCAATTAACTATTGACTAATTATTTTCTCTCTCCTCTGATTTTTTTATCTCTCTTTTTTGTGTAATTTAACAATGTGTTATTTGTATTAGTTGTGTGGCCTCGATATTTACAACTAAATATTGTTAAATGGACGAATAATACAAATTGAGAGGATAGAGAATTCAACTGGATAATCAAAGTTGTTTAATCAAATAATTGAGAGGATCGAAAATGGTCGAAAAATGGGTACAAATCAAAGTTGTTTAATCAAAACACACAACTGCAATTACACGCCACACATACTGCCCTTAATCAAAATTAGATTTGGAGCCAAATCACCGAAATTTGATTTCAATTTCCCTCCAACTACTGCACTTATAAATACTACTACTACAATCAAGCTCCAAAACTCAATCCAAATATTCAAACACAAATATTACAACAAAAAGATATGTCTAGGAGGAAAGATCTCTCCACAGCAGAGAGGAACCAAGTTCTTCAATTTCTCCTTCAAAATCTGAAAAATTGAGAAGCTTGCAAGAGGAAAAGTGAAAGAAGCTGCTGCTAAGTACGAATGTGGTCGGCATACTATCCAGCGGATATGGACTGCAGCAAAAAAACAGCAAAATGAAGGCCAAGTCATGCATTCGCAGTCAAAAAAGAGAGGAGCTGTACATCGAAAACAAGTTCATATCAACCTACCTCTAATGGAGAGTTTGGGTGTGCAAAAAAGAGGAACTATAAGGAAGCTAGCTAAGGGCATATCTTGCAGTCCGACAACGGTTTGGAGATGGTATAAAGGTGGTCTAATCAAAGCTCACTCTAGTGCAATAAAGCCCTCCCTCACAACCCAACATAAGTTTGCACGGTTACAGTTTTCGATGAATGCAGTACAGATTGATAGCATCACAAAAGATTTAAACTTCAAAAATATGCAGAACACAATGCACATTAATGAGAAGTGGTTCTATCTAACTAAGGCTGCACACAGATTTTACCTCACACCTAATGAGGTAGAGCCACATAGGTCTTGTCAAAGCAAGAAGTTTATAAACAAAGTAATGTTCATGTGTGCAGTGGCAAGACCTATATTTGCTGAAGATGGGACAGTTTTGTTTGATGGAAAAATTGGCATTTTTCCATTCATAGAAACGGTTCCAGCAATTAGAGCAAGCAAGAATAGACCTAAGGGGACACTAGAGACAAAAGCAATTCAATCTATCACAAAACAGGTGATAAAGGATTGTTTGATTCAAAAGGTATGTCATATTCTGTAAGACATTATTTGTACTGACCTTCTTCCTCAGATTATCGAATATGAATGAAAATTCAAATTCGATAATTCCACGTTTGTACCGAAACAACAATAGTATATTTCTTTGAAATTGAAAATATAAATTTCAATTTCCAAAGAAGGCATGACATCTCGATTCTATAATGAATCGGAGACTTATGCAATTTCACGGTCAACAAAGCTTCAATGCTTCGCAATGACTACAATTGTTAAGGTCATTTCTAAGACACATTATTAAACATGTTTCAAAATAGACATACAACAATTTAAGTTTTCGTTGGACCTAACGTATACTTCCAAAGAATAAGATCAAAATGGCCCGCTACTCTTCGGAAATTAATTTTCATACAACAAGATAATGCACGGCCACACATAAAGGACGATGATGAAGATTTTAGGACAGAGCAAGTGAGGATGGATTTCGGATAAGTGCTTGTTCATCAACCGGCCTAATTCCCCAGGACCTCAATGTGAATGACCTTGGATGGTTTAGAGCCATCCAAAGCATCCAGATTGAGTCGGATTGCAAGAATGTGGATGAGTGGTTAATGCGTCCGCAATTCATTTGCAGATTTAGCACCAATGACCTTAAATAAGGTCTTTTTGAGCTTGCAAGGGTGTATGGTTGAGATAATGAAGGTAAAAGGAAATAATGACTATAAAATTCCTCATTTGAAGAAAGATGCGTTATTGAGAGTAAATGAGCTTCCAAAAGATTTGGAAGTGTCTGCTGATTTGGTAAGGGAATGCTTAGATTACATGATGGACAATGGTATGATTGCAGAGGCTGAAGAGCTTAAGGGTAGGCTTGGGTTCTAGTATAAGACATAAGTAATTGTAGTAGTATTAAAAATACAGCTAGTTTTGTAGTAGGACCTAACAGAATGTTTTGTAGTAGAAGTATAAGAAATAATGTTTTGTAGTAGAACAGAAACTTAGTAGTATAAGACATAATGTTTTGTAGTAGAAGGTCAAAAATAATTTTCAATCTTAGTAGTAACAGATTACAGAAACACACAGAGACCAGAATCACACGGATTACAGAAGCATTTTCATCACAAAGCATGCAACAGATGCAGAATCATGCAGCAAAAGCATGCAATAGTAGCATAAGCATGCAACAGAAGATAAGAAAAACATCCAATCCCCACACCTAAAGAACATATCTCATTCTACTACCAAAAATTTTCATTGAAATGTTCTATCTAACCTATAGTGAGCATTTTCATATCATTTTAGACCATTATCCATTTAAACACATACTCCAACCTAGACTACGAAAACAACAATACACAAGAAAAACAGGGAAAGATCTCACCAAAGACCACGTCCTTGTCAACTGCATTCATCTACTCTTTTGTTCCCTGCAACAACACAAACCAACAATTTAATTAAAATACCATTATGTAAAAAATAAAGCACATAAATTTATTTACCTATCATCGCTCTCCTCTTCAGAAGGCAGAGCCTGATCTAGGGTTTCGATCTCCTCCTCAGTTTCTTGCCGAATGTCATCAAAGCCGTTGGCAAAGAACGGCCAATCTTCGCTCTCGACATCACTTTCTTGTCGGATGTCGTCAAAGCCGGTCGCAAAGAATGGCCTTTCTTCGCTCGCCTCTTCCGACATCGAAAGTTGGTTTTCGAACTCATCGGCCGTCTCTTGCCCATATCCGGCGGCAAAGAAGGGCCAAAAGGAACTCCCCCCCTCAGATCTACCGCCATCGCTCTCGACCTCACTTTCTTCGCCCGACCCAGAGGTTTTCTCAGCATCTCCGCCGTCTTCCCCTCTCGCTCCGTTCAGTTCATGGCCGGTTTTGGCCATATCTCCTATCAGTTTTGCAGTATCTGTTCTAGATCTAGCGGGTGAAGGAGTCAAAGGCTTCATCCTTGCGAAGAAGACGAAGAAGGCAGAGGAGATCTAGACAGTGTCTAGATCTAGCGGGTCAAGGCGGCGAAGAAGGCAGAGGAGTAAGAGGGAGTAAGAATTTGGTCAAGGCGGCGAAGAAGGCGTAGATCTAGGGTTTGTGGAGAGAATGTTCGAGAGAAAGAGGGAGTATGAATTTGGAGAGTAAGAGGGAGTAATGTTCGAGAGATAGAGGGAGTAAAATTATTAAGTTAGATTATTAAGAATTTATTAAGAAAGTTTAATTAAGAAAGTTAAAATATTAGATTAGTTATTAAGAAGGTTAAATTATGATTAAAGAAAGATTTAAGTTAAATTTTTTGCTATTTTCGGAAATGGAGCAAAAATTGTGGAACGGTCCGAAAAGGAAAGTGGAGCAAGAATTGTGGAACGGAGGGAGTATAATGGAACCTACAACTTTATCTTACTTTACATATAAAAAATAACTTTTTTAATCTTCGTGCTGAAAAGAAATGGGATCAATGAAGTGAGACGGAGTAAATAGTATTTTGTAGTAGAGAATTTAACAACTTGTACTTTAGTTAGCTATGGTTAGGTTCAATATCTTATGAAGTGTGCATTGCCAACTTCTACCAATTTTTAAGATAACGATACATCCCATAGATTTATTTGAGTAGAAATGACAACAAATTTCTATAATTGAAGAAAAATATAATGATTTTCTAAAAGAATTTATTTTTTTACAAAATGTCATCCTCTAAAATAGAAACAAATCACACTCTACCACATATTAGGAATTTAGTAAGGCCTTTTAACTTAATTGCTAAGAGTACTTCTGAAATTAAGAAAAATAAATCATAATTATTTTGAAATTTCATACTGGATTAAGATTAGCTTTGGAGCAAATTGAAGAAAAGCTTGGGTTTTATATTATTTGTATGTTGGTGGCAGTCATTTTCTTGTTGACCTTATGTATTAAAAAAGTTGCTGGCTATCTACTGTGTTTCTTTTATACATTAGGCATAATAATCTGCAAAATAATTGGAGGATTACTTTATAATTTCCTGCTAAAGCCATCTACACTTGTCTAATTAATATTGACTCATAGTCTCATACATTATAGATTTCTAATGAACACAAGGCTCCTTATTTTTTTTAAAAGTGTGGATATGTACAAATTTTTTCTCATAAAAATAAATATATAAATCCTATAATCTTGTATTTAATCTTTTAAGTACACATATATCTGGTATTTTTCTTCTTTATTTATGGATGCAACTATACACTAAATAAATCCAAGATGCGTTTTGTATAAAGATTAATTAATAATTTAAAATAAACACACCAAAAAAGAAAATTTAGAAAAATTAAAGAAAATGGATAGACCCCAACAAACTTTATACACCTCCAGGGATTATTTCTCGAGGTTTTTGCTTTCATTAAAAAATATTTATTTGGTACATAATTGTTGTTAGATCGACCTTTTTCTAATATTTTTTATTAGCTAAACTTTTTAGTGGGATTAGACACGAACTTTAGTTCTTTTAAAATAATTTGTAAATCAAATTGGAGCGTGGGCGGGTGACTTTCATTGGATCCCTATCTATCTTTTGAAAATAAATACTATTATTACATATGGTGTCGAAAGGGTGGCTGGCTTTTATTACAAAAAGACATAAATTCCTTCATCTTGTTTGATATTCGTTAATTTTCAATAATGATTAAGGGTTAAAAGTTAATTTAAACCCTTTACTACATGAGCTTAATTTGAGCACTATTTTCATGAAAAGGTACACTTTACAATCAAAATTTCATCCCCAAATGCAATAAGGGTATAAACATACAGTTAAACCTCGATAAAATAATAACCTTGGGAACAAGAAAAAATATTCATTTAATGAGGTTATTACTTTATCGAACATTATTTTAGTGCATTAACTCATATCAGGACCGAAATAAATTATTATCTTAGCGAGATTATTACTTTATCGAAGTTTAATTGTAGAATGTAAACGAAGGATATGAAGACAACAAAAGTAATATATCAAATTAACCAGTAGAATTCTCAACTAATGAAACTCTTCACTAATAACTAATGAAAATATTAGCATCAATTGTTAATAATTCATCAACTAATTACAAATATCAAGATTTTACTTTTCCTAATAAATATGTATTTGCTTATAGAAAAGTGCCTTTTCAAAGGTTTTTTTGTCATAAGTTTCTATGGCTTTTTCTTTGTTTTTTCTTAAATGTAAATTGTATATCGCAAGAGAGAGTTTGTGTGTGTAAATTTCTAGAGGCTTATAAAAAGACCCGGCTAGTTATGATTTGATACCACTTGTTAGGATCTTTGGATCCTAAACTCAAAGTTGTAACTTAGGTTATGATACCTCTTGTTAAGACTTTTGGATCTTCAAATGTAATGAACGAATTCTCAGAACCCACCAGAGGTTATAACAGAGAGAAAAGAAATAGACACAAATAAATTTAACTTGATTCGGTCAATAAACCTACATCTATAGACGAAGAACTGTTAATAAAGAAAGAGTGCAAAATGGGTGTCCAAAAGATAATCCTAGACCAAAAAACACATTCTTATCTTATAAAATATGGTCAATTAGTCCAGCTAACTAGTCCATAACAAGTGGCTATGGTACTTATGAAGCACACCTAATCAATTAGAAAATTTATCTGTTTATAGGTGAGACTAATAAACATCATCATTTATTCTACGAATTAAAATAATATTCAAATAAGATTTGAACCACCAATATAATAACAAGACTCAACCCATTTTCATTTGAACTCGGGTCCCAGCCCGGTAGCGCTGGAGATTGGACTCTGAGAAACGTGGGCTGGCTGACTTGCTTTCATTTATTAGTTGAACCAAGACCAGTTCCAATATCCTTATTTGTGTGCGACTGTTCCATCTAATGACCACAGATTTCCGACAAGAATTGAAATAACATTGTCAATTAGTGCAATCAAATGGGGAATAGAATTTAATAATTTTCTTAGCTACCCTGTCGAACTGGCAAACTTAGACCAACCTTATAAAGGGATCAGAAAGCTTTTGCTTGGTTCTATTCTATACAAAACTCATCAAGAAAATAACATCATCTTCAAGTGTAAGAGTTTCAGCAAATACCATGTTACTGATCACACATTCTACTAAAAGAGCTTTCACTCTATTCGAATTCGTCCTTTCCTCGTCCCACACCAAAAATTCTGCCAAGGCATAAGGAAAACATATGCCGTCTATAACTAGATCACAAAGCATATTATCATTACAAGAGCAGAAAACCTACCAAGGCTAAGAGGATTATGTTTAGGGTTTCGATACCTGAAGGTATACCATTTGTGTGTACCCGTTAAATACAGAAGGGTCGAGCTGGGATAGGCCAAGCTTCCGGAACAAACTGTATCTACCATCTTCTACAAGAGGAGTAGTAGTGCGTGCAGGATCGTATCTGGTTTGATGAGTAAGTGAAGGGCCAGCAACTGGGGGTAGCTCCCAGTAGACATCAAGAACAGACTCCACATATCTGCTATTTTGAAAATGTTCAGCATAACTAATTGCCTTGTTACTGTGGTTGAAATCATCGTGCATCTGCCCTCTCACACCCCACCATGCCTCTCCCGGCCCACATAGCTCGTCTATGTCAACAGCTTTCTCCCAGAATTTCCTCCGACGGAATCTTATTCTAGCTTCATCACTATCTTTGAAGCAGCTATGCCCACCACCTACAATGAAACATATAACTCTTCACTGTTTATGCAAGTCAATATGCTAAAACGTAAAAGCACATGTTTATTAGGAAGAGTCTAACTGATCATCACCAAAATAGTCAAGGAGCAAAATCTAACTGTTGCTTACCACCAGATAAACTTTGCTCATAACAAAGGTTTAATGGGAGGACAAAAAACATGAACAGAACTGTTTCCAAAACCTTGCTTTAATAGTACGGAAGAATAAAATATAAGCAAGCATCATGAACAGACAACAATGGAAGATCGGAAACATTAAAACCGGAAGGTCTGCAATTGATTCTAAGATAACTAATCCCCTCGAGTAATTAAAACAACCACCACATTTTCTTTGCCTCTGGCACCATTGGTTCTATTCTATCTACAAAATCAGACATTTTAATGTTTTATCAACTGTCAGGGATTCTCTATTTTTGCATATCAACGTTATGCCATAACTTATCCTCTGAAATCATTAAAGGCTTGACAATAATTAAAACAACTGCCTTTCCACAGCTCTTTTGCTCTTTTTGCATCATTAGATATATTTACGGAAACAGCATTTGAACGTTTCCCGTAGCTCTACATGGGAGTCTCATGCCTTCTCTTTGTTCGGTTTCCATTACTATACCCTTCTCCCACTGAAAACTCTGAATCCTTTGATAGGCATCCAAATCTTAACCATCTAAAGTTAAACCAGTTCCCTAACAAATATTTGTTTCAATTTAGAGGACAAGAACAAAAGCAGATAAAAAAATGGAAAATAAGTTACAAATAAATTTTAATTAAATATTGGGGGATATCAGGTGGAATAGTGAATTTCTTCTGAATGGAGAAAGCTTATAAACATCAAAGTTCAAAAAAGCGTAAATGGGTTCCGAGGCGTTTTCCTTACGAGTCACGGCGAAGCCTCGAGGGGGCCCGGGCGTAAATTCGGGGAATTCTTTTTTTTCCCTTAAAAAAACATAAACCCCCAAAAACACATAAACACATAAAATCAATTTTTTTAGCTAAGTTCAACCAACAAAAAAAAAAACTTACACCCAACACAAAGATTATAAGTTCTTAAATCTCAACATCACAAATTAAACATCATCAATCTTCATCATCATTAAAACATTAAATTAGCAATATACTATAATACAAAAAAGTTTAAATTATTAGTTAGTTTAAATTATTAATTATATTTAAAAGTACCTCTATTTTACAATACTCATAATTAATTGAGAGAAACTCGATTACAATATCACGACCACATGTTATAAGAGTAAAAAAATGTTTAAAATCAATTTTCAATCCTACTATAAAAATTTCAAAATAATGAAAGGACAAAAGGTAAATGCATTATATAACTTATATATTTAATTTACTTTAAAACTGGAAATTAGAGTTAAAAAATCTAGCTGCAGTTAAAGGAATACTGTAATGAATAAACTTTGGAGGTAAATTTTGACCTCATCTAAAGAGGCAAAAGACCAAAAAAGGAAAAAAAAAAAACACAAGAAACAGCTGAGAGCATCAAAAGGTGATAAGCCTAAGGAAGCTGAAGGTTGACAATGAGATTCTTTGATACTGTGTTTGTTCTATCCTGATCTACAATGTAAAAAATCCACCACATTTGTTTCTCAACTAATGGAATAACCAGGTGACCAGAACCAAGGTTATAAATATTTTAAATTAAAGGAACATACCTCTTATATAAAATTGATCGCATATTTGTCTGAGGGAGTAATGATCCCCAGTTCCAGTATCATAGTTGTCTTCAAAAACTAGATGAGTGAAACCAGCTTTCAGTGCTTGCTTTAATCTATCATCAATGAGTCGAACAAAAGTAGAAATTAGCCAGAATAAATTTAAGATTTTAAGTGGCACGAAAGATCTAAGATGCATGGCTATTGAACTAGTGATATTTTGATTGTGCATCTCAAACATTCTCTAAATAGACTATCTAAAATAACCCTGTGGTTAAGAACTACACCGTACCTCTTCAGTTCATTTTGGTGGTCATCAAAGAAGATAAGAACCCGACTGCGATCTTTGATACCATATTTTCTCATCACTTTTCCCCAATCCATGCTTCCAAAATCTACAAAGTCTTTCCCAGCAAAATACGTGCAATTTCCATCAACATAAGCAGGCCCCTTCTTTAGGTACTTCTCAGGATGTCGAGGCGTAAGTGACACAATAGGTACATCTGGCATTGCTTGCCTCAAAACCCAAGTCGAATGCCCTTTAAAAGCACCACTCTCAATCATTAACTCTGGCTCCAACCATCTTGTGATAAACCAAAGTCCAAAACTGTGATCGAAACCCATTCCATACATGTTATTTTTAATGGGCCGGGTCTCATATATCGCCACAAACTCTTCAAGACTATTCAGCAAATCCTTGGATGTCCACTCCACATCTTTTCCATGTTTCGATCTGCCTTTTGACAAGGATAACTATTATATGAGTATACACAAGTACACAACTTACTCTTTCAAGGATAATTTATGTCAGCAGTTAATCATCATTATAAGATCACTGATTATGGAAATGTGTAAATGTTTTAACAGTTCTACCATGGAATTACAATGACGCACCTAATTATCTATTCAACAAAAATAATAAAGAAATTGACTACTTCCACTAAAATTGTTTTTTTAACTATGATCAGATAATTGTAACTAACACCAAATAAACTATATTCAAGTAAAATATCCGGAAAGCGAAGCTAATGCACTGCCAATTCCTCACAACTTTTAGTAATATTTCAGATTATTTTTCAAAATTGGAATATCCTGTTTACCATTGGCACGCAAGATAAATCCTCAAATCAAACAAAACAAAAAAGATATTGCTTTCACGACACACAAAGAATATTATGGGCAGCTAATTCTGAGATCCAAGTCACTAACAGCTAAAATTTGATCTAAGATGGTTTTATAGCGGTGAATTATGTGCATTATCCACCCTATCTACGCACATATAAACCCTTATATATTTGGGCAAATCTCCGGTATATATTAATGTGATTCAGCAGGTGTGAAACGCCAAAAGATAATGACAGCATTTTCAATTATCAATGACTAGTATAAACACAGAATAAAAACACGAATAATTTACCGAAACATCGCATTTAGGAATTGAACTTTGGTCGGTGACAATCGATTTATCAACCCCAAACCCCCCCAAAATTAAAATTGATGAATCGAAGATATAGAAACTTACACCAAGGAACACCTAGGGATCCGAAATCCGACTCCAGCGCATCAAACCCGAAAAACCTCAACCGCGAGATGTGATCGGAGGTGGAAGCCGAGATGCAGACCAAATCGCGCGAATTGATGATTACAGAGAGTATAATCACGATTACGAGTCCGATGACGAGAACGGGCCACAGGTATCCAGTTCGGGTAAGGAAGTTGGTGAGCCGCATCGCAGTTGATATGTGCTTGCGGGTCTTCGACTCGTCGCCGGTTTCGTCTCCGGCGCCATCGTCCAATACTGCGCCGTCGTCGGCGGCGTGAGGGGACCTCCGTACAGAGAGGGCTCTCTCTAACATTTTGTTGGCCGTCTTCATTACCGCCGTACCGGTTGGGGATTTCTGGGGGAAAAGTGTGCGCAGAAAAAGGCGCTTCTTTAGCTGAACAGTTCACTCGGCTGCCACTGTGATTTTATTCAAGATGCTTAATTTATTGTGATATCTCATTTCTGCCCCTTAACTTTCAGTTACTACAATTCTTTTATAATAATAGTTTAATAAACTAGTGTTTAGAAAAAAATCAAATATAGTACTCCCTCCGTCCCGCCTGACTTGTCTTATTTATTTTCGACACGGAGATTAAAATAAGTTGATGGTTGTGTGTAGATGAGTCGGTGATTGTGTGTAAATAATTACTCCTACAAAGAAAAAGTAGGAGTTTGTATAATAATCATTTTCCATTTTAAGAAACAAGACAAGTCAAACAGGAAAACCAAAAAGGAAAATAAGACAAGTCAAGCGGAATGAGAATGAGGAGTATAAAAAGTTTAAACATCAAACTCTCTAGACTATTAGTGGTTTTTTACATTTTGTCCTTAAACTATAAAAAAAGAGTAACTTCTCCCCTAAATCATCTACTCCCTTTCCGGCACGGTTTTTAAGAAAAGTTGTTAGTTGTGTGTAAAATTGTGGGACCCTTAAATAAAGTGTGTAATTATTTACTAAAAAAGGAAATCAGATTATTATAGTTGAACGACCCAAAAAGGAATACTGAACTATATCAATGGAACAAAGGGAGTAATTTGTTACAGAAGAATAATATTTCGATAAAAATTTCCAACTATACGTCCAAAGTTAAGGGGTAATTCATAGTCATGGGTTGTTAGTTTTGTACGATTTACCCAATAAATAATTCAAGATTATATTACCCTTAAGTTTGCACGTGTGTTAGGGATTTTTCCCCCCCAAAAATTTACTATTTTATACTCCCTCCGTCCCAAAATTCTTGTCCGCTATTCCATTTTGGGTTGTCCCAAAATTCTTGTCCATTTTCCTTTTTTAATAAATTATTACACACAACTTTTTTGTGGGACCCACAACTTTATACCAATTTACACACAACTAACAACTCTCCTTCAAAACCGTGCAAAAAGCAAATTGGACAAGAATTTTGGGACGGAGGGAGTAACAAATTAGATAGTTTGAGAAATTGCACATTTTCTTAATTAAGTGAGCAAAATGCATAAGCATTAAAGCCAATAAACCATAGAATAAAGCACACGTTTTCATAAATTAAGTGGGCAAATGGAAAAAGTAATAATGTAGAGATTAATATATTTAATCCAATATAAATTGCACTAGCTTAAATGTGTATAATATATTTTGATCTAAAATCTCTAATAAGATTTGAACACATGACAACCGTTGTGGCACTCCCTATCATTTTAAGGTATAACGTGGAAATATGTAAGTACGATTTGATAATATAAAAAGAAATTCTGATTTTTTTATATTAACATGGAAAAATGTGCCTACAAATTTAGATTTGCGAGCTAAGGAAATGAAAGCATTATAGAGTTCAATAGCCAACTTGACCATCAAATTGCATTAATTCTCCAAAATTAATTTTCAGTAGTTTGGTGCATTTTTAGTTTTTTGTGTTGAATTTAATTATGTGTGTCAGTGTGTGCAACTTTAATACAGTTAAACCTCCATAAAATAATAATTTTGAGATTAAAAAAAATATTTATTTAATGAGATTATTATTTTATAAATTATTATTTTAATGTATTGGCCCATATCAGAACAAAAATAAATTATTATATTAGAGAGATTATTACTTTATCGAATATTATTTTATCGTTAATATTTGAATACTTAAATATGTGGGGCTCATACTGTCATAAAAATCTTCATAATCAAAATTGTACATACCTAGGACTGTTGTCACGATGAAGAATTTTTGTAGGGTAAAATATTCATTTAATGTAATATTATCATACTTAAAATTGTTAGTACATTCGGAAATTTTTTGCTAATTATAAGTTGTTTTAATAAAAAAGTTAATCTAAATTAATTAGAATAAATTAATTAGAAAGAGTTTGATGTTTTAAAATATTCGATATGTTCTATTTATTAAGATTCACTTTTATGAAGCATATACTAATATTTTTCGTGACAAAAGGTTATATTCAAGCTTGTTAGACCAAATTCAATATGAAGAAAATTAATTCTTGTTGCTTTATATCTCATTTACTGTTCCATCTTTACTAATATTAATTATATGAATATCAATTCATATGTAAGTATATATGGGAAAGTCAAAATTTAAACAACATTTTATTTAAATAAAGAATTTTAATAGGAGTATATTTTTTTTGTTGACAAACGAAACTCGCAGTCAGTATAATTACAAATTGTGATATTGGTGAATTTCAAATCCATAACTTCCAGTCACAAACTAAGTACATTAAGTGTAGATAGTATTTGAATATACTTAAATACTTAATTAAGCTGTTGCTTAAAATTTATCTTTAAGTAATACTCCCTCCGTCCCATTTAAAATGATATATTTTCCTTTTCAGGACGTCCTACTTAAAATGTCACGTTTCCTTAAAAAAAAATTGATTTAAATAGTCCTCAGTGTTTGCATTTTTTGTCAAATTGATCCATAATATTTTATTTTTAAGTTTCTGGTCCCAAACTACTAAAATTTGGTAGAATTGGTCATTCCGTTAAATTTTCTATCGATCAATGATTAATCAATAATATTTTAAATTAATTAATAAAATATTTGAAGGGCAATTTTGATATTAATATTTTTGAAGATCAATTTGGTCTAACTTATAAAGTTTGAGGACCAATTTCACAAAAAAAATTTATTTTCTAAAACAAAAGCACCCACCTACCACCTCCCAACCCACACCAAACCGCCCCCACCCCCACCCCCCCCCCCCCAACCCCGGGCGCAATGACCCAGCATCTCCAGACCCCACCTACCTCCCTCCCAACCCCCGCCGCCCCTTCTCCCCTCCCGATCCCCCTTCCGCCGAAACCCTTCCCACCCCCCACCCCCCCATCCCCCCCAAGCCGCTTCCGCCAACCACAACTATATTTACAACCTCTCCCGATACTACTCGAGGCACGTCAATATGATGATCCCCCGATAAACCGGGTGGGGTCCGTCACAACTATATTTTCATGATTTAATTTAGTTCTCATATAAGAGGCTACGCTTGCAATCCTATTTGTAGAGTATCCAAAATTATTATTTTCTTCTCCGTCTTCCCGTTTTATAAATTTTGGGGTCTTGGTAATTTTGATAAGAGCTTCCTTCTTTTTTTCCCCTATCAGATTGTATCGTGATAAGCTCTCATGATTCTTCCCATTACATCTCGATCCCGATAAGACATGGTTGCTTGATAAAACGAAACGAGCTTGTAGAACGTCAAATCCCTTTTCGTTCAAGTTTTTTTTTTTTTTTTTATCCGCTTTTTTATACAGGCGTAGAGAATAATGCTGGTTATTTTTTTTTTTTTTAATACAATTTTATTTTATTTCAATTAAACTATTAGATTTTATTTTTTTTTTTTTTTTGTTTTTTTTTTTTTTTTTTTTTTTTTTATTTTTTTTTTTTTTTTTTTTTTTTTTTTTTTTGGTTTTTTTTTTTTTTTTTTTTTTTTTTTTTTTTTTTTTTTTTTTTTTTTTTTTTTTTTTTTTTTTTTTTTTTTTTTTTTTTTCTTTCTTGCTGGAGGTTTGGGGATTTTGAATAGGATTATCGGAGATCCAACCCAACATCTTGGTCGAATTCGCTCGAGTTAGGAAAATCATCGAAACTAGGGTAATAATCGTTGGAGTGGGGAAAATTTTGAGAATTATAGAAGTTGTTGTAGGGATCCATAGTGAAAGAGTGAGGAGTAATTAAAAATGTGGAGAGAAAATGAGATAATTGTAGGATGTGGAGAAATATATCAATATTGGTGTCTATTTATAGAGGATAAAAAATCATGAATTTTGGTATAATTTTTATTTTTTTTAATATATATTATAAAAGATATAATCAATATAAATTTATAATAAAATTAATATCATGTGACCAATGGGATAGTGACAAGTGTCACCATCCCAATGGCCATAGCAAGGACTAACGTTCGTTTGCATTTTGGGTTGGAGGAGAACGTGGTTGTCCACTTCTCTCTCCTCTCGGCTGTATTTTTGTTTTTTTTAATTGATGAAATACGATAAACCCGGCCGAACGCGTCAATTTCTACTCCGATAAACGCAGTCTCAGCAGTTCGGCGGCGGCGGTGAGGAGATTCGGTAGCTGCAGTGGAATTGGTCATTTCCTATTACGAAATAATTTTTTTTTAGTGAAATTGGTCTCAAACTTTCTAAGTTTGACGAAATTGCTACTCAAAAATATTAATACTGAAATTCCTTTCGAATATTTTATTAATTAATTTGAAATGTCGTTGATTAACCGTTAAACGACGGAAAATTTAACGGAATAATCAATTCCACCAAATTTTAATAGTTCGGGGACCAAAAACTTAAAAATAAAAGATTAGTGATTAATTTTGCCAAAGATGTTGGGGACTATTTAGGCCAATTTGCCTAAAAAAATAACTTTCAAAAATATTACTACTAAAATATATCTTACTTTTTTATTTATCTCTTATGCTTATCGTCTCTCTCTTATTTTATCATTTAATCATATCTCATATTTTATCATCCACTTTCTTAATTCTCACGCCGAAAAAAAATTCGTCAATTTAAATGAGACGGAGAGAATAGTAACTATAGTATTTAAATCACTAAAAAAATAGTGATTTTAGATTAAAAAAAATAATGCAAACATTATGTGTGTTTTATTGTAGCTTCTCATTTTAAAAGCTCTCATGAGTCATGACCAACGAATCATAAGCCACAATAAAATAGAAAAGCAGCTTATGAACGAATAAATGTATGGCCTAGTATAATTCTCGGTTTTCATAATTGTAGAACAACATTAAGATTGAGACACAGATTTTGGGATAGATGATTTGGTTATTTGACCAGCTTATGACTTTTTTTTTATTCTAGTCTATTTTTAGGCTGCAAATTGAATTTTTTAGTCCCCAAATTATGGCATTTTGGCCAATTTAGTCCTCTATTTATTTTTTTTAATTATTTGGTCCCCAAACTATGAAATTTTGGCTAATTTGGCCATTCCGTTAAATTTTCGGTTAGTCAACCGTTAGTCAAATTTTTTTAAGAAAAATAAAATAAAATAAAAAGGGCATTTTCGGGATAATTTTAACGAGGACCAAAACATCCAACTTATCGAATATTGAAGATCAATTTGGCTAAAATCTTTTGTTACTTAAAAATTTTTAATTTGCCAAAAATCAAAGGATATTTTAGTAATTTTTTTTAAGAGCCAAATACAACAACTATAATACTTTTCTCCAACTAATAGTTCATCATGAAAATTAAAATAAAAAATTATATTAATGAAAATCATAGAATACTTTTTCTCCAAATACAACATAAGTATTTTAATTTTGCTTTTCATGATTAACTATTAGCTTTTCTCACATAACGAATTTTAAAATACTTTCGTTAATATTATATTTTTTTAAGTAATAATTCTTTGTTATATTAAAGTTGTTTGTAATAGGTTTTATAAGAAATTTCTAGCTACTTATGCATAAAATTGCTTAAAGTTCATTTTAACTAATAGTTGATCATGAAAAACAAAATTAAAATACTTATGTTGTATTTGGAGAAAAAAATATTCTATGATTTTCATTAATATAATATTTTTATATTAATTTTCATGATGAACTATTAATTGGAGAAAAGTATTATAATTGTTGTATTTGACTCTTAAAAAATAAAATTACTAAAATATCCTTTGATTTTTTGGCAAATTAAAATTTTTTAAGTAACAAAAGATTTTGGCCAAATTGATCCTCAATTTTCGATAAGTTGGATATTTTGGTCCTCGTTAAAATTATCCCGAAAATGCCCTTTTATTTTATTTTATTTTTTTAAAATTTTTTTACTAACTGTTGACTAAACGAAAATTTAACGGAATGACCAAATCTGCCAAAATTTCATAATTTGGGGACTAAATAACTAAAATAAATAAATAGAGGATCAAATTGACCAAAAGACCATAGTTTATGGGACTAAAAAATCCAATTTACCTTTTTAGGCTCTAAAAGAGCAAAAGTATATATTGTGTTCCAATCTATTCATCTCATGAGCGATATATAAATACATTTGTACAATAATAAGTAAATTATTGAGAAAACTGTGTATCTCGTAATTAGAATCTTTTGATTTTAATGCAATTAATTGTTTACACGATTGAGCATACCTATTAATCTCCAAAGTCCAAATATATAAATGTACCCAGCAATTCTCACAAGCAATAATTCACGATCTTACTCTCTCTCTCTTTAGCTCTCTCTCTCTCATCGTTCGCCATGAGAAGGCACACCATAAGATTCCCAAGAAGCGCCTCCTCCAAAGAACCGCCGCTCTCCGACGCCGTATCTATCCCTCCCCGGCTGAGCGCCACCACCGCCGCCTCCCTCTCCCTCCATCACCACTCTCATTCCTCCACCCCTCGCCTCTCCTTCACCGCCGATGCCTCCAAGCTCGACGCCGACGTCGATCCCGCCGCTTCCTACCGCTGCATCTCCTCCGTGCTCAAGAAAGACGGCCAGATCCTCTGCATCGCCGCCGCCAACGGCCTCGTCTACACGGGCTCGCAGGGCAACGCCATCCGCGTGTGGAAGCTGCCCGAAATCACGGAGTGCGGGCAGCTCAAGACCAAAGCGTGCATGGTCGTTGCTCTGCAGGTCTCCAACGATAGGGTTTATGCAGCCTATGCTGATTGCAAGATTAGGGTTTGGCGCCGCACGTGGGAAGGGGTTATCAAGCACGTGCGCCTCGCCACAATTCCGACTGCCGGAAGTTTTCTCCGGGGATACATCGCCGGCAATGACAAAAAGAAAACGGTAATTCCAATTTCTCTAGTAGTAAAAAAAAAAAAGAATACTAGTAATATGGCAAGTATGGATTAACTAATTAAACATAATTTACGTCCATAAAAATTCAAGATTTTAGAATATAGCGTTTTCAGTTTGGATTTCTGCATTTTCTGACATAATTAGGCGAATTTAATGATCCAAAATTCTTGTGTTTCTTGATCTAGTCCTAAGTTTTTATAGTACTGTTTTTAGCCGGCTTTTCCTGCTTAACATTTATGAAAAATGAGATTTGTAATTAAGAGTTAGTTGGGCTCACAGACACCAAGTATTAATGAATTATGTCTGTCCAATTATCCTCCAAATTATTGTCAAATTTAATTTTCAACAACTAGCAGACAATAATTAACTCGAAAAATTGAAAAACACGCCTTTTTTCACAAAGGTTAGGTTTAGGTGTCGACACTCTTGTGGTGCAAGGGTATATAATTGTGGTGCGGTATACACAAGAGTATACAAACTGTTCTGACCTTTTTTCTATGTAGAGAAATAGTGTTCATAGATGACATAAGTACCAGACAATAAACTCCTATTTATTCTTGCCATTTAAACATGTAGTGTACTCCTATTTGTCTCCTTTAGTTTAATTTTGCTGTAATATAATAATTATTATTTGCAATCTGTTATGTACAGTCGAAGCATTTAGGGCCAATCTCATCAATGGCGATCAACACCTCCGACGAAGTTCTGTACACGGCGTCGCTCGACAAAGCTGTCAAAGTTTGGAGAATCTCCGACTTCAAATGCATGGAGACAATCCAAGCCCACTCCGAGCCCATCAACGCCCTCGCTCTCTCCTCCGACGGCGTCCTCTACACCGCCTCCGACGACGCCACCGTGAGGGTGTGGCGGCGCAATTTCTGCATCGAGGCCCTCCCCCATTCCCTAACGGTGACTCTCCCGACCAAGCACTCCCCGGTCAAAACCCTAGCCCTGACCGCCGATGGCAGCGTGCTGTACGGCGGCTGCACCGACGGCTACGTCCACTACTGGCTGAAGGGGTGGTTTTCCGGCCAGATCCAGTACGGCGGCGCGTTGGCGGGGCACACGCACGCGGTGATGTGTTTGGCGAGTGTGGGGGGGTATGTGGTGAGTGGGTCGGCGGACGCGACGAGTAGAGTGTGGGCCCGGGAGGCGGATGGGTTTCATTCGTGTGTGGCGGTGCTGCAGGGGCATCGGGGTCCGATCAGGTGTGTCGCGGCCTTTGCTATCCGTGCGGCGGAGGAGGGCGGGGATGATGGGTGCACTGTGTGCACCGGTAGCCTTGATGGCGTGCTTAAGGTGTGGCGGGTCGCGAATGCTGACGCGGCGAAAACTCGCGAGTCGTTGCCGAATACTCGCGAGTATTTTGAACTCACCTGAGAATTTGAGATCGCCTTGTGTTAGGCTTGTGACACGATTAGACGGCGTTAATAGGTTTAGAGTACTATACTTCATCTTTTTGATAGTTAGTATTGCTTTATTTTTATTTTTACAATGAGTATGTTGTTGAAGTGCCACTTTTATATATACTTGTGTGTACCACATTACAAAGGTATTAACATGTGACATTTATCATTAAATCAAGTGAGTCATATTTAACACATGTCAATACCCTTTTGATGTAGTACACACAAGAGTATACAAAAGTGGTACACAAGTTTTTGTGTATCTTGTAGACGCTAAAAGTACTATACTTCTTGTTTTGCATTGGAGTGTATGCGGTATACAGTTAATTCATTGAGAAAATCTCGGTAATTTCGGTTTTTATCATACAATGTTGTATATGTTATTCTCTCCGTCCTGCTTAACTTGTCTTGTTTTATTTTTTGGGTTGTCCCGCTTGATTTGTCTTATTTTATAAAATGAAAAATAATTACTATACAAGTTTCTATTTTTTATATAAAACAAAGCTAAAACTCATTAATTTCGTATCCAAAAGAAACAAGGCGCCTCAAACGAGAAGAGAAGTAACAGTATTTGAGATGGATGAAAAATGTGCCCGGATAGGCCCAGTAACACCTTATTGTATATAAAATTATAAATAGATTTATTAATTCCATCACATAGAGAATTGATCATATAAGAAAACTTCTTTAAATAGGAAATAAGAAGTAATTTGCACCTTTTTATTTTATTATTAGATCGTTTGGATTGAATATGCTCTGAAATATTCCTTATGCATATTCTATATATGTTTGTGCATAAGATCATAAATGTAAAAGTTATCATATTTATTTATAAAAAACTAAGGAATATGCATGAAACATATAAGGAGTATGCATACTTCCTATTTTCCGATATAACTCTATCTTACTACCAGATCCATACCCCATCACATATTCGAACATCAACTGCACCACTCAATAAAAGAAAAAAAAAGTTGACTTAACTAATATTTACGTCAAATATATCCATATTTAATAAAGTTTTCGAATTACAAATATTTAATTTAGCACGTTAACTACTTTAAAACCACAAACTTCATGTTTATATACTACTATGGAAAGTAATAATAGCATAAGATTAGATAATGGAAACATACTCGACCAAATTAAATAATTAGAATGAAGTGAGTATAGTTTTACTACAGTAAAAAAATGTCCAACTCAAAGTGGCCCTATGAAATCATCTCCACAATTATATTTTTACACCGACCATTCTTAGGAAGTTTTCACATCGTGCATAATATAATAATTAATAATGGCCGTCCAAACAATCATTTTCTTTCTTCTTTCTGAAAAATAATAATTTTTTCTTTCATAATTATGCTTTCCATTTGCCTCTATCATCTGATTGGCACTTTTTCTTTTCTTTTTCTCCTCGAGGGTTGGAATTTGAAAGCGAAATATCGATTTTTATTTCAGATAATATTTGGTTTATTTTGAAGATTAATGCGGCATTCATTAAATTTTTAATGGTTCATGGTTTGGATATATAGATCTCCCAATGTACTTTGTATACATATTTTAGCAGAATTTACAATAATTTTAATATTAAATAATATGATGATATCATTTTTCATTCACAATGTTAATGTGATATTTTTTTTTGACGAGGAACCTTTGTTAGGGTAACAGACTCACACATAGCATGTCTAGTGGGATTTGAACCCATAATCTTTCGGTCCCGGACTATCCACCTCTACGACTTCACCGCTATTTCATTCCATGGGGACAATGTGACTCATTTCATTATTTGGTAAGGTTGATCATCATTATTTTTGTTTATAGGTCAATAACCATTTTATAACTGGTAAAATCTGTCCTTCGAGTTTTTTTTTTCTTCCTAAAACTAATCATTTAATTTTGATTAGTTTTTTTTTAATTTTTTTTTTTAAAATTGAATACCAGTTAACTAGCGAAAGATAATTCCATCGATTATTTGACGTCTAATCTATCAAAATATTGAGAACTAATTTCATAATCGTTAAATATTTGTTGATTATATGTCGGCTTACCTTTATTTTATTTCATATTTCAAGTTTTGCGTAAAGAAAACCACAGAAAAAATATCATAAGTAAATAATTATATATATTTATATAAAAACTCGCTAGAATATTATACCTTAATAGAATGAAATGGAGTAAATTGTAAACATCCGTTAGTTCTCGAACACATACATATTTATCAGTTTTTGAACACATAATTGCAAATTAATGTTTCAATAAATTAGCATAATTAGGTCGGAAAACAATAATAATTACTTCCTAAAAACACCAATTGAAAATGGTGATAGAAAGACGAACATAGTAACTAAAGAAAGAACTGATACCTTATCTCCAGATAATAGTAACATTTTTTATTTGATCCAAACTTAATCAAATCAAGATTCCCTACCTAATAATCCCATTTATTTAGTACCCTAATTATAACAATTAAATTCCCTTAATACACGCCAATGTTAATATCATACTCCACTCTACTCTTATCCACACATTTTTATTTATAATAAAAAGGAAAGTGGAAAAGGAAACCAAGAAAATGCTATGGTTTGATTACCTGGTCGGCGCATTATCTGGCCCAAACTAAGCCGGCCCCCACCTTTCCCTTTATTTGTTTATATAATCACATTCGTATTTATATACGACCTTAGTTGATATTTTCACTTCTATATAACTTGTTGATTTAATATTCAATTTTTATAATGGACGATTTAATAATAATAATCATCATATACATCTTAAATAACCATTATGCTACTACCCCTACCCCACTTTAATTTCATTCCATTCTCCATGTTAATGGATCGGGTCACATGCATAAATTATTGAAGTCGAACATCTTCCACACTTCCACCATATCACGTTCTTGACAGCTACCCTCTTCCTTTTGTTTTAACTGGATATACATGGAATATATAATCTTTTTAATTCAGATTTTTTCTATCTCGAGTTGTATTCTATTAATATATACTCAACGTGTATAACAATGATGTTATGACGATTCATATAATAAAGTATTGCATAACAAGGGAGAAATTAAGTTGCTATTGTATCATGCTCGATACGAACTCTTGTATTCGAATTCTTAATCTTTGACTACAAGATAATCTATTCTGTTGCAGCACTAACTAGCTAGCATTGTGTCCGTAAAATAATTGTTAAATTTTAATATAATTAATAATTGTTTAGGTTATTTCATGAAAGTATTAAAAATTTTAATAGTTGTATCTAGGGTTTTCTATCTGTAGATTTGAAATATATGGAGTATTTACACGTTACATATCATGATCCTTAAATCAAGTGATGGGGACTTTTCATCTTTGACTAATTCTGTTGTTCTTTCATAAATTTGGACGGCTATATCCTAATTAACTGAAAATGATTGTTAAATTGTTTGTGTTATTATAAACTAAATAGCATGACATAATAATGAAGTATACATACACTTAATTTTCTGCAAATTGTAATTTATATTCAAGAACATTTTATTATTCACTAAAAACTTTAAAATAAAAATGATCGCATAGTAGATAGAATTATCCACGTAGGACATGCTGCAGACAACTACCGATGATGAAACTGTATTAACAATAATTATATATTATGCAAACTCCACAATTTGATAGTATATAAGTGACCTAAAATATGCTCATTGTACCTCAAAAACATTCCAATAGCCCTTGCTTCTCTCTCTTCACTCTCTCTCTCTCTCTCTGCACCAAAAATGCCTTCAATCGCTTTCGGCCGATTCGATGACTCGTTTAGCGTCGCCTCTATCAAGGCGTACGTCGCCGAGTTCATCTCCACCCTCCTCTTCGTCTTCGCCGGCGTCGGCTCTGCCATTGCTTTCAGTTAATATTCTTCGATAATGCATTAAATATTTTTTTTTGAATTAACGTTTTCAGTTATTATTCAAGATGCATGAGCCCATGCAAATATTGGATTTATTGATTTCTTTTTGTGGTAATTGTTTGGGCAGATAAGTTGACGTCGGACGCCGCCCTTGACGCGCCGGGGCTGGTGGCGATCGCCGTCGCCCACGCTTTTGCTCTCTTTGTAGCAGTTTCGATCGGCGCCAACATCTCCGGCGGCCACGTCAACCCCGCCGTCACCTTCGGATTGGCCGTTGGTGGACAGATCACCATCCTCACCGGCATCTTCTACTGGATCGCTCAAGTCTTGGGCGCCATTGTCGCATCTTTCTTGCTCTCCGTCGTTACCGGTGGCTTGGTAAGTCAAGTTTACCAAATAAAGATTTTATAATTTAGGGGCAAAATTTATGATTTACTACAATTTGTAAAAATTTAAATTTTTGTGGTGACATGGTAATTTTAAAAAAAAACATATCTATGTAAAATTCAATTTATCTTTTTTTAGAATTTAGGGGTATAATGCCCTTTATATGATTGATGATTTTTTGTTCATTTTTTAAGTTTACTATGCGGTTGATAATTAAGTGGTGTCATTTGTACTTTAATTTAAGTAAAGTTCACTTTAATTAATTTTAATATTTAACTTAATTGTAAAAATAATTATAATACACATGACATCATGTTTTGTTGGTATTGAATCCAAATAAATATTCAACTATGAGTATTATCTGACGAATCTTGATCCGTTAGGCAATCCCGACTCACGGGTTGGCTGCCGGCGTCGGAGCCGTTCAAGGAGTGGTGATGGAAATAATCATCACATTCGCATTGGTGTACACCGTGTACGCCACCGCAGCTGATCCCAAGAAGGGTGCCATTGGCACAATTGCACCAATCGCAATTGGTTTCATTGTTGGCGCCAACATTTTGGCCGCCGGCCCATTCTCCGGTGGATCCATGAACCCGGCCCGATCTACCGGACCAGCTGTAGCGAGCGGCAACTACGCCGACATCTGGATTTACTGGGTCGGACCGCTCGTCGGCGGCGGCCTCGCCGGAGCTATCTACAGCAATGTGTTCATGCACCACGAGCATGCACCACTTGCCGGCGATTTTTAAATGTGTACAAGTGTTGGTCGGGCTCTGTGATTTCCGGTTTGTTTGAGGACCAAAATGCAAAACCGCTTGTAATAAAAGGAAGGGGAAATTTTTTTTCTTTTCCTTTTGTACTTCTTGTTAATTTGGTTTGAATGTCAAAATCCATTTTTCTTGACGAATTATTGCATTTTTGGCATGGTCCCAATTTCTTATGGTGGATCTTTTATTACCTTTTCACGTGACGAACGAGACCCACCGTCACAATTTAAAGTATGTGGCCAACTTTTCTCTTTTTTTGAATGATGAAGGTAACCCGCAGCCGTTAATATAGTGCGCATTGGGTAAATCCCGCTCCTATGTGCAATTGTCTGCAAACCACACATGATAGTTAAACCACCCTAGTTCAATCATGAAAGACGTTGATAATGGATATACTTTTCTCAATCATGAAAGACGTTGATAATGGATATGCCATTATTGAATTACGCTTAAACCCTTCTTGGACTTGTAATGTATCTTCTGTAACCAAAAACAAAAAGAAATTCTTTTTGTCATCAAATATTATAATTACTCCATATAACAAAGAATAATTGAATCATGACAAGTGGAATTAGGTAGCAGGATTATTTAAGACGGGCTTACTTTTATTGTTTTTACTAAATTTAAATGTTAAAATTTAAATTAAAACAAACGCAGGATTATTTAAGACGGGCTTAGTTTTATTGTTTTTACTAAATTTAAATGTTAAAATTTAAATTAAAAACAAACGCTAGAAGGAGGGGTTGAACCTCCGACCTTGTGGTTAACAGCCACACGCTCTAACCAACTGAGCTATTCCAGCTTGATGTTAATGTATAACCTGTATTGTAATTTATCATAATCCTATAGAATTTGATGCATTCTTTTCTTACCTTTGGATTGGATAGCATTTCTTCCTTTAAATCTCGTTTCTCTTCCACTGTTTCTCCATAGTGTTTCCTTATTTTCTATCAATGTTTATACACATTCTATCAAAATGAGAAGTAAGCGTGTTACAAAGGAAAGAGGAAGTAACAAAATGTTAGCTTTCATCGACGAATTCAGTTCTGTATGTTAGTGCCTTCAGCTTTAACTCGCTCAACTTCCATCTTCGTTCTCTTCAATTGCTTCACCAACTCAAGCCGTTCATCAGAGTACGGAGAAGGAATCTATTCCATAGAAAGGCCGTGTAAGAAAACAAGAAATGACATGCATTATAGGTAATTAAGAGGAGAGAATCTTGGTTGTTTACCAAGCATGGGATGTATCTCTTGATTGCAGCAAACATGGCTGCATGGCCTACAGCAGAAACCTGATCAAGAGAGAGAAACAGTTGAACATGATATCTCTATTAACTCACAAATGATAATATTTGATTATAAAATTAGACTGTAACTATGAGGGAGCTTACAGGAATTAGCATTAGTATTGTTACAGGGATGAGAGCGATCATGTCACAGAAAGTCCTTCGCATCTTTCGTCTCTCCCTCTTCGTGACCTCATGGCCGAATAATCTCTTCACTACGAATCTCATAGCATCTGATATGTCGATAAAGAGAAGCTGGGTACCCATCCATACATCCTATACAATCACAGGCTGCATATTAGCAAGCATTACATCCAAATGCTAGAAGTTGCAAGTATTGGTTTGCCGGACTTACAACACTTGCAGTTACAAGCTTCATCACAGACTTCCTCAGAAAATTTTGTTGTACAGGCTTTGATGAAGCAGTTTGGCCAGAATCAACCGACGTTTCAGTTTGATTACTCAATGATCTGGGAGCCTGCAATTTTTAGCAATTGATTTATCATTTTCGACCACAATAATTAACTTATATATTACTCTATGAAGAAGTAATCATTACCTGTTTCTGTGGAGATGATTGTTTGTGCTTCTCTCTGATTCCTAATTCATCAGGTTGCTGCAATGCATCCATTACAAAAGAAGAAGAATTCTTGCTCTTGAAAAAGAATGATGGCGAAGTGTCGGGTCCATTTCTTTCCCCTCTTCCCAGCAGGTCACTGCTCAAGAATGTTAGCAGAAGAAACATTAGAATCAAATCTTATACATGTTCTTCTTTGCATGTTAATGGTTTGACAGACGAAAACATTAAGCAGACGGAACTTACCCAGTAATATCATAAGCAGCCCAGTAGACTTCCAGACATGATGTTAGCAGGTCCTGACTAAGGATAGAAAGTAGAAACCAATGATGAGCATCGATCAAAACAACAACAATAATCACTAAAATCATCATAATGGAGTGGTGATCACCTATAAAGCAAAAATTGTAACAGACGAGGATCTAGAGTTTGCTGTGTTGAACTAGTGTAGTGAGCAAATCCTGAAATCACATCATAGCATATGGTGAAAACGGTATAGAAGATGGTCTCCTTTTCTGCCTGAATTGGCTGGCTCTTAGATCTCCTCCCCTCTTGAATAAACTGGCAGTTGTATGCAGCAAACAAGTCCAGCCACCGAGTCTCATCAATTATCACCTGTAAAAAAAACACATATATTTTACATCCCAGAGGGGCTATAATTGGAGATACCATTGTTTGCAGTCAAGTCTTGAATGTGTTGCATGAAGAACTTACCTCCATTAAGAGCTGATACACTGACAGTGTTGAGAATTCTGGATATATAGAGAGGATACCACATTCTAAATAACTGCAAAAACAGATACTCCTCCACTTCAATAGATTCGATGAAAGTTGAGACGGCGAGGAAGAAAAGATGAACTAGATATACCTTATAAAATCTTTGATTTGTTCATCAGTATCCTTTATGTTTTGCCTTAACAAGAATAACCGAGATTCTCTTCCTAGATAAGCAAATAGTGCCAGAGTTGCCAAACTATGTTCATCAACCTGAAAGAAAGCCATACCTTTGAACTACCCCTTGATTTTAGAGCACAAATTTCTACAATTTGATGGCCTTGAACAAAAACATCACCTGCGTATCTGTGATTCTTGTATTGTTGGAAATGAACTAGATAGGAAAACTACACTAGAAAGACATTTTTAAGTCACAAGAGACCAGATGCAACTTGGTCAAGGATAGGTGAAAACCTTGTTAGAAAGATCGTCTCTGCCATTGATGACACTCTCTCTTTCTAGTGCTACAGAAAGCTTTTGATGAACCAGTCCAATCCAAAATTCTATATCTTCACTATTCTTACATGGGAGAACTCTACTTCCAAACTGAGACAGGAAATCCTCTTCAAATCCAGCATCAGTTGCTAAAGTGTGCAGTTTTTCAGGAGAAACTAGATCGCTTGCCATGGTCATAAGTTCTACTAATCTTTGGTGAATTGAGTTTGATAACGATGAACATGAAATCCGATCAGAACCCAACTTTCCAACAGCAGCACAGCACGTGATGGCCATAATCGTTCCTGCAATACCACTGAGCAATTTGTGTATTAGATTTCCTCTCAACTTTTGTTTGCCTCGAAAGTAATTGAACAATATAAAAGTTGTAAGAAGTAAGAACACTGATCAACCTTCCAGCATATTCTGCTGACCATTTCTTCAACAAAGGCATAAAGAATCCAGCTATCCGTGGAAGTTCCACCACATGAAACCATTGTACCAATTTTGTGTTCCTTGCACTTATCTGACTCTCTATGCAGTTCTGAAGCAATTTTATACTTGGTGAAAGGCTGGTGAACATCAAAGAAAACATGTCATGATCTGGCAGTTTAAGTTCTTCGTTTATTTTCCTGAAGAACATATGAGCAGAAATTGCAATACAGCCTACGCGAAGTTGCCTGAGTAGATTTTGTTTTTACGAAAATCCACACAATGTAAGGGATAGATATTGATTAGTGAGTTGATAAAATGTTCTCAACTTACATCTCCTTTACAGGAGACGGGTTGTCGGAGCGATTGTGAGAAAGAAACAGTTCCACTTCAATAGCTGCTTTGAAAAGAGCATAAGCTGCAACCTGCAGCAGGAAAATTGAAAATCAATATTCAATATTCTGATCAATAAGCACATAATACTTGTTTAAGAATGATTACAGAAAATTTCTTGAAATCATGATAAGGGATTCAGCAACTAGGCAAACCTGGTATGCAATGTGTTTATGCCAGGCATGCACGTCGATTCCATTCCATGCCATTGCAACTGGTGGTCCAGTTCTAGCCAATTCAAGAGTCTGCATTGCAAGGGAAAAACTGCTAGCAGATTTATGCAGTATCCATCCAAGATGATCCACACGGTTAAAGCCCGGTTGGCTAATTTGAGGCTCAGTCAAAGAATAATCATCCTCAAAAATGGAGTCACACACAGCTGCCACCGAAGATAGTGCTCCAGGAGGAGTCCTTTTCGACAACAATGTTTGTGATGGCAGTACACGTAGGCAAAGCAACTGCACTGGATGGACATTTTTCCCTAATCTATTCCTCTTAGGCTCTACCACGTTGATCTTTAATGCACTGTTCTTGAATTTTAATCTATCCTCTGGAGAAGCAGCTTTTCTGCCAAAAGAACAAAAAGATTGTAACATTCTTTTTCAGCATCCGAATTGAAAAGGCAGCGAATTTATATAAGCATCCTCTACAAGCTTCCCTCCTTATCAAATTCATGAACCCATCTCCTATACGTTGAAAACTCTCCCAAAATAAACCAAAAACCTCTGAATCTGGAACCATATTAAGAAAATTTCTCAATAAATATTGGGGATTAACCATGAGAATTACTCAGTTCTGAGGCTACAGATTATGCTACACGTCCCTAAATCAATCTTCTCTTTCAGAATTTCAGTACAACCTCCGTTAAATAATCAAGTAAGGATTAACCAAGAAAATTACTCATCTCTGACGCTACAGATTAATGCTACACTACACGCCCCTAAATCAATCTTCTCTTTCAGTGCATTTCTCCGTTGAATATTAATTAGAGATTACAATTCTGATTAACCAATAAAATTGCTCATCTCTGACGCTACACGAATCAATCTTCTCTTTCAGTACATTCTCCGCTGAATATCAACTACGGATTATGATTATAATTCCTAGTGAATGCATAAGAACTAGATTCTCGCTACTCTCCCATTCACACTATTTCTGAAAGGAAACCAAACCATAATCGTGAAACAGCAAGTCAACCGGTCTTCATTGCTAAATCTCGACTTAATATTGCTAAATCTCGACTTAATACTACATGTATAAGCATTAAAAATGTGCGTGCGTGCGAGAAAGAGAGATGAGCTTACAGATTGCAGAAGTTGGAGGATCGCAGAGAGGTGTTGAATCCCATGGGAATAGAGAAGGCAGAAGAAAGAAGAAAGAAGTAGGTGGCGTCGAGGCAAAAGCATTGAAGGAAGGAAAAATATTTTTTTTAAAAATGAAGTTGAACAAAAGTCATAGTAATATGCGAAAAATTCTATTATAGATCGGGTCTACAACTTAAGTTCTAGACCTTGTGCTGTAAAACAATGTCATCTAATTTGTTTTCAAAACAAAAAATACTTTTAAAATTCGAAATGTGATGTGACATTGTTTTACACCACAAGGTCTATAAGACTTGGTATATGATATAAATTTTCTTAGTTCCCGCCAGCACATCATTCAACCTACGCTTATTTTATCCATCGTTTCCACTTTTAACCCCATCTTGTCTTCCTACTACTACTAAACAAGAACATTGGATTAAGACATCATAATAGTTTGGCCAACAAATTTCATTTGGTTGTCAAATGTGGTTGCATTTGTTTGGTCATCTAATTATATTTTTGTTTATTTATTATCTGAGCGTCGAATAAAAAAAATACGCGAAGTCCTTCCTTTTAAATGTAAACATCTTACCAACTTTTCAATATATCAATTATAGTATAATATTCTATACGACACACTAAGGCTGTCAATTCGATTAGATCGAATAAAATCAAACCGGAATTTCTGTTTTCTATTTTGCAAAATTTAACATCAAATCAAAAAAATTGGTTTGGTTTGGTTTGGTTCGGTTCGGTTCGGTTTCGGTAACGAAAACTTAAATGACATAAAAAAAATGATAAAAGAGAAAATAATACTACATGCTTTATACTAATGTTTTAACAAAATTTGTACACAAATTTTTCTCTCTACCTAAATTTATATCCAAGATATAATTCTAACAAACTGTTTTTTAGTTAAAAGATAATAAAATGATTTGATTTGACAAAATGCATATAAAATATATTCAATATACAAAAAAATAGTAAAACTTTTTCGGTTTGCTTTGGTTCGGTAATCAAATGATCAAACCGAATACCAAATTACAAACTTTTAGTTCGGTTCAGTTTAGTAAAAAAAAGTTAATTCGATTCGGTTCAGTTCGATCAATTGACCGATCATATCGATAGCCCTACAACACACGATTCTTATTAAGAATTTATTCACACAAGATTATTAGATAAATCGTGTACGGGCACACAGACATATGTGTAAATGTGTATCGTCAGTGAATTTTTGTGAACAATAAGATTCTATGTATGTACAAGACGCTCGATTACATATACTTAGACACGACATACACGGCCATGGTTTTTAGTATACAGGGTAAGTAATTTTTCGATACATGATACAAAAAGAAATATACGAACATCTAAAAAAGATTAATAAATACAAAATAGAATATATTTAAGGTTAATAATAGGGGCGTGTTGGTCTAAGCGGTGAGAAAGGAAAATACTATATTGCACTCTCTTTCACAAGATTGAAAATTAAAAAATTATTAGCAAATACTGCCCTATTACATGACCAAAAAATAACCGAAACTACAATTAAGAAACAAAAACGAAATTTGCCATGGAGATGTGCATCCCTAAAAATTCTAAGAAATTATTATTATTATTATTATTATTATTATTATTATTATTATTATTTACTTATAAATGGAAGTTCCACTAAAATCTTTTGTACAAAATCTATGGCAAATCTTTCTATTTCCAAATTCCTGCCAATTTCTAAAGTTTTGCAGATAAAGAAACAACAAATTAACACATGTAGGAAAAAAAATCTATTTATTTCGGGAAGTAATTAGATCAAATCCGAATTAAATATGGAAACAAATATATACGCACGCATTATCCAACGGCCAATCTTCATCCATCCAACGGTAAGTAAGTTTACATGTTATTTTTTAAAAAACGAAACAAAAATATAAAAAGAAACAAACATGGAAATCTTTCCCTTTATAAACTCGGCCAAGGATTACTCTTAGTTTGAACAATCCAACCCAATGGCTTCTCTCGTCGATCAAGAATCAAGAAACCCCAAACTCTCGCCGCTCCGAAGACTCCAGCCGGCGAGGTTCCGCCGCGGCGACTTGGTGGAGGTGGCGAGCGAGGAGGAGGGATTCGTGGGCTCCTACTACGAGGCAACTATCGTTGCTGATCTCGCCAAGCACGGCTACGTCGCCCAATACCGGACCCTAGTTAAGGACGACTACTCGGCGCAGCTGCGGGAGTTGGTCCCCGCCGCGGTGGTCCGGCCTCGTCCCCCGCCGATTTACGCGGAGGGGTTCCGTGTCGGCGACGTGGTGGATGCGTTCGACAACGACGGGTGGTGGTGGGGGAGGATCACCGCCCGGGTAGAGGATGATTTTTATGCGGTGTTTTTTGATACTACCGGAGATGAGATTGTTTACTTCAAAGATAGGCTCAGAGTTCATCAAGATTGGAAGGATGGGAAGTGGATTTCTTCTTAGGAAAATTCGAATTTTGAGTTGTTGATTTGCGGGAATTAGTATCGAGTTTTGTGAATATTAGGGTTGTGTGAGATTGTTTCTTGTGCAGCTAATTGTTTCATGTAATATCAAGAATTATATCCAATCTTGGTTTCATCATATATTTGAAAGTATTGTTAAATATTCAATATGATTCCACAATATTCATTTTCGTTCGAATAAATATCAAGCATTGATCAATCAAATCAAAGAGAGATTTAAAAACTAAAAGAAGGATCGAATTCTTGAAAGGCCTTTCTTCTAGAACCGGTTTCTTCTGTTTTCTTTGATAGACGGTCAGAACTTTGTATGCGAAAATTCTTAATAATAGAAAAATCGGTTTCAACTAAAACAAAGATTCTCTTCATCAACATATAACTTCGCAGAATTGGCACATCAAATGGGTCCCTACCCTACTTTCCACTGAAAGTCTGAAACCATGTCTACAATCTGATGTATGTTGCTCTGTTGATAAAATGCAAAGTGAGAGGAAAAAGAATGTTTTTGTGATGTCGATTTTGCTCTTTATTTGTTTGCCTCTCCCATGGATGTTCCATCAGGTGGAGCTTGCAATTCATCTTCCTTCCTAAATCCAAGTTCTGACAGTTCTTGCTTCGCCATCAAGTTCCTGCACAAGTATATTTCATATTAACTTCCATAACATCAAGATTTCGACACTAATGGAGTCGAATAAGGTTTGCTCTGTAAAACATAACCTAATAGTGTTGATGGATCTTTGGAATAATGTTCAGAATTCTGTTTCAGATCCAAGATAGTGGAAGTATATGAGGAGACAGAGTAACATTATAATAAGCTAGGAGATCCTAACCATATTAACTTCCATAAGATGATTCCAATCCGAAACCTAATATAGAGTTGATTGATCTTGAAATGATGTTCATAACTCAGTTTCAGATTCAAGATAGTGGAAATGCATGAAGTATTATAAGGTAAGGAGATCCTCACAATCAACAACAATTAAAATCCTCTTCTTTTCTGTGACTTGAAGGACATATATATTCCAAGTTGTAAGACTACATGAAACCTTCAAATGATTTATATTGACCAACCAACAACTAAAGGCAAACACAATGTGATATAGATTCGTCAAATATGGCAGCGGAAAGTGTAACGAAAACTGAACTTACTTCTCCATACGACATTCAAGGTACTTCTTGGAGAACTGCCTGCATTTTTCAGAGTTATGTCCTCCCGACTTCAGACAGCTGATATACTCTTTCTTTTCCTGCAGCAATTAACCTCAGAAACTGATCAAATAAACGAGGACAAATAGTTAACGAAGTGTCTGCAACACAAACGGATTAGATTTCGAGATCTCCTAAACATACATTATGTCATACCAGATCACATAGATGCATATGATCCAAGGGGAAAACTCCCTTTTCTGGTGGCACCGGTCTTGCCCCTCTATTTCCACCAAATGCACCTCCTAACGAAGATTATACAACAAAATCACTTTTAAAAAATAATCAATTTTTATAGAACATCAACATTTACCATTGGAGGTATCATATCTAATGATAAAACTAATGGAAGGAAATACAAATCTGATCATAACCATTTAATTAAACTTGCAAGTTCCAGTTTTAGTTTTAGCTTTGCATAATCAAACAAGAATTCATTCCTACAACCGGAAGGAAATAACATAACATACCAAGAGTCCCAGACACACAAAGTTAAATTCGACCATCCATATCCTCTTATCTTGCCCTAATTCCAGATAACAATTGCAATCAAAAGATTTAAGCATCTGGAATCTCACACTTTGGATATCAAATTGGTAATTTAAACAGACTCGAGTAACCCTAGAATTTTGCAAAACAGGTAAAATACTTCTTACCTGCACTCATTGGAAGAAACCTCAATTGTTTCCACCCGATGAACCCTCCTCGAGAAACCCTCTTTCTCTAGACCTTCAATTCCGTGCTTACATATAACTATTGCAAATATCTCAACAATAAAGTGAGAACAAATCAGTTGACAGATTGTTAGACTTGAGAGTAAAACGTTGCAGTGTTCGGCGTGACGCAGAGTAGGCTGTGAGAGTATGGCGGCGGTCGGCGGAGAAAGAGGAGGGTGGAAGAGATTGAGTTTCCCACTTTTGCACATCAAGTTATTTGAAAATAGTATAATTTATTTTAATAATCATATTCATCCTCCATTTTTACCGTAACATTCAAATTGATTTCTCATTTTTAAATTTACTCATATAAGCCTAAATGTCACACATATCTCATTATCTAACTCTGTTACTTCCATTAATTTGTTCGCATTCCTTTCTTCTTCTTAAGTAAATAAAACCCTAAAACTCCCAAACATTCATAATGTCCTCTCATTCAAGATTTTGAAGTGTTGAAGGTTCATCAACTAGATCAACTCAACTCTAGTGAAGGTAAGATTGCTAGATTTGTTCATTAACACTATTTGAATTTAAATTAGTTTCTTATTGATTTCTTATCGTGAATATGATTATTGGTTGTACTAGAGATTGAGATTCTATAGATATTGTGACCTTTGGTGCAAAGTGGTTCTCGTTCCAACTATTATTGTATTGCACAAAGTTCCAAGTTTCATCATAGGAGAAGAAGTGTGATTGGCCTTCGTTCATTTGTTCTTGTCTGACTCTAATGGGGCTGTTGAAAATCTGCAAATAATCTGTGTCTTCCTTCGGGTTTGTCTGAGCTTACATCATTATAATCGAACACATTCCAGCGTAGAAATGGACAAATGTATGCTTGCTTGTAAATTGGTAAATATTTTCTTCTGCAGATGCGTTTAAGGGATCATAGAGTTCCTGACTTTGATACTGGTGATACTCTCAAACAACCTCCACTGACACCACATGACAGGTTTACTACTATTTACAGCTATTTTTCTACACATGGTCAATGACAATAATCTACTTATGCAGTCTCTTGCAGTAGTTTAGTATATTTATTTTACTGCATATTTAGAAGGCTCCCCTAAACCCTCTTTTCCCTCATTAATAGCAAATTATTTTTCCTCTTCTAAAATAAAGAACTTGTAGAATAGCAATATCTCGTATGATATTCAGAATATGTTGGTGTAGAGACGAGCTTTTAGGTGTAGAGGGGGGGGGGGAGGAATACACTTGAGTGCGAATTTCATCTCAAACGCGAAAGTCAGTTGTTACGAAATAGTGCCACTGAACGAGTCGGTTCGCCAAATAAGCTTTCTAGATCACGTGGGCAGAGAGTCTATCTACTGAGTCACTATCTACTGACTTCAGTCAGTGAACTCTAGATTCAGTAAAGATAGTGTGCGGAAGTGCAGACCAAAAAATAATTTTAGTCTCAGTTTTGAAAACACGTTTTATGTTAAGTGCAGTTTTGAAAGTTCAGTTGTATGTAGTATGAACATCAAATCAATGAAACAATAAAAATAACTCAAGTAGTTTTTAAAGTGGTTCGGATACGCTGGATCCTACATCCACTGTCCTGAACAAAGCAGGAGTTTCTTGATTTAATTTATACTGAGCAAGTCTCAATAGATCTGTTCACAAGACATATACTCTACTTATAGTCGTAGTGACTTGATATGTACGCTGGACAGATACTCCACTTATAGTCGTAGTGACTTTACAAGTTCAAACACAAGGGTTTGATTTTCTCCAACTATGAAGGAGTTCTTACAATAAGAACAGTTTAATAAATTGAACTCCTTCGGTTTTTCTAAACTTAAGATCTTACAATGAATGCTTAGAATAGGGAAGGGGAACTATAGATCTACAGAGTGAAGAACTAAGAATTATCTCCGTGAGTAAGTTCTTCGTTGGATAGACAGTTTGATTGCTAGAGCTTTTGAATGCTTAAATGCTTTTGATTCCCTCGTGTCTTCTCGGCATGAAGATTGTTCTCAAGTTATAGTCCCGACTCACGAATAGATCCGTTGGAGAGGGTCTAGACACGTGTCGAAAATGCCAAGAAAAACGGTCATCTCGAATTTGAATGACACTGTAGAGATTCTCTCTTTTTCAGTATAGGGAGCAACTTTCTGTCAGTGCAAGTACAGTGCTGGCAGCTCCTCAGTGGTCGAGGTTAGGGAGTTGGTGCGGCTTGTTCAAACTCCAAAGCAGATGCTGAGTTGACCTCCTCTGATTCCTTGGACGCTTGTATTGAGTTGTCTTCTGCTGACATTTTCTGAGATATTCAGTACTTGGCTCGAATTTCTTTATTGATTCAGTGCGCTCTGAGCTACCCAATTGAGTCTCTGGTGCTGAGTTCATCCTGCTGACAAACGATGTTCTACAGACATATCAGCTACTGAACTCTAGCTAGCCTACTGAGTTCCTAACATGTTGAACTCAATTAAGCTATTACATTATCAAGATTCATCATTCAGCTAAGGGATTTTGGGATCTTCAAATCTTTATATCACTGAATCTCATACCAACAGAATATCAATCTCCTCGGAAAAAATATACAAGAAAAACCTAGAAGTTCCAGTCTATCTTTTAGATGCTTTAACCACAACTAAAACAATTTTATAAATTTTAAGAGGGACAATAATTCAAGTCCCATGCGCTACAGAATGTTGAACCAAAAGTAGATGCTTTAACCATAACTAAAACAATTTTATATAACTCCGAGGAAAACCTAGAAGTCCAAGTCTATCTTTTAGAAAACATAATTCAATTTGGTTCAACATTCTGTAGCGCATGGGACATGCAGCCCCGTCACCATAATCATGGACAGTGTACACTACTTATGGTATGTATGCAAATTCTAGAACCAAAGTTGAATCTTCAATAAGAGACATGTACATGTCTTGTTTGAAGAGGGCAAATTATATTGGTTTAGAAGCATATATTCTAATCCAAGTCTTGGTCTGTGTAATTATATTAGAAAGATTCATTAGTTACAGTATGTATATGCTTTATATTCTGTTGTTAGCTCGTGTTGCATGAGTTACAATTGTATGTTCTTTATATAATTTTAAAGAATAGATCCCAGGTGATTTTCTTGATTTATGGAAAAACATAGGTAAGAGATAAAAGTTACAGAGAACAGCCAAGAGACAACAATTGGACAGGGCAGATGAGAGAGAGGTGTGGATATTAGATCCATGAAAGAGTTTTAGACTATCATAATTTGTCAATTACATGTTTACTTAATTACAAATATCTTCAAATCAGTTATATAATTAAATTGCTGAAATTCTTACTTGTTAAAACATGTTTATACATTACAGATCTATACACAGATCTGCATATTATAAATTTATCAATCAATTAAGACTCTTAGTTTCATAAATAAATCTTAATGATGATGGTTTCATGTATTTTCAATAACTTTAAAGTTTTTCTGTTACTATTTGGACATCTATTATCTACAGAACCTTCCTTATGGTGCAAGCTCTTCGTTTATAACTCTATAATTATTGCAGAAGTGAAGAGGAGGAAGCACAATCCACTATTACATTATTTAATATGTAAAAAAAGCTATAACTCTTGTAATATTGGATTCACTTTTTAATAAATTTTAATTGGAACTCCAAAACTTGTTCAAATCATAATTTATATTGTTTTGTATTGTTGTTGAATGTTGAGTTGAAGGAAAGAATGTACAATTAAATTGGTGTTAACTAAGTATAAGAATTCATATAATCTGGGTTGGTGAATGCGGCTGCTGAATCACCACAAGAACTGAATCCTTTACGCTTCCCTTACACGCCTGCATGCAACAAACTCATCATATATATATATCAGCCTCTCAAACATGATTCACAAATCCCAGGTTTTATTACTTAGATTCTTACCACTCCAATGTGCCATTCATGCCGTCTGAATTCTTTGAATGTCTCAGCATCCATTTCCTGCCACAATCACATCAAATCATCTTCACCACAATCTTGAGAGAGAGAGGGATCTAGAGAGAGAGAGATATATCATGATGAAGCTTACAATGCTGTAAATTGGAGGTATAACCGTCTCTGCTTTCGACTTCAAAACCGGCATAACTGAGAACCGCGGCGCCGCTTGTTGAGGCCGGAATATCCATCTGCACCAAAATTTGCTTAATTCTAGATAGAGATATCGTGTTTTAATTAACGGCGTATATATTTGGATATAAAAAGTTATGCCATAATTCCGAGATTAATAACGTTGTAACATAATAGTGTTAGTTACCCTATGGTGAGGTAAAGGAAGAACTGGGCCCACTCTCGAATCAGTAACCGGACCCAATAACTCTCCAATGTATTTTCCAAACTCATCAACATCTGAAATTTAAATTAAAACTCCAGATTAATGGCTGTACACATTTTTTGTATGTTTTTGGGATTAATCAAGAATGTTGAAAGATAATAATTAAGCTCGTACTGCAAACTCCGTGACAGCAACAATATGCATCGCACCTTGAAATTTCCTGAACCAAAACACGGGACACGACATTTTGTATGTTTTTATTAGAAATGGATGTAATGTGTATTGAAATGTAGTGGATACGACAATCTGAGTATCGTCTATCGTGTTGGAATGTCAAATACAATATGTTAATTTCAACAATAAATATAAGGGAATAATGCAAAGAATTCTTACTTGAACATGAGGTACTTTGTATATATGGCGTCGTACATTGCATGCACGTTGCCATTGTCTATGAAGCTCAACTGATCCCGTAGAACGTTTATGTTCTGCGAGACATGGTTGAATATCACGTAAAAGGCCGTAATGTAATTTAGCACCAAGAGCGCCTGCACAGTAGTAAGAGCTCAAAATTGTCTCGGGCAACCTTAAACTCTGTAAAATGTTGTGTTGAGAATTGAAGACTCACAGAGAAATACGGTACGAAAGCTCTATAACCAACAAGAGTCAAGTAGAAGACACACCCAAGAGCGGCGATGGCTCGCCTCTCGGAGAGGGAGAGCCGATAGCAGGTGATGCAGTAGCCGTGAGAGATGAGGAAGAAGGAGACGAAAGCACATGTTTGGAATAGGACTCCCATTACGTACACCCCAAATGATATCCATAAGGAGCATACGTTTGAATAGAAACATGTGTACCTACAATTAAGATATAATGCAAATCATTGAATAAAGAATGGATTCATGCAGGTTTGGTGAATAAATACCCTTCACATTTATATTTGAGAGCAAAAATGCCTTAAAATTATATTTTTCGTGCAAAATTACAAAAGTACCATTAACTTCAATTACAAAGTTATAATTGATTTAAGGGTATTTTCATACATTACAAAAACTAAGTGTATTTTTGCTCTGATTATAGTTTTCAAGGATATTTGTACTCTACGGATAAAATTGAAGGACATATTTACCCTTTATCACGGTAAAGAATTATGACTTACCAGAAGAGGAAAGAGAAGAAAAGTTGCAAAGCTTTAACCCAAGGAACAGATGCCAGCATCCAGTGTAATTTATTGGGCTGGAAAAATATATACCAACACAAATTATATGAAATTAGTAGTAGTATATATATATAATATGATTATTGATCAACCCCAGGGCTTTTTTTAAATAATTAATCCAAGATAATGTTTGATCATTATACTTGTAAATTGTAATTCATGCAAGCCATACCTAACAAAAACAAGGGAAAAATAAGGAAAAGACTTAAAAAGAAAATGTCTATATTTACATGCAAATTAAAATTACGAATATTTCATTAGATGTAGCATCTACAAGACGCTGTACCGGAAAAACCACATGAAAAACCTCGAAAAATTAAAAGTGGTGAAGGGTATTACTTGAAAGTGGCGGTTTCTGTAGGTATTGAAGGTCCAAGAAACGGCGGAGAGAACCCAAAGGACCATGAAAGCGAAGTAGAGCCGCGGTAGCGGCTTGTAGCAGCCATCCACGCCGTCGCCGGCGGCGGCCGAGCCTTCCATTCCTCTAACAAAGTACGATATCGGAGAGAAATAGAATCTTAATGAAAAGCAGTTTTTCAGTTTGAGAAAATGGTAGTTCTGTGGAGTGGTCGACTCTATATATGCACAATGAATTTCTTGTCCTCACGTGTCTCTCTCTTGACTAATTCGCAATTAGTCTAATTCTAAAATTAATTGTTTTTAATTACCATAATCACAATTATGGAGCTTGAAATACCGGATCTGCCCCACATCTAGTTTTCACTTTTTTTACCTTTCTGTCCGACTAAAACGTAACATACATTTATAAATGTATAAAGATCAAAGGGCATAAAAGTAAATCACAATTCCTAATTATATTGATTCATATTCAATTAAGAAAACAATGCAAAGTTCATGTAGTAGATTCTAGGAGAAATGCGGTTAATTTCCTCCAACTAATCCATCAAATAAAAATCTAAGAAATAAAAATTCTTGAATTTCTCAACAGAATTATTACAGTGGTCCTTGTAATTTTTAATTCATCTTCTGAAAAGGAAGAAAATTCTTAGAACAAAGACCGTTAATTACGATGAGTATGTCTGTATTTCAGACAGATGTCCACAAATCTTGTATCAAGATATATTTTCCGCACGACTAGCGAAATTCGGGGTTCTGTCCGATTTAAGTTTGTTCATAAATCTCAACTAAACAAACCTTCATAGGAGAAGAATTCAATATATCCAACAACTACCTGCTGGTTTTAGGGCATCTGTGATCTGACGCTGACCTTTGAAAATTTGCAAAGAATATGAATAGTAGTTAGATGAGGTTTAGGCTTTACTAATTCCCATCCCATTTATTAGGTGAACAAACTTATTTGCAAATTAGATTCTTCATCAATTCCACTGTCACATATTTAAAATAGAGTAAAAGCAACCCAAAATATATTATAGTTTAGAATATATTTTTATATATGAAGACCATTTTCGTTGTTTGACAATGGCTATTGAACATAAGAGATTTTTTGCTGGAAGAACAGTACCATTATTACAAAGATTTAATTTATTCACCTTACAGACAAGAAACTAACTAAGATTAATGTTTTAATTTGCAATTTATTAGTCGTCCTAGATGGTAGTCCACTTAAACCCCAAGAATGTATTTCATGAAAAGTAATTCAGTGACTAAATTGCGCTGATACGATACGATACATTATATGGTATTTTTTGATAAATTTAGGATATGATATGGTCACTAATAATATATAAAAATATAAAATCACATGTAAAATAAATTAATTTTGTATATTTTTATTAGAAGTACATGTCGTATTTACTGAATGTATAGGACAAACAATTTAAGTGTCATGTTGGAGTGTCTGACATGTATCCGACGCGATACGTTGAGGTTTTCGAAGTGTCTGTGCAATATAGTTCAGTGAGGATTTAACTTGAAGGTCTAGTACTTATTTTTAAATAATAAAGTGGTAATTATTAGAAATATTATTGATAAAATAAAAAATTTTAAAACTAGTTAGTGATAATTTATAAATGCTAATTATCAATTTTGCAAATAGTCGAAAAGGACCTCCATACATTTGTGAACAAGTTATATATGTAGTTCGGGCTTAAATTTTAGGACTAAATAACCGACATTATTTATTGGGCTTCGCTAAATATAAAAAGTTGGCCCAATTATTTATTGGAGGCCCATTATTATTATTGGAAGCCCATAAAGAGTATGAAACTTATATTTAATCTAGTGTGATCTATGTAAGTATATATAGTTTGCCGACTATATTATTCAAGAATGCGATTTACTCAATATTCTCTTTTGATAGTGATTATGATTTTTTTTAGATTCTATAAGTGAATAACGAAATTTTTGTGTAATACTACAAATTATTTAGTTTGAAATTTTTTTATAGACCTTCAATTCCTCTCCCCTTCAATTTCACAATTTATATTTTTGTCTCAGATAATAAATTATAAACAAAGTAAGGAACGATGTTATGGAAGAGTGTTGAATCTTTTGATATAGATTCACCTATTGAAGGTTTTGATTCTATGAAAAAATGTCGGTCATATTTTTAAAATGTCTAAGAACATATCATTATTTGATATTTTTTGTATTTTATTGATATTCATTATGTTCAATGTTCTTATGTGTACTTTTGTCCTCCTTATACTCGTTATACTATAAACCCAAAAAAAAAAAATTCAGGAACTCCTCCCCCGAACCCCTAGTAAGTTTTGCCCCCTCCCACCCAACAATAAATTCTAGCTCCGTTCCTATCTCTATGTATTTTACAAGTAACATCTATCCTACTAAATCTTGCTTGTCGTCCATCCATGATGCCAATGGATGCTAAATGTAGATTGCAGGATTCAAACAAGAGGGATTTTCTGAAAGAGTGAGGTGCTAATTCTAATGAATCAATAATTTTTTTTTATATTTTTATGTACTCTTAAAATTACATATTTCTATCACCAAACTCTTGATTGTGGATCCACTACAATGTGTTATAACATTCCTCGGCTAAAATGCGGCTAATGCCGCTTGATGCAACCATGCCTAGATTTATAACCTATCATGTTTGAACTAGTACTCAATATATATAGTGATTGACAATTTTTCTTGTCATATTAAAAGATCATAGGCGAAATTTAAGAAGAAAATGTTTCATGAAATTATTACTACCACGCGGTACACCATTCAACAATTTAATACTCTTGTCAGTTTGAGTCGTCTTTTTCAGCACAAATTGTACAACACTGTCAAGGTTATCCTCTTCGTATTTAAGCTACTATTTTATCGAGTCGATTGTACACAAATTTATTAGTATTATTTATTTCCTCTACATATAATTTATGAATGATTGCATGAAATAAATTATTTACCAAAAATGAAATCAGTACGGTTTCCGGCACCACCAGTATTTCTTTCAGAAAAGACACGTGGCAGAAGCAGGAGAAAGTACATGTATTGAAAGCGGTAGCAAGGTACAACCTATAATGCAGGAGACAGTGTTTCAATTATGAGAACTTAATTGCTATCGTTTGGACAACGGGACCCCTACCTGTCAACTCCGACTACTACATCCTTTTCACCTTCGTTAAAAATTTAAAATATTATTTTATATTCGATATATTCGATAAACTGAATTTGATCTTATTGTGTTATACTCCCTCTGTCTCGCTATTACTATTCAACTTTTTTAATCGAGTCGTTTCGTTATTATTGTCCTCTTTCATAAAATAACAAAAATTACTCTTAAACAAAAAATGTAGTGAACCCTTCTTAGTTAATACTTATCCCTACATTATCATACTCTCTCTCTCTAAAAATCTATCTCTCACACGATTTTCATTCCGCTTCGTACTCAGAAATTTATAAAAGAGTATAAATATATAACGTGTTACATGCAAATCGTTACATACAAATTGTTTTTTTGGTAAAATAGCCGACCTCGATAATAATTGGATGGGACATTGCAAAAAAAAAATCCTAATTTTAATGTTTAATAATTGGCATAAAGAATTTGTCCTAAAACTAAGAGTCTTATTAATCCCTAAATGCTATACAAATATATAAATTATCTAATTCCATTTCGAAATATATAATCAATATTTACCTAAATATGACTTCGTTTACAAAAATGGTTTGAAAACATTGTTCAAAAATTTGTACCATTAAAACTCTCATAAAACTCTCTCTCTCGCTCTCTCTCTCTCTCTCTCTTCGTTTGATTTAGCAACACAACTGAAAATTCCACTTTATGTGATGTTGTGTGTACCTTCCGGATGTTAGACAGATGGGGAACATGCCAAAAATTCATTATGATTTTTTCATGTTTGTCCTCCTCTGAGTTTTCAAACAGCCAAACAATTATTGACAAATCTTGCTTATATTTTTATATTCTTATAATATTATGATGATGTGAAGCATACAATGATGAAATGTGTCCGGAAATTATAGAACGAATTGAGCAATAGAATTGAGTGGGTGTTATTTTACTATTTTAGCCTAATTGTGTAGAATCAATTTAAGAAATTGTGCATTGGGTTAGGCTAAATTTAGTGACAAATTGGGCTAAAATTAACAGTAAACCCACACCTAATCATTATTTATTTTTATGAGCATTACTTCGAACAGAAAGAAATCTTGCTGGGCCTATCGTAAATGCGACTGGCTTCACTTGTGTTATTTAGTTTCTTTTTGGGCATATACCGTCAAGTTATTATATGCTCACGTTAGCAAAATATTTTTTAATACTACAAATACTATCTTTTATCTATAAAGGAAATAAAATAATACTACAAATCTCAAAAAATTATATAAGCCCGCATCCTTTACAATTACGCATAAAAGTCAAGTTATCGTAAATTCCGTATCGGAAACCTTCATTAACGTATGAATTGGATGGATGCAGTAGTAAATTCTAATTTTTTTGTTTGGCTCGTGTATGTGTAGTAGCTTTCGAAGCACATGTAAGATGTAAAATTGTAATAAGTTAAATCATATGGACAATTCGACCTAGAAATATTGATGTAAGTTAAACATGTTATTTCCAACCACAAAATAACAATCTCAACCGGAGTGAAACTACAATGGTTCTGAGCCCTCCACTTCCAATATATATATAAATTTTAGGAAACATAAAAATAGTCTTGGCTCAACATATAAGCACCACTGGTTTAACCAAATTACCTCAATATTAGCACCCGTCATTTTAGATTTCTGACTCCGTCACTAACCTCAACTATTAAATAATTCACAAGAGAGCAGAAGTCGACAAAGTGCACGAGGCGAGATTTTCATAGGATGTTACCACACTCGTAATATTCTCGTCTAAAAATATTAAACTTCAGAATTATTATCGTTTGCTGATGCTGCACATTTTAGATAGGAGCTACGAAATATTTTCCCTAAAGCAAATTAAAGAGGAGCTTAAAAGTGTCAATTCGAAAAAAAAATTGGGGGTGAAAAAACTCATATTCAAGCATGTGGAATTTTTTCAAAAATAAACAGTGTTTCTTGCAACGGCCAAATATAAATCATAGAAATTGACTCCTCAACGGACAAATACATACGTGGTCTTCGGCACTCCAATATATCTCGAAATTTCTTTTCCCTAGTGGCTGAATAAAGTATTTTATTATTTTCCAATTCGTAACGTTGCCGTTTATTTAATTCGAAAATACCGTCCTACCAAACGGGTATGATTTGTTTCTTTCATAATATATTAATCTAATCTTCTATTTAATTAATCCAATTACCTCTCCTAATCGTGCAATTAATTTTCATCAATTTAGCAAAAGTCGTCTCACTCGAACACGTTCTCTGTTCCCCATAATCAACTCCTCCGATTTACGATTTCTTTTTTAATTTAATAATTCGGATTTTAATATAATACTATATAAATAATTTTCATTGGTAAACTCGTGATTTATGAATTGGGCAAAACTGTGGGTAACTCCGATGCAATTAAGATGTCACTCTCTCTCTCTCTCTCTACAATTTTGTCAAAATTATGCGATTATGGCCATCGCTATCAAACTCCAACGTACACTTTATATTTTTTGTCTCTATAATTTGTTGGGTTTTTGGTTCATGTTTCCCAAATTTGCTCCAAAACGAGTCACTTATCATAACTCAACTAACTGACTTTTTTTCCCTCACTATAAATTTCTTGAAACCCATTGGTTTCTAATCGCTCCCAACGCTCCACCTCTACATGTGATCGAGAATATTCTCTATCAACCAGGACGATAATGGCTGAGCCGCCGTGTTCAGTTGCCGAAACGACCACCGACAACTCTCAACCGGTACTATCCACCGAGTCAACTCACGGGTCAGCCAAGGGCAAGAGCAAGAAGAGAACTAAAGATAGCGGGAACAAGCATCCGGTTTACAGAGGAGTGAGGATGCGCAGCTGGGGCAAATGGGTCTCCGAGATCCGGCAGCCGCGGAAGAAGTCGCGCATTTGGCTCGGCACCTACCCCACGGCGGAGATGGCGGCGCGTGCCCACGACGTGGCTTCGCTCTGCATCAAGGGCAACTCGACGATCCTCAATTTCCCCCACCTCATCGACTCGCTCCCGCGGCCGGAATCGCTCTCTCCGCGGGACGTGCAGGCCGCGGCGGCAAAGGCGGCGGCGATGGAGGGGCTCGGTCCATTGTGCTCGATTTCCTCCTCGTCCTGCTCTTCTTCCTCCGTGGTGAGTTCAACTCGGTGTGAAGGGAATGCGGGGTCGGATGAGCTGGGCCAGATAATTGAATTACCGAGTTTGGAGGGTAGCTACGAGTCGACCGAGTCCGGGAACAAGTTGGCGGTGGTTGACTCGGCGGAGGGGTGGCAACCGCCGTGGTGGACGTCGGATAAGGGCTTGTATGAGTATTTCTACGATGAGGTAGGTTGCGGTGGTGGTGGTGGTGGTGGGGGTTTGATCTCATGCAGCTTTGAAACTCTGAAATGGACTTGCTGAAGTAAGGAGGCGTGCTTTGTGCTTTACTGGTAGTACTTTTGTTTTTAATAGATAAAATCACTATATTGTATATATAAAATATAGTATTATATATTTCCCCAAAAAATGATTTCCACTTTTTAAATTTAGTTTCATGTGATTTTAGTTCGTCAATCTGTCAATAGGAGTGTATAGTGACTACGTACCTTCTTATGTTGATAAATAAAGAGCAATTACCATTTCCTAATCTCGTATTTTACTATTTTAATGTATACTAATACAAATTATTAGTAGTACAAGTTAACGTGTTAATGATAAATAAGATACGATAAAAGACGAAAAAGTTGTGGATGAAACAGCTTCGTCATTACGCCTTTGTCTTTAAGAATTTTCTCCAAGACTAAGATGCGTTTGCATTGATATAGACATGTTGTTTTACCTTTTGCACCCTTTTCTCTGTTTCTTATTCTTGTCTTTCAACATGAAATGAGATATGTTGTTCACTTTCATCGTATTTACTTTTCACCAATAAAATGATGATACGTGTTTTTTTTTTTAATTATAAATAATTCATTTTCTATGGTTAATTGATTTATACTGTGATATTTTTTTGTTAAATGAGACAAGCATGTGCTACAGTTCGATTAATATAATTGGACATGTGATCCGCTCTAAGAAAAGAAAGCGGAGATAAGTTTATTATTTAATATTTATCAATTCTTTTTCCTTGAACTTAATCATAATAGTATTAATCATATATATAGACGAATAAGAGGGGCTATACAGTGCAAACTCAAGGTTTTTGCATACCTATATTTATGTTATATGTATTAAAATATTTTGTAATGCAATACAAAATAATTTACAAAATTCTGAATCAGCCACTATTATTAATCTAATAAAAAAGGAATCAAAATAGTACATATTGCCGTTCCATTAATTAATATAATTAGATATGAAAAAAATGGACAGATTCTCCTTTCAAGGAAAGAAAGAGGTGAGTTTATTTGTAATATTTATCATATCTTTCTGTTTGAACTTTATCCTAATAGTATTAATCATTAATAGACGAACAAACTCAAGTTTTTTTTTGCATGTACATAGTAATAGACGAGAAAGAATACACAACTTCGTTCTATCGATGACCTTTTTTTTTTTTTTTTGTTGACGAGGAACCCGCAGCCGCTACCTTTGGTGCGCACAGGGTAAACCTCGCTCCTGTGCAATAGCCTGCAAATCACACAGAAGAGTTATACCACCCTTAATGTGACAGGGTGACAGGCTCACACATAGCGTGTCCAGTGGGAATTGAACACATGACCTATCGATCCCGGGCCACCCACCTAAAACTCATATTTGAAAATATCTTTATATCTCGAGAAAATATCTTCAGGGGAAAAAAAGGCTCTTGAACCAACTAAAACTTCTTGCAAAAAACAATAGAAACTCATATTTGAAAATATAAGGGCGACAAATTCCGGATTTACCCTTAATGAGAGATTTTTAGTTTTCAAATGAAGTTTATATCTCAACCACATATCTGTCAAATTAATGGATGAATCTTGTTCTCAATTCTCTCATTAAAGTATTGTTCTCAAATTAATGATTATGCATAATTTATACTCCATGATTCGCAATTCTCACGTTAATTACATGTTCTCACATGATCCAGTTCCACTCCATATATATATATACAAAATTTTGATCTGCAACGAATATTAATATAATGAAAAAAACGAAATGCTAGAAAGTTTTTTGGAAGTTAACCTCGACAGCTAGATCCCTCGATGCAACATGAAGTATTAAAATTTTAACGTAGATCTTTTTCGAAGATATTAATTAAAAAATTAAATTAGTGGAACGAAATAGTCTAAGATGTCAATAACTTGGAGTTAATACTTGTAGGCCCAATTGGTGATGGTTGTGGACATTATTGCCTTCCCAATTGCCACCACGTAATTGTTTTGTTCGTCTTCCAACATTTTTGTTGAAAAAGATGTCTCTCATTCATCATATGAACTCTTCTATTATCTTCTAAAAAAGGTAATAAGTTTGAATCCAATCAAAATCTTTATCAGAAAAATGAAATTCTCCCAATATATTCAAATTTTAAAATATAACATGAAGAAAATCGAATTAAATTTCAATTTGAATACTACGATAAAAACAATCATGTTAGATTAACCATACATAATAGACTCGACTTAAACGACCTACAAGACCAATGAAAACCCAAATGTGTTTAGTCACAAGTAGACAACAGTTCATTTGCTCATAATCCCTTTGCATTAATTTGTTCAACAACTAGATATCTAATTGACTTGAAAATACGTCCCTAATCTGATTTGGCAGGTGAAATATCTACTCATTACCACCACCACCACTCATGCACACTAAAGGAGGAATAGAAACAAACGATTGCAAACTTATTGTATTTCATATTTTTATAATTTAAATGTATAGGAAGTAGGAAGTATGTATATTTTTTATATTATATATATAATTTATATTCTTTTATTTATAAATATTTTAACTTTTACACTTTTATTTTTATGTATAAAATATAAAAAATGTATAACGAATATTTCAGAGTATATTTAACCAAACTATCCAATAATAAGATAAATGGTGCAAATTGCTTCTTATTTCCTATTTTAAAGAGTCTTCCTACGTGATCGATTATCTATTGAGTTAATATTTATATTTTCTTCGAATGAATATGCGTATAACAATGCATATAGTAGAAATAATTCAAATCAGAAGATTTTGTATATTTCCATCCTAACAACAAAATGATCATGACAACTTGGATGTGTTGTAATGCACAAAGATTTGTGTGTAACACAATATACTCCCTTGTATGTCACACTTTATAAGGTGTTGACATGTGACATATGTGGCCCACCATAATTGATTTTGATTTGATTATTTAATTAAAATGTATTCCACATGTCAAATGATTTGTGGAGGTGACATATAGTGGAGTATAATTGTGTGACACAAAAGTCTATCCGATTGTAATGTAATCAAAAGTTAAACCGAGTCAAAGTTCAATTGGACAGTACTACAAATTTGCACATATTTGCTGACATATTTACAATCGAATCCGGAGCGGATTAGTCGTTATCCCTAAAGATCGATCGTCAAGAGTAACACCATTTTTGTAATTAACTAAGACCAAGATTCTTATGCATGCATGCGTGTGTCACTCACTCTCTTAAAAGAATTATAAAGGTACTTGTTAGGATGTAACAATTGACAAATTAATCAAATTGATTGATTTTATAATAATAAAATATCTCATCACTTTCCCAATAGTTGATGATGATCAATTTCGAGTCGTTTGTGTGCCCAAATTTGTCTATAGATTATATACGCCTGCATCTTTCTAAATCTAGGCATTTCATGGATCGTTTGTCCATCAATTCTTCCTTGAGGTGACTATTAATTAATTGTATAAATGTTTTTGTTGCATAATATATTTATATTATCATATCTGAAGGAATATGAAATAATACTCCCTTGTCTCATAAAATATTTCTTGTTTCTTTAATGCACGGTTATTAATTAAGAAGAGTTGAAAGTTGTGTGAAGTGGTGCATTCTATAAATAAAGTGTTTGTCATAATTTATCATTTTTGGAAGAAAAAAAAACATATTCTATGGGACACCCATAAGGAAAGTAAGACACATTCTTTCTTTTTATATATATTTTTTTATATATTTTTTTTATGGACGGATATATCATCCGTTGATAAAAAAACGAGAATAAATTAGAAAAAATATGACTTCCAACGGATAATGCCCGTCGTTATATTTTAACAACGGGTATTATTCGTCGATAATCTATCGATACATCTTAATAATAAGTGACGTTTGAAATCCATCGGTAACTTGCTACCTGCATTAAATTCATCGCATTTTCGGTCGGTATTTTACATAATTCTTGTAGTGAGTGTAATTATATGTTTATTCGGTCAGAATTTACGAGTTCGAATTAAATAGCGTAGAATAATATGTCACGAAAAAGTTTATGTGGTTTAAGAAAAGGCCACATTTTCTACAAATTTATAGGTGAGTTTTCTTGTCAGATGTAGAAGAAGACTATTAATAACCCTAGCCCCACCTTCATTTATGAAAGTGTGATTTTATTAAGCTCGTTAATTAATTTACTATAATTATAATTTCTTGTAAAGACTCAATCTATTGAGCTGCAAGCCACCATTCTATATAAAAAATCATTCTCTTTATTGTGTGGTTTGCATACTATTGGATAGAAGTGAAATTTATCATATGCGCACTAAAAATAGCGGCAGCAGGTTTCTCGTCATAAAAAAAATAAAATAATCATTCTCTTTATTTCTTTCAACTTTTTAGTGGTGATGTCTAATACTAGTCCGAGTCATAGCATGTCTCGATTGTTAGGACAAATTCTTTGATTGATGTAATGTTTTGAACCCTATTCCATTATTGTACTTATAGTCAATCACGGCCGACGTGAGTTTCCTTGCCAAAAATTTAGCAAATCTCAACCGTCCATCTCTTTACACCTAAATCATTACAAATTTTGTAAAATATGAAATTAATTTGTTATGATTACATTAAACTAGGGTTTTCTATGACAATGAAATGTTGAGACATTTATAGGAATTTAGTAATCGGAGTTTGGTTCTCAAAAGTGGCGTAATTAGTTAGTGGATTAGTGCCAAGAAAGAAAGAGACAAACGGGACTTAGGCTGTTATATTGAATTGCAATCAAATCGTAATGCCCCTTCAAATCAGAGATAAGATTCAGTCATTAAGATGAAGTGCTGTTTGGATGGAATGATGAGAGAAATAAAATACTCTATTTGGAAATAAAGGTAGTCTTGGTGTCACACACTAACTAATTGAAATGATTTATAATTTCCACCGTCATGCTACCATTTCAATAGTCGCACATTTGTTAGTCTAATGAGATATTCGTATATGATTTGTAAAGCGTAAGAAATTAATTGAAGAAGATGGTCGTTAGACGTGGCAAAATCTATCGGATGAAGAATTAGATGAATACTCATATTTTTCTTTTTGAAAAAAGAAATGTTCACAACAAAGTAAGACCAGCCTTTTGCATTGATACTCTGCATAAGACGAGTAGAAAAAAAATATGGATGGGCCTAACGGCCCAAGTAAAAGCCCTTAAATAATATTGCGTCATAATATGGGCCCATCAAGCAAGGCTTGATTTAATGTATTCCCTCCGTCCCATTATTTTCGTCTGGTCTCTTTTCGAAATAGAGATTAAGAAATTTTATTTAGGTGTTTATTTTATGAATTTTAATCACATTAAAAGAAAATTGGACACAATTTACGAGGAGTGGTTCATGGGCTGTGTTCTCAGAACCGCCCGGCCCGGCCGTTCAACCGGTTCGATCATATGGCCCGATAGACAATCCGAGTGGTTCATGAGCTGTGTTCTCAGAACTAGCCCGGTCCGGCCGTTCAACCAGTTTGATCATGGCCCGATAGACAATCCGGGCCAGTTTTATGAGAGGCCCGTTTCTCCGGGCAGACCCGGTGTGACCTGGCGGGTTAACCGAGTTAATCGGGATTCAGCGGCTCGGTTGACCTGGTTTTCACAAGATTTTAACTCTTATTACTTAAAAAAAAATTGTTGTGTTGTCAAAGGGAATCAAACCACTTACCATTACAAATTTTAACTCAAGTCTTATTCACTAAACCAAATGCATATCTTAATATATTTTTCAAAGTAAATACATTTATATAAATTTGTGGTATTCTATGAGAAAATTGTCGGGTCAACCTAGCGGTTCAACCGGTTCGACCATTTGAACCACTAAAATTTAACTTTCCGGGTCAATGTCCGGGCCGGTTTTGAAAACACTGTTCATGAGAAGGAACGAGAATTCATTCAAATATTATTAAGGTATAATTGAAGCAATTGATTTTTTTTCTTTTGATGTTATAATTGAAGAAATAAACTAAAATTTTAAAAAATTAGAGAATTGTTATAAACTAAATAGAACGAGAGAATAAAAGAGAGAATGAGAAATAGATGTGTATTATTATGAGTACCAAAGACCTCTACTTATAGAGTTACAGATGGGCTCATGGGCTTTTAGGGTTTACATGGGCTCATTAGGGTTCATTACAGATGGGCTTATGGGCTTTTAGGCTTTTAGGGTTTACATGGGCTTTTAGGGTTTATATGGGCGCATTAGGAGTTACAGATGGACTCATGGGTTTTTAGGGTTTACATCACAATATATACTAAGTATATATATAAAATATATTTACAACATTCCCCTTGATTGACCATTCCTAAAATAAATTGTTGACTCGTTAAAATCTTACTAGAAAAACCCATTGGGATAAAAACTGATCGAAGGTAAAAGAGGGCAGCTGCTCCCCCTCAATATAGTCATTGTTGATCCTTGAGTTGGCGCATATCGATTTTGTGTATCAACTTTTTGAATTTTGATGTCCGTAATGTCTTCGTAAAAGAATCCGCTATATTATCACTTGAGCGAATTTGCTAGATGTTGATGCCGCCACTCTTTTGGAGATCATGTATTGCATTGGCTCCTTTGTGAATCAATCTCAATGACTCATTTAATCGTGTGTTGCATTGGATACCTCGTTAAAAACCTTAACTAAGAAAACCCTTTGGGAAAAAACTTCAAAAGGAAAAAAGAATACAACCATTTAACCTTCGAGGTCATTTGACCTTTAGGAGTCAGTCTAATCTTCGGGATTATTTACAATTTGTTACTCCCCCTCAAGATAACAATCTTCAAGGTTATCTTTAAGGTCTACATTAATATGTGCAACACAAGTTTAATTATCATCATAGATAATAGCATAAAATATGTCAACATATCATTACTATCATAAATAGACAAATGTCATATTTGTCTTGAAAATAACAAAGGATGGTCAATACCATTTCAAATTCTCCAATCGCACATAAGTAAAGAACTTATGGTCCTCATCTTTGTTATCTTCTATAGGTCTAAATGAGTCTCCTTCCACTTCAAGTGATTGAATCAACCATTAGATAGACATGTGGATGTGATAAAATAAAATCTCTTTAAAGACCTTTCAGGTAGGTCGACTAGCGTACTCCATCAGGGAGATGCTTGATCTGCATGTCGAGACAATTATTAGTTCAACCTAAGTCTTTTGATTCTAAATCCGTCTTGAGGCATGAGTTGATTTCCTCAAGTACATAATGATTCACATATTCTCTTCATGAGGAATTTGGAGTGATGTGTTCCAAATTTCTATTCCGCGGACTTATTATCTTTAGCACCAATAAATCTCTCACGCTTTTGGCGTCAATGGGAATCAATTGTTTTATTTTGTCTCAGTTCTTTTATGGTGCATATATAATAGGTATATGAGATTTTAGTCACTCATTTTGCACTAAATAATTTGATGAACTTCTAGTTCATAGTGCGTGAATCTAAATAATTAATCCAACGAGATATTTGAGACATTCATATTTTAATCTCCCCCTAATGCCAACAATAGTTGAGTTGGATTATAGAATTACGTGTCAATCAATAAAATAGTCCACAAGTAGTGGCTCTATATATGTCATGTTGACGGATTATACACATAATTTTCAAGTATTAAATTCTTCATGAGTCTTAACCAAAATCAAATAACAATACAAACTGCTTTACTATCAGTTTTCTTCTTGAAAACATATGAACAAATATCTTCACTTTTGAGATACATGTTCTTACAACAATTTTGCAGTTTACTTGAAAAAAATATTTTGACTTACGTGATTCAAGCAAGTTAAATCCTTCAGGGATTTTCAAGTATATATACCTATCAAATCAATCATATATGTATACCTATCAAGAAGTTGATTTGCAATCTTTTGCAAATGAATCTTTCGACTTCTTGTTCACATTGATTACTTCTGAAATCCAAATGTGACTAGTTTTTTCTTGTGTTTTTTGTTGGATGTAGATTTTACATTGATTACTTTAAGAATCCAAATGTGAAATATGTTCCTCCTAATGTTGGGAACGTTATTTCATCATAATAACAATCTTCTTGTGAAACTCATATTTGTACGGGGAAAAAAAATCATTTTGAGTATAGTCATGAGCAACTAATTGTTTAATCTCAATCCCAAAGCCAAATAATATTAAATCCTCTTCAAGAGGAGCTTGGAGTTTAATAAACTCACTAGTTTTATCAAGATAAATATTCTTGAGGGAATTGAGCTCTTTGTTTTTGAACTTGTGGTTCTAACAAGTGCTACATTTTTTTAGAAATCAAGCAAATCATGGAAATTCTTTTATTAACAGATTCTTCGGGATCTCTATGTTGCGCTCATATGAATTTTCAATTATATTGCGCATCATAATTGCTCACAGATGTCCAAAACTATCATGTCAAAGCATAAAGCTCTTTTGAATTTTTGGTTCATGACATGTTTTGTCTCACTTGTTTTAACGAATATGTAATATATTCAAGGTGGTAGTGTGAGACGTTTTCTGTTGATTGCTTTTGTAAATACAAAAAGAATCACTACCTTCTTATATTATTTCAATATGGTATCCATTGCAGCGGATATCTTTAAAACCTAGTAAGTTTCTTCTAGACTTACATACTAGAGTAAAGAGCATGTTTAATAGTTAATTTAGTATCATTTGATAGAATAATACAAGCTCTTCGGGAGCCTTTAATGATGTTCATGCACTAGATTTTAAAATCTTGCAGTTTAAAATGCTTCTACTCGTATCGAGCTTTAGGAAGGACAAACAATAAATATCTTGACGCAATCCTGTTGCGATGCTTCATTTCATTATATTATTATCTCTCTCATGCCTCTTATTGACAGATGAACATCGATATCAAGAGTGCATTAATATCAACAAGACATAAATAATATTTTTTATTCAGGAATAACATTTATCATCAAAAGTACGATTTGTTCTTTAAGAACATTTTATGTTCTTCTAGAATATAAATGGTGCTATTTCAGGAGCAAAAGTTAAATAATATATAAAAATTACAAATATTTGAGGTATTTCCACAAACATGTGATAGTAATGTTACTATCACAATATGGTCATTCTTCAGGAATGTAATTGCGCTACTTCTAGAGCAACAATGTAGTTTTATTCAAGATAAATGAAATTATAAATTGCAAATTTTGAGATCTACCGTATCTTACAACTATTCTTGAAAAGAAATTAAGCAACAATAGGTATTGGAAAGGCAGTTGTCAAACATAGATGATCTCTTTCTACCACTCCATGTAATTAGGTAATACTTTAAATTACAACATACTTTTAGATATACATTGTTTTTTAGGAACGTGTAATATTCATCTAGAATATTAATTATGCTACTTCAGGAGCAACAATTAAAGTATGGTTATTGTGATTTGTGATTTCAAAATAACAAGTTTTAGTTGTTCCAAGAGCATGTAGAGTTTATTGTGCTACTTCAAGAGCAACAATTAGAGTTATGAATATATAACATTTGTCAAATCAAGAGCTTGAATTGTTCTTCAAGAACATATAATATTCTTCAGGAATACAAATTGTGCTTCTTCAGGAGTAATAATTTTAGTCTATATTAAAACTAATTCAAGCGAAAGGTTAATATTTTCTAGAAATTCAATTGTTCTTCGAGAACATATAGTATCCTTTGGGATTATAAATTGTGCTACTTCGCGAGCAGCAATAATAACAATTTAAGAACCAAGATTCGTCTATTAATAAGACATAAGATATAATTGCTTATCGAAAATATATAATATTCTTCATGAATATTTAATGTGTTCTAATTTAGGAGCACCAAATTAAGATAATATATTTGTATACATATTTGATATATATAAATATTAAATAATATACAATATGCAGAAAAAATAAACTTAGATATATAGTAAATATATAAATTATATTAATAACTCTTCAAGAGTGTAAGATTCTTTGAGAATATTAAATTGTGCTACTTCAGGAGTAACAATTAAATTGTTTCAATAAATAAATTAAATTTCTCTTTAGGAGCATGTGACATTCTTCAGGAATATGGATTATGCTATTTCAGGAGCAATAATTTAGATTAAAGCATTACATAAATAAACGAACAAATAAATGAAAGTGTATGTAGAGTAAATACTCTTCAAGAGCATGAATATTGATTGTGCTACTTCTGAAGCAATAATTCAAGTTGAAAACATGTTTTGAAATTGTTTTTCAAGAGCATATAATATTCTTCATAATATTAATTGTGCTACTTCAGGAGCAACAATTTAAGTGTATCTAATGATTACAATTGTCTAAACTCAATCATATTATTTAATTACTTATTATGATATAAGCAAAGACAATAACATTTATTGTTATCTCTCGGCTTGAACAAATCAATAAGCGAAGACAATAACATTTATTGTTATCCCTCGGTATTAACAAATCAATAAGCAAAAATAATAACATTAATTCATCCATTATGATACATAATCATTACATTTAAAAATATTCTACGTGGACTTATCCAAAACTGATAATCAACATAATAAAAGTAATGAAGTTAATGGACATCTTATATGATCTTGACTTGTGTCACTCCGCCGCATAAAACAATATTTCATTTGATTATTTTATTAAAAAAATAAGTTTCATACGAAAGGGTGTAGGCAAAGAAATCTATACCTTCAACGATGGATGATGTTTTCGGGAGAAGAGTTATTTCGTGCTGATAATGTGTTATAAACTAAATAGAACGAGAGAATAAAAGAGAGAATGAGAAATAAATGTGTATTATTATGAGTGTTGGGATTTTGTATACTGGAAGCAAATTTTATGTTTGTATACAACGTGTTCTATCCTTACCACTATTTTATTCTCCTATCTGATAAATATATATATTTGCACATGTAATCCTTTATCTTGTATAAAAGTTAGATTTGTGTAGTGTGTCGGGTATCACAGAAGACTACACAAATTGGTTGAACTGACAAAATATAAACAGTTATCACAGCTGAGACAACTGAAGTATAAGTTGTCGGTTTAAGCTGCAGTTTAGATAAGAAGTGACTTGTCTTGGCTGTTTGTCTTTACTAGTACACTTAAGGTGGTGTATTGATGGATCACAGTGAGATGTGTTCTCCTCACTGACCTTAGTTGAGAACCAAGATCTCGGTGACTTAGCTGATCTTAAGCTTGGTAAGACTTCAGCTGAGTGCATTTGGCTATCTATCACTTTAACCTACTATGGTGAACGTCATCGCAACCGGATCTACGTATCTTGGGTGTTAGTAGTTATTTGTGGCTCATGCTGGTTGTCTGTATCTTGCAACTGTATCCTAGTAAAATGGGTTGATAATATCCCCTGAGGAACTCGTAAGGATTAGCACACTAAACTCAACCGATTGATTAAGTTCAGGTGTGTTAATGAGGTCGAGTGGTACTACTCAAGAACATAATAAGATGTTAATTAATTTAAGTTGTCATTGAGCTTAATTAATTAAGGGATATTTCTATCTTAAATACGGGGATCGATTAAGTCTAAAATACAAGCCCTTGCTCAATTTGGGATAAAGGGGTAAGTCAGCACGAATTCTCTAGTGGAATGAATCTGTGTTTATTAATTAATTTTGCTCTGGGCTGAGCATAGATAATTAATTAATTTGAGGTCCTGCTTTATTTCTTGTATTAGATCTCTGATCTGCTCAATTAGTTGCCTAGTTATTTATTTTATCTCAGAAATCATTATTATTTACATTATTTAATAATGTTATTTATCTTTAATTAATTGGCTGAGCCAATTAATTAATAATATTAGTAGCCCAATAGATTAATTAATTTTATTATGGGCTAATTATGTAGAAGCCTATTAGGAATATAATTAAATTAATGAGCTACAAATATTAATATTATATTGGCTTTTGAAGCCTATATATATTAGTATTATGTTCATAATCAGAATACACACATTCATACTCACACGTTATACACACGAGTTTGAGAGATACATAAATCTTATTTTTCTTCAATTCTCTGACCACCCATAGGGAGAAAAAGGTCAGGACACAGATCAAAAGATCTGAATAGGAGCAACAATCAAAGCGACTACAATATAAGTGGAGGAAGGTATATTTCTTCCTCTCCTATTTTCCTTCAATGAGTACCAAAGACCTCTATTTATAGAGTTACAGATGGGCTCATGGACTTTTAGGCTTTACATGGCCATTGATGAGTCATTTTTGTACTTAGTTATTTCTGGCCGAAAGTTGTCTTAACTAGCCAATCAGGGCACTTGCAGTGGTGAAAATGCAGGTTTTTAGGTGTTGACTTTGCAAGATGACTAGGATGCTATTTGGCAATATTTGATGATGAAGAAGGCACGAGATTGCTGACGTGGACGTGGAATTTGAATGAAGGAAAATATCTTGATCATATTTGTGATGGATAATGAAAGATATGTCTTTCCTTATCTAACCAAATCCTTTCCATATCTTGGGAGGATTTTAACCTAACTTGAGGATCAAGATAGGGAGTATATAAATTGAAGAAGGAGACGAAAATAGGGAGCTTTTGGATGCCCACGTTCATGCACACCGTCACTTCCATATTCATAAAGAAACCCTAACTCCCGATTTCATTTCCGACCACCGCCGATCACGCCGAAGCCGAGTTCACACCGCCGATCCATCCATTCAAGATTCGAAGCCATTTGTAGTTAGTAGTTGAAGAATAAACACTTTTTATTCAGTTGGTTTGACCGTTTATGTTTGAAGTTGAACTGTCGTTTTAATTTCCGTTCGTTCTTATCGTTGGAGTTTAGAGATCGAATTTATGGTTGATACTCTTGTTCTATTTTATTTCAAGTTTCTAGTTCAATTTCGTAGGTTTAAGTATTCTGTTATTTCGTGTTTTAAGTATTTTAAGTTTCGTGCATGTTAGATCTAGGGTTACACATGTTTTCGTTTCTGTTCTGCGAACTGTCCTGCTTGCACAACCAAGGCGTCTGCATGAGTAGCTAAATTTTTAAGGGTCCGACGGGATGTGAAACACACACTAATCAGTACATGAGGCTAAGGTGCCAATAATTAATCAAGAGGGTTTCGGGTTAATTCTGAATTAATTAATGTGACTAGTAATTTAGGCCTGATGACCCTAGGTTGCGCAGTCTGTAGCTAACTTAGTACTTTCATGGTTTCTCGTGGAACAAGGTTAGGTAAGTAGCGAAATTATCCGTAAGAGTAATTGGATTAAACCGATAGGAGACTATTAGATGTCCAACATACGAGTAGGCTCATATACTAGGCTCCCTTAGTTCGATAAAGATGTCTAGTTATTAAATTTATTGATTGTCCAACAACTTAGGTTATAGATAGATTAGGGAAGTAGTCGTTTCGATGCCCAACATAGCGGTTACCGACTAAGTAAGTGGGAGTGAGGGTTATGTCAGTTTAATTACGGCAATCTATAACTAGTAGATTCTTAAGATTGATTCATATTAAGTGTCGATGATTGGAATTACGTGTGTGTGAATATTCTGCTGGACCTATCTCTTAATTGCCCAGTTAATACAGTTTTCGTTTCAGCTCAGTTTTCATAATTTCTTAGTTTAGTAAAAATTGAACTTGCGTGGTTGCTAACCAAAATCATAGATAAGTAGAAAAAATAATATGTCTAGTTCTCCGTTCCCTATGTTCGATACCCTGTAGGCTATACTAATTTAATTCTCAAGTTTTACAGGATTATTTAGTGCAATACAACGATCACCAATCATCACAATATATGATAAGTATATATATAAAATATATTTACAACAAGAATTATAATTTTTCGGAATTTTTAAACGGAATGAAATTGTATGATAGTGAGACTTAGAGGTGGCGATTGGAGAAGAGAGGCGAAGATTTCTCCGATGGGGTTATTCTCCGTTTATTTTAGCCCCATAGCTGGTGGAATTCTCGGATTCTATTTTATTCTAAAAAAAGTCTCTCTCTCTCTCTCTGGAATTTCTGTTTACATTTGTAGATAAATTAAACTCTTTGTGATGATTATGTTTGCTTAGGAGATGTGGAATGAGGAAGTACGGGGAAGAATTAGGAGGAAGCAGATTCATCCAACGAATTTCCAGAATTTCTGTAAGCTTCACTCACCTTTTTCATGATTTTTCTCTTTGACCTGCACTTCATTTTATAGTTTATACCTTGCTACATAATCAGTAATAATGTCCAAAGAAATTAACTAATTAAGTAGGCATAATTTTCATAAAAATGCATTGGAGATGGTAGATTTTTCTCCTTACACAAAAATCAAACTTAGATCGACTACAATAGGTCAAGAGAAATTACTAGTTGCACATCAGCAGCAAACGACAATAAAATCTGCAAATTACAGAGCCAGAAGTTTAGTTATTGGAGAGCCAGACAACATCAAAAACCGCAGAAATGGCTAATAAGAAGCAGGTGAAAAATGTGAAGGCTATCGAAACCGCCACCCGGTCGCAGAAAACGTGCAACGGCTTGCAGAAGTTCGGCAGCGACGAATGACGAATCCCGGTCCGGTTCAGGTTCGTAACCCCAGAAGCAGCCGATCCAGCACTCATCACAGCATACGCAAATATCTGCATCAAATTAATCTCTAATATATAAGACGAGTATAAGTGTATAACTGCTATGTCATCTCAAGGGGCAATCGTGATTCGGAAAATGCGATCTTTGTTACCTGATCACCAGCAAAAATGAGCCATGCGTGATTCCTTGAAGGGATGGCTGGAGATTTTCGAAAGAGCCTTGATAAGTTGATGAGTAGTTGGAGTAAGGAATGAACTGCCACAGCTGCTGAAACACCAACCAAGTACCTGATAGTACACAAAAAACATCAACTTGATAATCAATAATTTCTGGCTGATTTTATGTAATAAAAATTGAAGAATCTTGTGACGATTATGGCTTCTATGTCGAGACAAAAACTTGATGGTTCACGGGAGCTTGTTCTTATTCAGTCTGTTGCCGTGAATGATGGAAGAAATAACCGAATTTTTGTCTCTATTAGAATGAAAAAGCAACCTAAGAATCCTAAAAAAGAGAAGAAAACAATATATATTTTACATCTAATTTAACATTGTACCAAGAATCACAAAATACATAATATTCACGAGCATTATAATCACGACTTTTGCAATAATTGGAGATAGTTATAAAATGTAAAGCATTTCTCTTAAATGACATAAATTTTAGTATTATTTTTTCATTCATAGCGAAGCTGACTAAGCTCAGAAATAGTTTACCAGCCGGGAAGAAAAATGAAGACAAAAAGTTGAAATCTTTCATCCCATAATGAATGAAACTGGAAGATTCAGAATGAAAATCGCTTTCTAATTTAATTTTTAAGATTTAAAAAGATTTCCCAAATTATTAAATTGAACAATGAAGAGTGATAACTTACTCGAAGGAGGCGGAGAAAGACCACTTGGAGTAGAGGGGTAAGCTGAAGCCGTAGAGAGAGATGGTGGAAGACTGCTTTGCGGTGGCCATCACCGCCACCGCCGTCAAGCTTGTCAGAATACAGAGAAACCGTACGACGGCGTGCATGACGTCAGCTTTGCGGTAGGCGAAGTAGCTTCGGTTTTCGGGCCGCTGGGAGACCAATGGGCCGCTCAGCGGGCCGCTCTCCGGTGTCATCTTTGTCTCCGGCAGCTGGATGGTCACGCCCGGCTCGTTCTTCGACCCGTTTATCATCTTCGGTGGATATCTTTTTTTGGATTAATTAGTCTGGTTGGAGTGGAAGAGAGTGGAGCAGAGCCGTGTTTATAGTTTCAAGGCGAGGAGAGGGAGAGGGAGGGAGGACACGTGGCTGGAGACGGAATGGGAGTTGAAGGTCAATGCGATTGACTGCTGCCCGTGAACTTATAATATAATATCCCCCCCACTCTTCCCACCCTTCCTTAAAAAAAAATTATTACACATTCTTTACTCCCCCTCTTCTTCCCACCCCCCTTCTAATTTCCCTAAAAAAAAGGGATAACAAATGTGGAACGGAGGGAGTACTCTACAACCGATGAATTTGTTTTGGTGACCGAGTAAATCCAACTAGATCGTGTCAACAAAAATATCAAATATTGATAAGAAATCCAACTCTATGTAACCTCTGCTAAAAGTACAACAATTATAGATACTAAATGTATATTCTTTAATTTCTTAATCCAACTCTTGTTCAATTTTAACTAAAAATTATTCTATCTTAAATGATGTCGATCTCAAATAATTTGTAACTGAGTTCTAATCAGGGGCGGACCCATCTTATGGGCTGGGGTGGGCTCCAGTCCTAAGTAAGAAAAAATTTTCCCCCTTTTTTACTAATAGTAATTCTAATTTTTTTTTAAATATAGCTTAAAATTAATAGTTCAGCATAAAGTATTTCTTTTGATCCATGTCTAGCCCAATGTATTTTATTGGGTTGGATCCGCCCGAGTTCTAATGGAATGCTTTAATAAATAATGAGATCTTAATGTCATTCAATTATTTTAGTCTCTCATAATAAAGAGAGGAGTGTTGGGGAGTATTTTTTTATTTTTGTTTGTGTGACGGTTTTTGAGAATGACATGATCTATAAATCTAGAGGATAGTGTTATGGTTATTTTGGTGCTACGCGTGCATGTGTCTTCTTTACTTTGTAATATTAAATATGTTATATGATTTTAGAGAGTTGTTAATTGTTTGTAAAAATGTAAAACTCTTAAATAAGATATTTATAATAATTTAATATTTTAAAAAATGAGATAAAAATTGAGGGCTATTCGAAAAAAAAAGTGAGATAAAAATGGTAGGACCGAGGGAGTATGAGATTAAAATGCAGCAAGAAAATAGGATTGGATTTGCTTGGATCTTTGAAATTGTTATTGTTTTAATTTACCCGAAGAGTTTAAATGATATAAATATGTTTTAACTTTGCATAAAAAGTCAACATTAATTGAAAGGAGTATCATTTATGTCCTGATGGCACATGTAGTTTATGTTATGCACTTTTTGTATATAGTCCAAAATTTTTAAAACTTTTGTCAATAGAGCAATTTAATTCTCGAATGTATAGGATAAAAGAAAGGGTTATTGCTCAAATAAAGAACGAATTATAGTTGATTTATTAACACGAATTTTATATATTAGTGAATTTACAAGAACTTTTAATTTATATACAATTGAACATATGCTCAGATCCTTTATTTTTTCTGGTTTTCGGGATGTTGAGTTGGAGACGTGAATTGTAAAGCCCCAATTTTCAAAAACATTTAAAGGGAACGTCACCTCATGATGCTTTCAGAACTTGTAAAAAATATTTTAATTTCAGCGGAAGACTTTCATACATTAATTAAAAAAAAACAGTAATATTATTTTCTTTCAAAACATGATAATATTTTTAGTACAAATGCAAATCTAGAACTTTTGAAATCTTTTTTCCTCCTTTGACCATTACCATCACTAACTCCACGTATCGGCCGAACTATTTCTTGAAAAATGTTAAATGATAGGGTTGAGTACAACTACTCAATGGAGTGCATACGTATATTCAAACTATATAAAATGTCAATAAATACGGATATCAAACATGCATAATAAATAACTTTGATCTTGTAACGCCCCGAAATTTTCAATATAAAATGCATTGTATATCTATTCATGCATGTTATCAAGTGTTTTAGTTCTGTAAGTCGCGCCTTAGAAATTAAATGAAAATTGAAGCATTTATGTTATTTTTTGTTAAATCATTTTTGTTATGTAAATTTATTTTGAACTTTGAATGTGTTTGTTTATATCATATTATGATTATATTGTTTATTTATTTATTTAGAAATCATGTTAGAATTATTAGGCAAGAATAATATTCCTAAACCAACTAGGATTCACAAAATGATATAATATTTATTATTGTATTAAGTTATTAGGAAATAATTTTATATTATATTTTATGATTAAAATAGATATTTTATGTGTGATATAAATATTTTAGGATAAAATCTAGTTGTGGTTATCAATATCCTAATTTATCTAAGATTGAATTTCTTATATGGTAAGTGATAGAATAAATTCAATATAAAATATATATGGACGAAAATAAATATGGGTAAAATATATTTGATACCTTATAGGATTAGGGATATTTAGATAATGATTTTTAGGAATATAAATACCCCTTAGTCGCTCATAATATAGCATCCCATAAAATTTTCGAAAATCTGCCAGCATATCTGCGAACTGTTTAAAGAATTATTTACTCATCTTTCCCGTCGTCCTATAATCGTGAAAATTTAGGATCGTCTTCATAGGTATGTCTAGTATACTAAATTATTTTTGTAGAATTTTACAAGCATGCTAAATATTGTTTTAAAATTGTTCTTCGTAACCTGCCAGTTTCTGACAGCATGTTCATGATCTAGAAAGGAAAATTGTTTTTCATGTTTTCTTTGCATTGTTTTCGACCAGGTTTAATTTTAATGGGATATAATACATGTTAGGTCATTCATGTTAAAAATATAGAATTTTTAGGATAAATTTACTATTTATTTATTAATTTGTTTCTTGATGTGCCAGTTTTTTTGTCAACATGCATGTAGATTGAAAAACAAAAGTTTTCACATTTAATATACTTAAGTTTATTAGCATGGGAAAAAGTTAAAATTTCATGTTAATAAATAGATTATGTATAGTATATTATTATGATCTATGTGTAATTATGAATTATTTGAATTGTTGATGCATGCTTGACACTCCATGTACGAGTCATTAAGATGAATTTCCATGTATAGGATCGGCGCACATGACTTAAACATTGATATCCATAATTTTTCGTCAAGTCAAGGTTAAGGTGGGGAATGTTACTGTTTATCTTTATTATACATTGTGCTCGATATTTCATGTGATTATGACAGACATGAAAGGAAGGGTCGAAATCGGGCCCTAAGATCGAAATCGGATCCTAAATGAAAGGAATGGTCGAAATCGGGCCCTAGGATCGAAATCGGATCCTCTATGAAAATCGGTCAAAATCCGGCCATCAGTCGAAATCGGACTGTTTGAAAAGTTCATGTGGTCTGTGTGGCCAATTACAAGTTCATGTGGTATGTGTGGCCGAGTATCCTTTGCATGATCTAATTTTTCATGTCTTATCGGTGTGATTTATAATTCTGATAAATGTGTACATCTCCCACTGAGTAGTCGTACTCATCCCTATTATTTTAACATTTTTCAGGAAATGGCTCGGCCGATGCGTAGAGGTGTTGGTGGTGATGGTCATACGAAGAAGGATTTATGAAACTTATTAATGCATCAGAACTAGTTTTATCATGAATTGTGCATATAATTTTCGAAAACTAATTGTTGCACTTGCTTTTATTTTAAGACTTCCGCTGAGTATGAAAATAAATTGAGTTTTTCAATGATTCTATTGAATGAAAATGTTTTGAAAGAGTTGAAATATGCATGTTAAGTATGAAGTAGCGTCCCTAGTTAAATTATGAAAATTGGGGCGTTACAGATCATATGACCTCCTCTTGACCCTAAGAATCCATTTCATTTCACACGGTCTCCTCTTGACCGTAACATTTAATAAGAGCCTCCTCTTGACCCCGGCCACATGCCTCCTCTTGACCTTAACCCATTTCATTTTCATTCTCATGTATGTTATAAACACATGAACATTGTACACAAAATATAATAAGGATAACGGTAACTTCTCCACCCTAACCTTGGCTTGATGAAAATAATGGATATCAATGTTTAAGTTTTGCGCTGTCCTAAACATGAAATATTTATACTTAATGGTTCGTACATGGAATGTCATGCATACATCAACAATTCAAATAATTCATAAAGACACATATCAGTATAACCAAATAATGAATATTACACATAATCTTACTTATTGACATACAATTTCAACGGTTTCACTTAGTAATAAAATTAAGTATATTAAACATAATTTTACTTCTATTGACAATTCATTTGTACATTGAGTAATTCTGTAATTCATGAAATAAATTAATTAAATCATAAAAAAATATTTTTCTAACATGAACAAAATCATACATATTCCATCACAATAAAAATTACCATGATCAAGAACTCATTTAATAGTAACATGAAAACTTTTATTTTTCAATATACATGCTCGTTAACAACAAATCTGGCACATGAAACAACAAATTAACAAATAAATAGTAAACGTAACTTAAAAATTCTATATTTTTAACATGAATTACCTAACATATAGTAAATCCCACTAAGATTTATAATCGTCTAAAAACAACATAAGAACACCACGAAAATAATTTATTTTACAAACTCATGTACATGCTGACGAAAATTGGCAGGTTACGAAAAATAATTTTGAACAAATATTTATCATACTTGTAAAATTCTACAAAATTAATATAGTATACTAGACATAGCTAGGAAGACTTCCTAAAGTTTCACGACGATATTATGACGGGAAGATGTGTAAATAATTCTTGAAACAATTCCCAGATGTGCTGGCAGGTTTCCGAAAATTTTATGAGTGACTATATTATGATCGACTTAAGCGGTATTTATAGGCATAGAAACAATTATCTAGAGATTTCTAATCATAAAAGGTATCATATATATTTTATTCATAATTATTTTTTTACTTATATATCTTAGATATGTTTTATTCTATCACTTACTAAAAAAGAGATTCAATCATAGATAGATTATGATATGGATAGACACAATTAGATTTGATCATAAAACATGAATATTACACATAAAATATCTATTTTAATCATAAAATATAATATAAAATTATAATAAAATATTCTATTGTTTCATGAATCCTGGCAGGTTTAGAAAATCCGAAATAAATAAGTATTATTGTTGTCTCATAATTCTAACATGATTTCTATCTCAACAATAAACAATATAATCATAATATGATATAAATAAACACATTCAATATCCAGAATAAATTTAAATAACAAAAGTGATTTAATAAAAAATAAGATAGATGCTTTAATTTTTAAGGCGCGACTTACAAAACTAAAACACTTGATAACATGCATGAGATGAAATGCGTTACATAATGAAAATTTTGGGTATTGCATGAATTGTATAAAACGATATCATTTCTTACCAACGGCAACTTGATGAATTAATGCATGAACTATATAATTTTTACAATTGAATGCATAATCAGATCCCAACTTTGTGGATTGATAATAAAATCAAAATTTTAATTAAAATTATATGAACTTTTTTAATTCCACGTGGGAACTTAATTTTAACTACATATTTAAGCTCATTTGGTATATTGAACTATCATTTCAAAATCTTGGTTTTCTCTGAAGTGGAATTTCACAACTAGATCATTACAAAATATTGCTAGAAAAAGTATTTGATAACAGAATAATAACAGCGAACAATATTCTAAGGAACTTATCGGTATTGTAATCATGTCATCATGATACATCCACGTTATGCGTGTAAACTACTCGAGGACGACATTTTATTAACTTTACTTATTTTCTATATATAGTACTCCCTCTGTCCCACTAAAAACGATACGTTTCTTTTGAACGCGGGAATCAAGAAAGTGCTGTTATGTGGTGTAGACTGTTTGACTTTTTAGTAATTAAATATGGTCCGCACAATCATTACCATTTTAGAAAACGCGTCGTTTCTAGTGGGACGGAAGGAATATCTTCTAAAGTACTGTGTAAAGACCTAAAAAAAAAGTAGTATGTGCATCAGTATATACGCCAAAATTTGGAGAAAATTGTGATTAAAATATTGTAAATAATGGAATAGTTTGATGAATTGTATGATCTCGTAAATCAAGAGAAGTATTATTCATTTGTGTTTGTGTGACGGTTTCTGAGAATAGTATACATATGTAGAAATCTCAGGACATTGATGATTCTTTTGGTTTCTATTACTACCGAAAAGTACATTAACAGTCTCATAAAGGAAAAGGAAGAAAAATAATAGAAAATAATTACATAACTCAAAAATAAAGATTCAGGTATGGATTGTTAAGGGTCACCATCCCTATCTCCATAGAGTTCGATCAGCCTTGATGACCCGTCAATATCCAACTTCTGCAAAGATGAGGCCTTACGCAGGAGGCGATGTGGCAGCATATTCAATGCACCACAACTAAACACACACAACTTCGTGAGACATGGCATTACCGTCACGGCTGGAGATTCTTCTTCTTCCGCCGTTATGTCCATTCTGGGAGATGTTCAAGTCTCAGTGACTTGAGTTTAGGAAAGGCAACAAGTGATGATGATGGTGGTGGTGCTGCTGCTGACGATGATGGGATATCCGTCATTTCTCCTATACCCAACCACTCCACTCTCAACACCTCCAATTCCATCATACCATGTATCCACAGTCTTTCCAAGGAAGGGAGTTTTCCCAGGGGCGGCAATGACAGTATCTCACTACAAAAAAAGAGTTCGATTCTTCTTACTTGGTTGAAGGGTGAAGAGATCCAATGTGGGAATATTGGTCCCCTGTAGGAAGAGATGTGAAGGTTCTGCAAATTCTCATGCGGCTCGAGAGCTTCAATAACGTCCACCCATAATGCTGATGATGAAGATGACGGTGGTGGTGGTGATGATGATGATGATGATGAACATCCCGCTCCATTGAAACATAGAAGGTGTATCTTATTCCTTAGCTTTGCTTCTTCAACGTCCTCAGCCAACTCTTTCAACTCACTACTACTGATCAAGATGCTCAATTCTAGACATCCACCAAGACTGTTGAAACTCTTCAACAACTCAAACTTGTTGCAGCCTCCTCCACAGAACCAATCCAATGAGCTTATACTACTTAACTGACCAAATCCTTGAGGAAGTCGGAGATTTTTGATTTCTTTGATGGCCAAGGTTTGGAATTCAACCAAACTAGACATGCTCTTTGGTAACTCTTTTAATTCACTAATCTCACTTAAGTCGAGGTGTCTCAAGTGAACCAAATTTTCAATTTCTCCAGGAATCTCTTCTAGTACTGAGCATGATGCTAATAAAAGAGTTCTCAATGCAACCAAATTACACATGCTCTCCGGCAACTCCTTCAATTCTTTATTCAAAGTTAAGTCCAAGTGTCTCAACCGAACCAAATTCCCAATTTCGCTAGGAATCTCTTTTAGCGAACATGCTGCTAGTCGAAGAGTTTCCAATTCAACCAAATTGCATATGCTCTGTGGCAACTCTTTTATTTCTATATTCCAACGTAAGTCAAGGTGTGTCAAGTGAGTCAAATTCATTCCCGATATACCTTGGAATCTCTTTTAAGCCGCAACTGGATAACAAAAGAGTTTGCAATTCAGCCAGACTACAAATGTTCTCCGGTAACTTTTTTAATTCTTGATTCCCATACAACTCAAGATGTTTTAAGGGAGCCAAATTCTTAATTTCCCCCGGAAACTCTTCTAGGCTACATGATGATAACAGAAGAGTTTGCAACTCAGCCAAACTACGCATGTTCTCTGGTAACTCGTTTAACTCATGATTATACCTCAAGTCAAGAAACCTTAAGTACACCAAATTTTCAATTTCCCGAGGAATCTCTTTTATGGAGCAATATGCTAGCAAAAGAGTTTGCAAGAAATAGAGCTTACAAATGATTTTCAAATCTCCCATGGACAATGCAGTATAACTTATATCCAACCACTTCAAGTGAATCAACTTGTCCATTCCTTGTGGATTATGTACTCTTCTAAGTCGTAACACCCTAAGACTTGCGAGACAATCACAAAGATTTGCAGGAGATTCTTTGTTCCAAAATAAGCTGCGATATTCTTGGGCTTGAGAAACTAAGGAAGACTTGCAAACTTGGCAAGTTTCGCTTATCATTCCAAGGGCATCTGCTCTAGAACTCTTCCTTAGATATTGAGCAAAATCATGTACAATATCATGCATTTTACATGATCTTATTTGCTCTGTGTAATCATCTTTCTGAAAGTCTTGAAATAGAGATCGCATTGCTAAGTTATCAAAGAATCGTCGCCCTCTAAATTCCATATTTTCTCCAGCACTGCTATTATTGGAGTCAAGATAACCTAGCGCCATCCAAATTCTTATTAGTTCATTCACCGCGATGTGCTCATCTTTAGGAAAGAAGGCACAAAACGAAAAGCAACGCTTGAGGCTTGGTGATAGCTCGTGATAACTCAAAAGCAAATGAGGAAAGAGTTCCAGTTCTGCATCTTCCAGTTCCCACATTTTACTCTTCAATATGTTATCCCACTCTCTGGTTGTTCTCCGAAAACGCAGTGCACTTCCCAATGTCTTTGCAGCAAGAGGCAGACCATTACACTTCTCTGCAATCTTCTTACCAATTTCTTGAAAATATTCAAATTCATCGCGACTCCTCCCGTAAAGGGCTGTACGCATCAACAACTTCCGACAATCTTCCTCAGAGAGGACGTCTGGACAGTAAATGTTTTCTTCAATTGATCCCATGATTGTGGCAACCTGTTTCTTTCTTGTTGTTACCAAGATTCTGCTACCAGCTCCTCCACACTTCAAGGCATTTTCCAAAGGTTCCCACTTGTCACAATGTTCGTTCCAAACATCATCTAAGACAAGAAGAATTTTTTTTCCGGAAATATAGCCTATTAATTTTTTAACCAAGGCTTCTAGTTGTGTGTCATCTGTAGCACCTTGCTCATCTATGGCCTTGATAATCCCTTTGGTAATGGCTACCACATTAAAGGGGTCCGAAACACATATCCAGATTCTGAAATCAAAGCATTGTTTTACTCGACTATCATTATAGACTTGCTTAGCTAGGGTAGTTTTACCAAGTCCACCTACCCCAACTATGGAAAGAACTTGATAGCTTAATCCCTCATGCGCAGTAACTTTTTTCACCAGAAACTCCATATCGTACTTTCGGCCTTGGACCTCTTCTAAGTCAATCAAAGAAGTAGATGAAAGAAGATTATTTTCCCGTAAACGTGATCTTCTCATTAGCCAAAATATATATGCATGTACAGTTAGGGTTTGTACCCATATCTAGGAAAACTTAGTAACAACCCTAACAAACTAACAAACTAAGCAATATACACGCAATATACACGTTACACATGTTTACAATATTTTAATTCTATTACACCCCCGCAGTGGAAGCGGGAGGAGGCCGAACGCTGAGACTGTCCCGAAACTCTTCAAATAAAATCCGTGGAAGGCCCTTTGTAAAAATATCAGCTAGTTGATGACGGGAAGGGACATGATGAACACGGACTTGGCCACGAGATACCTTCTCACGGACGAAATGGATGTCCATTTCAATATGCTTAGTGCGTTGATGATTGACTGGATTTCCGGACAAGTAGATTGCACTTACATTGTCACAATAAACCAAAGTGGCTTTGGAGGGAGGAAAATGCAGTTCCAATAATAGGTTGCGGAGCCAACATGCTTCCGAGACGACGTTAGCAACACCGCGATACTCGGCTTCTGCACTTGAGCGGGAGAGAGTAGGCTGTCGTTTAGAAGACCATGAGATGAGATTATGGCCAAGAAATACGCATAGAAGGAGGTAGAACGACGCGTGTCTGGACAACCACCCCAATCAGCATCGGTGTAAGATACCAAGTCCGAAGTTGGAGACTTGTAGAGATGAAGACCGTGGTCTGTGGTTCCACGAATATACCGCAAAATCCGCTTTAAAGCAACGAAATGAGGCTCTTTAGGATCGTGCATGTGCAAGCAGATTTGTTGTACGGCATAGGAAATGTCCTAGGACGAGTAAACGTCAAATATTGGAGAGCACCGGCAAAGAAGCTGCGATAAAGAGTCACATTTTCTACCGAAGGGCCGGAAGAGTCGAGCTTAGTAGAAGTGTCGACTGGAGTGAGAGAAGGCTTGCAAGAAGACATACCAGCCTTTTCTAGAATCTCCAAAGCATATTGTCGTTGGGATAGAAATAAGCCTGCAGTATAGTGAGTAACGGCAATGCCAAGAAAATAATGGAGATCACCGAGATCAGACATAGCAAACTCCGAAGATAAGGAGGAAATAATGGAGTCACGTAACTGAGCAGAGGATGCAGTAAGTATAATGTCATCAACATATAGCAATAAATATGCCACATCGGAACCAGTCTGATAAATGAATAAAGAGTGATCGGACAAACTATGTTTGAAACCGATGGTGGACATATAGGCTGCAAACCTGTTATACCACGCCCTAGGCGCCTGCTTTAAACCATATAGCGATTTCTTAAGTAAGCAGACATAATCCGGATATTTAGAGTCTCGAAAACCAAGCGGTTGATGCATGTAAACGGTTTCGTTCAAATTGCCATGCAAAAATGCATTTTTGACGTCAAGTTGACGAATCGACCATGATTTGGACAGAGCAATACTAAGAACCGTCCGGATAGTGGCTGGCTTAACTACCGGACTAAACGTTTCATGACAATCTATACCGACAAGCTGAGAACGGCCATCACCAACAAGACGAGCCTTGTGCCGTGCGAAAGAACCATCCGAATTAATTTTGTGCTGAAAAACCCACATACTACGGATGATATTAACATTGGATGGACGAGGTACCAAAACCCAAGTTTTATTTCGAATTAAGGCATCAAATTCCTCGGACATAGCTTCGTACCAGTTGGGATCGGATAAGGCAAGGATAGGGTTTTTGGGCAACGGAGACGGCGATTTAGAGATTGTAGTAGAGAGAGTAAAGAGACGGCGCGGTTTAGATATACCCCGCATGCTGCGAGTAACAACTTGCCGGGTAGGAGGAGGAGGGATAGTGTGAGAATCTGGTTGAGGCGAAGGCGTGGACACAGAAGATGGAGATGATGTCGGCGTCGGTGTAGATGGTGGGGATGGGTTGGAGAGGTTTTTGATGAGCAAAGGTGGGAGACCTTCATCCAGAAAATGATACTGAGATGGAGGTAGAGATGACATCGCAAATGAAAACTTTGTTTCATCAAAAAGAACATGACGAGATAGAATAAGTTTTCGGCTAGTAAGATCATAGCACTTGTAACCACGATGATTAGTAGGATACCCTAGAAAAACACAAGGCGTAGAACGAGGTTGTAACTTGTTTATGGTAGATGATGGAAATAAAGGAAAACATAGACAACCGAATACACGAAGATGAGAATAGGATGGTTCACGGTGGTAGAGAAATTTAGTTGGAGACGAAAAAGATAAGGATTTATTTGGAAGAATGTTTAGAAGATACGTAACCATAGATAATGTATGGTGCCAAAAATTTGGGGGAAGTGTGGCATGAGATAAGAGAGTTCGGATCATATTATTAATAGTACGAATGTGTCTCTCTGCTTTGCCATTTTGAGAAGAGGTATGAGGACAAGAAAAACGAAAAACCATCCCATGATGTTCACTAAAAGAGCGAAATTTGTTATTTGAAAATTCCCCCCCATTATCACATTGGAAAGCCTTAATAGTAACGCCAAATTGTGTTCTAACAAAATTATGAAAGAGTTTAAAGCAAGAGAAAACATGCGATTTATGTCCTATGGGAAAAGTCCATAAAAATTTCGAATAATCATCCAAAAATAGAACATAATATTTGTGACCGGATGAACTTAAAATAGGAGAAGTCCATAAATCGCAATGTATAATATCAAAAGGCTGAAAAGTATGCGACGTAGATGACGCAAAAGGCAGCCGAACATGCTTGCCAAGAACACATGACTGACAAACTGAAGACCCTAACGAGTTGAACGGGATGGAGTGAACATGATGAAGGTGCTGAAGAATAGGGACACCGGGATGACCAAGACGTGCATGCCATTGATCGGGCTTGTGAAACGTGGCAAGAGATAGAGATCGTGAAGGAAGACGCTGTAGTGCATCAATCGGATAGAGATCCCCAGAGCTATTACATCTCATGATTTTGGTTGCCGTCGGGATATCCTTCACAGTAAAGCCAAAGGGATCAAATTCAATTGTAACTTGATTATCAGTAGCAAAACGGCGGACAGAGATGAGATTTTTGACAAGATGAGGAACATGAAGAACATTATGTAAAAGGAAAGGAGGGTTAGGTGGAGGAAGAGTGCAATTACCGATCCCATGGACGGGTACTTCATGTCCATTACCAACAATAATATTTTAAGATACCTTTTTATTGAAATAAGACGAGAGGTTACCTCTATTTGCCGTCATGTGGGACGACGCGCCAGTGTCCATATACCAATTATCGTCCGGAGTAGTGAGAGATAGGGTATGCAAGGCGTCGTTGATATCCGTCGGGGAGGCAACAGAAGGGGCAGTGGTTGCCGCATATGCCTGTAATGGTGGACGAGAACCAAGTATACCGGCTTGATGGGGAAGATTTGCTGTCGGACGAGGCAATGAAACCGTTGGATATGGACACGGTGGTGGCTGCCAATATGACCAAGGTGGATATGCGAACCATGCTGGAGGTTGTGATGGATTGTAGCCAGCTGGAGGACGGAAAGAACTACCATTGTTGTAGGAATTACCAGCCGAGAAACTACGGCCTCCATTATTAGGGTTTCCACGGCCACGACCACCACGATTACCGCGACCCCTACCGTGATGACGGCCACGCTTATAGCCTGTTGAAGTATGGATATGGGAGGATTCCGAACGAGGAGTAGAGCCAGGAGGAGCTGTGTCCGTCTGTGGGGAGACGTAGAGTGCGGATCCAGCGGCTTGAGCGTTGGTTGAAGATTGTTTGGCCTTTCGCGTTTCTTCAAGAATTAGCCGTGAGCGCGCTTCATAGAACGGCGGAAGAGGGTCGGATTGTTGAATAAAAGTAGCAACACCATCATAATTCTCATTTAATCCAGCAATAAGTTGAAGAACTAGGCGTTGATTCGTAACTGGGGCGCCGACATTCGAAAGCTGATCTGAAATCATCTTGAGCTCTTGGCAATAATTAGAAACATTTGAGAAGTCGTCAAGACGAATATTAGAGAATTGATGTTCAAGATAAACAGCCCTCGAATTCTTATTATCTTGAAATATGTTTTGCAGACGTTTCCACGCATTCTCGGCTGAGGAATCCGGTTCGAGAATAGTATGTAAGAGGTCATTAGATATCGTACCGTATATCCATTGAAGAACGATGGCATCAAGACGAGAATGGAGATCCTTTTGGTCATCGGTGAGAGCAGCGGCGGGAGTTGACGGTGGTAGAATGTGATCGATGACCTTGTATGCGCGACAATGAATCTTGAAAAGTTCAGCCCAAGAAGAGTATTGCCCTTTTTCCATCTCGAGAGTAATAGGAATGAAGTTTTTAATATTGGTAACGGCAAGTGCTGGTTGAAATTCGGATTTGGCAGCCATTGGATGTGCGAAGAAGATGAAGTAGGACGCAGATGAAGGGAAGAATTAATAAGAGGAGAAAAATGTGAATGGCTCTGATACCATGAAAGAAGATTATTTTCCCGTAAACGTGATCTTCTTATTAGCCAAAATATATATGCATGTACAGTTAGGGTTTGTACCCATATCTAGGAAAACTTAGTAACAACCCTAACAAACTAACAAACTAAGCAATATACACGCAATATACACGTTACACATGTTTACAATATTTTAATTCTATTAGTAGATTGAACTCGCCAAGAAGCAGGTGAAGGATCATTAGTGGGTTGAGATATGACAAAATGATATCCATCTTTCTCATTCAAGATCTTATCAAGTCTCGACTTCAGATTTTGCACTTTGTTGGCAATGCCATGACGGACTACTAGTTTCTTGAAACAGAAACACGAAGATGGGATGAAAGAGCATACCTTATGCTTAGCAGCCTTGATGGTATGTTGGACGATGGCGTACTTCCACTCCTCCAACACATCCTCCATCTGCTCGGATGTTAGTTCCAGCCTGCGCAGCCAATCCTTGACGGTCTTCTCCTTGAATTGCTTCATCTCCGCATCGTCCAAAACATTTATAACCATGTTCAGCTTGTCAGAAAGATCGGAAAGCTCCTCGTCAACACCTCCCACCAGTTTTATCTCATCTGAAATCTGCTGATTCGCGGTGGAAAGAAGCAGTTGTAGAACAGAGGAGATGACAACTTCAGCCATGATCAGGTAGCAGGGTTTTTCTTTTTTTTCTTTGTGGGTTGACTTGTGAGGGTATGAGAAGAGAGAGATGGAAATAGTAGCGGCTTTTTTTTTTTTTTTTGATTCATGGAACCCGCAGCTGCTACTTTCGATGCGCACTGGATAAACTACGCTCTTTGTACAGTAGCCTGCAAACCACACAGGAGGTTCAACCACCCTTAATGTTAGGGGGTGACAGGCAACACCTAGCAGTCTTGGTGGGAATTGAACCCAAGACCTATCGGTCCCGGGCCACCCACCTCGACCGCTAGGCCATCCCCAAGGGGACAACGGCTTTTTCTTCTTCTTTGTGCGTTAGGGTGTGTGGTTGTGTGGCTTCACTCAAGAAGGATAAGGAAATAGTGAAATTAATAATTGAGGTGGTTGTCGGTATGAAGATTAACAAAAATAAATTAATAAACTTTTAATTTATCACTCATTGCTTCCTAACTTAACTTGAGAATAATAATTAATATTGATATACAGTTTCTTAGACCGAAAAAAATCTGCTAATTAGATCTATATCTGCATGCAGCTGCAATCTAATTATCTTGTGTAGTTATTAGTTTTATGCCGAGATATACAATTTATTTGAACTTCTTATAACTTAATTAATTACACTGTCAGTTCCATAGATCGAGCCAGAAAATTCAAGCATGCTCTCTCACATATAGATCGACTATCGGACCACCTAAGGAGTACCTCGGCTCCAGTCATAGCAAGGAAGGAGAAACTTCTTCGCCTAAGGAGAAGGAATATTCTGATGACGAGGTTGAAGCTGAAGCCGATGACAAGGTAAAATTGACAAGATTAATTTTCTTTTTAAAATATGGTGCTAGTATAATATGCTGTTTCTTGCTTCAGTTTGAGTATCACAGTGACAGCGATTACGAGGAATTCGAGAGCTGTGGTAAGAAATCAGGCCATTTGGCAGCACCGGAGTATAAGCGTTTGATTGCGATCCATGCGGGGAATGCGAAGAAGAAGTCGTTGAGGCAAGTGCTGAGGCTGAAGATTGATAGAGCTCGGAGGCTTAGCTTGAGTGAGCAAGAAATGCAAAGGGCTGCAGCATTATATGCTACAGATGTAGTGAGGTTCACACAGAAGCATATAATGAGGGTGTTTCCAAAGGGGACAAGAGTTACTTCATCAAATTTTAATCCAATCATTCCATGGATGCATGGAGCACAGATGGTGGCCTTCAATATGCAGGTTACTTTTACTTCCTATTGATGAACTAACTATATATGTAGAAATATTATTGGTATCTATATGAAGTATGTTTGTATTGATGTAAATAGGGATATGGAAAATCTCTTTGGATGATGCATGGGTTTTTCAGATCCAATGGAGGTTGTGTTTATTTCAAGAAACCACATCTGCTGATGAGCATGAATTCAAACTGTGAGGTCTTTGATAATATTCTTGCGACTGTGCGTGCCCATGGATTTGATAATATTCTTCTTACTCACTCACCAATTCCGCCGCCGTTTCTTCCCGGAAATTCCGAGGGTGAATCTATACCGAATCCAGCGTTCTTGTTATGGGTTCGTCGTGATCAATACTTGGTCAGTTGGATGCTTAGCTCAATTACGGAGTCCATGCTTGGACATGTTAATCGGTGTACATCTTCTCATGAGATTTGGCAGATTCTCGAGAATTTATTCTAGTCGCAGTCTCGTGCTCGGACTATGCAACTGAGTCTCGCACTTCAAACTCAAAAGAAAGGCGATCTATCTGTTGATGATTTTATCCTCAAGATGCGATCCATTGTGGATCAACTGAGTGCTATTGGACAACGAGTCACTGAGGAAGATTTAATCCTCTTGGTTCTTGGTGGTTTTGGAATTGAATATGACTCTGTCGTTGTTAATTTAACTTCTCGTTCTGACTCTATTACACTCCAAGAAGTGCAATTTCTTCTGCAGGCTCATGAATTACGGCTACAACAACATCATGTTGATTCATCCATTGTTCCCTCTGTTAATGCTACTTACTTACGGCCAAACAATACTTCGGCCTTGCCGACCTCTTACAATTCCGGTCACGGTCATGCTCGAGGTGGTTTTTCTTCGCGTGGAGGCCGAAGCGGTCGTGGCGGTCGTGGTTATTCACGAACCAATTCACGCATGGTTTGCCAACTATGTGGTAAAACAAATCATGTAGCTATCAAATGCTTTAAGCGGTTTGATGTCAGTTTCACTGGTTCTGCTCCACATCATAATTCTTCCTCTACTCCACATGCATTTCTTACTGATGTTGATGACACTCAGTCCCTCGCTACCCAAAGGCGGGATGGAAATTGGTACGTTGATAGTGGAGCCACCCATCATGTGACAAATGATCTTGCTAATCTTCATATGAATTCCTTGTACAATGGATCGGGACATCGTAACTGTTGGCAATGGTAAGAATCTTCGCATTATCTCCACTGGCTCATCGGTTTTTGGTGGTTCTAAATGTGTAGTGCTTAACAATATACTTTTTGTTCCAAAGATTGCCAAAAACTTGCTTAGTGTGTCCAAATTCATTCGTGATAATGGTGTGTTTGTTGAGTTTCATGATCAATCTTATCTTGTTAAGGACAAAGTCAATCGCAAGGTGCTTCTGAAGGGACCTCTATGCAACGGCCTGTACAAAATTGATTTGACTCTTCTACCACGAAGGTGTACTCCATCAAAAACGGTTGAATCTTCTTCGTCAACAATGGCCGCAAGTTCAAGCATCAAGTCTTCTTCTGCTAATGTTTTCTCTTGTGACAAGAAATGTAACTCTACTGTTGATATTTGGCATAACCGACTTGGTCATCCAAATCCTACTATTTTGCATGATGTGTTAATGAATATTAATGTTGGTGTTAAGGATGTTCATTCCTTCTTTTGTGCTGCCTGTAAATTAGGAAAGTTGAGACAAAAACCACATGTATCATCACCTTATGTGTCTAGAAATCCTTTTGATCTAATTCATATGGATCTTTGGGGACCGGCTGCAATTGCCTCTTCATCAGGATATCGGTACTATATTCATTTCATTGATGACAAAACCCGGTATACTTGGATCTATCCCCTAAAACTTAAGTCTCATGCAGCTGATGTGATAAAACAGTTTGTCTCTATGATTCAATGTCAGTTTGGGATCCTCATAAAATGTTTTCAATCCGATTGGGAGGAGAATTTCGGTCTTTGGTCTCATTTTTCTCAAACTTAGGCATCCGTTTTCAACATTCTTGTCCTCACATTCATTCTCAAAACGGTACCGCCGAGAGAAAACACCAACATATTGTGAGTACGGGTCTCACACTTCTTGCCAAAGCAAATCTTCCTTTTCGGTTACGGTGGGAAGCTTTTGAAACATTTGTTTTTCTTATTAACCGCCTACCAACACGGTACTCTCTCGTTCTTCTCCTTATTTTTCCTTGTTCCATAAAGTTCCTGATTACCATTTTCTTAGAATATTTGGTTGTGCTTGTTATCCCTACCTTCGTCCCTATAATCAACACAAATTACAATTTCGATCTTCCAACTGTGTTTTTCTAGGGTATAGTTCAAATCACAAAGGGTATAAATGCCTCCATTCTTCGGGTAGGGTTTACATAGCTGATACCGTTTCTTTCCATGAACATGAATTTCCCTATCCTCAATTATTTCCAACTTCACCTACGGCTGTTTCATCTTTGCCACCTCCATATCCCCTACTTCCTTCATTGCCAATTATCTCAACATCTTCCTCCTCGGTTTCATCTCCGTCTTCTACTCCTTCTTCTTCGAATGAAAATGCTCCCCGGTTCCCCCTCCCGTCTCCTCTTTGCAACCTTCCACGTCTTCCCTTTCGACTTCTTCCAGCTCCTCTACATCATCATCTCATTCTTCGTCGCCACCTCCATCTCCTATCCTCAACACCCACTCCATGGTTACTCGAGGTAAGCGTGGGATTTTCAAGCCTATGGTTTTCATCAGTTCCTCGGATTTGTTGCTTCCAACCGAACCTACTACGGTTTCCGCTGCTTTATCTAATCCTGCATGGCATTCCGCCATGCAAGCTGAATTTGATGCATTAATCAGGAATCAGACTTGGACTTTGGTGCCTCCTTCTCCGTCTCAACATCCCATTAGTAACAAGTGGGTTTTTTGTGTAAAAACCAACAAAGATGGTTCTCTTGATAAACTAAAGGCTCGTCTTGTTGCTCGTGGTTTTGAACAAATGGCCGGTATTGATTATCTTGAGACCTTTAGTCCAGTGGTCAAAGCTACCACTATTCGTCTTTTGTTTGCTCTTGCTGCATCATATGGTTGGCATATTCGCCAACTGGACATTAATAACGCATTTTTAAATGGGATTCTTGATGACACCATTTATATGGATCAACCTCAAGGCTTTGTTGATCCTCTTCGTCCTCATCATGTCTGCCGTTTGTCGAAGGCTTTATATGGACTTAAGCAAGCTCCTCGGGCGTGGTATGACCGGTTGCGTATCTTTCTATACTCTCAAGGGTTTCAACGCCGCAATCGGATTTTTCACTTTTCTTTCGCCGGCGTCCGAAAGACTTTATGCTTATCCTTGTTTACGTGGACGACATTCTAGTCGCTGGTGACAACGATTCGACTATATCGTCTCTTATTACTTCGTTAAGTACTACCTTTGCTCTAAAAGACATTGGTGATGTCCATTATTTTCTTGGCCTTGAGGTATCTAAAATCCAGCATACCTTTCATCTCTCTCAATCCAAGTACATCCTTGATCTACTCGGCAAAGCTAATATGCGCGAGTGTAATGGTGTCACTTTGCCGATGGCTACGACGCCGAAACTCTCCAAAAATGACGGGCTGCTCGTTTTTCCGATCCCACGTTATGCCGTAGCATTATTGGCTCGCTTCAATATCTTACACTTACGCGTCCAGACATTGCGTTTGCGGTCAATAAACTCAGTCAGTTCTTACAGTCCCCGTCTGAGCTTCATTGGCAGGCTTGTAAGCGCTTGTTGCGTTACCTCAAAGGGACTGTTTCGGTATCTCTCATGTTCTCCCGAAGCACACCGACTGATCTTATAGGGTTTGCTGATGCGGATTGGGCAAGTTGTCCGGATGATCGTCGTTCGACGGGTGGTCACTGTGTGTTTCTTGGTTGTAATTTAATTACGTGGAGTTCCAAGAAACAAGAAGTTGTCTCTCGCAGCAGTGCTGAGTCCGAGTATCGTGCGCTTGCTCATGCCACGACAGATATTATTTGGCTACGTGGATTGTGTAAAGAGCTTGGCATTACCTTTTCATCCCCTTCGAAATTATGGAGTGATAATAAAAGTGTTATTGCTTTAGCGAGCAATCCAGTATTTCATGCACGTACGAAACACATTGAAGTGGATGTTCATTTCATACGTGAAAAAGTGCTTGATCGAATTATTGAAGTTGGTCATGTCCCTGGGGAAGATCAAGTCGCCGATATTTTTACTAAACCTTTATCGTCGTTCTTGTTTGAAAAGTTTTGGAATCGTATCAATCTGTCCTTCAAGGACCATGGCTAGGTGTTCGCTCGCTGGGGGAGTATTACAGTACAGTTATGTTTGCAGTTATGCTTGCGATATGATGGCATGCAGTTGGTATGAACGTGTGTGCATGCATTTGGTTCGTGTATTAGTGTTTGTAACTGTAGTCTTGTGTAGTTGTATAACCGTCTCTTATCTCCTCTTTAAATGAGGATCTGTAATTACACTTTCATTGCTTTTGAATAACAATTACATTACAAAAGTTTTCCTCCGTTATTATATTAACAACATCAAATACTAAACAAGGATCGCAAACTTGACAGGTTTCCTTTGTCATTCCAAGGCCCCCCACTCTATCATTCTTCTTAAGAAATTGTGCAAAATCATGTACCTATCATGCATTTTACATGAACTTATTTGTTCAATAAAATCATCTCTTTCTAAATTCTGAAATAGAGACCGCACTACTAAATCTTCAAAGACTTCTCGCCCTTTAAGTTCCATTTCAACTCTACTACTCCCGATATCGTAGCCAAAATAACCTAAGGCCATCCAAATTCTAATAAGTTGAGTTTCTTGCCTTTAGGGAAGAAGGAACAAAAGCGAAAAGCAACGCTTGCTTAACCATTGGTGATAGCTCATGATAACTCAAAAGTAAATGAGGAAAGAGTTTCACTTTCATTTCTTCCAATCCCCACATTTCACTCTTCAATAGATTCTCCCACTCTCGGATGGTTTTCTTAAATAGTAGAGCACTTCCCAAAGTCTTTGCAGCAAGAGGTAAGCCATTACACTTCTTAGCAATCTTCTTGCAAATTTCATAAAACTTTTCAAATTTATCTTCACTCCTTCCGCATGTGCGCATCAACAACAACCAACAATCTTCATCAGAGAGGAACTCCAGATGATGGTAGGGCTGGAAATCGGGTCGGTTTCGGTTAGTCTCTACAAAACCGATCCTCAGATTATTCCACTTCAAGTCTTCACTATAATCAAATTTTACTCAACCAAAATTCGACTTCTGTCTTAAGCCACAAACTGTGAGAATAGTAGATACACTTCAGTCTTCACATAAGATAAAACAAGAAAAGAAAAAACTCACCTTTGTTCTGATAGTTCAGCAACCGAGAGTCAGCCGGAGCAGGCGACAGGCGTCGCGGCCGGGAGAGAGAGATAGAGAGAGAGACTGAGAGAGTGCAGAGCAGCAAAGGCCAGAGGGAGGGAGACTGGGAGAGACGGAGAGGGACACACCGGGCGAGGGTTGGGCTAGCAGCGTAGGGCAGTGGTGGGTGGCGGGTTGGCGGCGGAGTCGCGGAGGGAGCCGGGAGAGCAGAGTCAGTCGCTTGTCGATTTTAAATTGCAAAATTGGGGATGAATCTCAATTTGATAAATTTTTAATTCTTTGTTAATTGTTATTGTAATTGTTCAAAAATTAAATTAATTATATTTGGGCTTGGTTAATGGTTGGGAACTTGGGTTGGGCTTGGGCAACATTCTAAATTTATAATGAACTAATACTTTATATTTGGAAACATCGAATGGTTAACCATCGGTTATTTAATCAACCGATCGGTTAACCGCTAACTGAACCGACAAGTATTTTGATAACCGAACCTGAAATCGAAATCGAAGAATCGGTTTCAGTTAAGCGATAACTGACATTTTGATAATATTTTCATTTTCGGTTTTCGGTTAGTGCAAATTACCGAAACCGTTTTCCACCCCTAGATGATGGATGTCCTCATCAATGGTCCCATGATTCTGGCAACCTTTTCATTTCTTGTTGTTACCATAATTTTACTACCTGCTCCACAACGCTTTAAGGCATTTTTCAAAGGTTCACACTTCTCATATTCTTCAGTCCAAACATCATCTAGGACAAGCAGAATTCTTTTGCCGGAAACAGAGCCCATCAATTTCTTAAGTAAGTCATCCAATTGGATTGTATCTGGAGTCGGCTCATTTGTGGCCTTGATAATCTCCTTAGCAATGGTTGCCACATCAAAAGGATCTGAAACACATACCCAAATTCTGACATCAAACCATTTCTTTACTCAACTATCATTATAGACAAGTTGAGCGAGAGTAGTTTTTCCAAGTCCCCCTACACGCACTACCGAAAAAACTTTGTAGCTTATTCCCTCATAAGCAGTAAGTTTGCCAACCAGAATATTCATATCTGTCTTCTCGACCTTGGACCTCTGCTGAGTCGATTAAAGAAGTAGATTGAACTCGCCAAGATGTAGAGGAAGGATCACTTTTGGGTTGAGATATGACAAAATTATGAACATCTTTCTCATTCAGAATCTCATCAAGCTCTAACTCGAGATCTTGCACTTTGTTGGCAATGTCACACGGAATACTAGTTTCTTGAAACAGAAACACGGAGATGGGATGAAAGAGCATACCTTATGCTTAGGAGGAGAAGCGGATTGAGATCCAGATTCCATCTTGTCATGTTGGATGATGGCGTAGTTCCATTCCTCCAAGACATCCTCCATCTCGTACGATTTATGTTCCAGCTTCCGCAGCCAATGCTTGTGTAACACCCCGAAATTTCCTTATGATAAAATCAAATTTAAATAAGAAATTCATTTGCATCTCATGTATGATATTTGTGTGTAAGTCCTATAAGTAAGTCGCGCCTTAGGAAATTATTTGATAAAAATATGATCATGACATTTTTCTTCCTTATATATTGGTAAGCATGATTATATTAAATATTCGTTATGTATCCCATATTTGATTTGATTTTCCTTCGTGTTTCAAGATTGTCAATTATTCTTATGATGGAATCAAAATTTTAAATTAAGAGATTTAATTACTAACGTAGTTAATATGGGGCAACATGATATATAAATAAAAATAAAATAAAATAACATAATTATTTATATGAAATCTATTTTAATTGTGTGACTAAAGATATACCAAGTACTGATTAGATAAAGATATATTTTTCTTGCTAAATTTACGATGGAAGTATGAAGGGTTGTTAGGATTAGATTTGATGATTATATTTTAAATTATTATCCTTTTCGTTAAGTAATCAAATTAGGTTTCGCAAAATATTATATGTATATCCTCCTAGTTTATAACTAACGGTACTTCAAAAAAATAATTTTACAGAGTAACTTACGTTTATATTCTTACTCGATCCTAAGAGTTTATCAAGGTATATTCCTAAATTTTAGAATTTCTATGTAGTTTTGGAAGTAAGGATTTTAAATTTATTGCCTGCAGTCATAGGAATCAACGTGTTATATGTAGAACTCTGCTATGATAATTCTAAAACTACCTGATTATTATTTGTGCTAACAAGTTCTTAGTTTTTTTTAATCGGTAATTGTTGCCTTCGTTTTTGTGGCTACGATTGATCATAATAATATGAAATTACTTTATCTTCTTAAGCATGATTAATTCCATTCCCTCTTGTTATATGATTTTATGTCCGTTGTTTTCTATATTAAATTGTTACTGATTGCCCTTGATTGAGTTCTAAACTAACGAGTTGGTGCTTAGCGAAATTCATGGAAGTATAGCACAAATCATTAAATTTTGATTTTCAAAAATTAAGCTTTGATTATTTTACTAAAGTTTGTTGATTGGCTATTTCAATGAGTTAATTTTGTTATGTTAGTATAATTAGACAGGTCGAGAAACATGGAGTAATTCATGTTATTTGTTTATTATTCTATTTATTTGATAAAACACAATATATTCAAAATTAGAGAAATTAGGAAAGGATTCTTATGATATAAAAATAAATAAACTATATCTGCACCGTGGGAATATGCGATCTTATGATATCCTAGTTTGTAAAATATTGAATTGCATGACTAATGTGGATCTGTCTTGGGGAGATCTTCCTAAATTAATTTAGTATTCCTATCTGCATGTTTTGCATAAATGACCAAACATTCATCAAACAATATTAGTAATATTGGATTTTCAACTTAAAATCTTGATTAGGCCGTCCGGTATATCTAATTGATTTGCTTATACATAAATAAATATATAGGCTATAATGTATTTATAAATAGTTAGATATTTAATTGTTATAGATAAGGTGTAAGTTAACAGAGTTAATGGAATTAATTTTACCTTTTGTATTAAAATCGAGAACTTTTTATGTAATTTAGCGTGTCAATAATTCATGTTCTAGTGATTTTATTTAGCTTCTTAGCGAACTTATTTAGCTAAATACGTAATATGATTTGAATGTTTTATAAAATTTCCTTTTTCTATGTGTTGTTGTGAATCTCTTGGTTATATATCTTTGCTTGTGTGGAAATACGTGAGATGATATTCATACATAATTCATTAAGATTAAATTCCCATGTTTAGGAAAGGAGCGCAGGACTTAAACATTGATATCCATAGTTTTCTTCAAAATCAAGGTTAAGGTGGGGAAGTTTTCTTACACTACATTTATCCTTATTATATTTTATTCTCGATATTTATAAGTTAATGACAGGCATGATAAGGAAGGATCGAAGTTGATCCGCGATCGAAGTTGATCGGTATAAAGGCTTATGGTCGAAGTTGACCGGGATCGAAGTTGATCCGCGATCGAAGTTGATCGGTACATATGTTTATGGTCGAAGTTGACCGGGATCGAAGTTGATCCGTTTTAAATGTTAGAGTCGAAATTGACTCGGTAGTCTGTGTGACTACGTAATTCTTACATGATCTAATTTTCCATAATATGTTGGTATATTATATAGTTTGGATAAGTGTATTCCCCACTGAGTAGTCGTACTCATCCCTATCATTTTAACATATTCAGAAAATGGCTCGGCCGATGCGTAGAGGTGTTGGTGGTGATGGTCACGAGGAGGACTTATCGTATTTAAATTATTGCTTATAGTATATGAACTTTACGTTTTTTCTTTTGAAATGTTACTTGGTAAATTTTTATTTAAGACTTCCGCTGAGTATGAAATTAACATGAGTTTTTCAATGATTCTTTTCCATGAAAATATTTTGAAAGAACTGAAATATGCATGTTAAGTATGAAGTAGCGTCCCTTGTTAATTTATGAAAATTGGGGTGTTACAACTTGACTCTCTCCTCCTTGAACTGCTTCATGTCTGCATCAGTCAACACATTTCTAACATCCTTCAGCTTGTCTGAAAGATTGAGAAGCTCCTTCTCAACACCTCTGACCATTTTGATTTCGTGTTGAATCAACTGTTTCACGGTCGAAAGCAGCAGTTCAACAACTGAGGTAACAACTTCAGCCATGATCAGGTAGCAGGGTCTTCTTCTTGTGCGTGGGTGTGTGGCTTCTCTTGTGATGATAAGAAAAGGTAGATAGTAATAATTCGTTTGTGTTACTTTTGACTTAACATAATTGATTAATAAATCAGACACGCTCCGCAGTTAATGTGTCACGGTCCGATTTTCTACTATGTCGAGATAACACATAGAAAACAATTACAGGAACGCAAGTTATTCACTTATTTGTATTGTAAAATATCTGAATATAGTAGTATTATTTAATTATATTTAACACAAATAAAGTGCATCGATGATAATTCCAACTAGTGTTATCATAAGATGATATGCAGAATGTGCATTTGTGCCCACACTATGCATGTATAGTTGTACTCATTTTATTTAAATTCTTGTGAATTGGGTTTTGTTGATGCCTGTTTTTTTCATAATACTTTGGATTAAACTTGGATCTTGAGAGATCGGTCTTGGAAGCATTGATTATTCTTACCAAGTAAAATACTCGGATGAATGTGGTAGAATCATGATTTTGTGGCTGCAAGAATATGCAGCCATGATAAGAAAAATCAACATTACACTTTCAGATATATATATATGTGTGCTTAAGAAAATAGGAAAAAACATACACATTAATTTATATATCTAATATAAAACTATCACCGACACAGCCGCAAATTCTTTTTCTTCCGCCGTTATGTACTCCCAATCTGATCACTTGGGGCAGTCCTAAAATTTCAACAGCTTCAGTTTAGGAGAGGCAACAATTGATTTGATGAAGTTTGAATATTCATCACTACTTCTCTTCCTCTCTCAACCACTCCGCTGCCAGCCCACCAGGGTTCAATTCCTTCATTTCAGACATTTGAGGACTTCCATTTAGGGGAGTTTTCCCATGGCTGGCAATGACGAAATCTCATTGCAATTCGAGATTCGAATTTCTTTTACTAAGTTGAGGGGCGATGAGATCCAATGTGGGAGTCTCGAGCCGATATAGTTCAACATTTAAAGGAACTGCAGATCTTGATTGGTCTTCAAAGCTTCTACATATAATATTACATCCACCCACAATGATGATAATGATGAGGATGACTGTTGGTTCCGGTATGAACTTAAGTGTATGGGGGTAATACACCTAATTTCAAACACTCAAACTTATCACGGAGTCCGTCTACAAACTGAGATTGGACTAGAATCCTATAGAAAAACTCTTAGATCCTCAAATTCAGAGTGAGTCTGGCATGATATTTGGTTAGTCAGTATGTATGCGGAATAGCATGAGCCCTTAAACTTGTTATATTTATTTATCTTTAATAGTATTATTCCAAAATCCGCGCGGTCATATACTTCATTAGTTCCGATAATATAATCTTATTTCTTTTTAACATTGACATGGAAGCTTAAATTTTACGTGTAAAATGGTGTTAGTCACTTGAATTTTGGTTTACCTAAATTGTTTTACAACGTGCACTACTCTTTATCTGTCAAATTAAATAATTAAGCATGAATATTAGGAAGGAGATCACATGTTCAGATGTCCTGTCACAATGCTATCCTATAAAAAAAATGTTTGTAAATACCGAAGTGTTTATGATTAATTTAATAAGTCAATTACACAAATCCATATATATTTATAGTTATAGGACAACAACGAGACATGAAATCAGGATATTTGCTTTCCCGAGTGTTAGTTTAGATAAATGACATCATTAATATATAGCTAGTACTTTAGTCATGAAGGAAATATTGATTTAAAGATAATTTTCTTTATTTCAAAATTGTAATGTGTATATAAGTTGTGTAACAATTGAATAACTTGTTCTTAGGAAGAGAGCTTTATCGTGTTCTTTAGTTCAATTCCACCAACTTTTTTATGCTTTTGGTTAAGATATAATGCCTATGGACTTTATTATTATGACACATGTCAAAATATCTGTAGAGATAAGATAACATAAAGGTTAAGATATAATGCCTATGGACTTTATTATTATGACACATGTCAAAATATTAGAGACAAGATAACATAAAAGGGTTTATATTGGACGAAAAAAGTCCATATAAACGCCCACCGTGGGGCTCGAACCCACGACCACAAGGTTAAGAGCCTTGCGCTCTACCAACTGAGCTAGACGGGCTTTGATTATCTAAGTTCTACGATAACTTCTAAGTTTTAAATATTTTTAGTATAATATCACAGGTAAGATTTCTATAATATAATAATAGATCAAAACATACACTAAGATGTATTTAACATTTTTTTTGATAACGACCTTTGGTATTCTTTCCATAAAATTGATATTTTTTCCATAAAATCGCAAAATCTTCAAACGGGTTATAAGGTACAAAGGAATCGAATACTACAAACTTACGCCTCAATTTAAAGTAATTATAAAGTTATGATATTTATTAAATATATTTATTTCATATTGAAACTTTTTTATTACAATTGGTTTGATGATTTATTTTAATTTCCACAAAATAAAATAAATTAGAAAAAGAAATGACGGGACAACCCATGCATAAACCAACGGCCCAACAGGTTTCGTACCTCTTATTCTGGGCCTTGTTAGCCCCAATGGACCAGTTCGCCCAGTTTTCACAAAAATTGCGTGAGGAGAGGATCCACGTGGACCTTATATGGACCGTCTGACGTTACAACGACGGTCGAAAATCGAAATTAAGCAAACCCCAGAACCTCGTATTCCATGTTTGCCCTTTGTTCGTTCAAGATAACGAGTAAGATGCTGGAGATTCTGGTCATTCCTCATCTATTCGCTAATTTCCTAAATCCGCCCGGGAAGATCGTTATCGTCAGATGTAAGATGTACGGTCCAGAATTGCTTAGTGTCTTTTTATTTAATGTGTGTATACTTTTTGAGAAATATACGTATGATATACCGTATACGTACGATTAATTACCTTCACAATCGACTCCCTCCTCTCTCGGAGAAAGCAAGACCGGGTAAATGCTTTTCCGATACTCTCTCTCTAAAACCCAATCACTTTCTTTCTCCATAGATCCCTAAATTTTTTCACTCTGTTTCAAAACCCTAGAGACCGACGAGTTGTTTCGAGAATTGTGGAGCTCTAGTTTCATCTGTACATTGCGACGATCACCGCTTCGTTTAACGAATTCAATTCCGACTTCTGGTAGGTATTACCTCTCGGTTTGTTAAGTGCCTGATTGAATTTTGTTTCGTGCTGGACAGATTAGTAGAACAATATGTATACGGTACAGAGGTGATTCACTGAAATTGCAGCGTGGGTGATCTTTTTGTTGTTGGAAATGTTTTTGAAGTCAGGGAAGAGATCGACGAAAATTGGAGGATGAACGATGCCGGTACTGCGTGGCGGACTGCGCAGAGGCCGGAGAGGGAAGCAGCCGCTGCACAATAACGACGGCTACGTTGATAATAATCAGAAACAGAACATCATTAAAATTAGTGACGAGAACGCGGCAATTGCTACGCGTACGAGGAGGAGAAGAGCGGCGGCAGCAGCAGCGGTTGCGCCACCCCTTGGTGACAAAGTAGTTGCTGCGGCGGAAGTGGCAGCGGCAGCGGCACCATCGCCTGAAATCGAGGTGATTGAAGAGAGGAAGCCGGTTTTTGAGGAGAGGAGAGAGGAGGTCGGTGAAAAACCGATGGATGAATATAATAGCGGCGGCAAAAGCCCGGACAAGGCGGATGCGGCTGACGATGAATTATCTTCGTCGCCAATCCCTGAGAAGGTGAGAACTTTTTATTATGTTGTTCTGGGATTTAAAATTGCCGTTGATTACGTTGGTTGTTGGCGTGCATTATGGGGCAACAGTGTGGAAGTAGTGTTTCCTTGCATGTAGTCGATTGTGTGGTTGTTTTGTTGAATTAAAGCTTGAAGCTTTCTAATGACAGAGGAGACCGAAGATTTAACTTTTATTTTGGAATGTGTTTGGTGTATAAAAATGTTGCATGTGTTTTTTATATATGTTGATTTATGCTTGTGACTATTTATGCATAATGTCGTTTTAGTGTCTACATTATCTGGAAAGAGGCAGATATAAGCATTAGTGGTCTGCTGAATGCATGTAATATACACACTACGAAAGCTATAGAGTTGTACTCATATTTAACTAATAGAATCTTCTAAAACATGCTGGTGATGGGTATGTGGATTCAGAATTTTTTAAATGTTGGATAAAAATGGAATTTTGGTGGTCTGTGAAATATCTTTGCTGTCCACACATCGATATAATATAATTGTATCCATACGGAGTTTAGTGAAACATGTTGGTGATGGATTTGTTGATGGCCGTCTTCACAATATCTTGGATAAAACTGGAATCTTGTTGTCTGTGGAATGCACGATTTGCACACACTATCCAAGCAATATGGCTGTACTCATGAAAGGTTCTAAAGGCATGTGACAAGTGTTTGTCCTTTTGGAAAGATATAGCAGTGACCTAGGATTCTGGTTGTTTGGTAAAAATGCATTTTTTGTATATTTCTTGTTTTTGCATCATTTGTTTGGAGTTAATTGTTGCACAATTGTGCCTAGGTGCTGTCTAAATATTTCTTTTTTTCAAATAACACTGTTGCTCTGTGTTTTTTTGGCTCATTTGTTATTTAACTTGCTCATTTCTGTTTGAAGTATTGCATTCCATTCAGAACAGTCCTTACACGTTTTTCCACTTTGAAGTGGAATCGGTTCGGATGGTAAATGAACCTTCAATTATTTCTTTACAGGGGCATGTTCCTTTGTTCCATCTCAAATATCCCAAATCATGATTCATTGTCCTTTCTCATCAAAGTACTGCTATGTGACTCGTGTTGCTCCGTGTAACTGCAGTATTTTAGTTTTAGACTTTAATAGTGTGAAACTGACTTTTAAGGTCACCAAACTGATATCTGAGTCGTGTTGGAAAAAAATTATGCTTGCACTCAGTGTGTATATATTGATTTAAGAACACAGCAATTAATGTTTTTCCCTGTTTTATATTAACAGTTAATGGTAGTATCCGGAACAATTAACCATTACATGTTTTAATTAATATAGGTTCAAGTTGGTGTTTCGCCAACATACAGACTTGGAAAAAAACTAGGAAAGGGAGGTTTCGGGCAAGTGTATGTAGGTCGCCGCATCACTGGTGGTAGCATTATTGAAAGGACAGGCCCTAGAGCCATTGAGGTACTTATTAGCAGGTTCTTTTTGTATCATAACTTAACCAAGTATTTTCTTGCTCCAAATTGGCTTATTATTGATTTTCGCAGGTGGCCTTAAAATTTGAACATTGTGATAGTAAAGGATGTATTGGTGGTCCACCTTATGAGTGGCAAGTTTACCAGTAAGGATTTGAGTTTTGTCTGCATCAATTGGACTAGTGGATGCATCAGTTTCCTTAATTTTTGTGCTGCCTCATTTACAGGGATCTAGGAGGAAGTCATGGTGTTCCTCGAGTGCATTACAAAGGCCAACAAGGAGATTATTATGTGATGGTAAGCAGTTACAGCATATGTGGTCCTTTTCATCATTTAACTTTCCTTATATTCTTATGTGAGCACTTTAATTGCATAGGTCATGGATATGCTCGGACCAAGCTTGTGGGATATTTGGAATAGTAATTCTCAGGCGTGAGTATAGCACTTCCATTAAATATGTTTTTCGATTCTTTTATTTAGTAATTTTCCTTTTCTCATCTTATCAATTTTTATCTTGTTAAATTGCAGGATGTCGACTCAAATGGTGGCTTGCATTGCTATTGAAGCAATTTCTATATTAGATAAATTGCACTCACGAGGGTGAGGTTTTGTGCAAGTTGTTTTCTCTGATAAGCTATAAGTCATAACTACATTTTTGTCTGCATATACGAACTGATGGTTTTCTATGTCTAATTTAAGTACTTTATTTTATTTTTTTGCTGCAATCATGTCTATACATAGTTTGGTATTTGTTATCTACTTTCTTAATGGCAGAGTAGGGACCTCACTTAGCAGATATTTAAGCATCTATAATATATATTTTTCTCTACAAGTCCCTTTGTTGTTATGGATTAGTAAATAGTATCTTGTAATTGTTATTTAGCTTCCTTGTGGTTGTTGAATTTACCAATGCATACTTGATTTTTATGCTGAAAAATGGCAGGTATATTCATGGTGATGTGAAGCCTGAGAATTTTTTGCTTGGTTGTTCGGGTAGTCCAGATGAGAAAAAGTTATTCCTTGTTGATCTTGGTTTGGGTAAATGCCTTACATTTTCCTTGACGAGGTCTCTATTCTTGTTTCGTGTAATTTCGTTTCTAAAATATACTTGTTTTAGCTACTAGATGGAAAACTGGCAGCACTCATGTTGCATATGATCAACGGCCAGATGTTTTCAGGTGCTTGCAAATGCATTGCATTGAGTTTCTCTTAAGTACATTTATAAACTTCATGCCCGTAATTTTATATTCCATGGTCTAATATCTAAAATTTCAATGTGGGTTTCAGGGGTACTGTTCGGTATGCCGGTGTTCATGCTCATTTAGGTAGAACGAGTAGTCGCAGAGATGATTTAGAATCTCTTGCTTATACACTTGTATTCCTTTTGCGGGGACGTCTGCCTTGGCAAGGATACCAGGTATTTTTGTTTACCTACTTGATGATGTTCATAGTTTTAGCTTTGCACTTTCCAGTCATTTATTTATGTTATCATTTCATTGCCGCCTCATATAGTTCTGGTTTTCAATAGGGCGAAAACAAAGGATTTCTTGTTTGCAAGAAGAAAATGGCAACTTCTCCAGAAGCACTTTGCTACTTCTGCCCACAACCTTTTAAATCATTTATGGAATATGTTGTAAATTTGAAGTTTGACGAGGAACCGGATTACGCTAAATATATCTCTCTCTTTGATGGGTTAGTCGCAGCAAACCCAGATAACAGACCTATCAACACTGAGGGTGCACAGAAGGTGTGTGTTTTATCATTTATTTGTCCACTAGTATATACTGTAAACCTGTTCAGATATATTTAGTATGTCTGCATGCCTAATACTTTTTTGTTTTGTCTGAAATGAAGCTTATCTCTCAGGTTGGCCACAAGAGAGGTAGGCTGACATTAGAATATGAGGAAGATGAGCAACCTAAAAAGAAAGTTCGAAATGGGATGCCTGCAAAGCAGTGGATTACTGTTTATAATGCTCATAAACCTATGAAACAAAGGTATTTGTGCCTTATTATACTGTACTTGCAATCTATTTACATTTCCATTGAATTATCATCTTGCATCTTCCGAATTCCTAATGAATATTTTTCACTAACTGGTAATTGAAGAACTATGTTAGTTTTGTATGCTCTTTCATAATCCATAATTTACAACTCTTTCTGGGTTTGTATTGAAGATATCACTATAATGTGTTAGACGTGAGGCTCTCCCAGCACATCGATAAGGCGAGGGAAGATGACTTATTCATCAGTTCTGTAGCATCTTCTCAAAACTTATGGGCATTAATAATGGATGCTGGTACTGGCTTCTCTGCACAAGTGTATCAACTGTCACCGTTCTTTCTTCACAAGGTACATGCTGGAGAATACATGTCTGAGCTTATGTTATACTCATTTCATTATCCTAGCACTAATATGGTATTACTTAATAGGAATGGATAATGCAATACTGGGAAAAGAGCTTCTACATTACTGCAGTTGCAGGAGCCACAAATGGCAACTCGTTAGTCATAATGTCTAAAGGTGAGCTTCGAATCTTAAGGTTTTAACTTTACTCGAAAATATTCGTGTACGTTTTGGTTGAGATGGTTAAATCCACTTCAGGCACACAATACACGCAACAATCTTACAAAGTTAGCGAATCATTTCCATTCAAGTGGATAAACAAAAAGTGGAAGGAAGGTTTCTTTGTCACCTCCATGGCCACATCCGGGAGTAGATGGAGTATCGTAATGTCTCGTGGCTCCGGATTTTCCGACCAGGTTTCTCTCTCTCTCACAACGTACACTTTATTCTCCATTTGTAGCATTTCTTGACTCGATAGTGTGATAGGTTGTGGAACTGGACTTTCTTTACCCAAGTGAGGGCATTCATCGACGTTGGGAAGACGGATACCGTATAACTTCATCAGCAGCAACTCCTGATCAGGCTGCTTTAGTCTTAAGCATACCGAAAAGAAACCTGGTGGACGAAACGCAGGAGACGCTACGTACATCTGCCTTTCCGGGCCAGCAAATTAGGGTTGGCTTGCCTTCGTTTTGCTCTGTTTCTGCTGAATACTGTGTCTTTAGTATCATGTTAATGGAAACACCGGTGTTTTGCAGGATAAATGGGCGAAGAATCTATATGTTGCATCACTTTGCTATGGTCGTACAGTTTCGTAGAGACGTCTGAGTTATGAGTATGGGTAACTTCTACTCGAAGTTCGTATTGGGTAATCGTGCAATGGAAGGGAAGAGTAGGAAGTGGTTAGCATGCAGCAAATGTTAGTTGTATCAGCTCTACAGAAAGTAGTCTTAGTTTCTTTTAATTTTCTCTTGTTTTACATGTATTTTTCATTTGCATAAAATGAGCCATTGTTATATTGCTCAAATGTGTCTAGTCCTGTTTAAGGAATGCTCTCTTATGCCATTACTCACTCATTAGTGTTTGTATTGTTCTCTGTTTTGACTGGAAGAAAGTTTTATGCAGTAGAAAAATTTTATGCGTTTGAAAATAGATGTAAGAGAGTCCACCTTAATTTAATTGAAAAAAAATTATGCGTTTGAAAATATATATATCTGAACAATCAGCAAAATACCACACTACATTTTGATTAGGGCTGAGCAAAAAAGTCCAAAAAATCGAACTGGCAAACTGGTTGTACTAAGTTCCAAGTAGATGATCGTAATGTATTATGTTTTTCAAATTCCAATTTTCGGTGAGTGAGAAATAGGCGCGCGAAGTAGTAATTAATAAGTGTTAGTTGTTGGGCTTAGTAAGCTCGGACGAGATTGAGTTTATGCTTAATCATTTCTTGCTTTTCTTGCTTTAAAATAATACGCTATGTTATGATATTATATTAATTAATATAAGGATATAATGTGCTGCATGCACGGATTTGAAATGATTCAAATTCAATTTGTGTCTTTACTCTGACGTTTTGAAACTGTGCCACGATGGTGATGATTATGAGAAATGTACGTGAATTAAATGGGTGATTATGATGATTATAATGTCTCTCAAGGTGGTGTAGCCATATAAATAGTGGTTATGTTATTGTTTTCAACACATTCAAGCATTATTATGTCATTCTCATATTAGATCTAAGTTCATCTAGCTCTTGTCCTCGCTATTCATCAAGTTCGCCGTAATTTGTTGTATTGTGGTACTGCCTACAATAAAATGAAAGTTGTTTCATCTTTGGGGAGATCACGCCAACACCGAGAGCACTACCGGAGTGTTTATCTCTTGCGGATAGAGAGATAATCTCGACTCGACTTGTTTTTTTTTTTTTTTTTGTAATTAGTGAGTTTAATTTAAAAAAAACCAATATAAATAAATTGTTTCCCTCTTTCTAATTTTAATTTTAATTTTTGGATTCAATTTAAAAACCAAATTAATACTCATTTATCCCTTTCATCTTGTTTCACTTTCATTTTCGGTTGTCTCATTTCAAAAATTGTAATTTTTCTGCTCGCAACTAATCACCCTCTTTTTATAAAACTCAATATTCCACTCACAACTAATAACTTTTCTTAATATACATGAAAAAAATAAATGGTATACATCCGTTGGGACAGATGGAGTACATCGTTGACATGATGTATTAATTTGATTTTCTTAAATTTTCGAGTTGGAATGGGAGAGTTTTAGGTTTACTTTTTCGATCTATCAGTTTGATTTTCTTAAATTTCGTCGTTATAATAAAATTACTCGTATAATTTTAAAAGGATGGTTGATACCTAATTTGGTGCTATTAATGCTAGAAGGCTAAGAAAATGATGCACAACATTCGCCAATATCATGTTTGTTAAAAAACATGAGACTTTTATTTAAAAAGGCTACGAATTTTTACCCTATTGTTATTAAACAAATTTTAGAGACTTTCTTTCCTACCATTTCTGCTATAGAATTAAATAATTAATGTTAATTAATTGAAACGATTAAACTATACTAGTCATACAATATACTAGTCAATATGTAAGAAGGAAAAAAGTTGCAACATTTTATACAAAAGGAAAACCTGCATACAGAGACTAAACTTGAAATTATAATAAATTAAGATTTGAAATTAAATTATATCAAAATTATTTAGTAACTATTAATTATTTGAAATTAAATTATATTAAATTGTAAATGATAACAATGTAACGCGTCTTACTAAAAATCTTCACTAACAATTTATATAGGGTAATTTCGGAATTATTTAAATTCTCCAAGGAAACATAAGGATCTCTCCAAGAAACATAAGCTGAATTCGACAAAAATCACTCACAAAGAAGAACAAAGAAAAGCGAGGAATAAAGAGAAAAGGAAAGTGTTTAACTCTCATGTGTGGTTTGCAGACTATTACACAGGAGCGAAGTTAACCATGTGCGCACCAAAAGTAGCGGCTGCGGGTTTCTCGTCATCAAAAAAAAAAGGAAAGGAAAGAAAAGAAAATATAGGGCTTGGGCTGAACAAAGATATCAATGATTTGTAGAAGCCCAATAAAGTAGAAAAAATAGTCACTTCTACCCCAATGGGCTTTAAGCCCAAGTGTAAAATGAATTTTAAAAAAATATATGGTAAATATAGATTAAAAATCGATAAATGACAGTAATGAATACACAAAATACAAATTGTTGGGTGATGGAAATGGAAAAATCTTGGCCGTCTTTGGTTGGGTTTGAATATTTTGGAGGCGAGTATAGAAATGCCATAGAAATATTGGATTTTTCAGTTTCACCTTTCAAGATTGGTCTTCCAATGACATGTTTATATTGTCCACCACTCCACCCCTGCAAAAAAATATATATATGAATTCATAGAGATTAGTTTTGTTCCTAATAGAGAAATAGATATTAGGTTTGTCCAAAAGAAAGTGAAAATATATGGACTCAATGTTGATAAATCAAACTAAAGGACCCAATTTGAAAAATGATTGAATCAACAAGTAATGGAATCTAAATTAGAATGTGAGATCTCGAGATAGAAACAGTAAAATCTACAATTTCATAAGTAAATAGTATCCTTTTAAAATTGGAAAATACACTAAAAATTCGGATTTATTGTTATAATGAAAACAAATTAGATCGAATAGAAACCGAAAAAAACTAAAAGCATAGTAAATATGAGCATTAAGATTTAAGAGCATGATCATATGAGTTGCACGGGTGGGAAATTAATAAATTTCATGTAATCATGCCAAAGCTAAGATTAGCAATAAAAGTAGTATCTTGCACTAGGCAGCTTCATGCAGCTATCATTGCTTTTTCTTTATTTATTTTCCTCTTTTTTTTATTGACTATATACTTAAAGGTTGTTACATGGCCCCAAATCACCTTTTTGTTTTATTTTATTTATTTGTATACTCTATCTAGTACGGATCCTATATCTAAATTTGAAGGCTAGATCTGTCATTTTAGAATTCAAGCTTATTCTATTATAAATGACAAATAAATCTACAATTTTGAGATACAATATATTTGTGCAACAATTAAATAATAATTTTTGTGCAACAATTAAATAATAATTTACTTACTCGTAACTATTGCACAATATATTCTATTAATTATTTTCTAGATAAATTAATTTTAGAAAAGAGTGAAACCCTACAATTTTATATAACTCTATTATCCCCCATCCCACCCCAAATCCCACATCAAACTCCATTTCATGTGTTTGGTTTGTCATGAAATTAATTACCATTTTAGGGTTAATTACGACATCAATTGAACTTGGATGTTAAGAAACTCCACTACTAGCATACATATATAATTAGTTATTAGGGTTTGGGGATGAAGCAACTAAAGATCTATCTACTAATTTCATTAAGATCAAAAAATTATTATTGTCAATTATGATTACTCGTAATCTATTAATCGAGCTAGAAAGAAGAATAAATTACCTGTAACTTATCTCCGATCGTGACGACAATCGAGTCAGGACTAGGTCTAAATGAAACACAACCTTTCTTGGAGTAAACATGGAAATCAGTTGATCCATCCCAGATATGCAAACCCAATGCATGAGGAAACTCACATCCCTTAATCAGCATTCTGATCACATCATATCTTAGTGAATTCTCCGATTGATCCCTCCCCATTTCTCGGTCATGTTTATGTATATAGCAAACTTTTCCGGCGCCTTCCTCATCCTCCTCCGGCGAACCACTTTCTGGCAATAACTTATTCAAGCTATGTTGCTGCAGGAATTGCATAACTTTCCTACCTACTTCTTCCATTTTCCCAGATAACTTCTTCATTTCTTGGCTGAAAAAATCATTTTTTAATCATACTAATAAACTAATTCATTTACATATTCATTAGTTAATTATTATAAGTATATATATTACATTACCTGAAATTTAAAAATCCAAAAGGCCAAATTCCCTCCATTTCCAACCTCATTGCCTGTTCATCACACCACAAGAACTCTTCACTCCGATCTCTAATCTCCTCCTCGCCGTGGATCTCCTCGAATCCGTATCGCCTCTCCGGTGACCTCGCCGCCTTCTTCTTCTTCTCAAGCGGGATCAGAAAAATACCGCCGGCGAGAAACAAAACATACCTAATCAAATCAAGCGAAATCCCATGGTTGATCAGTTCCAAACACCCCATTTGAGCGATCAATTCATGGATCTCGGAACCCATTTCATTTTCAAGCGAGCCCAGTTTCTCAAAATCGATTCTTGGCGGGTTTTGGGCCAACTTTTGGCCGGGAAAAACCCTATTTGGAAGAAGTAGATCGGGGACTTTTAGGGACTGCTGGAGATATTCAGTCAAAACGTCGTCGTTGGCAAAAGGAGACCGCCTTCCCGGCGCCACCGGAGAAGGTGGAGGAGCTCGGAAATCCACGGCGTTGGGCAAGGGCTCCAGCATCACGGCCATCTGGTGTATTGATTTTCTACTAGTGAGAATTGATCAAGAATTCTATTACTATCTTCTCTCTGAATTTTTTTTGGATCAAAGATTTGGTGTGTATTAAAGATGGGAAAAGAGGAGGCAGCAATGATGGAAATGTTTGGATTTTGAGCTAATCATTTCACTTTTTTTTGTTCATTTGATTATCTTTTTCTTTCTTTATATAAATTTTTGCTTGCTTTTTTGTGTGAGGTTAATGTTTGCTTTACAGATCTTCAAAGTTGTGCTGCTAATAATTTCTTGATTTTGATTTAGACTACTTGCCAGCTTACATAGCTTTTTTATTGTTCTAACAGTTGGATTCAACAGTGTGATAATGAAGGTGGGCTTCTCCCTTTTTAGGAATTTCACACATCAATGATATGTATTGATGAGATTTCACTGAATTTGCAATATTGATTCTGCAAGGAAATATTTCTCTCTAATTTGCCTTCGAAAATTTTCATGAGAACCAAACCTTATATGAGAAATAAGAATCAGATCTAAATATCGTATTACTATATACGGTTAGATTTCTACATATAATAATTAAATATAAATTTTATATATTCTCTTCGTTCCAAATTATCTACTTTTTTCAATGTTGTTTTTAAGAATTGTTAATTGTGTGTAATAATTTACTAAAAAAAGAAAGTAAACATTTTAGGACCATCCAAAATAATATACAGTGGACAATAAGTTTAGGATAGAGGAAGTAATAGTATAAGGTATATTCATAAAATATTACAGTTAACGATTACTGTAATAGAAAGAATCTTGATTTATCTTCTTCCATAAATTTTGGACAAATTGAATTTTTTAGGGCCCAATTCCTTATACTTTAAAATTTTATTATTTTGTCTCCTAAAACTAGGAAAACCATGTCAAATTAAATGGACTCCCATGTTCGAGAAAATGTTAAATGGCTCGAGCTGAATAGATTAATTTGGAGCCCAATCAAAATATCTGGGCCATAATGAAAAGCAGAAAAATTCAATAACCTTCAAGAATACTCAAAACCCACAAAACCCAACTAGATTAATACTTCTACTAGTCAATTATTTGTGCATTTGAGCTTCTCAATTTCTTTATTTTATCATAAGGGAAACTGGAAAACCCAAAAGCCAGACCTAAAAATATTCGTCGGAAAACGTGACTCAACAACCATCTGTGTTCTTATTTGTTTATTATTTTTAGTAAAAGTGTTACGTAATTAGGGATTGATTAAGGTATTGAGATTAAGTAATGTTTGGAAGAGTTTTTATAAGCAGCTTTTAGTTGCTTATAATTAAAGTTGTTTTAAAGCAAAAGTTGTTGGTGTTTGGATTAGTAGAAAAAAAAAAAAAAAAAACTTAACTTCAGAGAAAACAGTTTTCCAAACACTGTTTTAAGTTTTTTTCAGTTTCTTTTGGCTTCCACTTTTAAAAAACATCATCTGTCCAACTTATGGACTTCTGTTTATTTTGGCTTATTTTAAGCACAAAAAAGCAAAAGCACATATTCTAAACATTAAAAAATTTGTTTTTGCAATAAAATAAAGCCCAGAATCAGCTAATTTAAATTGTTTTAAACACTACCTAATGTGTTTTGCAAAGAGCTTATTTTAAAAATATATTTGTCTTTTGACCGTATAATCAATTTTTTAATATTTGCAAAACCTATTTTCTGCGTTATCGTCTCTAAAGTTAAGCACCTAAACAGTTTCTTTTAAGCACCTATTGTGATGATTTTGGTTTTAAAGTACCATAATTTTGAAAACTATTAAAAACATATTTTTTTTATGTTAATACCAAAATTTCTACTTTTAATTAAAAATAATTATTTTTTTAATTTTAAACAATAAAAAATACATATAATAAACATTTACAAATACACCTTAAATCTAATGAAATTAAGATTTCGGAATTACATCTAAAAAATTAGGATTTTTAAACCCATGTAATCATGAATATTGTCAAAAGAACACATTTAATATTCATTATAAATATTAGGTGAATGATCTCAAACAAAATAAATTATTTCAAAGTGTGAACCTCACCTCACACCCCTTAATCTATTACTCCCTCCGTCCCGTTATTTGTGGTACCATTGGTTTCTGACGAGAATTAAGAGAGTAGATGATAAAGTATGAGATAGGGGTAGATGATAAAGTATGAGAGAGAAGATGAGTAAGATAATGAGAGAGTATGAGAGAAATGATGATAAAGTAGGAGAGAGAATGTAATAAAGTAGGAGAGAGAAGATGATAGAATAGAAGATATGATAATAATTTTTTACCAAATTAGGAAAATGGACACAAATAACGGGACACCCTTTTGGGAAAGTGAGCCACAAATAGCGGGACGGAGGGAGTATGACGTTGGCTCAAGCAAAATTGCATGGCGTTTAACTATCCACGATTTGCAAAATCGCTTCAAATATAAACAATTGAGGTGAGAAGAGATTAGGTGGGAGTTGATTTTCATAGCCACCTTCCTTTTAAAAAAATCACAAACCTTCCCACATTGAAGTGGTGTTATCTAGACCGGGTCATCTGATCAAACCTCAAATTTCAAACTAGAGCGGTAAGTTATTAAATTAGATCTCGTATCAATGCATTTATGAATCCATCATATACAATAGCTTTGCTTATTACTACAAGAACATAGTTTATACATTGACAATATATTTCGTCATAAACTAATGAATCGGGAAATAACTTAAGATTTTGAGCTTTTAAATTTTGGGGATGAGATCTGTTGTTTTAAAAATCTCATCCCAATCAAAATTACGCCGTTTTGATTAAAAAAATAAAGGGTAAATTTATTAACTTAGATGCTCTCAAAACTGCATAATTTTATATCAAAACTAGACATAATTGAAATATGAGATTTTTATAACATCGTAACTCAACTCCAAATTTTAAGTTTGAACCACCCTAACTATATATATGTCTGATCATTTTGAGTCAATTTTTATTATAAATCGAAATCGAATATACCAATATATTATTTAGATGAAACCTATCACATACAGTCAACAATGGTGCAATTTAAATAGTTTCTATATTATTATAGAAAACGTGATGATCGTGGAATGATTTATTTCTTTCATAAAGTCATGGTCGGAAATGACTCATGCTAGCACGTGCGGAGAGCCGACAGCGCGTTTCAGACTATTCTAAACTTTTACAACCCCAATCCTTCCGCCGCTTCCACTTCAACCAACATTTATTATAAGAAATTCAATTTCGAATAAATGCGAAGCCCGTTCAATTACTAATATCCAACGTTCTTCCTCCGTCCCAACGTTTTTTCTCCATTCCATTATTAATGTTTACTATATTCAAAATAGGTATTTTATTATTAATATCCATTTTTCTTAATTAGCAACATTACTCACTATCCACCTTATATGAGGTGAGTCTCTCATTACTCACTACACACTTCATATTCTTACACACTCTCTTTTTCCAAAAGTTTCTATCTTTCACGATTTAGCTCCGCTCCACTCCTAACTCACAAAAATTTTGATTTTTAACTTTTTGAAAATCTTAAATTATTTCTTTAATTACAACATAACAAATGAAAAAAAAAAATCAAATGCTTCAACTTTGCCTTAATAAAATTTGGATGAATTTTCATTCCGTCTCATTAACCATTTCTCGAAAATTGTGTTAATTTATTAATAAAATTAAAACTCATAAAATATATATCTAAATAATTTTTTTTAATCTCCATACCTTAAAAAAAGTGAACATTAATAATGGGAGGAAGGGAGTATAATATTTGACTATAAAACAATTCAATAAGAAAAAAACACACTTCATACTTAATAGACTTCTTTCCTCTTATTATTATTATTATTACTTTTTTGAACTAAAACCATACTTGATAGGGGTAAGTTTTTTTGTATTAAAATTGTTATAAAATTTTAACTAATAGAATTTGAAATTCCAAAATACAATAAATTAAAATAGTGAAATGGAAACCCTATAATGTCTTCTTGCCAGGGACGGATGCATATTGAGGCATGGGGTGGCAAATGCCACCCCTTTCTTTTTTACATTAAATTATTATAATATCTTTATGTATATTAATTAAATAAAATTAATCACATCTTATAATAGAAATTGATGAAAAAGTTGAAATTATGCTTGAGTATTATTGAAAATTTATATTAGAAACCCTCAAATTCATGTATATATAATTTAATTATGCAGAATTTCTTCGCCTAGCAATTTTTATAGATTGATCATAATATATTTTAGCATTTTATAATCTTGTCCCCCTTAGTTAAAATCCTGCATACGTTTCTTGCCAATATATTGTAACTGTCCACTAAACTTTTATTGACTAATAAATGTGAGCTGCACATTGGTGGTAAATTTATAACATAGTTATAGCCTCCAAATTAGGCTGCTCACTCAAGGAAATTTATAGTTAATGGTACAGTTGCTAATTGCCATAATATTTAGTTAACATGGCTGTTTCTACAAGAGTATATAGGTAAATCAGCCAAAGAAATCAATTTCTTTTTTTAATTATAGTAAGTTGGAGTAAATTACTTTCCATAAGGGCAATTTGCTAACAATTTCTGATTAAAAGAAATTTTAAATGTATTTAATCGTAAGTAATTAAAAAGAGTTTTTAAAAATTATTCCAAACACTGCCTTAAATTTCCTTTTCCTCTTTTTTCTTTCTCGATTCTTCTCTATTAGGTAAATATTTATATTATTAAAAAAAACTTGCAACATAATAAGTATTTATGTATTATATTTAATGCATAAGTTTAATAAATATTATATTGTTGTGTTATACCTTAAATTAATATATAATATTTATAATCATATAATGCAATAAATATTTATATGTATGTAATTGTAACATTTAGCTAATAGTACTATATCTGTCTAAAAAATTTAGATTAATATTTCACTCCCTCCGTCCAAGCCGACTTGTCTTGTTTGGTTTCGGCAGAGTAGGATATTTTGGTGGGTGGTTGTTGTATATAGAGAAGTATGTGATTGTGTGTCTAAAGTGGGAATTTGTGTGATAATTATTTTCTTTTTCATGAAACAAGACAAATCGGATGAGACAACCAAAAAATGAATACAAGATAAATTGGACGGTACGGGGGATGGGACGGGGGAGGGAATAATAAATATTCCCCAATTCCTAAATCGTTATATAAACAAAATCAAAGGGACATATTCTTAAACAAAATCAAAGGGAATTCACTTCTTTTGTGGGTGAATAAAAAGGTAATCATTTCATTCTTCCTTTTTATTTTCCTTTCCTTTATTCCTTCCCACTTCTCTTTAGAGCCAAATGGTCCTTATGCTTCTTACAAAGATTGTCTCAAGGGATTACATTTTGAATACTTAAAGGTCATATTCTTATTTTTTATTTACGAGTAAGAACACTAAAAATATTATTGTAAGGACATATCCAGAATGAAGAATTAGAATCTTCAAAAATTAAAATTTTAAAAAAAGTAAAAATAATAAATTTCCAAAAAATTTGAAAGTCTACATGAAGGCAGCCCCCACCTACCCTTGTATCCACCCATGCGCTAACGGGTGACTCATCTCTCTCTAAACATGCTTACAATTGTATGTTCAACGATGTACTTAAGTATATGACAAACATAATAATCCTACTAAGTAATAAAAACTCGACCAATTAATATAAATGATTAGAGTTTAATAGGACAATGGGCTTGTCAAGGGTGTCTATTCAAATGCTTATTTGTAAATATTTTTTATTTGATTATGTTAAAAGTTGAAAAACAATAATTTTAAAGCAACATTAGAGATTTTTAGAATAATTTAAGAAGTAGATTTTTTGTTTATTTGAAATTGTGATAGTTTAATAATAAAAAAATATTTGATATTTTGCAGATTTAAAAAATACTACCCAGGTCCTGTTATTGTTGTTTTCATTTCCCAATTGAGGTATCTCATTACTACTGTTTTTTTTTTCTTTCTAAAATGACAAAAATTAACTCTTAAATTTAAAATGGAATGGATCTCACTCTCTCCAAAAATATTTATCTCATATGATTTTGTTCAACTCCGAACTCAAAAAATTATGATTTTTAACTTTTGAAAACTTTAGATTATTTCTTTAATTACCATATGAAAAAAATAGAAAAAAAATTTGATTGCCTCAACTATGTTTTACAAAAATTTGAATGAATTCTTATTTTTTCCACCAACTCCTCAAAATTATGCACATTTTTTTAATACAATTAAAAATTATAAAATACACACTTAAATAAAAAAAATTCTTAATCACCGTGTCGGAAAGAAAAGAAACAATAATAACGGAATGAAGGAAGTATAGCTTTTTAAACTTTAGAAAAGTAACGCAACAAGCACGTTTTGCAAGTACAAAAAATTATTTATGCCATAAAAAAACACTTAAAACAACCGTTAACAAACACATCCTAAGACTTCTTTGGTTTATTTAATATTTAAAAAAACTATATAAATTTCAAGGCTTCACCTATACTAATAAATGATATCACATGTTGAACGTTTTAATTAATGGAATAAGAAAAAAACTAATATAGGTGTTTGAAAATTGTCAAGCTGGGATCCGATTCGAGTGCCTTGAGAAAGAAAATGGATCGATAAGGTAATGGATATATATAAACAATTCCAAGCATACTTATGTGCGGTCAGGCGAAATTCTGAATTAAAGTTTTAGACAGTGTGGATATCTAATTTGAAAAAGCTTTTTTTTAACATATAGATTAAATCTTGATTTAAAATTTTGGATTTCGTGATGGCCTATATAATACTTCATCCGTCCCGCTATTACTGTCCCCCTTTGGTTTCGGCACAAAGGTTAAAAATTTTGTTTAAATATGTATTTTATAAGTTTTAATTGTATTAAAAAATAAACACAATTTTCGAGGAGCGGCTGATGGAATAAATGAAAATTTATCTAAATTTTTACATAACATAGTTAAAGCAATCTATTTTTTTATATTTTTTTATATTATATTTAAGAAATAATTAAAATTTTAAAAAAAATTAAAAATTATAAATATTTGAGGATATTAATAATAGGATGAAAGGAGTATGATATGTGATTACATATTGTTGTGTAGATCAAATATCAAATTGATCTGCATTTGGGCCAATAGTCAAAATGACAGAATAGAGAGAGTTGGTAAGAGAGAGAGAGCAGCAGCAGCATACTACTACAGTACTACTATATAAGGAGAGCTTCCTCCACCAAACTTTCTTTCTTTCGCCTCCCTTCACTTTCTCTCGTTTTCCGTTTATATATTCTGCAGAGTTTCATTCCGAGACCGGGTTGCACATAAATCCGCTACCATGTTTGCATTAAACGGAAGCAGCTCGCCGGTAAATTACCTACCAGATTAATCTTTTCATTAGTTAATCTTCACACTTTAAACAATTATTTTCTTTCTTCATTTTGATCTTCTCTAGCCGTTCGCGTTTCACTGCCTCGCGATCTTTACGTGTTCGTCTTCTTGAATTTTTTTTCTTCTGATCCAGATTGGAAAATTAAGCTCACCCATTTCCTAAATCACACTCAACATCAACAAAAACCCGTAAAAATCGAACAAAATGTATGGAATGTCTATTTTTGTTCTTAAAAGAGGGTTTTGGAATTTGTTCCTTTTGATCTCGTGCAGAACAGCTTTGTTTATGGGGTTTCGAAAAGCTTGTCGGGGAGAAAGATCACAGCTCCGTCAGTGGTGGTGGCTGCGGTGAGCTCGAATCGCAGTCCAGGCGATGGAAACGTCGTTTTGGTCGAGAATGCTTTGAATGAGATGATAGAGAAGGCTCCCACGCTTCCTCCACCAGTGATTGAGAAAGACTCGAAATCCGCCGTCGGTGGCGGCTCTGAAGATTTGTACGGTGAGGACGACGCATCGGAGGAAGAGTCCGTCACGCCGTGGGCCGTCTCCGTCGCCAGGTGATAAATCAGTCTGTTCTTTGTTTCAGTTTCTTTTCATTGTGTGTGTTTTGAGGAGTTTGCTTGGTTTATATGTATGTGGGGGTTTATTAAGTAGTATTCTGTACAATGTAATTTTGTGAATCTTGAACAAATTTACCCACACTTCATATTGTTATTATTTTCTGGTTCATTACAGGATGTATACTATGTGATTTTGTAAGAAGTGTCAATTAATTCAGTGAGTTTTTTCAGTTGTGTAGGCTGAGATTAAGGCCTCATATAGTATCACAGTATCACTAGATAATGAAGGTGTCTACTTTTCATGTCTTTGGGGCTTGATGGCTTAATAGGCTTACTTGAGTTCCCCAAACTTTCCATAGAAATCATAGGCATAACCATGTTTCCATTTACAGTGGATATCCTCTGTTGCGCGATCCCCGCTACAATAAAGGCCTTTCCTTTAGTGAGAAGGAGAGGGATGGACACTTCTTACGCGGTCTACTGCCTCCAGTTGTTATAAGCCAAGAACTCCAGGTTAACATTATAGACTCCTCTCAATAGTCTGAGAAAAAGCTCTTATTAATCTCTTTGTTCTTCCCCTTTCGCCTGTTCTTAACTATTCTGATTACATGTTTGTGCTATTAATGCTGAGAAGGTTAAGAAAATGATGCACAACATTCGACAATATCAAGTACCATTGCAAAGATACATGGCCATGATGGATCTTCAGGTGATTAAATATGGTTTTTTGTATGAATTATCTATTATTGAGAGAGATCGATATGGTTCTGAAGCGCTTGTTATTTCTCTCTCATTCTGATTTTTTAGGAGAGAAACGAACGCGTTTTTTACAAGCTGCTCATTGACAATGTTGAGGAGCTACTCCCAGTTGTCTACACTCCAACTGTAGGTGAAGCTTGCCAAAAGTATGGCAGCATTTTCAGGCAACCTCAGGGTCTCTTCATCAGTTTGAAAGAAAAGTACGTCGCGTATTCAACTAGATGTGTATTCTCTTGCAACATCTCAAACTGATTATGGGTAGTTTTTTGCAGGGGAAGGATACTTGATGTACTGAAGAACTGGCCGGAGAAGAATATTCAAGTCATTGTGGTGACAGATGGTGAGAGAATTTTAGGACTAGGAGACCTGGGCTGCCAGGTAAAGAGATGGTTTCCTTCTCTTTGCTTGTCTTTCTTATATAAATTATCTAACCTTATGTAAACATGGTCCTAATAAAAAACCAGTCTTCCCCATTTTTATAGTTTTTTGGGTGCTTAATATAAATATATCTTCTTAAATCTTTTAATTCTTGTGGTCTTACTAGGGTATGGGGATACCTGTTGGAAAACTGTCCTTGTATACTGCTCTTGGTGGTGTTCATCCCTCTGCTGTAAGTATTCCTTTTTAACTGTTTCATGTGAACGTAGTTTCAAAATATTTGAGTCTTTTATGTTTTTTTTCTTGATTTGTATCAGTGTTTGCCCGTGACGATCGATGTTGGTACGAATAACGAGCAGTTGCTAAACGATGAGTTCTACATCGGACTGAGAAGGAAAAGAGCAAGAGGAAAGGTTAGTGATTTGCTACATAGCAAGTTACTTGTTATATAGTCATTTTCTTCCCTAGCTTTGTCTGAATCTTCTTCATGATCAGGAGTATGCTGAGCTTGTGGAGGAGTTCATGAGTGCAGTCAAGCAGATCTACGGAGAGAAAGTCCTCATTCAGTTCGAAGACTTCGCTAATCACAATGCTTTCGATCTCCTTGCCAAGTATGGCTCCACACATCTTGTGTTCAATGATGATATCCAGGTAACTGTCTCTCTTATCCTTCACATGCTTCTTGCTTCGTGTCGTTGAGGGCCTCGATGAAGCAGATTGATCTCGTTTTATTTGCATCAGGGTACGGCATCAGTAGTCCTTTCTGGGCTAATGGCAGCACTTAAACTTGTTGGTGGAACCTTGGCTGACCACTCCTTCTTGTTCCTTGGAGCTGGAGAGGTATCAACACTTTCTCCCTCTTGTTTTGCTTCATATCTGTTTTCCCTTGTTTAATTCAGAGGCTTTGGTTTCAATGCAGGCTGGGACTGGCATTGCAGAACTCATAGCTCTTCAGATCTCTAAACAGGTCAATAAAGATGAGCTCTTTTCTCTTTATAACTGTCTTGCTGAATCTCTCTCTCTCTTTCTCTCTCCCTCTCCTTCTCTCTCTCTTGCAGACTGGTAGCTCGTTGGAAGAGGCTCGTCGAAAGATTTGGCTGGTGGACTCAAAAGTACTGAAAATCCAACTTCTCTTCTTACTCCCTTTGAGTCTTTTAACTCTGTCTTATTGGTGATGATCTTCTCTTCTAGGGGCTGATTGTTCGATCCCGTATGGATTCGCTCCAACACTTCAAAAGGCCTTGGGCTCACGAACACGAATCTGTCAATAAATTTTTAGATGCTGTGAAGGTAAGTTTCAATAAGCATAGTGAAAAGTATGGCTTCTTACCTCTCTTCCTACATCACAGGCTATCAAGCCAACAGTACTAATAGGATCGTCGGGAGCCGGAAGAAATTTCACTAAAGAAGTGGTTCAAGCCATGGCTTCCTTCAACGAGGTATTACATCCCTTGATCTGAATTTAGAAACCTAAAATCGTCCTACCCGCATGTCACTGTTTCAGAAACCGGTGATTCTCGCGCTTTCTAACCCGACGTCACAGTCTGAATGTACTGCTGAGGAAGCTTATACGTGGAGTGAGGTGATTCTTTGCATACTTCATGCATTCTTGAAGAGTTTTTGTCATTTGATTGTGTTGGTTTTGACTTCTCTTGTTTCACTAACGCTTTAGGGTCGAGCCATTTTCGCTAGTGGTAGTCCGTTTGCTCCGGTTGAGTATAACAACAAACTTTATGCTTCCGGCCAGGTAGAGTCTAAACTCTAAACTCTAAAACGCCATTCTGTTGAGGTGTTCTCTTTGTGCTAATTCCATCACTATCTTCGTGGTTTAGGCAAATAACGCTTACATCTTTCCTGGATTTGGCCTCGGTCTGATCATGTCCGGTGCAATCCGCGTCCATGATGACATGCTTCTTGCAGCTTGTGAGTTCCTGCACAATGAAAACAATTACTACTGTTTAAACGTGCCTCTAACGACCATGTCGTGTATAACAATCCTAATATTTGCGTATTCTTGTTTGCATCAGCGGAAGCATTAGCTGAACAGGTTAGCCAAGAGAATCTAGAAAAGGGACTCATATATCCACCCTTTACAAACATTAGAAAGATTTCGGCTCGAATAGCAGCCAAAGTAGCAGCTAAAGCATACGAACTAGGTAATACAATAATATCTCGATCCCGTATGCTTTTTCTAACCCAGAAGAATTCTATCGTCTGATAATTTGTTTCTACTGCGTTATAGGGCTGGCGACTCGACTACCACAACCTAAAAACCTAGAAGAAACTGCAACGCGGTCCATGTACAGCCCGAACTATCACAACTATTGCTGAACATGGTAGAAGCCCCTAGAGTTGATGCTATTTTTTCGCATCCAACTGCCATTTTTTATTTATTCATATTATTTTCTGCTCACTGCAATTAGTGAGTTTCATGCAGACGCTAGAATTAGGGGCTTGAATTTTACATGATGAATGCTGAAACTTCTAAATCAGTTGAGATTTTTTTACTCTGGGTTGCTCCTCTTATTGTTCTGGTATAATTCAAGAAATTAGACTGTTTACAGAAATTATAAGGCTATCAAACAGGTAATGAAATATACCTTATAAACAATTGTTGATAGTTGTTTGTTCTGCCAAGTGCCAACTGAGGAGATTGAGATTTAAACATAGATAACTTGATTCTGATATCGGAAAAACAGGCAAAAGTATGCGGAGCAAGTGAATAAACACGAAAGCAATCTATTTCAATGTAGAACAAGAAAGAAAAAGAGTGATAGAATATATAGTATTGGCACCATTGAGCAGCTATATCTTGCCTGTCTGCCATTTGCATGACCTGAGTATTTCGACTCGTTGTCTCCTGCCAGTCCAGTCTCCTAGGAGGGAAGCCTTCATCCATAACTTCAATGCTAGTTGAGTTGCACAACTCATGTAATACCTGCAAGTCAAAGATAAAGCTCTGCAAGCGGGAAAAGTCAATGAAAGAACAAGAAGGAATACTACTAGTGAACAGAATCAAAGTATTATTGAGTGCAATACTGTTTATGAAACCTTATCTATTTACATCTGGATGAATTAATGCTTCTATCTAACCAGATATATTTCCAAGGAATTACCTGACTATACAACACGAAATACTAAACGAAAAGAAAGTTATATACACCAAGATATATGGAGGGCTGGATAAAAGCAGCTTTTGTCCAAGCTACTGTGATTTGCTATTATCACCTTGAACTGATAACGTGTTGTTGAGGAGCGCAAGTTACAAATCAATGTGGACACCATTGCTCTCTCCTAAACTCAGCTGGGAAATTTTCATAGTTTCTTCTTGATGAACTTGCTCTGTAGATGTTTGTGATCCATCACCATCGAGAGAATACGCGTTTGGTGACCAAAGTTGAAAAGGGAATGGCGTAAAAGCCAGCTTGAGTGAAAGATCTAGAGAATGCAGTGAGTTCTTGATATCCACTCCTTGAGACAACGGGAGCATGAGGTTTTCATCGTCTGTACTATCTGCAGCCGTAGACTGTTCTGGCATTGATGAATTTGTTTCCTGATACTCAAACCCCAAATATCTATTTACACTAATACTTGAAAAAAATCTTACTGAATTTCATAATCATCTAATCGACACAAAATGAAACGCTTGATAATTAATTAAAGAGGCAATATCTCAAAATTTACTTCAATCACAAGAAAAACAAAGTAGCAGGACTAACCATATCCGGAGCCAAGTCCAAGAGGCTGGGCCGTTACTTCTTCCCAGTCGCATTACTCTGACGAATAAAGTAGGGAAAATGTTAGAAATGCCCATTTGTAATTCAATATTACACCAACTATCACAAGTATTTAGTAAATGCATATATACTCACCAGCAGGACATTTATGTCCCTACACCCACTTGACCTGCAGCAAAAGGACGAAAGCAGAGAAAAGGCTGCTGCCTTTGCTAAGGTGGCCGACACACTCTGCTACTGCAGTTGACTTTCCAGGCCTACTCCCTATTCCTCTTCTTTCCATGCAGTCCAACATAGTTCATCCTTCATCCAATTTCTCTCCAAATTTTTTTCGGCCAACTCATCCATTTATTTTGCCCAATTATTCTGCCATTGAGATTTCCTTTTTTTTCGGCCAGCTCATCCTTTTTTTTCGATTTTGCCCAATTATTTTACGGATCTAAAATATGAAAAAAATGTATTAAATAGGGAAATAATGACTGAATCCCTATTTTCTCTCCAATTTCTCTCCAATTTTATTGATAATTAGGAATCCCTAATTTCTCTCCAATTCCATTTTAATTAGGATATTGTTAGTTTTTATCCATTTAAAAAGTACGATTTATGGATACGATTAATTAGGAAATAAATAGAAAATAAATACGATTATGAATACGATTAATTATGGAAATAAATAGGGAATAAATAGACTGACGAAATGAATCCATGCAGTCCAACATGTATTAATTGTAGAGCGGAAATTGAGGATTTTGCATTTTAGTAATATTTGTTTTTTTTTTTTCGATTTTGTTCAAGAAATTCATCCAATTTCTCTCCAATTTTTTTTCCCATTTTTTTCGGCCAGCTCATCCATTTATTTTGCCCAATTATTTTGCCGTTGATATTCCCTTTTTATTTCGGCCAGCTCATCCTTTTTTTTTTCATTTTGCCCAATTATTTTACGGATCTAAAATATGGAAAAAATGTATTAAATAAGGAAATAATGAATGAATCCCTAATTTCTCTCCAATTTCATTGATAATCAGGAATCCCTAATTTCCCTCCAATTCCATTTTAATTAGGATATTGTTAGTTTTTATCCATTTAAAAAGTACGATTTATGGATACGATTAAATAGAAAATAATTAAGAAATAAATAGAAAATAAATACGATTATGGATACGATTAATTATGGAAATAAATAGGGAATAAATAGACTCGACGAAATGAATCCCATAAATAGGGATTTCAACCGGCCATGAACGGATTTTGCATATTTTAATACGGAATTTATTTGATTTTTTTGATTTTTTTGATTTTACCAGGTATAATACGGAATTTATTTGATTTTTGCATACGTAAAACATTTACCAGGTATAATACGGAATTTATTTGATTTTTTTAATATATAATATATTATATAACATTGAAATATTTTACGTATTTTAACATATTTTAATGCGGAATTTATTTTATGAATTATTAATGTATAAATTATTAATATATAATACGTATAAATATTATTAATATATAATACATATAAATATGATTAATATATAATACGAATATAAATTATTAATATATAATACGAATTATTAATATATAATACGAATTATTAATATATAAATAGGAAATAAATAGACTCGACGAACATAAAAATTGATATATTTTTTTATATATTTAAAAAATTAATATATTTTTTATGTTTTTATATATTAAATTATTAAATATTTAATATATAATATATGTCAATTTTAAATATATCACTAGCGATTTTACATATTTATATAAATATTTTGCATATTTTAATATATTTAATTAAAATTTAATATATATATAATACGGAATTTATTTGATTTTTTTAATATATAATATATTTTAATGTATTAATCTATTATTTAACATTGAAATATTTTATATTTTAACATATTTTAATGTGGAATTTATTTTACGAATATATAATGTATAAATTATTAATATATAATACGAATTATTAATATATAATACGAATTTTAATATATTTTAACTAAATAATATATAATTTTATGTATAATTATTTATATAATTTACGTATAAATATTATACTCCCTCCGTCCCATTATTAGTGGCCACCTTTCCTAATTTGGACGTCCCGCTATTAGTGGCAACGTCCGAAATTAGTAAAAAGTTAACACTCTTACTTTATATCTACTCTCATTATTATACTCATTTCTCTCACATACTCTCATTTTATCACACTCAACTCTCTCTCCTACTTTATTATCTACTCTTCTCTCCTACTTTATTACATATTTTCTTAATTTTCGTTCCGAAAAAAAAGTCGCCACTAATAATGGGACGGAGGGAGTATAATTTAGTATTTATATAAATATTTTACGTATTTTGATATATTTTAATTAAATAATATATATAACACGAATTTTATTTTACGTATTTTAAAATATTTTAATGCGGAATATATACATATATATAATACGGAATTTATAATACGGAGTTTATAATACGAAATTTATTTTATATATAATACGGAATTTATATATTAATATATTTTATCGAAGATTATATTACGAAATTTATAATGCATCATGTCCAAAAAGCGATATTTTAAAATATTTTAATGCGGAATATATACTTATATATAATACGGAATTTATAATAAGGAATTTATAATACGAAATTTATAAGTAGTCTTCTGAGATCTATGACATAGTATACTTTGGAAGTTAATGTAGAAACGTAAAAAAGCATAGTTCTCCATACATATTTTATATTTAATATTATAATATATAAATTATCTGAAATATTATTTATATGGAGATATATATATATTTTACGGAGAACTATAAATGGATATTTATCTTTTACCTATGATATAATATTTCCGTATATAACATTGCACATTTTCCATATATAGAAGATAACGGATATAGAGTACTATAAATCCATTTGGAGAGAGTACTATTAAAACAACTTTCAGTCAATTTAAACTGAAAGAGTACTATTTAAACTGACGAAGATAGTTTTTCTCTCAATTTTCTCTCAATTTTATCAATTTAAATTGAGAGACTACTATAAATCTATATATATCTCAATCTTTCTCTCAATTTTTGAATCTTTCTCGCAATCTTTCAAATATTTTCTTAAATCTTTCTCGCAATCTTTCTCGTAATCTTTCAAATATTTTCTTAATATTTCTCTCAATATTCTCAACTTGCATAAAACAACGTAAAATCCAGATTTCGCAACTTGCATAAAACAACGTAAAACAGTTAATGAAAGATTTGTATAACGGTTTGTATAACGGTTTACGGGAATTTGTAAATTCTGAGATCTATGACGTAGTATACTTTAGACGTTAATGTAGAAACGTAAAAAAACATAGTTCTCCATACATATTTTATATTTAATATTATAATGCATAAATTATCTGAAATATTATTCATATGGAGATATATAGATATTTTACGGAGAACTATAAATGCATATTTATCTTTTACCATTGATATAATATTTCCGTATATAACATTGTTCATTTTCCATATATAGAAGGTAACGAATATAGAGTACTATAAATTCATTTGGAGAGAGTACTATTAAAACAACTTTCAGTCAATTTAAACTGAAATAGTACTATTTAAACTGACGAAGATAGTTTTTTCTCTCAATTTTCTCTCAATTTTATCAATTTAAATTGAGAGACTACTATAAATCTATATATATCTCAATTTTTTGAATCTTTCTCTCAATTTCTCTCAAATATTTTCTATATCTTTTTCGCAATCTTTCTCGCAATCTTTCAAATATTTTCTTAATCTTTCTCTCAATTTTCTCAACTTGCATAAAACAACGTAAAATCCAAATTTCGCAACTTGCATAAAACAACGTAAAACAATTAAAAAATAATTAATGAAAGATTTGTATAACGATTTGTATAACGGTTTACGGGAATTTGTAAATACTCCCTCTGTCCCAACGAGCTGTGCTCGTTTTCCTTTTTAGTTTGTCCCACTCATCTGTTCCTGTTTCCAAAAAAGGCAAATTTTTACACACAATTATTCACTCTCTTTTTATGGGACCCACCACTTCACTCACATCTAACAACTCTCCTTAATCTACGAGCAAAAAAGAAATGAGCACAGCTCAATGGGACGGAGGGAGTAATATTCTGAGATCTATGACGTAGTATACTTTAGACGTTAATGAATCAATGGTTGCTTTTAGAGATGACAACGAAAGTAGGCAGTGCGGAATTGCTACAAGTTGTTCATCCTCATATTTGTATTCGGAACCCTCGAATATTCCTCCATACTTGACTGTTATCCGTGTCCATTCTGCCATCTAACCATATTGTAAAACATATAAAATCTTAGTTCTCAGCAAAAATACTATATATCTCCGTACAAAAATATTCCTCCATATTTTTTGTTTGTGCAATCCAAACAAAAATATGATAAAATACATTTATACTCTAAAGAACTATGATCTTTTATATACGTATATGTCATAAGAAACCATTTTCAAAAATATATCTCTATTTATATTATATAGTTCGCTGTTTATATTGTATTATATTCTGATTATGTAACATTGCGTGTTTTATACACAGTTGGAATGCGGAGCGATGATGGAGGAGGATGCAAAGCACGCTGTCCGGCTAGGCACTTGGCGTGCCGTATAGAGAGCCGGTGAGAATCGGAGCTCACTAGGTCACCGTGAGAATCTGTCTGCATACATGGAGTGTAGAGTTGTACGACTCGTTATGGGCGAGTTCCGACGAATCATATCGGCAGATGCGGAGAGAGAGCCTACAACCGATAACACGGATGATGTACAGATTGTTCGCACAAGCTCGACGACGTATAATGAAAGTATTAAAAATTAATATAGCAAACAGAGAATTATATCACATTTTACGTAGTAAAATCCATGCTGCATGATTAGATGCAATATTAACCATATTTATAATGTAACACTATTTAAATCCATAGAAACTCTTTAAATATATATAAAATTAGTTTAAAATATGCTACATAGAAAATGCATTAAATTATATACAACATACCTTGTGCGAATATGATGAAAATGTAGATCGAGATCCAACTTTGCGCAAAATAAGGATATGATTTTTTTCTCTCTCTAAATCTCTCTCTCTCTCTCTCTCTAAATCGATGAAGAAATGTATGAATATATGTATGAGTACCTCTTTATATATAATTGAGTTAAATATTATTTCATTAATTAAATAATCTAGCATAAAAATTATAAATAAAACTCACTACATGACGAAAGTTGAAAAAAAAATTCATAACAAGTCTATCAACTGATGACTGGACTGCTTTCAATTTTATGTTTATTAAGTTGCTAATAACAAGTCTATTAATTAAATAAGTAAATAAATCAAAGTTGGCTATGATCGCCATCAATTGTATGTATTAATAGACTGATAACAAGTCTATTAATTAAATAATCTAGAATAAAAAAAGTAATTTTAAGTTGCTGCATTTAATTTTATGTCTCTCAATTTTGACTCATTTTCAACTGCTTTAACTATTTTTTTTCAATTAATTATTGCATCAACTGATGACTGGACAGATGGACTAACGAGATGGTTTGAATGGACTGTTGGGCTGATGAGGGGGGACACCATAGGCCTGCATGGTTCAGGCTATCATCTAGACTACCTTTTTTAGGGCAAAAAAGAACAAATAGGTATTAATGCATTTTTGGTAAAAAGTGGACTTCCTTGCATTTTCTTATTTACAAATGGGTATATTTGCACTTACCCAAAAAAGTACTTTTGAGCATGGCTAGCTACCTGGGTTGGAGTTCTTGAAGGAACATAGTTTCTTGATATACCGCGCCAATTTCCCCTTCCCAACTTATGAAGGCCTAGTAAGAACTGCCTGTGCTCTTCTTCCTTCCATGGAATTCCTGCATATGTAGAAGATTTTTTGACTACTGGAAGATCAACAATACTTAAATGCAGGTAGAATCCTTGAAACTCCAACCTTCTATTCAAACTTCCTAATAGAAGAAAATAAAAGGAAAGAACAAGAATGTAAAGATGTTCTGTTTATCAATACAATTAAGCTTCTTACTCAATTAACATCAAATATGCAAAAGAGCTTAAATTTTTTGATCAAATCTTGAATTTTAATCACATCCCCATCACAATCATGAACATGAACATCAATCAACCCAAATTTGCACATATAAAACCAAGAAATACAGTAGATAACCTCACTTCAATTGAACCCTCAAACACACACAGCAGAAATCAACACAAATTAACCCCAATTAATACAAATGAAAAGTGAAAGAATGCACCAAAATTAAAGAACATGCAAAATTTGATGATTCTTTTAAATTCATCACATGCAGAAGAATTAACAAAACCAAGCACCTCCCACTTCGAATAATTCTCCAGAAACTCCAAAAACTATCAAAAAATAGAAAAAGTCGAAACCTTTCTTCCTCAGAGGGCCGCCGCCAGCCGCAAGACTGTGATTGAGATAATCGGAATGATAGCCCTCCATGGAATCAACGACGGCGGAGTAATGCGAGAGGTTGCCCATGCTGGCGCTCTTCTTTACGGAGGACCCATCCGTCAACCTCACGCCGAACAGCTTCAGCCCTCCGCCGCCGCATCTGGTCGAACAAGTCCGCGCGTTGTGCCCATTGCTGGTGTTGCAATGGGAGCAACGCCGTTTCATTGTGTCTGAAAACCAAGAGAGATCATTAGTTTTGCTTTTTGCCGCTATGTGTTGAATATATAGAATCAATGCTGCATGTGGAACGAGGAAATCTAGGTCAAAAGTGGCATTATATTCAGTTTGTAAGGATTATGGATTACGATTGATTTACCTTTTACTCATTTGTCGTTTTTTTTTACCACACTCTTAGCGCTTTTCATTCAAAATAGTGGATCACATATGACATATATCGACATCTTTGTGATGTGGTACATACAAGAGTATACAATTGTAGTACACTTAAACCTTTATGATTACCATTGGTAGGATACGGAATCGAATTTATTATCCTAATTAAAATCTCATGTCTTAAATCAAACTACGTAATTTTGTTGTAAAACCGAATCATTTTGATAGCACAATTCAATTAACATGATATGTTTGTGTAATTAAATTTATATTTTAATTTATAAAACTATAGGTCATAAAATGTATAGATACATTTTAATGTAAAAGCAAATACAAAACGTAACTTGGTACAAAATCATTCTGTATGAATATTTACATACATAATATAAAAACTCTAATAATTTAAAATTAAATGAAACCCAATATTTATAGCGGTGCCTTATATTGATGTATGTATAGTTTTGATAGGTGCATTTAAAGAGGTGTCGAGAATTCAGAAATTGGGGACATGCATGCATATGCAAATGTATAAATACATACTTATGTTATTTATTAGTTATTATAGTTGCTTAGCGAATAAATTTGTTTTTAATATAAAAGCTCGTAATTAAAATTAAGATAATTCTTATATTATTCATTTCCTCTATAATATTCTATAAGCCACACGGAATCGATATACTTGTCCTATGTAATTTAATTATATGGCCGTTGAAATATTAGAATGGTTGTTTACTTAATAAAGAAGGGTGAAATCGCAATAACACAACTCTTAGGGGTCAAAGACGAATACAGAAACTGTAGAGGATCAATAACGCAAAGTTTCTGGGGTCTAAGAAGAATTACAAAGATTTCAGGGCAGAATTCGTATAACCACAAACATTTATCTAGTAATGGAAGTAAAGATTAAAAAGGAACCCGAAAAAAAAAAGGACCCAAAAAGGAAAAAGAATGCCAAAAACTTAAAACCCCAGAGTGATATTTATCACATTCTCACATTTGCCAATTGCCCAAATATTCTTCCCCATTTCAGGTATTCTCTCTCTAAATTACGGATGATCTATACTGAACTGCTTATTTCGCGGTTTGTTGCGTGTGTTGGAATTGTAATCCTGCAATGGGTATTGAATTTGTTGTTATAATTACGATAAGTGAAGAGTTTGTAGATATTTCAGCTTCAAATTGGTTTTGAGTCAGCTAAGGGAGTTCTGATTAGGTTTATTTGTGTTTTTCGGGTTCTTGATTTTTGTCAGTTACTACTTAATTCCATTGTTGATTTTGATGAGTAGTAGAAATAGCTTAGTTATACACTTTGTATATGATTACTTATATGAATATATATTCTTGTTGTAGGATGCTCAGTTTGAGCCATTCTCTGGCTACTATCCGTGTAGGATTGGAGTCAGCTGAACTTGGGAAGAACCGGTATCGATGTCTGGTGGTAATTTTTTTTTAAGTTAGAATTTGTATTCTTTGCAATGAAGATGATCTGCGAAGGGAACTTATGCCATTTTTTGTCCTCTGCTTATTCTCGGTTTTAAAGATATAGCAATATAGACTCTTCCAAGGCTAAATGAATGTAAGGATTTGCATTGGTAGTTTGGTAAACATATAGATCTTTCTAAGGTAATTGCATGGATAGTAAAATCGCAAGAACATCAAGTAGAAAGCTTGGTCTGATACCAAATTTGATTAATAATGCTATGTGGGACTGAATGGCAGTATCAGCTATCAGGACCCTGATTATCACTGTAGGAGATCGATTGTGACCGTTGAAATTATTTAGAGAGGTATATGTTTTGGTTGGTAATGGGCATATACCTTAAATATGAACGTGGAAATATCTTTAAATTTCCCATGAGAATATACAATAATAGCTACTCAATTACTTAGCACGGTATGAAGGGAACAGGGATAAAATGATATCTGCTGAATGATTATTGGTTAGTATGAATCATACTTGAATACGGTTACAATCAAGACACTGAATGCATTAGTAATATTTCTCAGGAATGTGCAACGAAAGGTCCTCGACCAAGGTACCCTCGTGTATGGAAAACAAAAAGAGGATAGGGACCGTTTCAAAGTCCCTAAAGTTTGTTGAATGTGTAAGCTTTTCTCCCCATTATGGTCTCTAATTCTAGGTAAAGTAAGAATTAATTTATTTCGTTTGCCCATTTCAGATAAAGGGATTATCGAATGTCAAAGAGGAAGTATATGGTGCTCTCGATTCCTTCATTGCATGGGAACTAGAGTTTCCCTTGATTACTGTAAAGAAAGCTTTAAAAAGTCTTGAGAATGAAAAGGAGTGGAAGAGGATAATTCAGGTAATTCATCCTCTTTAACTGTTTTTTTCTCTGTTATTAGCTTCAAATATTTTATTTATTTAAATACCCATCCTTTCTCAGGTGACAAAATGGATGATAAGCAAAGGTCAAGGGAGGACTATGGGAAGCTATTATACTCTGTTGAATGCTTTGGCTGAGGACGGAAGGATTGATGAGGCTGAAGAGCTGTGGAAGACATTATTTGCTCAGAACATTGAAAGTATGCCGCGCAAATTCTTTGAGAGGATGATTTCTATCTACTATCAGAGAGAAATGCATGATAAGATGTTTGAGGTAAACCCCTGCTTCACTTATCGATCTCTCAAACATAAAGTCATTTTATCTTCTGGCTAAGAGGAATTAGATGTGATACAATACTTTCTTCCTTCCTTTGGTACAAAAGACGTATAAGTATCAGTATAAGATTATATAAGGCTTAAGCCCAGGATACATACTAGATTGTATATTGCAAATTTGCTTTATAACTTGCATTGCATTTAACAACTAGCAAAATTGATTTTTTGGTTACAAGTTCGAATTGGATTGAGAGATGCAAACCCAACAAGGCTGGGTGGATGAAACAATTTGTAGTCTGCTTCTTCGAGTTCTTATGTATGCTAGAGTTTTTTCGTCTCTGTATGTGTTCCACAACTTCTGAAAGGTTAAATTATATTCATCTCGAAATCATGTTGCAGATATTTGCAGACATGGAAGAGCTTGGCATCAAGCCAAGCATGCCAACTGTGACGATGATGGGAGATGTTTTCAAGAAAATCGACATGCTGGACAAATACGAGAAACTGATGAAGAAGTATCCTCCGCAAAAGTGGGAATACCGCTACGTTAGAGGCAAGCGTATCAGGGTCAGAACAAACTACAGCGAAGAAACTGAAGCGAATGGTAAGGTAGAAAACTCCGACAGAACAAAGTACAGCGATGAAACTGAAGCGAATAGTGATGCAGAAAACTCCGACATAGAAGCTATTAGTGATGCAGTTGAGCTGCATTCTGATGCAGAGGTTAGTTTTGATAACTGCGGTGAGGAAAATAACTTGTATCTGCCTCAATCAACCTAAATTGACGATTGCCCTTCATTAGTTGTCCAAATGTTAGATTTTTTATAGGTTTTTCCGTACATTTTCATTACTAGGTGAAAGGGTATTTTGGCAACAAATTAGGCGATCTAGTGATGTATGTATATGATTGTATGAAAGATTAGTTATGCCAAGACCTTGAACCATCATAGTAACCGTTTAAATCTAAATGTAACAATACATTTTTAAACTTAATTTAATTATATACGCTAGGTTGCAAATTATGTAGAACATACAGATCACTATTTTTTTTAATAGTTAGGTGTTTTTTTTTTCAATAACTAGTTAATGATATAAAAATAAATTTACATATAAGGATCTGGGTGCATTTTGAACTCATAGTTTTCTGTCACATACTATATTTGCTTAGACTAAATAGGTGTCTTTCAAGAATGAATTAATTTTAAAGATGAGAACTTTTTAAGATCATGAAAATATCTCTCGGGCAAGATTCAGATTGTATCCAGAATCTTGATGGATCAAGATCAAAATAAAATCTACAAGAAATGGTTTAATTTAGGGGGAAATTGCAAAAATATTCAAATTTATACACTATATTGCACCAATAGACAAACTAGGTGTAAATTGCACCAATAGATAGTGTGACTATTTTAGCCCTCAAATAAAATTTGACTTTACTAAAATTTTGCCATATTTTTCATAAATGTCTGAACGGAAACATTCACAATGACTTGAATCATTCAACAACTTTAATTTGTTTTTTCCTTCAAATAAGGACGAACATTTCTCATCCACAAAGACACTAAAATTACAAATTAGTGATTCCGATTTCAATAACTTTATTTTTATATTTATTATTTATTTTATAATTAATTAAATGTTAACTTATATTTTTTGCATTGAATAATTAGATTATAATTATATAGCCATAATCTATTTGAATTGCAATTAATATCTTAAATAAAGAATTAATAAAGAATCAATAATTTATTGAATAACAACAACACATTTAGCCCGTACATTTATGAGATTCGAATTAATTAAAAGAGTAGAGGTGGTGTAATAGAATTTAAAATATAATATAATTTTTTTTGCTATTACATAGGGTTTTTAGTTTCTTAAAAATATAATATTATCTGAATAAATTGCTAATAGTACATAAAATATATAATGATAAGAATAACACAGAATTGATATCCAACCATCACACCGAAATCATCACTTAGCTCATTAACCATGGCATGAGGTTTCATAATCGTGCCCTGATGCCACATCCGTTTTGCAAAAAATGCGTAAATGGTGTTAGCGTAAATCTTTCTAATCCGCAATTGGTGGAAGTCGAATTGACATGTATATTTCTTATCGAACTCATAAACTTCCCAGCACTGAGCCACATAATGTGCACGCAGCACGAAAATGATATGTACTGGCATTTAGACAGACGTAGTAATGGTAGGCCTTCACAACTTTATAAGACCGGCAACGCTCTAAATGCCACAAGCCGGCGGCAGTGGTCAAATCAGACTTTGTGGAAAACGTCACCCCGATCTCCAGAATACCATCGATTACAGGATCAAGTTCCCTGACCCCAACAATTCTTGGTTGCCCGATCGGGATAAATAGAATAATCCAATTTGTTATTGCTACTTCAGTGGCTCCTTCTCCTTCGCCCAAGTTCGGGGGTGTGTTTTCTGGTTGATCAAGCATGGTCATGAGCCGTTGGAAACCACCCTCCTTTCGAATCCATTCTACGAAGTTAAAAAATGTGTCGTAGTTCAACTGGTCATGATCAGAATCATCATCATTGTTTTCTTCTTCTTCTTCTTCTTCTTCTTCTTCTTCTTCTTCTTCTTCTTCTTCTTGCTGATCAAAATGTTGTTCATTTTCCGGTCGATTGTTCTCGTATGATTGTGAGAACTGGTCGTAAACTTGTCCAAATAGGTTGTCAGACGATAGATAGGCTCCTTGACGTTGAGAGGTACCGACGTCGTCGTTCGATCTCTTGTGAACAACATAAACAAAAGGATCTCCATCAAAGAGGACTAGTCGAATCAAGTCGTCATCGTCGCTCATTAATGCTTTCATCTTTCTTCCCGATCTTGCATGCGATGTTGTGTACAACATATAATGTGTATCCAGATCTTGCATGCACTGTCGTGTACAACAAATAATGTGTATCCAATCCACTTGATCGCATTATGACATCAATTCGATGTTTTAGAGATGAAAATGATAATTGGTCAGTTGGCATGTATGCTAATTCTTCATAAACCCCCGAGTATCCAACACCGATGAAATTTCCGCCGTATCTTACGGTCATGCTTATACAATCCGCCGTCTAAAAAAATGACTTAGTATAATGTTTTCATTAAACAGTCACGTATTTCCGCCAAATTATACTAAAATGATTAAATCCTAATATTACTCAAATAAAAATCCTACTTATCAACTATAAATTCACAATATGTTTTTTTCTGAAAGATCTGCCACAAACAATAAAAAAGAATATATAATCACAATTATTTCTAAGTATGTCTTATGATTATTTTTCATAATAACAGTTTAATATTTAATTTAAATCAAATTCACTCTCACTAGTAATAGTATAGTATAAACAAAGCATCAATATTGATTAATTACTACAAGATCTTATTCAATATCAATTACTATTATGCGGCAAATTATAATTAACATAAATCAATTACTATGTTTCATAAAACACATTTTAATTGTTTAGATATTTTAGAACTAAATAGTCACATCTACGATGCACATGTACGATGCTCATATTGTATAACCGTCCTAATTAATAGCCACATCTACGATGCACATATTGTACAATAAAATAGTCACTAATAACATATAATTTTACTATCAAAACATTAAAATAAGTTCGAAAATTAACCTCGAAACCGTTATTACGATGCGGTTTAGAAATCACTTAATATTTCTTCCAAGATAATAGATCTTGAACACTCTCTCTTTTTTATATCTTCCTTACAAAAAATTGATGGCATCAATTCATCCTCTCCAAGTGGTGAATCCATCTCATACACTACCACATGATTAAGTTTTTAAACCCTTGTTCTAAAGATAAGACTACACATTGGGTGATTGTGATGAATAAGTCCTCCACTTTAATTCACAAATTTAACTGAAAAGTATGTTATTTTCAATTTTTTTTCTTCTGAAAAGTTAATCTAGACTACCTATTCGATGATTATTAACTATTCCAAAATTATTCTTAAAACATTTGTTGATAACTAATTATAAAATATACAGCCGTAGTAGTACTGTTATGATTATTATAAAATATAACCGTATTATTATTATTATTGTTATTATTATTGAGAATTAATATTCCTATGCGTACTATCGCAATCTTGTTTAATAGATTATGATTATATGATTATAATCTAATTATTCAATGCAAACAATTTAAGTTAATATTTAATTAATTATAAAATAAATAATAAATATAAAATTAATGTTATTGAAATTGGAATTACTAATTTATGATTTTAGTGATTTTTATGGATGTGAAATATATAAAGGAAAAAAGCAAATCAAAGTTGTTAAAAATTCAAGTTATTGGGAATTCTTCCATTTAGACACTTAGTTTGCCTATTTTTACAATATAGCGTTTGCAATACAATGTAGAAAAAGATCGTCCGAAACAGAAAGATTCTGAAGCTGGACTAAGTGGGTGTTTGGAACAGCTTATTGAAAGTTGCTTTCAGCTTTAAGTTGGTGTAGAGATGTTTGAGACACCCAACTTAAAACTGAGATTTTCTAAAATTGAGTCAAAAATAGAGAAGAAGCTGAAACTGCTCCATCCCAGTTTTCAGCTTCAGCTTATTGCTTATGATTTTTTCGGATCAAATTATCCTTAAAAACTTTATTTAATTTCAAAAATATCTCTAACCCTAATATTTATTAAAATTCTTTTTTTTTTTCAACATACTAGCCGTGTCTCTTCCTCTCTCTATCAATTATAGTAGATTAAAATTATAAAGCAAAAAATAAATATAGAATAAGAATCATTTTGAATTTTATTTATTTATTATAAATTATAATTATTTAATAACAATAAGGGCAAAATAGATATTTATTCTAAAAAGTAACAATAAGCTAATATTTCAAACACTATTTTTTCCACTTCAACGCGATTCTTTCAACACTTATTTTCAAATAATTTTCAAAAAAACTGCTTTCAGCTGTTTTAAACAACTTTCAACACTTATCAATAAACTTCAACTACTTCAAACACCCATAAATGAGACCAAACGGATAACACTACAAAATAGAATAACTAACTAACAAACAAGATTTGGAAATCGAAGAAAAAGACTTACGTGGTTGATATCTGTCTACAATCCAGAATTTTGCAATTCACCCAAAATTAATCATTTAAAGTCAAATTCCGATGAAGAAAGAAACGAAACCCCAGTAAAACCCTTTTAAGTTCAACGGACTTCCCTTTCATCACTGTACTCGCTCTTTTATTCTTGCCAGAATCCATTTCAAGATTTTAATTTGATGAAAGCCCTTGATATTCGTGAGTTGCCTCCAAGAATTAATTTTTGTTTTTAGTTTGTTGAGGTAATGAGGGATTAGGTGATACTTGGAGGAGCTTTGGGTGTTTAGCCAACAATGTTGCCGCTTTGCTCGCCGCCCACCACCTTGTCATGTCATACCGAGGTCAATACATTGTATTTGTTTTTCTTTTTTTCTTGAAACAAAAATTGGGGACTGAAGTAAACATTTGTTATCTTTTTTGATTAGTTAATTAGAGTATATTGCATTTTTGGGATTTCTTTTCTATGATCTCTGTATTTTGCTCTTGGGATTGACTTGATTAGTATTTAGGTTTTCTTGGTTTGTGAGTTCATAAGTTTTTTCGAGTTATATAGTACTCCTCCATCCCAGCTCAAGTGACAAAATTGTTTCCGGCACGGGAATTAAGAAGGTGGAAGATAAAGTATGAGAGATAAGTTTATGATAAAGTAAGAGAGAGAAGATGAGTGAGATTGTGAGAGAGTAATTAATAAAGTAGGAAAGAGAAATAATAAAATAAGAGAGATAAATGATTAAAGTAGGAAAGAAAAATGAAAAAGTATGAGAGAAAATTGATAAAGTAGGAGAAAATTTATGATTTTTTTTTAAAAAATTATTTCTATTTTTGGAAGTGTGTCACTTGAGACGGGATGCCCGAAATGGAAAGTGTGTCACATGGAGCGGGACGGAGGGAGTACATCTTTTCATGTCATTGAGTGTGTGTGAGGAAAAGGGTAAATGTGATAATACTAAATGAAGTTTTAGGGAGAGCCTATAACTTGTCTTCTTGCAGGTTTCTGTTTGTGGAGGATTCAAATCCTTATCACCATATCTCATGGCATTTGATGCCGACTGCAAACAGTTTGTCGCTATCAGCCTGAATGCCCGGTCATTCTATCGTAATGGAATGCCAAGATTAAGACAATGTGCGTTGGGCAGTTACCGAATTGGGGTAATAGATGAACCGCCTTATTTAGGATCAAATGACTTAATGTTCATGGAGAACTCTTACAACCCTGCTTCAGATGATCAGCTAGTGGATTATCTTAGCAACAAATTTGATAATACTGAGGTGCTACCAAATTTTTCTGATGTCGAATCAGTAACGCCTTTTGACACCTTGCAAACTGCTTCTCATCCAGTATCTAATTTATTGGACATGGATGCAAATTCAGTATCTTTCCTGCAAACAAAACTTTCTGATGTTGTTTCGAAGTTGAGAGAATCTGCTACTGATACATTTAACAAAGGAGGAGATATTATGAACAACTTATCTGATAGAGCCACTCCATTAGTCACTGATACTCTTACAAAGACCAATCAATTAATTGATAATTCCGTCAATGAGATTATCTCGTTTATCAATAAATCTGGAGGATCAGCCGGTAGTAAGTTGGCTGGATTATCTAGTGAGTTGTGGGAATCATCAGGAAGAGTTGGGCCCTTTGTAGTTGATGTTTTAAGGGGTACAGTTATTGTAGTTGAGAAGTCTCTGGTAGAGGGGGGCAAAATTGCTGGATTTGCTTATTCTTCTGTTAAAGAATTTCTCCCTACAGAAGTACGAGAGGCACTTAGTTTATCCGAAGAGAGTGTAGAGAAAGTGTTTAGTCCTGCTGCAACTGCTCTTCAACAGGTATACCTATATTCATAGCCTTCAAGTGTGACATTTAAGTAATTTCACTGCTTCTTAGTTTTCATCACGACAGATCAGTCTGGCTATCTGTTGGTGCAATAAATGGCTAAAACTAATTCTCGTAAAAATGAAATGGTTCAATTTAGGAAATGCTGCCTTCTTCTCTTTTTAAATGCAAATTTTTTATTTATGTTTATTTTGGGGGGAGGGAAAGGGATTGGACGCCGGTCTCTCACACTTAGTAATACTCCCTTTGTGATATTATATATTCCCGCTTACTGTTTAAATCACATGGTTAAATCGGAGGCATATTCATTTCTGACACTTTACCCTACATTTGGGGCGCAAAGGTTTACATGGCTGTGGAGGGATTTGAAGAAAGTCTTGGCCTGGACCCTAAAGATCCACTAGTTCCAGTTGTTGTCTTCCTTGTATTCTCAGGGACTTTGTGGTATAAATCTTGTTTTGGAGTTATGTTTTCGATATAAGTCTTTCTAAGTGATCTCTAGAAAGTGGAACCTCATCTTGCTTTGATTTCTTGTTTAATGAATGGCAACTACATATCTCATCAGTTTTGTGCAGGGGTTCTTATAGGATAATAAGATATAGTGGATATGCAGGAGATTTGTCCCCTCAGTCAGCTTTGGAGCTCTTACAAGGGAATGAGAATGTTGTACTTGTCGACATTCGACCTGAGGTAAGAGACTCTAAATTTATCTAGCCTTTCCATTCATGGATCTTTAGTGAGATGGATTGTGATATCCACCTGAGGTAAGAGACTAAATATATTTAGCCTTTCATTGCATGAAAATTTAGTTAGATGGATCCTAAATTTTTTCTTTAGCATGTTCTTTTTAGTGAGTTATTAAATGTTTTATGGTTTATTTCATTTTGAAATTATGCTACTTTATGTCTACGATTATGCTCAATCGTTGCAAAAATAGTTCTTACTGATTATTCCTGGTTGCATTGTTCTGTCTGCAAAGGATTTCAAGGTAAGAGACGGTGTTCCTGATCTTCGAAGGGGAGCTCGGTTTCGATATGCCGGTGTGACACTACCTGAGGTTGATATTATTTTTTTCTGATAAACATTTTTCTGACATTAACTTTACCTAGTTAAGATCTTTTATAGGAAAATTTAGATAGATAGGCAAATCTATACGCTTAGATATTTTCATTTTTTATGTTTCTAACTTCTAAGTGCACTTATATTTGCAGGTTGATGGCTCTGTGAAGAAGTTGCTGAAGGGGGGAAGAGATATCGAAGACACATTACTTGCTGCCGTTATTCGTAACCTTAAAATTGTTGATGTATGTTGAATATAATTTCCTTCTGTAATCTGTTCCTTTCCTGTTGGAAATTATGCATGAGAAGTTATGCTTCATCAACTCTTATGCGTGTAGGACAGGACTAAAGTTTTAGTTATGGATGCTGATGGAACTCGTTCCAAGGGTGTCGCAAGATCGCTGAGAAGGCTTGGAACTAAGGCAAGTTTGACTGGTGAATGTTTATAGTGTCAGCATATTAAGTGACAAAATATTACAAATATGAAATTTAACTTATTTTCTCTCATCTTCTATGATTAGCATTATTTAATTTATTCATTTCGCCATCACAAAAACAATTTGATTTTGATATTATTTGCTTCAGTTTATTTTATTTCATTTATTTTTGGAGTCATCTTCTTTTTTCATACTACAGAAACCATATCTGGTCAAAGGTGGCTATCGCTCTTGGGTTAAAAATGGCTTCCGTATTAAAATGTTGAAACCTGAGACAGCACTCACGATAATCAATGAGGTAAGTCTTTGTCTTGCCTTTTCTGTGATGCAAAGTTTCATGGGGTTGGAAGATACGTCACCCAGAAGTATTTACATATTCGGTATATTGATAACGGCTTTTATTTATTAGACCGTCGCTCAGCTCAGCTCAGCTAGAAATATTTTGATACTTGGCTGGTTCAAGGATATTTTCGAAGCAAACAAGTTTATTTGGACAAGGCATTTCTGTACTTTTGGAGTCGTGATCGAAAAAAAATTGATTTGTTCAAGCAGTGTCAAGCATCTGTAAAGTGAAGTCTAAGTCGTTCCTTAACACGCTTTCATGCTATTGCCTAACTTGTACTTTCGGTGAACACATCCAGTCCATATCCTTAAGAGCTAATATGAGATAACAGATAGAATAACGTCCCTGCTAGACTTTGTTTTAACCGACTAGTAAGAGGCATATATTTTCCATCTTTTTGTACGATTTGAATTCTATTATCCGCAGATACTTTTTTCCTATCTTTTCTTTTTACCAATTCCATGATTCTTTTATCTACTAAATAAAGGCTGGGTTTCTATAGGAAGCTGAAGCGATCTTGGAGGAAATTAAACCAACACCATTGAAGATCATCGGGTACGGAGTGGTAAGGCTTCATTCTTGTGTTTTGAATAATTAACTTTTTAGTTGGATATGACTAAGAACTATATCCCATCATTGCAAACCTAATGCATGCAACTCTTCATCATTCTATAATATGGGCAAAACCATAATAATGCACAAGTTTTTTAATCTATCAAGTAACTGAAGCAAGATAAACATATACTCCCTCAATCCCAATTATCTTGTCCGCTTTTCCATTTTGGAATGTCCCAAATATATTGTCCACTTTCCAAATATGGCAAATTATTATACACAACTTTTTTGTGGGACGCACAACTCTACACACAAATAACAACTTCTCTTAAAAACCGCACAAAAAGCAAAGTGGACTAGATAATTGGGACGGAGGGAGTATGTTGGATGGCAATTTCAAGATGCAACTGACTAGCTAATTTCTTCATGTGTAGGGTTTTGCAGCGGCAACTTATTCAGTAATAGGTAATGTGTTTTCATCTTACACGTGTTATATACGACTGTTTTAATCAACATCATCTTAGGGGTTTAAAACATGAACGAATGAATGGCTTTGTCACGTTCAACAAGTGTTTCTTTATGCAGAGTGGGAGAAGACTCTGCAATTTATTGGTGTTATTGGTCTTGGCCAGGTGATTAGTTTCTCGAATCTTGTCTTTAAATCTACAAACTGAAGTCCGATCTTTCTGCTTCTCTGCTGCACTCATTTTCTCACTTCAATGTGTTTGGCAGAGCTTATACCGGCGAGTTGCTTCTTATCAAGATGTAGAAGATCTGAAGCAGGACATAAGGTACCAGCTTAGTTCAATTCAGTCATGCTTTATCACTATGTGGATTCTTGTCATTTCTGGTGGCTATTTTTTGTCTTAACAATTTGAGAAATGCTGGACTCCTTAGGCTGGTGCTAACTCCAGTTAGACTAGGTGGTCGGGCGATTTCATGGGCGGCTGGCAAGGTAGGAAGCAATGGGAATGGACTACCCACCTCGCCTTCATCATCCGACGTCCAAACCAGGGTGTTGCAGGCAGCTGCAAAGCACGAAGCTCAACAGTCCGACGACGAAGGAGCAGAAGATTCATCACAGAATGATGAGAATGTAATTACTTAGAGAAGCTCTGAGGGCTTGATCTGGATTTGCTAGTGTTCTGGAAGTTTTGTTCTGCTTTCTACTTTTGGTCAACCCTTTTTGCAAATTAAATCATTTGCTAGTTTCCAATATATACTTGTAATTTCAAGTACAATTTATGTTCGTTTTTTGTAAGCCTTTTCAAAGCACGTACTACTATATATTCCCTCTGCCCATTTAAAAATAACACGTTTATTTTCAACATGCAAATTAAGATAATCATATCATGTGGTGCAAATTATTTACTTTTTTAATAGTTAATTATCAACAATAATTTTTGTCATTTTTGAAAACGTATCATTTTAAATAGGACTATCTTAATAAGGAAAATGCGTCACTTTAAATGAGACGGGACGGGACGGGACTGAGGGAGTACTAATCAACAAGCTCTATTACAGAGTCAGTTCTACATCTCATGATATCTGTACAGTAAATTAATTTGCAAAGTCCTACCTACTGGTAGATAATAAGAATACAATACCCCAGCCTTCACAGAATGCACCTGCAGAAAAAACAGAACCTTGAACTATATGTGATTAAAAAAAATAATAATAATAAATTCCGACATAGCATATCATTAACAGTAGGTTTGTATTAATTGATCATTTCGAGGAAGTGTAACAAGTACAGAAAGGAAAACAGTGCTGAGTTTTGAGGTCACCACTCACCAGCATAGCAAAGAAGGAATCCTACGGATTTTAATGATGAAGACTTCTTGATGCCATTGCAGCCCTAAAATGAAAAATGCAAGTATCAACAAATGAGAAGCCAATTTCAGATTCAAAATAATTGGGAAACATGACTTACCAAGATTGCCGACATCTGACAGCCTCTTGACGAACACTTCTCTTCGGATCATCAAGTGCCTTTGATGTGGCTTGTAAAACCTAGCATTATGTAACAAAATTGTTGAATGCCATTTTGAGATTTAAGCACGGAGCCCTATACGAACATACAAAGGTTGTTATGAAGTGGGTTATCCCACATCGACTCCACAAAGAAGTGTGGAGTGGTATATAAGTGAGTGTCAATCCTTTCCCTATAACCATGGTTTTGGGGAGAGTTAGGGCTCCTTGCTTGTATCCCTAACAATGGTGCGGTGAACGTGGACCGTACGTCTGCGGGAAGGGGCGACCCGTTGATTGGCCCGGGAAACCGGGTGGGCCCGGAGTAGTCCCCGGGTGGGCCCAGGACTGGTATTGCAGCGAATGGAGTCGTGAGTGGACCAGCATCCTGGGTGGGCCCCACCGCGGACCCAGCCGTGGGTGGGGAGGACTTCCGGAGTAGGCCGTCCGTGGACGTACGGTTTCGAAGGGGAAGACATTGTTATGAAGTGGGTTATCCCACATCGACTCCACAAAGAAGTGTGGAGTGGTATATAAATGAGTGTCAATCCTTTCCTTATAACCATGGTTTTGGGGAGAGTTAGGGCTCCTTGCATGTACCTTAGTTCGTAGAGGATATATTCTTGCATGGGGTAGTTCGGACATAGCAACAAGACATTGTATTGCTGTTTCTCGGATTGCCTGAAAACAAGAAGAAACATTTGCACTAGCTGACCATCAGAACTTCCACAATCCTATTAACCTTTGCTAAAAGTGGAGAGTTAGTTTAATAACAAAAAAATCCAAGTTTGGAGTAAAAGCTTTTAGAAAAGGAAAAATCATTAATGAAGGAAATGGTGTTAAGCACAAATCATAATGAGAAATTAACGAAGAACATTGATAGAGCATTAAGGAGACATGATAGCTACAGAAATATCCAAAACAACTTCACAAGGATAAGCCCACAACATCAGAAAACATCCGACAACAACACATCTAATCGCTCACTCTTTTCCGGGTGGTTATAACATGTTAAACCTATGACACTCCAGAGAGATATTCCAAAACTTCTCAAGGATAAGACCACAACTTCAGAAAACATCCAACACATGTAATCGCTCACTCTTCTCCAGGTGGTTATAACAAGTAAAACCTACGACTCCAGAGAGAAACCAATATTCAACATTACTATCTCACTTGAGACCTGTCAGGGGTCGCTTTAGGACCAAAAGAATAAAATAACTTCGACACGTGCATACAGACACAAAATTCAGAAAGTTCGCAGCAGCTTAAGAAGAATATGTATACCATCATGTGCAGGTATGCTGTCAGATCAATAAGTTGGTTTAGAATGCCTGTTGCATTTTCTACTGCAGCTTCTTGTCCTGTGGCAATGAGTGCGAGAAAAATTAGAGTAATTGACAATTGAAATGCATTTCAACAAATTAACTATGTTGCTTGACCAAGAAAGCATAATTTATTTATTTTTAAATACTTGCAATCCCCAACATCGTATATCTGCTTTTTTTAAACGCCCAAGTGTAGTGGAAAAACTCATCAATTATCAATTACACAAGGCTTCTTGCACTATTAATTAGGCAGAAAAAACAAATGGTAACACACAATAGAATTCTAAGATTGCATTCAGTTTAATGACAGCCATACACCTGGTAATAATACTTTTCAGTAAGGTACATTAACACCTGAATTATACGTGCAATCAAGATATATACAAACAAGAATATAATAAGATCACAACAAGGTCTTTGTGCAGTAAGCAGCACCAAGTTCCAGATAAATAAGCATTTTCCCAATAGCAATTATATATATTATAAGCCTTCAGTTCATGCCATGTTGAATACATATTTAAACGAAAAGATGGACTAATAGAAAAAAAAGATAAAGCTCGGTATCCCTCTCACCATTTTTCTCAAGCAATATCCCTGACAAGACAAGTAAAACACTGTAAATAACTTCCTTGTTAGTGGCATCCTTGCTCAGCACGGACAAGCAATCCAGTAAAACTGGGACAATCTGAACGAAAGTTCATATATCACAAGAGAATTGTGCATAAAATTATATTGGCAGAGTGAGTAATGATGCTAACCTTCTTGGATTCTGCCAAAACAGCAACCATGGGAGTATCAGACACAACATGCGCAAAGGCCCTATATAGCATGGATCTGGAAGTGGGTGTAGAAATAGATCAAGATATAAAGTACATACTGCGGTCAACTGAATTAAGTTTGATGACTACTTAATCGAGATATCTTAATTGAGAACTAGGAAAACCACCTAACAGAAGAAAATCCATGATCATGTACATGTTTTTACTAGATGTGATAAGTAATCCATACCAAAGCATTCATTAAACTAATGACAAATTCCAAAGAAGCCCAGCTTCATAGTGGTCAGCTGTGAGGCAAAGTGTAGGATTCTAAAGTGATAAGTGTTGTCTGCTATTAGTGCAAACTGAGAGCAGAATACTCTATTGTACGCATCACAACTAAATTTCCTCCCACCGCCCACCCCATATAAAGAAGAAGAAAAAATATTCTACAATGGAGTTACTTCCTTTCATACCTGACAAGTGTTGAGTCCGATTTCATCACCAAGGATAAAAAAATTGGCATGACGGTGTTGAAAAAGCGGTGCTTATAGAGTGGTCGTACAGTTGCATGATATGCTCGAGTCAGACATTCTCCAGAGTCACTCATAATGATATGAAATGCATCAGCTGCACTTGTTCTCAGCTGATGCATGTCTTTCCCATCAATATTCTGGAAGTCTCTTGAGTCTACACCATTACAATCCAATGTCAAGAAACTCAATAAAGCCATTGTTATATCTTTTACCTTTCCATGCCCCCTCATGAGTAATCCTTTACCAATCCAGGCTAATCCAACTACAGTGTTAATTCCTGACTGCATTCGTAAGTTATCCAATCTTAAACTACTGAAATCAATTCCACTGCCATCACTTCGAGAAATGTTTCCATATTGAGAGATTCCCACGAAACTAGGAGATATCATGTCTAGTGCCTCGTTCAGAGTCAGAATTCTAGAAGAGTCCAATCCTGTGATCTCCAAAGGTAGCTTATTAACTAGAGAACCCAGTGCATGAGCAGATGGAACATGTCCACTATGAAGGCTACTTATGAGCAGCTGTATAATCATTTTTCCATTTGATATACTTGTTTGAGGACGGAGACCTATGATAACTGAAGCAAATAATGAGGTAAGCCACTCATCTCTACAAGAAGAATCACCAGGATTATGAGTTTGCTGCAACTCTTCCTCCTTTAGAATAGTAATGTCAGATTTAATCACCATCTGTCCAAAAACAGTACTTGAAGAAAGAACTCCAAAAGATTTATTAATAATTATCTCCTGGCTTTCCTTCGAACAACTCCCAACAGCTTTCTTCATTGCATTCATTGTTGCACTGAGAAGATCCTGATAACATGATCCCTAATTAGATAAAATCTAACTCAACTAGTAGTATAATACAAGAAACAAAATAGGATGGAGAAATCAAACTTTTAGTTAGCTGCCTTACACTTGCAATTTCTAGGGGAGCAAAGTTTAAGGAGTTAGCATGTTGGATCTTCTCCCAGATAGTGAGAGCTACTCAGTGGGATTTCCTCAAAACCTCCAATTTCAAGAAACCTAGGGCCATATCAAGAAATACATCAATTAAATAGGTAGATATAAGATCTCAATGCAAACGATAGTGTAATTCAAACAAATATCAAGACTGAACCATAAACAGATAAGAGTTATTAATGCTAAGATGGGAATGAAACGGTATTACTCTCAGATCGGAATCACTATTTTCGGGCAATGATGTTGTGTCAGTTCCAGCCCAAAATATTTTAAAGCTGTATATTCCAATGTGATGGTATGCCAATAACGCAATGTACTATATGGGTAAACTTTCTATAAATTCCATAGATGGACTGGTGCCAAGTTTTTCACAATATTCCAAACTAGAAAAACAATTATAAAGCATTTCTGTGGAAAGTGGAAACTAGGAGTTTTTGTACCTCACTATTACTCAAGTATTAAAAACAACAGCATATAAAGTTTCAATGCACTTCCCATAAGCCCTTTACCCTAATTAAACAGAAGAAACTAAAAAGTAATGAAAATGATCAACTAATAACGAGTTAGGCCAACATGGCTACAGATATGGAGAGGATGCAAATAAAAAGAAAGATGAAGGAAACATAAAGATAAATAAAAGGCTGAAATAATATCAATGAGCTTACAAGCATTCTTAAACTTGATCAGAAATTGATTAGTGACAAATCTTCTTACATAGTAGCTTTTACTAAACCATAGTATTAAATAATTCCGTTCACGACTGTGTTAGGGATACCAATTACAAATACAGAAAAGCTTTAAAAGATGTCATACAAATATCATAAAAAGGACCTTTTGGAGCTAAAATACCATCGTGTTTAAACCCATATATTTTGTAACTTTTGTGCACGATAGATGATAGACAAGAACCAATGTAACAAAATGCGAAATGGAAATTGATAACCGAAAATTTACTCACCATGGAAGCACCTTCCCAGAGTAAGTATCAAGAAGCTTGATCATCACTTCTGCAGACTCATGATTCCCCTGATGCTGCGTTGTTTATGTTAGTTTGAGAAACAAAGTTTTATAAGGTAAAAGATAAAACAAAAAGAATAATATAAGCAAGAGTGTGAGTGTGTGCCACGAATTGGCATAATCTCTTCAGGTGTCACATGCATAATGATTTAAACTATAATATATTCAGTGATTACGTGTTCTTTGAAGAAATAGACAAATATCTAAAAATTATAAAAACAACCGGAAAAGTGAAATGCAAAATCATAATATAATGCACTAGTATCAAAAACAAATTTTCACCTAACCTATAATAGTTATGCCAAAAGAATACTTACCAAAGCAGCTGAGAAATTGGTATACATAGCTGCATCCAACCCATGGACAACTCTGAACATAAAATCCTTCCCCATTCTTCCGATTTCAAAAGCTGCTTGTAGTTTGAATGATAAAGGCACGGTAGATTCACCAGAAGGTAACAGGGAGACAATCTTATCTACAACAATACTCTGAAAGCTCGCAGCTTTCTCAGACTCTGGACATTGATTGACAGAAAGGCCGATTTCTGTCAATGCCTTCACTGCTAACGTCCACAAGAATGTCTTGTTGCTATCAGAAGTAACTACTGAGACAAACTCTGACAAGATATTATCATATATGGACTTTGATACCGGAGAGAAGCTTTCTGGAAACGTAGCCAAAATTTCTAGGCCCTTAACTGCAGTATCCACAACAAAATAATAAATAAATTAACTAATAACATTACAATGAGAAACCAGCCGTTGCTGAACTAAAATGGCTGCATGAAAACCCTGGGAAGATGAAAGTAGTCCCAAGAATGCTAAGTTTCCTCTCAGCTAAATATTATCACTTATCAGAAATAACAGGGAAGAAAATAGCTGGGAACATGAACCAGTGTCAGTAACAACACATTCACAACTAAGATACTGCACATCCTCTAAAATAATTAGAACATTAACATATTATTCACATTATAAATGACAGTAACCAAAGAAAAAATGCTAACCTCCAAAGTAAACATCAGAATTTGGTCTGTCATCAGCTACCATTGGTTTTAAAATGGAAAATAATGTTTTTACTAGGGATCTACTGGAATTGCTAACCATGGTAGACCATGTTTGATTAGAGAAATCAACGGCTGGTCGGGAACTGTTAAGGGAGACAGCAACATATCTGCATGCTGCAAGAAGTTCTGTGCAGAGATAAATAGCAGCGAAGTTAAATTTGAGTGGAGAAGAACAATCTTCATGTGGATAGCCATTTGATGGTTTTGCAACTGAAATCCCCAAACTCTCCATGAGGAGCGGAAAGAAACTCTCAAAGACTTTATCGCACAACGCAAGAGAGGGTTTAGCAGAAGCAGAAAGGATATGACCAACCACGTGTAATCTCTGTTTTGCTATTAAAGGAATTTCATCCATCACCTTGTACTGATTCAGGGATTTCATAAAGGCATTTATGTCATTGTCATCTATAATTAAACTAACGAAATCTCCATTTTGATGAATAACTTCCTGCAGGAGTAAAAAAGCCTGAGCCATAATGTCACTGTCCTGAAAACCCATTCCACCCAACAAGCCAGACTCCTTTGTCAGAGTACTCTGAGGAGAAGTATATGTTGCATCTTTTATAGAAGACCAGATAGCTTCAGTATATCTTGCCATTCTTTCTGGTCCATATTTTGTTGTGCAATAGCTGAGATACTTAAATGACTCCACCTACATACAACCATGTAGATCTTCCAATAAGAGTATTAAAAAAAGAACCATAATCTCAGATATATATAAAAAGATGAACAGAAATGCATTTTATGGAATACTAACCTTAGATGACGGCAAAGAAGAAGAGAGTTTCTCCAGCAGCAATGGGATAGAAAAAGGTTCAAAAAGAGGTGTAGAAGCATATGCCAACTGAAAGACACCAAAAAAAAAGTGTTTAAAAAGTATATCACTTTTCAATCAATAAGGATAAAGGATCCATTATAAATACTAGTAACATGTTAAGCCTATCCGTAACCATAGCATTTGTACCCTTCAGGATAACCAACTAATAAAAGTGCATATATTCAAATATATTTTTCCCTGCCATGACTCAGAATCCTCATTTCACTTTAGTCTGAGAGATGTAATCTATCAGGGCAGATAAGCTGCAGGAGTTTTACGTATTCTCCACAGGATGGAGCTTACTACTTTAAGGATTTTGCAAACAGAAGGTAACTATATGGAAAACATATAAGGACATCATTATTTTCCCACAAGGATAAAGGACCAAAGCTGTGTTTTCAGGTTTGGAAGCATAAATTTCATAAAATTCTCTAAAAGTTACCTAGACACAGTTATTAGTTTGTTTATGGGAAAAAAAATCACAGTCATGTTTGCTTTCACGGTATGTCCAGTTGGAAACAAATGAACAGACTAGACTACTCTTCATGCTTGACAGGGGAAAGAGAAAAAATGGCGAATAAACCTGTTGATCTAAAAGAGTCAGGACATCAACTATTAGCAATCTTGATTGAATCTACTAGCAGAAAGATAAGTTTATCTTGAAAGAATTTATGCAGCACATTAAACAGTCAACTTCATTAGACTATCACAAATACAAAACTATTTTTTCTGGTTCACATTAAAAGTCATTTGAAAGACTAGGTCAGAAATGGGACGCACAAAGAAGTTCTGCAGAAGGAAAGCAAGAAACCAGCCACAACCAAGAGTAGATTATTTTAGTAAATCCAGCTTTAGCTGCAACCACAGTGTCACATGAAACAAATTACTCACCATTAATGCCCTTGAGAGTTCTTCTCTCTTTGTGCTGTCATCCTCACCTTGTGGCTGGACAAATTATATTAAACAATCAGTAGAGGATAAACGGAGAAGAGGTGGGAGAAATACATGGAGTGGGGTGAACAGGTAAAAAGGAAAAAACTAGTCCTCCTAATAGCACCCAACTCGGAAGACATAAGACACTAGGAAGTGTCAGATTGTTGATGTGCAATTCCTAGAACGAGATCATGAATAATTTCTTTGGAAACTCACTCCAAGAGAACGGTTGCAGGCAAAGTGCAAGAAGAAAACTTAATAATTGAATACAACCCATCTCAAATACACCGTTCCAATAAATTTTAGTTTAGTTATTGCCCTAATACAATTGTGTTCCCAACAAATTCATGTTGACTGGTGCTCTACCAGCTTTTTTAACACGATACAACCATCTTTAAAGCATGCTACTAGAGTTACTATCAAGCCTATCAGGTTGGTAAATAGAGTCATCAGCAGCTTCAGATACAAACAAATATGACGAGGAATATGAGAGAAAACAATAGTAAGGAGGACTCTCACATGTGTGAAATGGATAGGAAAATAATTCCCCAAAATATCAAACATATCCTCAGCATAATTTTCTAAAGGACCAGAAGGACCAGGATACAATCGTGCAAGACATTCCACGTTATGAAAGACAATCAATAAGCATTCAGGATCTTTTTCCCCATCAATTGCTTCACAGATTCCGTAAACAAGCTCATCTCCCTAAAAGAAGATGAAGAGCAAATTAAACTATTGTTAATAAGCAATCAACTGAAAACTTTAAAATGTGATGTAATTTCAAATCCAACAGAAATGAAGCTGTCATTCACACATATTAATGAATTGATGCTTGAATCAATGAAGAAGCTGAAAAGAATAAGAAAAACAGAAGAAGCTAAAAGCAGCATATCAATAGTCATCTGAACTGCTCTATGGAATCATTCTGAGTCTTATGAATGTTAAACCACTGGGCACATAACCGAGACTCATTGTATCCACAATGGCTCAATCTACAAGTTTTTAAGAAATCACCATCTAAATACTTTAACAGAATATTGCTCATAATACTACTGACTATCGAAGTCGATAATATTGCTCAAAAAGATGGATTTGTTTGACAAGGCAAAATGATAATTACTCAAAGCAGGTTAGCAGACGAGGAACAAATATAGAGAGCTGGGGAAAGAATTGATCTCCGTCCTTGATTTTTCTCCTTACTACAAATAAATTAATGGCTGCTCAATGATTCCAATGAAGCAGTCCGATGAAGACAGATTCAGCTTTAAAATTTAGGTAGAGAAAAATGAGAAAAAAAGATTATAGGAGAAAATAAAATAAGTTTTACCAAACCCTCTACTGCATCTGGATAGTGATTCAATAAGCATTCCATGAGTTGATAGCTCAGCTGCAAAAAGTATGATGCAGGAAAGAAAATTATCATAATATGTTTAGAATGAGAACCAGAGACTATTAAAGCATAGATATCTCATACCAGGACCTACCTTCCTGTCATGCTGGCCCAAGGATTGCACCAGCAGATTTTGGAGATAAGACTCGGCCACTGCCTTTGCTTCAGAATTGGTGACTCTTTCAACATCAGCTTTTCTCCTCAGCAACGCCAAACAGCCGACAACTGCACCACGTAATGCTTTCCAGTCTGCCTGATAAATGAAAATATTATCTGCCTTTCATATGATTGAATTAAACCTCAATTGCATAACTTGTGAACCCATTGTATATCTCAACAAATTATCAAGAATTATCATATTTCATCGAAACGCATGAAAGCATATGCAAACAATACAATGTTCGACAATCAATTTCAGTATGCACCTCAGCATAAATTATTATTCCCATGAGAAGGACGGATCCTAGAATTCTGGGTACTTATTAACCAGAGACTTCTTACCACGGCCTCTAATATCATACATTTATAATGAATGTTATAATCTAGTTTGATGAACATTGACAGAGCTTTATCATCATTCACATTAGCATAACTTCTCTCTATCCCTCGAACAGTGCAATGAAGCTTTCTAGTATGTATAATGTAAACAACTTCCCTTGGAATACTTCATTCTCTGGAATGCAGCATTCACAGTGTTTTTTTTAATCTCTAAAGCGCTTTGCTCATATGATAAAATCTTTTCAGCAAGCAAATTCTACTCCTTTGAAGCAACAAGTATGAAATGGATAACTAAAAAAATTTCCCCAAATGCAAGAATTAGAATACGTAGTCTACACATGTAGCAGGTAGAATAGTGCTTCATGTATCCTTGTTCGCTTACCAGTCTTTCTGTGAAGAATCCTATTAGGCTATGTATTGAACTGCTACTTAATGTCTTTGATGCTAGTCGATCCAAAATTTCAGCAAGGAAGAGAATTCCTGAATGATAGAAAGGTTAATCTGTATGATAAAACATAACTTTCTAGAAAAAAAATCTAAGTTATAATGCAAAACATATTGTGCCACCACATAAGACATAAATTGTGCTACATTAAGACAGGAGCATCAGTTATGCTAATGCAGAAATAGAGAAAATGAGCTCATACTCGATGAAGAGCCTGGAAAAACTCCCTATTACTGTGGGACACCAAGAGAGAGTTGACTCAATACCTAAAATAAATCACTACACAGGCTTATCTTCTACCAAAAAATTAACTAATAAAATATTTCTTTTCATTCATAAATGCATCTTTAAGTGAGACTAAAAAATAATCACAACAGATGATGAAGCTAAAAGGCTGAAATTGCACAGAACAGATTATCATTAGATATTTTTTCTCTCCAGAACTATATCTACTACCACCATAACATAAGCTACAAAAATAAAAGTTTGATCTTTAACGGATCGAGACTCCTTCTCAACTTACAAATAAAGTGAACCGACTCCATCACTCCCACATTCTCGGAAAACATTACATATGTAAGCACAACAACAACGCATATGTGTAGGAAACTGGAAAATTCCATTGATGGTACAGAAACAAAATTACCTCTAACGCGGATAATGTTATCTAAAGTAGTCAAATACATCTCCATTTCCCTAACCTGTAGATATCGACTATGTTAAGTAAACATTGTAACTTATTGAACAGGAAGTTTCATAATTAGATAATATTGTACTCAAAATACACATAAGATTAACTTACAAGTGTCTCTAGAGTTAAAAAAATCTTTCTTTACTAGTACGGCTACTGCATCGACACTGGCACTCTGCAATTTTATTCCACAGCATAAACTACTCGTGTCAGTAACATACTATAATCAATTGAAGCAGAGTTCCAATAGAGCACAGTTTTCAAAAATAATTGCGTGTTCACAGCAAAAGCACATAATTTATTGTAATTGAGCTCTCCACCTTCTTTTTCCGGTGACAATATATTCTTGAAAGTTATTAAGGAGATATTGAACTACCGCACTAGTAATCAAAAAACAACGGTTTCAATTCATGTCGATCGAAGAATATGGTATAACTTACCTGTTGCGCCGGAGTCGCGTCGGAGCTAACGTACAATTCGACGTGCTTGATCCATTCAACTGAATCACCCATTGTGTCTGTGCACGAGCGCGCTTGAAGGAAGATGAGGGTTTAAGAGGTTTTCCGTGCCGCGTAATAATAATTTGCCGTTTCTTAAGAGGGTATCACATATTAGTAGACTACTCTACTTAAAAATTGATAAACTTATAATTTCGTTTATATAATTATTTTTTTAATTTTGATATAGATTTAATATATTAAAATAATATTTCAATAAAATAATATTTTTTTTTAAATGAATATATTTTTTCGAACCTAATGTTATTGTTTTATCTAAATTTAACTGTATTACTTTGTAAAAATTTGGATACATTAGGATAGATGTAACTTTCGACAAACATGATATACGTAAGTATAGGTGGAAATATTAATTTAATGTTGTAAATCTAAATACATAAAAAATGTTGTACATGTATACGAGATTTATTTGATGTACCATTTGATTAGTGACTGTAAATTGGGATATTTCTTCATAATCTAGCTTTAAACAGTCAAATATCACATCCAAAATTGTATTGGAAAATCCCAATAAAAATGACTCATTCTAAAAAAACAAAAAATGTGTGCACCAAATTAATTATTTAAAACTGACTAAAGATCGAACTATTTACACCATATAACATATTCCTTTCTTATTTCCCGTGTCGAACAAAAATGAGCAGCTAATAGCGGAACAGAGGAAATACATTGGCAAGTGATGACATTAACATAATCTGAAAGAAAATAGTTGAAAAGAAATATGATCTTGCTCGTTCAAAGTTGTATATTAGCAAGTAATGACACATTCTTGAAGAAAATATTGGAAAAAATATGATCTCCCACATCCAAAATTGTGAAGACATAATCCTCAAGAAAATATTGAAAAAAAGAAAAATATATGATCTTACACAATCAAAATCTATGCTTCTACAGACACTAACTCTACACTATAACAAATGATGATCATCGTATCAAAACTGGTAGTTTTGAATTTGAAGAACCAAATTTTGACACAGAAAAGCTTCCTATCTGCCTTGAACAAGTCCACTGAACACTTGACTGTTACCAGCAAGAGTTGCTTCCCATTCAACCGACGACAAAAGTATCTGCGAGAGAGAGATCACTACTTGCTTCATGTCCGGCCTCAAAATCGGATCCTCATCGACACACTGCTTAGCCAGCATAGCAACCTACACACCACATCAGATTCATTATCTTGTCCGAAACTCAAGTCTGCAGTTCTTCTTAGTCGAAGCAGGGCGTGTTTACCTTGAAAAGACAGTCGTGGGGATACAAGTCCATCAAGTTAGGATCGACTTGATCCTTCAAGCTCGACATGGTCATCGAGTCTGGTGAGTTCTTCAATGCTGCCACCATCTGAGAGAAATCGAACGGTTTTTAGCTTGCATGTGAATCTTAGTGCGGTAGTGAAAGGTGCAAAAAACTACCCCGTGTTGAGACAAAATTGTGTAAAGCTACCATGCTTTCATTTTTTTTTGCACCATACACTATGTGTTCTCAAACAATGTTGCACGAAATACCTAGTGCAAAAGATTACATTTTTGCCCCTTTTGTATCACAAAAATCTAAGCAAAGAAGTAATTCGTGCGATATTGTTTAATAACATACAGAATTTCGTGCAATATTGTTCGATAACACATTTCGTGCAAAAGCCGAAAACACGGGTATTTCATGCAACATTATTTAAGAATACCAGGTATTTTGTGCAAAAGAGTGAACACGAAATCCGTTATGCAATTTCGCCTAAACATGCGGTAATTTTGTGCACTTTTTCCTAGCGTGGCATAAGAAAAGACTTACAATTGATACTAATGAGCGTCGTTCAGCACTCCTCGTCATGGCCTCCTTTCCAGATACCATCTCGAATAGTACCACACCAAATGCATACACGTCGCTCTTGGTTGTTGCCAAGCCGTCCCTCAAGTATCTAAAGCAAACCCGAGAACGGAATCATCAAGAGAAAGGAAGCACAACTAATTCCCTATAACAGATATGGATTGATTTATTTACTCTGGAGCTAGATAACCATAAGTTCCAACAACTCTAGTGACAGATTCCTCCCCATCGTTTGCTGTTGCAACGAGTTTGGCCAAACCGAAATCTGATATCTGCAAGACTGAAACCAATCAGCTCCAGTTTCAGAGTATGTCAAGGCAGAGTAGAAGATGAACCTTTGCTCTGAAGCTGCTATCGAGTAGAATATTGCTTGTTTTGATATCGCGGTGCACATAGTGAGGTTTCGTGTGCTCGTGTATGTACTCAAGGCCTCTGGCAGCATCAAGCGCTATTTGAACTCTGAGTATCCATGATAGTGATGTATGGCCTATCAAAACCATGACGGTATATTTTCAAATTAAGCTCGGAGGATCAGGCGAACTGACAATAGTTGCGAGAAACATAAGGATATAAGCTCACCTTTGTTCTGAGGATCATGTAAGTGGTTTTTAAGTGAACCCTTTTGAGCATATTCGTATATGAGAAAGAGTTCGTCGCTAGCTGTGTATCCGATTAATTCTACCTTTGGAAAAATAAAAAATTGAAACGAGTCAACAATCTTTTTCAAAGAACATCAGTTTTAAATTTGGAATAACAAGGCAGAGAAGGGTGATTAGTATTTACCAAATTTGTGTGATGAACTTTGCATAGAACTTTCATCTCTGCCATAAATTCTTTGGTCTTTGTAATAGTCATCTTTTTAATGGAAACTTCCTGAAAAACACGTATTTGCTCAGTTCAGAAACGTAAAGGAAGCATGATCAACATCATTACCGAACATGAAAGAGTAGCAGACCTGGTCCTGAAGTTGGCCATAATACACCGAGCCATACGTTCCATGTCCCAACAGATTAGAATCCGAAAAACCGTCTGTTGCAGACAGAATATCTTTGTATGTGAAAACTACCGGCTTTTCCACCTCGAAGATATCAGTTCCTATAACTGAAGAAAACAAGCACCATAAACAAAGCTTCATTATCTTGTTTTCAAACTATATACACCACTTGTTAGCTCAGAAACTATTGGTTATCAGCGAAACTAAAATTAATAAAATAAAATAAAAAAGTCGAGACTTTTATAGTAGAGTAGTAACATTTTGTTTATCGTCATTTGCTAGTTTATCAACGTATTAGTAAATACGATCTCATAAAGCAGTTTTAGGCTACAATAGTGAATAGTACAGGAAAAAGAAGTAATCTTTCTTTGGTCATTAATGAAGAGGAAAAGTCTTGAAGGTTTGGCATTTGTACCTGTAGGAATGTTCATATGGCGGTTACTGGATTCGCCGTTAGGTTGTTTTGAGTCCCCAGATTTGCCACATATGGACCTTCCTGAAGCACAGCAGAAACTCGTGTTCCGCAGAATGTGAAATTTATGAGAACTCTTCCCATCAGAGTCTTTTGTTTGGCTTCCTTGGGCTTCTATGCAACAGCCAGATGATCTCAAGAAAACGAAAATAAGTACCATCACGATAATAAGAGCCAAACCAACAGCCAAACTGCCGATGATCCACCAGTAAGGCACGTGACCCTTTTTATTCACCTGATCTCCTGCCAAAAAGATAAGACCACATATTTATAAGTTACATGCTTTGTATGAGATGGTACGAGAAACTACGTAAGATAATTAAGATGCATTAGCAGTTATAGTTCCCGATCATTTGAGATGACTATTACAAAATCCAAGTACAATTCAAAAGACTAAGAGACCAAACATCTTCCAAAATGAAATAGCACGCATTTTCTACATGCTCTATCATCAGCCACTGCAACTTATCCGCAATAACTGAATTGTCTCACTATGATACTATAAAATTTTGCTGCTAGATTACAGGCTTTTGGAACGTGTAGTTTTCTTGTGTAATTTTCATGCTATGCGCGAGACATTTGACATCTACAGATTATGATAAAGAACTGGATATCTGACATATAAACTGATCATGTAGTTGTCTTTTCGATCACTTAACTGGACAGTATAGCAGATATTTTATCACATTCATGCGGTGAAGTTTTTGACGATGTTGAGAGTATGAGGAAATTTACATACCTATAACGTTATCAGCGGATGGGGCTGGAGCAGGAGCCGGGATCGTATCATTCTTTACAATATAAGGCTCTCCAGGAACTAAAATGAAGCAATAGTCAAAGTCAGATGGAAATGAAGAAATTCTAGAAATATAGATAACAACTCTTACTAAAAATTTAGAACAATAAAGCAACAAGTTGGAAGTAGCAGAGATATCTGCTCGCCGAGTCATTACTATGGGGGAAGTTCGGACTCACCAGTCAAACATAGTGTAGGGTAAAGGAGAAAGTGCTTCCAGGAAACTACCTACTAGTCGATTTGTAGATTTAAACCGCTTGACACTTTTTGTCATTTCCACAAAACTTGTTATTTAAGTTATTAGTTGCACCTTCATTAATGTTTGCATCTGATTCTGCATAACCAAAGCATGTCAACCTAGCTCACATTAACGGAATCAGTATCCCGCTCAGGCTCGACCATATAATTCGTGATTTTCATAGTACAACCTAGAAAACACCTAGCAACAACCAGTCAAGTCTTAAACCTGGCGCCAGACAACTGAACTAAAAGAAACCACTTACTGTAAATCCCTTCCCATCTATACAGTTCGTATCAGAAAGCAGAACCGTAGAAGATGACTCGCTGTATTCCCATTCAAGTTCCTCATCGCACTACAAGATAGGCTCTCTTCACTAATGTAATCGACTAATATATGCCATCAAATTACACCGATGTCATGCAACTTCAGATATTGAAAATTCCAAGATCTAAGCCTTTTCTTCTTTTGTAACAAACTATCTGTCTGCCCTAATTTGATCTACCTGGTTAGCATACCTAACCATGGCCCCCAATGGCAAATAAAGTGCTTCAACAAGTTTTTACTCTGTCAGAGATCCCAATTTCTGCTCCAAAAAACTAGCCTAAATTCTACTACTTCCTTAAAAACCCCATACATATTAAATTTATTTTTTTTAACTTTAGTCTTGAAAAGCCATAATCTTTCTTCTTTCACCATACTAAATTTAGAAAATTCATAAATCCAACTGCAATATAGAAACAAGATCAAGAATACCAGGTGCCACTTAAAATGAGAAATCCTCATTCACAACCAAACAACAATAATTCCAACAAAGAGAGACACAAAATCATACCAGAATTTAGCGGAATGTAGTAGAGAGCCCCCACAGTAACATTATCAGGATTAGCAATCCCATTAACATTCTCAATACTATCCATACTAACCCCAAATCTGCTGGCAAGACTCTCCACACTATCTCCATCTTCCATCACATAACTCATCAAATAATTCCACAATCCACTCGAGCAGCCGCACATCAACCTCAACGACACCACCGCACCTTTCTTCGTCGCCCTCGTGAAATTCGAAGGAAAATAGGCCAACCCATCATACGAATCTCTCACTAGATCATTCACTGAACCGTTGTTCTCTCTCACAGTAAAAGTTGTATTTGACAAGTATTTATTCAGCCCCAACGCGCAAGAACAGTTCTTCTTAATGAAAACGTAGTCCCTCCCATTTCCTTCCACGGTTATGTCTTCTTGCAACACATCAAACATGCTTAGAATGACTGGAAGAGTCTGGTCTGGAGAGGGTTTGAAGGCTAGAAACGATGTGCATAATCGAGTTGTATCTGTACAATTCAGAGGAGCTGGATACTGGGCTGCAATGGAAAGATGAAAGCTGAGTAGAACATGAAGAACAATCAAGATCAGTGCTTTTTGACGACCCATCTTGATGAATGTCTAGCAAGAGAAAAATTGGATCTTTTAAGTGAAATTAAATGAATCTTTGCTGAATCTGTGTGCCGTATGTATCAACTAAAAGACAAGGGTATCCAAGACAGAGGAGCAGGAAGAAGGGAGTAAAAGTGATTTGATGGGATTATGAAGTAGGTTTTGACGGAGGAAGTGAGAGAAAGGAAGGGAGCATGAGGTGAGAGCAGAGCATTTTTCCTGTTCTGGGTTTTGTTTGTTTCTTGGCTGAAAGTAAGGGGCAGAGTGATTACTGACGGCTAACTGCAACGAGGCATTGTAAAAAGAGAGAAAGCGACTGCCACCAGAGAGAGAAGAGAGAGAGAGCTTGGATGAACTACTTTCTTTTTCATTTTTGTAGTCCACAAGTAACCTTGAGATTGTTTTGATAATGGAAAGATTTTGCTTCACTTTTTGATTAAACTGGCATTGAAGCACTAAATTTAATATTTGACTTAGTACATCACCATTAAACTTTCATGATGATGATGATGATGATGATGCCAGCTGAATTTACTTAATTATCTCACTAATCTCTTAGTTAATTGCATTAATAATTCAGTAAATAGTCTATATCTAGTAGTCATCATGAAAGTTTGTGTAGATCGCAAATGACAAAACTATTAACAATTCATAACATAATACTATATTTCATATTTTATCAATATTATACAATATTTAACGTATACATGATCAATTTCGATATTTTATCGTAATTCAATCAAAAAAATCTATAAAAAATATATTTTCTATAAAATTAGTATGAGAGAATAGTTGTCGACAACTGGATCATGTGGAGAATGGAATATAGACATCCCCTTTTGCTTACTCAAAACTTACAAATTACTTTAAAAGTGGAAAAATTGGGATAAATGCATTATTTTCTGAAGAGGAAAAAGGATATATACGGGGGAATATTAATACATTATTATTAATATTTAGTGTAATAATGTTATTTAATTGGTTGGCATTTTGGCAACGAAGTCTGGCTGGCATTGGGAAAGGGAAAAACACACGAGGCTTCAACAGTTGTGAATGGGGCCCACGTACTTGGCGCCTTTTATAGACATACGAGAAATTGCCGATATTTTCCTGATTGAGATCTCATCTCGTATTTTTGCTGTGTTTTTTTTACTTGGGTAAATAATCATTACAGCGTTGACTTCAAGTAAAAGGAGGGACTTGACCGACACTTGGACGTACGAGTTATATTGCGTAAATTAATGTTAAAAATGTCGGTAATGTTCAATTGTATTAACAATAAAAAAAATTAGGGGATTTAGGATTTCAAAATCAGAAATTGATGTGAATTCTAATGTACGTAGACTGGATTAATTAGAATGAAAAATATTCGGATTAGTATAAAGTTCAGTATTTTGGTTAAAATAAAATTGATGGTAAAAGTTGGACATGAAAATGAAGACATAATACCGCTGCTTAATTAAATATTGTAGTACAAAATACTACTCCCTCCGTCCCATAATTCTTGTCCCTTATTCCTTTTCGGGACGTCCCACAATTCTTGTCCACTTTCCTTTTTTAGTAAATTATTACACACAACTTTTTTGTGGGACCCACAATTTTATACCAATCTACACAAAACTAACAACTCTCCTTAAAAACCGTGCAAAAATCAAATTGGACAAGAATAATGGGACGGAGGGAATAATAAAATGAATTTTTTAGATTTTACCATGGACCCAAAATTGAGACATCTTGTAGTTTGACCGGGTGGACCTGCACGTGCACTGGACACACTATATGGCATGTGGGCCTAAATAATAACTGCTACACTAACTATTTTTTCAAGTTATTTAAATATTATACATGGGTGTATTCCATGAGAATTTATCCGAAAACTATAAATTGTATACTAAGCATCGTTTTGAAGAATTTATAAATAATTTATTTTAAATAATATTCTTTTCGTCTTAATAGAAACAAAGCATTTTTTATTGAGTCGTCTTATTAGAAACGACGCATTTCCTAAAATAGTAAAAATTGTGTGGACCACAATTAACTACTAAAAACTTAAACAATCTACATCATATAACACTATTTTACTGATTCTCGCGCCCAAAAGAAGCGTGTCGTTTCTAGTGGACGGAGAGAGTAAGTTATTATTTGCGCGCTTTGGAGAACTTATCAAAATAACTTATTCTAAATAATAAGTTACTTAATTTATTTTTCATAAGTTAATATTATTAACTTATGGAAACTTACACAGTAAGTAACTTTTAAGGAGGTTCACATATCAAATCCTTCAACTACATTTTTTTAATTTATTTTTTTCCTTTACAAATCATTATTATTGCATGTATCCAAACACAATTAACTTATTGAATTTAAATGCTCATACCATAAGTTCTTATAGAATAAGTTATTTTGTCATAAGTGATTAATTAAGTTATTTTCCTCAAACGGGACCTAATTCCTCGTTATTAATATGTATCCCTACTCGATACATTTACACAACTACTTATACTACCTTTATATAAATGTCTTAATCTCCATACTCAATTCCAATGAAACATAAATAATGGGATGGAGGGATCAAATATTAATTTTTGTTTCCTTATGTATAAAATACATAATAGTTATGCATTTGAGGTAAATTAGAATAGTCATCCAATAAATAAAATGAGGGTACAAGAGCTATGCATTAGGGATCAAATTGATTCTCGTTTCATAATTCCCCTAATATTGTACCTTCTTTGTCACGCTTAACTTCTCTATATTCCTTTTCGAGTTGTCCAACTTGAATTGTCATGTTTTCGAAATGGAATAGAATTAGTAATACATTAAATATCACTTTTTTTTTTGTGACAGTTATCTATCCACAACGAATAACTCATCTTAATTGGCGAGACCAATTTCCAAAAGAAACAAGATAAATCAGATGAGACAGAAATTATATAATATATCGCGAATTTAAGTGCAATACTTCCATGAATAAAGAATTACATCACGAGCAAAAACGTAACGGCAGTGTGATGGTACAATTTTTTAGAATGGGATTCTAATTAAAATACAGAGTATATAATGGGATTCTGATTAAAATATAGAGTATATAATGGGATTCAAATTAAAATATGGAATAATATTATAATTGTTTTGGTTTTGTATGATGTTGAAATGTAGTTTGGACAAATTGTGAATAGCAACTCTGAACTAAAAGGACTGAAGCTGCCACAACGACTTATTTTATAACCGGCCAATTTAAGTCATAGCTGTAAATGGGACATTATTAGCCGTAATTTGTCATTAATTCCTAATAATGACAATAAGTCATTTCTTAGCCTTCCACACTGAGAATTATTATAGTACAATTAAGTTTATGCCAGGTCATTAGATATTTGTGTTGATTTAAAGCAAGATTCTGTAATAGTATATATATTATGGTGTAGTTCTAACCATTCCTTCAACTTAAACATGTGCAGATGCAAGAATGGATTCACGATTTATGACTTAGAAGAGCGAAATTTATAATTTCGGAATGTGATATAAATTTAAAGGATGGGTTTAGATATTAAATTTTAAAAATATATATTAACATTATTTTGAGAGTGCATCAACATCACGTGCACCCCTGTATCGACATTTGAGAATATATACGTGCAATTCGACTTATCTCGTTTATGTTTTTAGCTCGAGCAATTAAGATTTATGTTGTCCACTTAGTTGTAAGATATTAACCTGCAAGTTTAATTGGGTTCGTTATTAAATGTTGGAAACTTACAGTACCACATAAAATTATCATTGAATTATTAACTCTAAATAGGTGGATTATTTCAAACATAATGATATGATCGTTCTTTGAATTATTTTCGAGAATTTTGAGTTGGGCCAAAGAAGCCTAAATCTGTGGGCCGATGTGGGCTGACATCTGATGGTATCATTGTAAAATTCCCTACCAAAGTCTGTGGAGAGGTCCATTTGTTCGGCCCGTTGTAAAATCCTACAATCTTTTAAAATCAATTAACCTGCTCACTCGGAGATATGAAAGCAAGAAAAAACATATGATAGCAATTCGTCTTATGATTATATAGGGTGTGTTTGCAATGGCTTTTTATAACTACTTTTTATTTGTTTTTGTTTAAAGTTGAAAATAATTATTTTTAAGCAAAATCAGATAGTTTTTTGAATTGATTTTAAAAGAGAGATATTTTTGGTAAATTCAAAAATTATGGTGCTTTAAGCACCAAAAGCAAATCAATAGGTGCTTAAAAAAAAACCTGCTTAAAGCAGTTTAACAACTTTTAGGGGTGTTTGCAAATGCTTATTTTAAGCACTTATCTGCTTATTGGCAGCATAAGTAGTTTTTTGTGTTTGGTAAATCTGCTTACTGCAGCAGCTTCTTTAAAATTAAGCAACTAAACTGCTTAATTAAACAATTTTTTTTAAACATCTATTGAGATGCTTTTGGGTGCTTAAAGCACCATAATTTCTGAAATTACCAAATATATCTGATTTTTATTATTGATATAAAAAACTACCAGCTTTTGCTTAAAAGCAATTATTTTCAACTTTAAGCAAAAACAAATAAAAAGTGTTTATGATAATCAGTTGCAAACACCCACATAATTTTAGAAAAATAAACGCAGGAAGCAAATTTTGCAAATATTAAAAAACCGCTTATGTAACCAAAAAACCAATAAGTACTTAAAATAAGTTATTTCAAACACACCCTATATCTAAAGCCGCTATCAAGCCACAATATTTGCAAATTGATATTCAGATACAAATTACAAAGGAGACATGATATATTTGTATAAGAAGAATAGTCGTCATAATGAGAAGCGAATTGGGCCTCAATTCGATACGAGCAACACAAAAATACCAATACCAATATAATGGTCAAATGCACAATACTTTCAGATTTTATACTCAATATTTCTATACGATGAGGAAAGCCGATAATCATTATTCAAAATAAAAAACTAAATTACTTTCGTTTTGTGTAATAGTTTGGAAATAATGCGGAATTTTTTTTTTTTGTTTCTTTTTCCCTTCTCTTGCAAGAAAAGTCATGGAACTAACTTGAAGTCATGATTGAGGGGAATGTGGGGAGCTAACTAACTTATTTTCGAATCCATTATTTTATAAATTTCCTCAAAATTATATCCTCTTCGTGGGTAGTTGAGATCTTGCAAACAAATTGAATTATTTATCCGAAACATTAATTCTATCATATAATTTATGAAAAAGGATTTGAGTCACCATACCTTCCATCATGTCTAGATTAATTTCTCCACGTTTTTCAAAGGAAATTGGACCCCATAATATCCACTCATCTATTATTCCTTTTCAAAATCTTTCCAGATTATTGTATATTAATTCCAGTGGTTTATTTTACTTTTTACTTTTTATTATTGTATTATTGCTATAATTGGGAATGGCCCATTTTGATTGGCAGGGAAGTAGGGAACTATATACTTTTCTTGCTAAAAGATATGATCAATCAAAGCATATAATCCACATGAAAAAGGAAAAAAGGATGGAAAATATTATATTATATTATATCGACCCTCACGTATATTGAACATTAGATAATTCTAAATGAACTATCTAGTAAAAGTGATAATATCAAATACACTATGAGTTCTGATCTGTAAATATATCTAAATAGAAAAGGTGTATAATTGATAATTATCAAACTATATATAATTCGAGTTCTTATACCTAATCATTGCTAATACCTAATTAATAAGTTGAAAACCGCTTTTTTACTTTTATCTTTAATCATATAGATTCGTCGCCGGATTCCTTTATAGATGCAATGCATCAAATCTTTTCTTACGTTCACAATATAATGTTTAGGGCATATCATCCAAGAAAAGATCGATTCGTGATCATATCAACAGCTTTAATTTTTTCTTAGAAATTTCATAGTTTCTATTGTATTATAATTTTTTATAACTCAAGTATGTTAATTGTACCATAATATCGCATATACTTTTTAAATAATTTACGAATTACAAACTAACGATAAATCAAAATAAAATTTAGAAGGACACAAATTAGATCAGTGGAACTAGGGTCCCCAAGAAGGGACGCTCCTTTTCTGGAATATATGCAAAGTATGGGGCCATAATAATGACTTAGAAGTTGAAAAAAGTGGTGTATTGTAACATGTGTGTGCATTTTCTATGCCAGTTAAAGAAAGAGAAAAATGATTTCGATTACCGCACATAATATGTCGATTAAGGACAGATCTAAAATTTATAAATTTATGGATATAAAATTTTAAATTTATAATTTAGGGTGCTAATTTAGGAAACCTAGTTTGCATCCTCTTTCATCCTCGCATATATATGTATGTGTTCCATTTAATTTGTACTACTACTACTACCTTTCTACTTAAAAGTACCATTTTTTTCCCATTGGGATGACATAGCGGTGAAAGTGGGTGGTCCGGGATCGAAAGGTCTTGTCACCTATGGTTAGTCTAGGGTGGTTTAACTCTCCTGTGTGGTTTGCAAGCGGGGTTTACCAGTGCGCACTTCGGTAGCGGCTGCGAGTTACTCTCATCATCCAAGAAAAAAAAGTACTACTAGTTTTCTCCTGTGCGCACCAATCAAATCCCACTGGAACCGCTATGTGTGCTTGTCACCTATTGTTAGCCTAAGGTGGTTTAACTCTCCTGTGTGGTTTGCAAGCGTGGTTTACCAATGCGCACTTCGGTACTGGCTGCGGGTTATCCTCGTCATCCAAAAAAAAGTACCCCTTTGTATCATTATTCAAGTTTTATTTTTTATTTCAGGATGTCTCACTTAACAAGTCATATTTCATAAATATTATTTCAGGATGTCTCACTAAACAAGTCATATTTCATAAATAGAAAGAAATGAGTGGACCACAAACCATTCTAAACAAATTGACCCCACCACTTTATACTTTTATACCATACATTTTTTTTTCACCCACTTTCTAAATTTACGTGTCCAAAAGTAATGAAACTTGATTAGTGAAACGAAGGGAGTACTATTTTTCTACTGTGCGCACCAAAAGTAACGGCTGCGGGTTCATAGTCATTAAAAAAATACTAGTTTTTTATGTGAAACTAATATTTAAAGTTACTTATAAATATGGTGACTTGGCTTGTCAATCTCATACTACAAGTTGAAATTTTCTAGCTAAAGCATCTAATAGAATAATTGTTTTATAGGACAAAAATTAAGAGTTGGTAAGAACACATGCCTATTTCTTTTAACTTTTAGATTTATGTCCGAATATAAAAAACTCATATCAAACTTAATTTAGAAATGCGAAAATGAAATATATCTCGAACGATGATTAAATAACCAAGATAGTAATCATGCAAAATAGGAAAAATGTGGATATGATGGGCTACTATTCATCTCCATTTAGTGCATATAATAATGTGATAAGATTTGCGACTTTAAGTCCAATTCCTTCATTTTTATCTGAATGAATTTCAAAACAGACGGTGTCGCACTCATTTGAACCACGACTCTTGCTAATTGCGCTTTCGATTTGACACCCAAATCACGAGTTGCCTCCCACTTGCCGCCAGTGGTGATTTTGGTATCCCACTATATGTCCCACAAATAAAATAAAAATATATATAAAATAATTATAAAAAGATGGCCCACCAATATACGACATCGCGAATTGGTGGGCCACCTAGTGATCACCAATAAATTGGGCAGAGGATCCCCTGTCCTTGCCGCCCCACCCAAGAATCGCCGTCCACGATAGGCCGTTTGATTTCATCCTATGGCCAATATCTGATCGGACATTTTTTATTACTTACCAATTTTGGAATGGTGTGAAATCGTTTTTATGCGGAAATACCAACAGTCGCGGATATAGCCAAGCGCGTGGGAGCGTGAGCTCAATTTCACTCGAGTCCAACTCATTGTTATAAAACCTAGTTTTTCATATAAAAGTCTCATTTTCAATATAGATTATTTGTAAAATTTACTTAATAATCCATCTGTCCCCTTATTACTATTCTCATCTATTACTATTATTTTTTTTAAAATAATAAAAATTAACTTTAAACCTAAAATAAAATGGGTCACTCATTACACACCCTCCCACATTCTTATACTCTATCTCTCCCTTTTTTTCCACATTATTCTGTTCCTTTCCGAACTTAGAAAATTATAATTTTTAATTTTTTGAAAACTTTACATTATTTTTTTAATTACAACATGAAAAAATAAAATAAATAAATCAATTGCAGCAACTGTGCCTTAAAAAAATTTGGATGAATTTTCATTTCTTTCCACCAACCTACTCATCGAAAACTGTGTTCATTTCTTAATACATTAAAACTCATAAAATGCACACTTAAATAAAAAATTTTAAGCTCTGTGCCAAAAAGAAAGGGACAGTAATAGCGAGACAGAAAGAGTAATAAAAAGTGCTATTTTTTAGTTAGGTATTGTTTTTTCAATTTTTTTTTATATTGAGTAAAAATGCAACCACTACTTTTAGTTCAATATTATGTTTTGTGTATAGCTTTAGGATTATTATGTTGCAATAAGTGATTTAATATACATGATTTAAAGGTGTAACTATCTTAAATATAAAAACGAAAACTATGTTAAAATTAAATAACTTCTCTTATAAACTACTTCCTCCGTCCCGCCCGACTTATCTTGTTTCTTTTTGGCTCGGAGATTAAGATGAGTGGGTGGTTGTGTGTAGATGAGTAGGGTAGAAAAATATACCCCACAAAGAAAAAGTGGGAATTTATACACTATATCAAGATAAATATCATTTAATATTTATACACTAGGGGGGATCCACTGCCACGCTGCCCCATCCCTCCATCCCAAATATATATATCCTCGATTTATATTTTATTAAATTTTTATTCTCGCCCACAATCCTCTGAAAAAACACCCTCATTACCATTTTTTAAATTTCCGACCCAAATTTATATTCCTATAAATAATTTTTTTTGTGCCTAATTAAATATTTCACTAATTTTTAGAAGTCTAATTAATATGATAATATAAAAAAATTATTTTATTTAATTTTTATAATAACAAATACAATTATGTTAGTAAATCTTGTGTAATTTATTTTAATTTACTTATATTTTAATATCAACATTTATTTAACTTTTATATCAATAAAAAATTAATTAGGCATGATGGAGTAATATAAAGAAGAAGACCAACTAATGCGCAGTATCACGCGTGTGTGGCGCGAGTATCACGACGAAACGCACCTGCACAGTAAGAAATGATTCGCCGACTTGCGAGGATAAAAAAGTCGAGCATGTTGGGCGGCCGGAGGCCCAAAAGCGGGCAGAAATGAGGCTGCTGGAACTCCACGCGATCCACCTCTGCGGTTTGTAAAGTGCCATACACGTGGCGAGCAATGAGGCATGGGCCCCATCTGTTAAGATGGCGTCTCCGAGTATCCAAACTGCCAGCCGACCTCATCAGTGATAAGTCAGACCCCTCGCCAGGGGGCTCACATGCGCCAAACCTATCTGATCAAATCCCTGCTTACGTCATCCTACTCTTTCCAGTTTCCACTATTCCAGCTGCTAATTTACGCCATCTTCTCCATCCGTTGCCCACTAATTTCCTATTCCACGCATAATCGTTTCTAGGGCACAACTGTTTTACCCAATCTCTCTCTCTCCTCTATCTCTCTCTCCTTATTAGTGCAGATTCATGTCCTACGTTTCTCGCAACAAATTGGGTGTGTTTGAATAGACAATTTTGCACTTATTCTATTGACCCTCCTTTCATGTACTCCTTCCGTCCCATCCGACTTGGCTTCTTTCTTTTTTTTCATTGTTCCACTTGACTTGGCCACTAACTAAAATAATATTCTAATAAATTTTAATGGATCCCACCACTTTATACCACTTTACACACAACTACTCACTATTCTTAATAACCGTGCCCAAACCTATTAAGTCAAGTCAGGCGGGACGGAGGGAGTACATTAATAATAATAATGTAGCCTCCATCTTAATCTTGAGTTTAGAAAGCAGATTAAGGGGGTGTTTGCATTAGCTTAAAATTTTCAACTTATAGCTTAATTTAAGGAAAAACTTTTTTGAGGTGTTTTCAATAGCTTAAATTCGTAAAAATTCTCTACATTTAAGTCAAATAAGTTGAAGTTGGTTAAGTTGGTTTTTACCAACTTCTCCAACTTAATGACATATTTGTAATTTCGGATAAACTATGATTTGATATTTTACTTATAAATCACAAAATAAACTACTACAGTATAAATTTTGCAAACACTATTTTTTCAACTTTTCCTGCTTTTAAGTAATTTTTGCAAACACACCCCAAATTCTCTAATAAGACACTTTTACCAATTTCTCTTTAATTTAAACACTTAAAAAAAGCTTAACTGTTGCAAATACCTACTAAATTAATTAGTTGCTTGTCTTGGAAAGAGTTCATATGTGGTGAGAGTCAAGTTGCTTGACTTTAAGGGAACAGCAAAACAAACCTACTTATTGGACTAAAAATAGTTTAATTATTGCTTCAACACCAAACAAATGTAAATGCTTATTCATAAAATTTGGAAAATCAAAGAGAGTGTTTATCTAGGCTACTAACAGCCGTTGATTCAATGATGCTGTAGTTGACTTTTGACCCATACCGTCGGTTGTGATGGGCGAGTGTGGACAGCAAGCCAAGTGCAATGCGAGTAGCAGACAAGATCATAGGATCTGCATGTTTTTATTGCACTGTCCCTCACCTGCAAATATGGATTATGCATATCTTCTGTCTCCCCTTTTCTCTCTCTCTCTCACACACACACACACAAGTTTAATGCAGTTTTATTATCAAGAAATTAGAAGGGCCTTCTTGTTTATCACACTAACTGTTGTTTAAGTGTTAAAAATCTTAACTTTGTTATTATGTAATGAATCCCAGTACGATTTTAATTTGAAACAAGAAAAATGTAATCTTGATTGGTTATAAAGCCTAAAGTAAAGTAAAGGGGGCATGTGTCTTAGGAAAGTGTGCTAAATTGTAATATCAAATTAGGAAGTTGCTTCATTGTTTAATTTGGTTGTCGTATACTTTTTCATTTTCTCTTTCTAGAAAGAGAAAGAAAGAGAGGGGGAAGGTCAGCACGGTTTTGCTTGTTGGGCCACACAACGTTTTAGTAATTTGTAAGCGGGAGTTGGTTGCGTGCATTTAGTTCCAATTCCGTTTTATAGTTTTCGAGCTGCTTCGGTATGAAAAGGAATCTCTCTCCGGCTTAATTACTCTTGTCTTCTTCTCTTGTTTTTATTATCCTCATCATGATTGTGTAAAGATTTCTAGAGAGAGAAAACAACGCAATACAGCACGCTCAAAAGCTTCTGTCCTTGACGACGCTGTGTTTGTCAAAAGTCCGCAACCAAAATTCTTTGAAAACTGCCCTTCTTCGAGCAAGATAAGGTTCTCACCTTCGCCTTACGTTCTTGTCTGAAAAATGTGGGCTTTTCTGAGTTTAAAAGCTTTGGATAAATTCTTCTTCTCCTCTTCAACGCTTCTAAATCTTTGAGTTTCTTAAGTTCTCTCTCTCTCTCTCTCTCATATTCTAGTGGAAAGATGGAAGGGTATTCAAGAAAAGATGATGGGTGTCCGCAGTTGCTGGATTTGATTCCAAAAGAAAGAGAATGGTTAACAAAAAGGGCAGAAGAAACAAGGCATGTAGTTTCAGAGGAGAAAAAGCTTGAGCTAACTCTTGGCCCTCCAGGTGGCGAATGGATGATCAAAGGAAGCAGCACTGCCATTTCTAAAGAGAGGCTTCTCTCTCTAGGCTACTTCCCCACAAGCCCTTCTCTTCAAAATCCAGTCTTGACACCTCCACCTCCATGGCAGCACCACCAAGCTTTTCTTCACCCTCAATCCGGACAAGGACAGGTTGCTGTCACCAAGGAATCCTCACAGCCCTGTAGCACTAGAGCAGCAGAGCAGAGTGCAGCAGAAAAGAAGGCATTTTCAGCAACTGCTTCAAACACAGCTGTGCACAGCAGTGGCAGTGCTCAGAAAAGGTAGCCCAGCTTTTATTTCTTTGCCCTCTTCCCACTGTTGGTTTACCCTTTTGACCAGAGTATATTCACTTTTCTCTTCATGCATTGATTTCTACATGTATTTTCTGAGGTCCATTCTTTTTTTTTTCTTGTTTTTTTTTTCTTGTTTTGTTAATTACATTTATGCAAGAAAAGTTCCATTTTTCAATTTCTTAAAACGTATCATGAATTGAACCTTGAACTGAATTCATCTTGCATAGTTAGGATTTAGGCCTTTCTTGAACTTTTGTTTACTAAAAATGAGGCTTAAATAGGACTGCACCTGCATCAGTGGTGGGATGGCCTCCAATTCGTTCATTCAGAAAGAACATTGCAAGCAGCAGTTCTTCCAAACAAGCTGCAGAGTCACAAGATGTGGCTCCAAGCAAGGATTCCACCCCTAAAGCAACTGAAAACAGTTCAAGAAGTCCCTTTGTGAAGATCAACATGGATGGTATTCCCATTGGAAGGAAAGTTGATCTCAAAGCTCACAATAGCTACCAAAAGCTATCATTGGCTGTTGATGAGCTCTTCAAGGGCCTTCTTGCAGGTTGGCCAAGTAAAATTTGTGTCAACTCGAATAAATGCTGTATGAATAATAACTGATTCTTGTGATCCCTTTTGTGGTTGTATTTGCAGCTCAAGAGGATGGTGGGGTAAAAGGTGAAGATGATGGAAGGCAAGGGATTGGAGGTTTGTTGGATGGGAGTGGAGAATATACCCTTGTGTATGAGGATAATGAAGGCGATAGGATGCTTGTTGGGGATGTTCCTTGGCAGTAAGCATCTTCAACTTATTGCTGTTTTATGTCTTGGTTTTATGAAGGTTTATGTAGTATGAGGGCCACTCAGTTGCTATGAATTAATGTCATTTCTTTGGCTTTTCTGCGCCTTAAATTCAATGCTTTGGTTTGATTCTGGGATGGGGTAGTCATGTCCAAAGTCCTCACTCCTCAGTATATTGGTTGTATTTGGAGATGCATATTTGTGATTAGATTCTTGATATATATGCATTATGCTAAGTTTTGTCTTTCGGAATGTTGTGTTTTTGGCAGCATGTTCGTGTCAACGGTTAGGAGGCTTCGCGTGTTGAAAAGCTCGGAACTACCTATGTTCTCTCGTGAGTTCTCCTTCCATATTTTGTTGTATAAAGATCCGCTCGACATGAAAAACAACAAACTAGTTCTAACAGATGCACTGTTGGATGGATGTTATTGTAGGTGGAAGCAAACTGGGGAAGCTCACGATGAACAACTAACTGATGGACATTTCTATAACCATGGCTGTGAAGGGTAGCTATTTTGTGTCTAGTATCAAGTTTTGAAGGCTAATTTCGTGTTTGTTTTAGACTTCTGGATATTGATGTATATTTTTGAAGACGATATAATCTTCTCGTGTGTTATTAAATTGTTCTATTTTCTATAGCTTTGAACAGCTCTTATTATATGTACTTTCTGCAGTGTGTTTCTGCGTGTTAATGTCAAGTTTTAATGATTCTTGCAATGATTTCAAAGGTGCATCCCATCAATATTGTGTTCTGTAGCAGAACAACTTCCTAAAAGAAAACAAATAGATGCTCAGGCACATTCAATCAAATCATGTACTATATAGGATGAAGTAACAAGTTCTTAGATGTCAGCCATGTACATAACTGAAGTCTGGAAGAGATTACAAGGAAACTGAGGTGAAAACTTCATTTGCTACCGATGTAAAAACCCCACCAGAATATACAAACTTCCTCACACTAAATATAGTAGAATAACATAACCATCAGCAACCATGGATGACCTAGGCTTAGTTAAGGAAGTCGGTATTATCAATCTCTTTCTGGAGGAAAAATCGCATACTATTGCACCACGGAACCCACTAATCCGGAAACTATACATAAAAGAATCTAAAAGACAACTATGGGGTTTCTTTCAATATCCGCAGCTTGATTTTCCTTTCAAGTTTCACCAGTGGTTTGCCTGGAAAAGCAAGAAATGCATGAAAGCCAGCGATTAATATGGTACTTACCCGGCTGCTGGCTTTCATTTAGACATGTGACAAACACTCATGCAGATGAAGTAAGACTCAGCCTGTTGCTGCATCATGAGATAAAATAAACCAAGCCAGAGCAACATAAAAATAATATTGTGGCAATCAAAGTGTGCATGCAGTTTCCAAGTTTTGATAAACATGCTTCACGATGTTCTTCTCAACAGGTTCTGATCCAACTCCACCTCCAGATTTGAGAACCATTGCAAGCGCCCCATTAGGCTTCACAAAGAGAAAGTAAAACAAGATCAATTCTGTTATACAAAAGGGTCAAATACCAGTTCAGAAAATAATAAAACTATAACTGTAGAAAGTCACAAAAAGATGGGAAAACCATTTTCATATATAAAACCAGAACTTTGGCAGTAAAAAAAATGAATAAAAAAAGAAAAAAATAAATGAAGGACAGGCACTGACTACCGAACGGCGTATGGGAAAATGACGAGAACTATATAAATCGAACCAAATAAATATAAACAACATATGCTCATGCATATAAAAAAAGAGAGGGACATAAACTTGTATCTAAAACCTCTAACTTCTCCTGTAATCCATCCCCCAAAATTGAAGCACCATTCTGACAACCATTATCCGTGACCAGCTGTGTGTCAGCCTCGCCTGAACTATCCGGTGAAGATCCTTCATTGTCAATCTCCAGACCATAACTGTTGCGTACACGTTGAGCAGTGCCGGAACTTGAGACACAACTGGCGTCAGAGTTTTCAGTACAGTGCAAACCCTGATTTAACTGCGCCTCTGTTGGTTCTGGGGTTCCCTTCGTATCGCTATCAACAAGCTGCAAGTCAGACCCAATAGATCTGGCATGCACATTCTCTAAGACCATGGGAGCTGCTTCTTGGGACATTTCATCAACAAGTAGGGGTTGTGCGTCCACCATTGCCTTCTTTTTCGTTGTTTCAGACACAGGAGAGCAACTACCTCTCAGTGAACCTGCCTCTCTCGAACAAATAAACTCAGGCGAGATTGGAACTTGTCTCTGAGGGCTAATAGAGGGTCTTTTCTCAGGGCTTCCGTCCAGATCTGACCCATCAGACCCCTTCTTTCGTTTTGTGATCCTTTCAACAGACTCAGACCTGCAGCCCTCGCTACATTCCCTAGAAATCTTATCTGCCTGTTGCTGACTCATTGGTCTGGTATGTCGCCTTCTTTTGTACCCCTCTGGAAATACATAAGAGGGAATTTGCTTTCTACGAACATGAGAAACATATATATCCATTCCAGGTTTCCAGTACAAGTATGAGTTTATTTGATGCTTAAACTCATCAACAGTCAGACGGATATCAAACTGTTGGCCTTCTTGGATAACCTCCCCTTCCTTCCTCTGTAAGCCCATGAAAAAGGCACTATGAGCACACTGCCTTGAAGAGTCAACATAATCATGCGGATAAGGATGGCACTGTAATTTCCCATATGTGTCCCGCTCTATCTGCATACGTCCAATGGAAACCGTAAATAAGAAATGAAAAAACTTGATACATCATAAATAACCATCAAGTTAAAAGTTAAAATGCACAACCAAAAGATAAAAGAAACTACCATCAGAGTCAGCTGTCTCATACGGGATTCAACCCAACCTCTCCACGAACGCAAGTCATCAGGATCAGAAGCAATGATATCAACTTGAAGATAATTTTTATAGCTCTCAAAGAATAAATACGGTTCAAATAAAGCTTTCCACTGCAATTTATTAAGCTCGATATCCTGTAGAAGCAAATCAAATACAATTGATTATTAGGTATAATATAGACAACTATTATAATGCAAAATGACAGCAAAGGCTTAAGACTGTCTACCTCACATATCTTTTTAGCAAACTGGAACTGTTCCATCATAACCCGGAGAGTACTGGATGAAGCATTGTAACTGGAATTCATGCATGGGTAGGCAGGAGTTATAATTGGCATGAGATGATTCCGGTCCCAAGGATTCTTACGAGGATCCCAGACAGAGAACCCAAGTTCATTATCCTCAATTTCGCAAAGCATCACGGGGTTTGGCCAACGCCACAATGTGTAGACTCTAAAGAAGCGAGAAACTAACATGCTAGGATTTGCTTCTGGATAAAATTGGCATAGCCGAGCAACAAGAATAGCCCAATTTACGCCACCTAGAAACCCCATCACCTGAATGGAAGGAAAAGGGATATACATAATACAAATGGAAAACTAGCAACTCCTTCCTATAAATATAGAAAATTAAGAATTCGAAAGCATAATAACCTACATTCGAATAAACGCCGCGTCTCTTAGCCCAGAATTTTAGGCACTGAAGTGTCATCCGGAAGTTCTGAGATTGCACGATACAAGATATGTAAAGAAGTAATACACAGGAGAACAACTTACAAGGAATCAGAAGCGATAGGTATAGGCTACAGGTAGTATAAATACCTCAACATTTGGAACAAGTTTAAGAATTTGATCTGCCACTCGGCACCCATTAAGACTACGTACAGTTGGCTCATCTATCTCGTACAACACGGAGATGTTTGAGATGTCCAAATCCTGTATTAAGTAGAATAAAATTGACTTCACTAAATCTAAATTAAATTATAAAAGAGCGTATTTAATAATAAAAAATGGTGACACGACTCTCCTAAGCATGGAGTAATGGAACATCAATCAAATGCAAGATTATTTCCTCATTCTGCATTCAAGCTTGATGAAAGCAATTGCAAATCAATAAAAGTAATCCAGTAAGCATTGGACAGTTAAAAAAAAAAATCAGTCAAACCATTTGGTTACCACATTTAGGTAACAGGTAATATCCATATGCAAAAGTCGTCACGTAAGGAAGACACCAGCAAAACTTGTCGAATTGAACCACACAAAGTAAGAACATGTAAATCTTCCTGCCTAGACATTCACACAAGGTTTTTTGACAGAAACATAACACGATTAGGTCAAGACCATCACACTGGTCCAACAGATCCAAGTAGAAAAGCATTCAACATCGGGAAACAAAACTTCATATGCAGAACTCCTATAATTATCAGAAAAATCATGAAAGTAATACTAATACAAACTATTTTATAGTAAAAAGCTTGAGATAACTTACATCCGGAACAACCAATAGTGATATACTTGCATATAGAAGATCAATTGAGATCCCATCAAGCTTGAATTTCATGACAGGTACATGTGCATCGGGTACCGGTTGAAGTTCAGAGACTTCCTCCATCTCAGCTAAAATGTTATGGAGTACAAAAAAGAAGTCTTCCTGCAAACAAACTATACCGTCGAGCACGTAGAAGAATAAAGAAACCAGCACCAAAATAGGAAAATCAATAAAATGTACCTCCCGATTAACATAGGATGGTCCAACACACAAAGTATCAATGTCGGCTCCAGGTCCATGAACCTGGTTAAAGAAACCACCTCTTAGAATAGAACTAACATAGCATAAGATTTGTGTTAAGATTCTTTAACCGGAAGCCCATTTTAAGATATATTTTAAAAAAAGAAAGGAAAAAAGGAAATTCAGCAGTAGGAAAATGTAAAAGAACACCTTGAACAAAAGGCATACACATAAAAAAGTAAAATGCTCAAAACAGCTAGGCATCTACGATAAGCTGCTTACACCGAGTCTATAAGAACCAAAAGTAAAAATCACAGCATTGGCATCTTTGACCATTTGATCAGTGTATCCCCTCAACCGAGTAAGCTCTTTCACCCAGTCTTTCACAATCTACAATAGAGAATAAGGATACAACAAGGTTATTGCTAAATAAAGCATGCTATAAAATATTTGGCATGCCAACTAAAAAGCAACACTGAATCACTGATAAGTAATATCAAATAAGGGAACATGAATTAGGAGTCTGTATCAGCTTGCTTAAAAACTGAAATTACTGAACAACAATGGCATAAAATCAACATGCAATAGTTCATCTCAAATATTAATTTGACATCCTAATGTTGATAATAAACAGTTGCAGGCCCATAGTTAAACACAAATATTGTGAATTTGCAAGCTTCACTTATCACTTTTGAGCTTTTCTATTTCTTGGATCAGAAGAAGCCTCATATCTCAACGAAGAACTATAAACATATCCTTTACTTTCCATCCCAGGAAAATTAATACCCATTACTGATTTCCAAACTTTAGTGTCCTACTTTAGATGATAGGCAGTCTTCGAGCCAGCATTCCGGCACGAACAGGCTAGAAACCCAGCCAATAAGTTTACAATCATATCACCTAGCCATACAAGCAGAACTTCACCACAAATTGCAAGTTGTATTGGGATACATTACACATTTTCTGAATTTTATATTCAAGGTTCCAGGGTCTGCAACAACTAAACTAGTGAACTAACTCCATAAGCTTCAAAACCATTCTCAAAAGCAAAAGGCCAAAAGGAAAATAATCATAACAATCAGAACTATTTAATGCATTAAATCATTCAGAAGATTAAACATAGAACTACAGTTCAGAATCCTCGCAATCATCTTTATTATATATCAATTCACTTTCATCACATTTATGACTAAATCAATACATCAATCTCATTCTCATCTACTCAACTTATCCAATAATTCGACTCAATGTTACTACAATATACACATGGAAGTATGGGACATCTTCTATTGAGAAGAACTCTGAAATGGCATAGTTCCATTGTGTAAATTAAATAACTGAAGCATAAAGTAGAGTTGTTCATTTGCAACTGCACCTGCTTAAGTCGTGCAAGAACAGCTTCCCTTTTTGCAGATTCTTCTGCACTCTCATAGAGCCCCGAATCCACCAAAAACTAAAACAAAACAGAAAAAAAGATCAATCCTATGAGAGTTCCACGGTCATATAATTCAAATCACAAGTATACTAAACAACAAACCTTCTCCAACTCCCTGTTCCTCTGGATATCAGCATCGATGGGCCCGGCGAGAGACAAGGGCTTCGTTACTCCCCACTGCCTCGGCGGCTCCTTTATCTCTGCCGGCGGAGGCGACGGAGAAAGCGGTGGGTTTAAACTATCCGACGCCACCATAATCTATATTCTCAAAATCTCTCAGAACCCTAAAACCTAATCTAAACAAAACTTATCTCAAGCCCAAATCAAAAAATGGAAGAAACGCCCGCAATCAAAAACCCTTCACCGTCGATTAAACCCAAAATCCGTAAGCCCAAAAAAATAAAAGACCAAGGACTTCGCCTCACAACCTATATCATCAATCCAAACTCAGATCGCAGTACGCAGAAAGCTCCTAACACCAGAATTCGAACAAAAATCACATAAATTTAAAAGGATCAAAAGCTATAACCTATGACCAAATCCCTAAAAGTTTAAGCAAAATCTAGCCCACTAAACGCCGAAATTTAAGAAAATCAAACTGTTAGATCGAAAAAGTAGACCGAAAACTCTCCTATTTGAAGCACGAAAATTAGTTCCCGAGGCGGATACGGATTCTCACACGAGGAGAGTTGCGGGGTAAAGCGCTCAGCGGCAATTTGAGTTGGAAAATCCGAATTATAATTGGCAAAGATATTTGTTTCCTCTGCACGCCTTTCCTTTTTAGATTAGGGGCAGGAAAGGAAATTGCCTTCGGTAAGAGGGACTTTCCGCCACGTGGCAATCCACGCGATTGAGGGCGTTCTGGGAATTTCCATTCCCTGGAAGGATGTGGAATCAGAAGTGGAGCGGGCCAATTGAAACCGGATTTTAATAATATCATCATGAGTCATGGGAAGTCATGATTCCACAAAAGGGTACAATAGTACTTTCCATCTCTTTTCATTTTTTTATTTTCGTGAATATTCAGAGAGAGAGAGGAGTTATTCGTGATTTGTTGGGACATAATCAACCCAATATTACACGACTGGCCTACTTTAAATTATGGGCCTCGGCCTATTAACTTATTACTTTATCCGTCCATTAAAAATTGGTTCGTTTTCTTTTTTAAATGTTTTTCGCTCGAACTTAAAAGAACACCCTAATACTCTAGGCTCCACTAAATTTAAACTATTTTATACTCCCTCCGTCCCATTATTTATGTCCCATTAGGATTGAGTACGATAATTAAGATAATGGAGGTAAATGTGTAAAGTTGTGGTGTAAAAGTATAAAGGGGTTGGGTCCACTTGCTTAGATTGATTGTGATCTACTCATTTATTTTCTTATTTGGTATGAGACATAAATAATGAGACAACAAAAAAAGACAAGTGAGACATTAATAATGGGACGGAAAGAATACTATTTTATTCAATAAATAATTATTTTAATTTTCGTGTTCAAAAGAATCATTTACCTTAATACACCCAATTTCGTAATTTACTTTACAATGCAAAGTATTTGATTCAATTTTTTACTTTACAATGCGGATCTTAAATTACGAATTACTAATAAACTAAATCTTGCAATTTTTGTAATTTTTTTTAAAAATCACTTAAAATTCAAAATTTTACGCCATTTTGACATTACTATCCGGACTACTATTTTTTAATACAAAAATCTGCACCTGCTGCATCAGATCGAGTTTGGTATGTATTGTATGCATTAAATATGTATTGTCTAGGCGTGAAATTGAAAATATAATAATAACGAGGGTGACGTAGACAAAATGCATGAAAACTATACCGGCTACCAACCAATACTATATTGATGACAAAATATGTCAAACTGAAATGTTTCTAATTGTCCAAGGAAATAGCATTTCAAGAAATCATTTATTACACCGTATAAATTATCTTTATTCGTAAAGAGCAAGTTTACGAATTAATGCCATCATTAGGGTATAACGGTTCGGTTCGGTTCGATTTTTAGTACAATTTAGGAACCGAACCGAATATATGAAAGTGGTTCGATTCGGTTCGGTTTAAGGTGTACTTTACTTTTGGAACCGAACCGAACCGCTTAGAAATGGTTCGGTTCACTTCGGTTCATCGGTTCTATCTTTTTTAAATCCTAAATAGATTTTTTTGAACCACAATATTTCATACATGTTTAACGTGAATGAAATTCAAGCACGACAACTCCAAAACATTAACAAAATATAAATATACTAAACATAACTACAAAAGTTAATCTCCAACTAGGGCTCCAAAATATTAACAAAATATAAATATACTTAACATAACTACAATAGTTAATCTTCAACTAGGGAAAACAAATTCATGACTCACAATCCACGCAGGTAGTAGCAAAATGAAACAACTTCATGACTCCACGTAAACGGATGAACTAAGAGCTCCCAGAAAAAATTCCTACAGATAGAGGACTTGTTGTTCAGCTTTTACGTTTTGGTAGAAATAGTAAAAATAGTATTGAGAATGAGAAAGAAGATGGAAATGAGAATTGAGAAGACAGAAGAGTGGTGTAGTCAGGATTCAGTTGTGCGGCGTGCCCTATTGCCCTAGAGTAATAGTTGTATTAACATCTCTTTTTTAATTTTTTTGATTACATATTTACATATATATCAATTACCTACTATACTCCTAGTAATAACATATTACTATACTACCTAGTAAGTAAGTAGTAAGTAGTATTAACAAAAAAATTTATATTTCATTCGGTTTCATTGGTTCGGTTCGGTTTGAGCGGTTTCTAAACCTTTTGAACCGTAAACCGAACCGATTGTAAACGGTTTCGAAAAATATAAACCAAACCGAACCACAAAACCAAATCGAACCGCATTTTTTAGTTTGGTTCGATTCGGTTCTGTCGGTTTCTTGGTTCGGACTGGAACCACTTGCGCCCCTAGCCATCATGAATTCAATTCATCAATTTACAATTAATTTATGGGACATGTGAGGACAACCGCCCCTCCATATATAGTGAAATAATTATGAATTTTCTTTTATTTTTCAAGAATTTATTATTTCGCTTTCGAAATTGTAAGTCGGCTTTTATAAACCTTTGTCTCGATTCCGCCCCTTAATTTTTATAAGTGTGTCCATAAACTTTCAGTTTTTTCAAACAATAAAATGTGCATAAATACAAAACTATACAATTATGCAAACTACACCAATTTATTCTTTATTTTCTTGTAAAATGCATGAATTAGAAATATAAGTAAAGATAAAGATAGAAGTGAGAAGATGTGAAGCCATTATTATGATTAATTCAGAAAATTCAATCGTTACATTTACACATTTCCAAATTCCAATCCCCACCACGTTCAAACTCTCTCCATAACTCCATAACTCTCGACGATTGCAATGAAATTCTCACCACGTTCAAACCCTTAATTCCAGTGAAATTCTCCACAGTCCCTCTCCATAACTCCTTCAAAACAACACATCCCAATACTGATTTTTCTGCAGTATAAACCGCATAGATTGCTCGGCTAAATCACAAACGAAAATCATCCGCGAAAATTCGCCATCACTCGTCCCTTTCCGAAACCCACCAAGAATTCACAGCTTTAATTTGGTAAGTGCTTTTATTGCGGCAAAAAGCATTGATTTTTCAATATTCAGAGATACCCACATATAATTTATTTATGCTCTCTAAAAGCTTCGAAAAGGGTCTGCATAAAGACTGAAACTTGAAAGTGATATGGGAGGAGGAGACTGAGAGTTGTGTACAGATTCAACCAATTGTAGAGATTTTTAATGGGCTCACTTTACATGAAAATGGGACTGTGCAGATATTAATGTTAGTTTAGAAGATCCACAAATGGTGGCTGTGTACTAGACTTGTACTCATAATTTCTCATATGTTGCTCACATTGCTCTAGAGAGAGAGAGAGAGAGAGAGAGAGAGAGGGTTATTGGTTGGAGGAAGTGGGAATCCTGAGTGGGTGTTTGAATTCGAAAAGGTATGTTTCTCTGTTCGGGCGACTTTAAAGGAACATAGAGTTATACTTCTGACTTTCTTCATCGATTTTTGTGGTAGGGATTTTCTGCTCATTAGTTTCTTGAATTTGTAGAAGTGAGAGAAATGACGTGTGAACATGAACTTCTAATTGGTTGGAGTTTGAAGCCTTTTCAATTCTTTTGAGTTTGTCTTTCTGGAGATTATTTGCCTTCTTTTTATGCAACCCTTTTGAAAACTAATTTTTGTCTCTAATTTCTTGTTTGTTTGGCTGGGAATCCTCTCTTTATGAGTACTAAATATAATTCAAATCATCATTATCATTGCCATTTTTAAATCCTATCTCTTGCTGTGATGCCCTTTTGTCTTGTAATACAGTTTCTCACGAGGTTGTGTCAGAAGGATAAACTTTTCAAAAGTTTACCCACAAAAGTTTAATAAAAATTCAATCTTTAAGCACTGTTTTAAGGCTTTGATGACATTTGTAAAAACTATTTACACCTCATAACTCACTGCATTATGCTCTGCTTCTTTAGTCCTCTGCTTATAACTTTCTCTACATGTCAAGATTCTAAGTCTCTCTCTCTCTCTCTTACAAAAGCTATCATCTTTGTACATTTATTTGGTTGGATCAGATTGAAAAAAAGAGATGGGAAAGGCTACAAGATGGTTCAAGGGTCTGCTTGGAATGAAGACAGATAAAGAGAACATTGATAACAATTCAAATTATGGTGAAAGGAGAGACAAGAAAAGGTGGAGCTTTGCAAAGTCCGGTAAAGATTCCGGCGGATTGACTCAGATTCCGAACAATACTCCGGCTGCCGACTCAGCTTGGTTGAGATCCTACATGGGAGAAACAGAGCATGATCAGAATAACCATGCTATAGCCGTGGCTGCAGCCACGGCTGCTGCTGCTGATGCGGCTGTGGCCGCAGCTCAGGCCGCCGCTGAAGTGGTTAGGCTGACCAGCCACGGCAAAGGAGGGTTGTCCGGCGGTGGCAGAGAGAATCAAGCTGCTGTGAAGATTCAAACTGTTTTTAGAGGACTTTTGGTAAGTGGGATTTTACGAATTCTTGATTTTTTTTAATTTAAATTTAAAATGTTGTGTTTATTCTAATGAAATGTTCATGCATAATTGATGTTTCTTTTCTTGAAACTCAGGATTTGAAATTTGAATTTTCTGCATTTTGAATTATATTCTTCATGTCAGATTAGATTTTGCTATTTTCTGCAACTGGCTTATATTATTGTAAAATCTGAGAGCTTCCAAGAATGGAACTATAAACTATTCAAACTGTCTGACTATAGTTTGTAAATAGATGGAGAAGGAACTAATGATCTTTACCCACAGGCCCGAAAAGCGTTACGGGCCCTAAAAGGGCTGGTGAAGTTGCAGGCTCTAATTAGAGGCTACCTTGTGAGAAAGCGTGCAGCTGCAACACTTAACAGCATGGAAGCTCTGTTTCGGGCCCAAGCTGTGATCCGGTCCCAACGGGCCCGTCGTTCGATCAGCAACGAGCACCAAAACCATCAAGAAACGAGATTGAGAAAGCCTCATGTAAGGATTGAGATATTGATCGTAGAATCATAATAATATCGTAAGTTTGAATCTCATTAGCGTTTCTCTTTTTTGAATTTTCAGGAGCATTTTGATGAATTTCACAGCAAGAGGCTCTCACTCTCAGCTTTTTATGACCCTTCTCTCAATTCATTCGACGAGAGCCCGAAAATCGTCGAAGTCGACACGTGCGGCCCGAAATCACGATATCGGAGAAACATCTCAAGCATGTCCGAGTACGGCGATGACCATTACCGCCAAGCACCATCATCACCCGTTCGGTGTCCTGGCCCGGCCCGTTTGTCCATTCCCGATTGCCGCCACCTACAAGATTACGATTGGGGCTTCGTGACCGAAGATTACAAGTTCCCAACTGCACAAAACACACCTAGGTTGGGCCGGGCCAATCCCCCGACCACGCCTTCCAAGAGCGTGTGCGGGGATAGGTTCTTCCGGCCGTATGCGAACTGCCCGAGTTACATGGAGAACACGCAGTCGTTTAGGGCGAAGTCGAGGTCGTACAGCGCCCCGAAGCAGAGGCCCGAATCGGTCCCGAAGAAACGTCTGTCGTTGAATGAAATAATGTCATCAAGAAGTAGCTTCAGTGGTGTTAGAATGCAGAGGACATTTTCTCAAGATTTCAAGTTTTAGTATGACATTATAAATTATGTCCCTTTTTTTAACGAGGGAAATCCGAAACTGCATTATAAGATAAAGCTATAAACAACATATAAAGCTCTCTCAATATGCCTCTTTTTCTTCCTGATGTAGAGCCAACGAAATGCTTGTACATTTCTTGACAACATTATGTCAAGCAGCTTCAATTAATCAATTTCTTTTTAGTTGTGTTTTTTTTCTTTCATTTTAAATAATAATGTGTGATAAACTCGAAGCAATCTTAGGATGTAAAATTAACTCGATGAGTGTAAACTGCATTACTTGGCTTGAATTTTGAAATTATGACAGTTGCCCTTGGTAAATAAAATCATTCCAAAGATAAAAGGAATATTCTTCAGCTTGTACAAGAACAATGGGTGAGATTTTGCTGCACTTTTAAAAGTTTAGATCAAAGTAGAAGTACATGCTAATTTTTGTGAAAATCTACTCTACACCCAATTTAATAGATCGTATAATGTTGAGTAATATCAGTTGTAAACTTGATTTAGAATAGAATTTTTCCTAATTTTTAGTAGTTTTTACTTTTTAGAGATAGAATTGAGGAATCTTTGAATAAATTAATCCACTTTTCTATAGTGGTTCTTTTTTTTTTTTTGGTCACATTTCTGTAGTTTACCATGACAAAAGGGTTAAAATATTGGACACGAAAAGGAAAAGTAAAAATTTAAAAAAAGATACAGTTATTCACTTACAGTTAAACCTCTTGATGGAGTAATAATCTTGCTTAGATAATAATTTCTTTCGATCCTAATATAAGTTAATGCATTAAAATAATACTTCGATAAAGTAAGAACAACCTCATTAAATGAATATTTTCTTTCGATCCCAAGATTATTATTTTATCGAGTTAATTGTATACGAAATGGCGAAGGCAAAAAGGCTAGATTCTACTTGGGATAGAAAAAGCAGAAAAAGGGAGCAGCACCATCTTTTAATGTTTTCCTCATCCTTTTACCTTTTAAAAGTGACACGTGGCACTCTGTGAATGTTCTTTTTAAATAAAAATATTTTTCAAAAGGGAATAATTATTAGGGTTTGATTTCATCAAGTTGATGTCCCTTGAAATTGCGGGTTGCTTTGCTTGCTATCACCTCTCAATTGAAAATCCCCATCTCCTATCAAGATATATTGTAGTGTATATTTCATTTATTTTAGTAGTTTAAATCACATCCACATAAAAATATATAAATTATAATAGATTAATTATATTCGACAAACTCAATCTAAAGAAATCGATGTAATTTGAGTTGATGACCTTTTCGATCATACTTAAGATTTCTCATTAATCCGTCATACCTAAATACCATTACTCATATGAAATAACATATACTCAACATTGAATAACCTATTTAATATTAATATTTAAAAACTTGTAGGCAATTTCAAATTAAACCACACATTATCCCTAGAGAACTGGCATGTCTCTTATAATTCAAACACTAATATTTATATAAGAAGCTCTTCTCTCGATAAACATGAAAGCGATTAGGGATTGGTTCATGGGCTAATTCAATCGTCATCTTATCACAAATCCAAGATTATGGATTAACTAATTACAATTAAGAAGCACTGTGTCAAGAGATTCCAGAATAACATATAAACAATTGCAGCAATAAAATAAAATATATTACAGGGATCTACTGAGTAGTTAATTAACGCTAATCGAGGTAATCAGTAACTTAATACCATCACATTTATTATATTTAAGAAACTTTGAATTTTCAAAAATCAGAATTTTGATTTTGTGTTGTATTTTGGTCAAATGGGGCATTAATCACAGTACTGATAATAAATGGAATTTGGCCGAAATTTCAGGTGGAACTCCCCTCATTGACCTTCTTGGAACCGGCATATCACTTTGAGAAGGTGGACATTTTTGGAATGTAACAAATTAAGAGTCCAAGATTATTGAGAGAGAGAGAGAGAGAGAGAGAGAGAGAGCAATTCTCAATTAGGGTGTACTATTATGTGTAATGTCAATATTAAATGATGATATTACCTATTTGATGTGATTTTGCTTATTTATTTGACATTTTTTTATAGCTGCATAAAATACATTTAGTGAAATATATTAATATGATTTTATTAAGGTTTTAAAAATCATGATTTTGTTTGTGTTTATAATCGCAACATAAACTTTTAAATTGTTATGCTCATTGAATCTAAAATCCTGGTTAGTAAAGAAAGACACTGACCATGATATAAAGAATACCAATTTATTGTGAATTAAAGTCTATATACTTACATTTATATTTATGTCCCGTTTGAAAGAGTTTATCATCAACTTATTTCAACTTATTTCAAAAAATAAGCGCATATATATGCCTTTGGGAAAACTTATGAAAATAATTTATTCTAAAAAATTAGCTATTTTTGGCTTATTTTCATAATCTGCTAACAATAGCTTATGAAAAATAGATTCTCGTAATAAATCCCCTCACAACAATTTTTTAAATTATGTATTATTTTTTTCTCTAATTAAATACTTATATATAAAAATGTATCAAAACATAAACACTTATACCATAAATACTTATCTTATAAGCATTTAAATTATTTTCTCAAACAAAGCATAAAACTAAAATATTGGCTTATTAAAAAATTAAAATAAAATGGTGTGAAATGAGAAAAAATTGGAGCCATTACTCGAGCTACATGGTAATCCCTGCTTCCTATGTAATTAGCTTGCAAATATGCCAAGTAAATAAAAAAATTAAACCTCACAGATATTATGATAAAGGATTAGTGGGCCTTAATATGCTTAGTGGACCAGACTTTTTGAATTTTTTTTTCCATGAAGCCCATTAAGATCAGCCTTATAGCCCAAATCCATTCAATAAATAAGTCCAGAAATAAATGAAATTCAAGTTGTGCAACTTCGGTCTATTTCTATATGATTTGTACAGTGTTGTACTCCCTCCAAATAGTTTTGTGTGGTTGAAGATTAAGAAAATAGTATTGTTTAGTATATATGATTTTTAAGTCATTAATTTATAATTACAAATTATTTATTATTTTTAGAAAAAACACTACTAATGAGATATCTATTTTGGAAATACAAGGCACTAATGGGAATGATGGAGTAAATGAAAAAAATTTGAGATAACGTAGCTAGTACCGACTGTGTTTATTTCTTTACACAATCAATTATAATATCCTTATTACGATGACTTGATTACGAATTTAGTTGAACAAATCAGTAATATTACGAATTTGAATTCTATGACTTTGTTATGATTCATCGCAAAATGTTTTGGTGCCAAAACTTCTTGTAACCTAATTTGTAATTCTCGAGTTTGAAGTTTGACTTGCCTATCATAAATTCATAATAATTGTATATATTTTTGTAATTACTATAGTACTCTTTCCGTCCCATTAAAATTATCAAGTATTCCATTTGGGTCGTCTCATTGAAATTGTCCATTTTTTTTTAGAAAATTATTATACATATTATATTTGAGGCACACACCACTTTATACAGTTTTACACACAGCAAACAAATATTCTTAAAAACCACATCGGAAAAAAAGTGAACTACTTCAATGGGAATGGAGGGAGTACATAAATTCATTTTCTAATTGGTTCCCAAAGAAGCCGTTAACCACATGGGTCCTGTCCAACGGTCACTATTATGAATTTGAAAATCCGACTCCCAACGGTCACTGAATCACCTTATTCAATTCATTGGATCAACATTCCTTTCCCTCTCCCTCCAATTTTACATTCAAGAAAATTCAAGGAGAAACGTTTCTCTAAACCAGAAACTACAGAATTCTCATTCACTCTTATACAGACTCACTAAAATCTCACACAAACATTTGAAGAACGAAAGAAATGAAGGGTTTTGAGAAGGGATTATCTCCATCGAGACCCAGTCCGAATCGCAATGTCTCGCCTTCTGGTAAGAACCCCTTACATAGACTTTATAGATTGATAAATTCATGATTGTTTTTTCTTGCTTTTGATGGATTCTTCAAAAACTCTTGGTCGTTCCGTATTATGCTGGAATTCGGAAGTTGAATAAATGTTTCAATTGTGGTTTTATTTAATTGGGTTTTTATTTGCGAGATTAGGGTTTTCTTATTCTTGATTTTGATTAGATTCAGTGGAGAATAACGAGAATGATTCAAGCGTAGACAAATTGATTTCAAAGTTTGAAAAGAACAAGATTATATCTGGCAGACATTCCACTTCTGGAGCTCCAAGAAAGAAAATTCTCGCCGAGATTAAAGAAATTCCGAAAGCTTCAGATGCCGAAGATCACAAAAATCCCAACCAAGAGTTGGGGAATAGTCCCCCCAAAAAGGGTGTTTTTGGTGGTGGTGTTTCGTACTACGATCATGCCGCTCACCACAAAGATGAGTCATCTCTGAAGGCTTACGACCCTTTGAAGAACCTCCTATCTCCACGGCCTCAGTATCTGCGTTACAATCCAAACCGGCGTCGTGAGATAGTCAAAAGATTAGAGGAGGAGTGCAGTGATGAAGAGTTGTCAGCAGAGGAGATAGAGGACTCTTGTACTTCTCCACCAAAAGTCTGTGTTACAAATCACAATGATGGAGGAGTTATTGAGGATAACAAAGTTAATGTAAATCAGAATGATGGAGGAATTAGTGAGGAAGAAAAAGATAACAAAGATAATGTAAGTCAGAATGATGGAGGAATTATTGAGGAGGACAAAGATAATGTAAGTCAGAATGATGGAGGAATAATTGAAGAAGACAATGATAATGTTGTTGATGGTTATGAGGAGGAGGAGGAGGAGGAGGAGGAGGAGAAGGAGGAAGGAGAAGAGATTGAGGAGAGAGGATGGTGTCTCAGAGGAGTACTGAAACTTCTTCTTACAATGACTGCTTGTTTGTTGTCAACTTCGTACATATGTTCTATGAACTCTCCCAAAGATTCCCCAATTCAACAAGCCATTTGGGATCTCAAAGATAGTGGTGTTGTGTTCAAGAATGACATACTTGAATTTGTCACTAAGAAATTGAAAGATGATGGTTTCTTTGGAGGGGAAGTTGGAAGTAATTATAGAGTGGTGGAGGAGGAAGACAAAGATGAAGAGAAACATGGTGAGATTGATGAGAGATTTGAGGCAAAGAATTTGGAGTGGGATGAGGAGAGGATTGAAAATGAGAATGATGATAGCGAAGATATGGTTGACGTAGCTGCAGAATTCAAGAGCACAAGAGTAGATGAATATGAGCACTTGGTTGATGCTAACACTAATGAAAGAGTAGATGATGGTGGGATTTGGTTGGAGGAGGAAGTAGAGTCTTCTCATACTGGTTTGGATGAGGATCATGTGAATAAGGATGAAGCTTCTACAACGGAGATTATATTCGGTGGTGAAGTTAATTCTGGATATGAGTTGGAGATGGATATAGATAGTTCAAATCAGTTGGTGGTTGTATCAGATGAAGATTTAAGTGGTTCTATGGATGAAGTAGGAGATGATGCACAAGTTGAGTCTACTTTTGAGGAGATCCCAACGGAGCCCGAAGGAGCGGATGAGATAGGATCATCACAGCTTGTTGTATCAAATGAAGTGTCAAGTGATTCTATGGATGAAGTAGATGAAACAGTAGGAGACAATGAACAAGTTGAAGCAGAGAAATCTGAATGGAACACCTCAACTGTTGTTGTAGTCTCGGCAACACTCATAGTTTCGACACTACTCGCCTTCATCCATCATTTCAAAAACTCAAGAAGCACATCTTCTAAACAATCTCAACCAGAATTGAAGCAAGACTCTGCAGTTGAGAAGAATGTAAACCAAGTGGTGCTGCTCCCTTCCACTGAGAAGAAAGTTGAGTTTCTACCAAGAACTGCTCCAATAAGAGAAGCTCCCGGAGAGCTTGCACGCCACATCTACACTCCAACAGTCGAGCTGATTGGTGAAATCGTCGTTGGACAACCTAGCAGCCTTGGAAGATCCAAGAATTACCAGATGGCTATATCTGAAAATGAGTGCAATGCTACATTGCATCAGAAGCATGAATTTGTTTCGACTCCGCCTGCAACTGAGGTTCATCCCACTACTAGTTCCACTTCATATACAAGTTTTACTACAGAAAAGAAGATGTCCAAGAAAGAGGTATTTTCATACTACTAATTTGACTTTTGAGGCAATTCTTGACCTTTTCATATAATCTCTTGGTTATAAGAAGGTTAGCTCATTACTACTGTAAACTATAACTCTATATCTTGGTTTGAACAGGGAGGGCAAAGTAGAGAAGCCATGTTCGAAACTCCAGTTAGGCGATCCAGCAGAATACGTAATCGATCAGCGGCTGTGTCTTCATGAATCCTTCAGTCTCTAGGATCTAAATAAGAAACATCACCCTCAGTTGTTTCTGCAATCTGTATCTTCTTCTAACATTTAATTCTTAGCTGTATGCTTTAGGAATTAGTTTCTTGTTAGCTTAAATAAAACTAGTCTAATCTAGTTAATTTGTAAGCATCTCTTTGATCTCTCTATCCCTTAATAGCATTTAGATCGTTCCTCAGCTTTATGATTCATATGCATACACAATTTGATACAATTAAATCCCTCCTTCAACGAAGTGGGACAAAAGTTTCAAGAATTGCAACTTTTGAGGCAGAAGACCTTTAATAATCTGAATTCTGAAATAAAAGCCTTCTCATTTCTGTACTTTTGTGACTTTAAACAATGAAAGAAAACAGATAATGACCACAAAATTGCCTATTTACAATCTCTCTCTCTCTCTCTCTCTCTCTCTCATGTGTAGATAGAAGTCATCTAAAACATTTCTTTTAACATTCCAAGTCTTGGTGTAGAGGGGTGAGTGGGGGTTTGCTGTTCATAAAACTCCCTCTCTTACTTGAAAAAGGATGAGAGAGAAACACCCCTTGTAGCTTTCTTTGATATCATAGCCTTAGGGAGAGTGTATTGCTTGTAGCTATGCAAACCAGTTCCACAGCTTCTGGAAGACATCAAATTTCTTTTGTATGGAGCTGCTTTCTTTACTAGATCTTCAATGCTTGTCACCCTTGCAAGTGATGCAAAAGACTCTGATTTCCCTTGGTAGAATTTGGAAAGCCCTCTTCTGCAAATAACAAAAGATTTCACCTAATTTTAGTCTACATGAAATATAAGAGCAGAAAGGCATAAATTCTTCCCAAACTTGTCAAAATCATAATCAAGAAAACTGATTCAATCACTTACTTGATGGGCAATTGGTCCATGATCTCTGATAGATCATACAAAGCTCCACTCGGGCTCGAATTCGGGCTCGAGTTCAACAAAGATGATTCAGATGAAGATGCATCATCTGCTGTATCAGATGAAGTTATGGATGATCCATTAGAAGCATCTGAATCTTCCCCTATAGATGAAGTAGCTGATGATGATGATGATGATGCACATCCTTGATCATGATCACTATTGTTCTTCTCTTGATCTTCAAATTGAAACCATGAATCTTGAATCAGATGAAGACTTTTCCCTCCTTCCATCTTGAAAAAAGTAGCACAAAATTGCTTGAAAAGATGATAAAGAACAAAGGGATCTCAAGAAACTTCTCTGCAGTGATAGATTATATATATTACAAGTCTTAGAAACAATACAACATGAATAACATGTATTTCTTGGACCAAGCAAAGGAAACATATATATGGGCATGCAACATAAGTGGATTAGACTAGGTTTCCTTATGGAGCTCCATCACCTTAGGTTGCATAGAAAATCCCATCCCTCCTAAACACGGCACGTGGACGGCATCCAATGGCCGGTTGTACATATGCTTTACTAATTGGTACGTGGGTGACACGTTTCGGTTATTCATTGGGGTTGCACTGTTTGATTGGTGAAACTTGGTGTGAGATTAGAGAGGCCCCTCAAGTTTTATAATTCAGACAATATTTATTTTACCTTACTTTTATGCCTTATCCTTAGATTCTCGATTATCTTCTTCTCCTATGGTTTGAAATGATTTCTTGACTTTGAGGTTGCCCTACTTGAGACATAGATAAGTTCAATAGTATTTAGGAGCCCATCCATATCCTAGTCACCACCAACAAAACATTATTAAATCACATGCATCTATTCCTAATCTTTTACATCTTGACTTCTATTTCAAATCATATTACCTTTACATTAATTACTTCGAATTTTATATGATACGATTTTTTAAATACGAGATGAACCGTTGAGTTGCACCTGACTTAAAATAAACATGGGTTTGACCACCTTGTCTCACCTACCCTAGCAAGAACCACATGATAAATTTCTTGCCAATAGTAACATATCAACATGACATGGCAGCCCATATGACCATATCCATTTCCATAATATTTTTATATGTATAAGTAAGAATAAATATTTTATTTGGGTGTGAATGAATGATAAGATTTGAGTTTGATAAGACGTTAACTGCGTTCATCATTTTGAAGATGAAGTCTTCATACATACGCTGAATTTTCCTTACACGCTCCAAATTCAAATTGAGTTTGGCGTGTGAATAGAAAATTGTGTGTATATTTTGGTGCACAAGATCACCTGTCTCAGAAATTCTATCTCAATGTTGTCCCATAAGGGTAAGCATCTAAATGACTACGGTATAATTTTACGATTTGTATAGTAGGCATCTAGATGTTTACTTTATGAAACTACATTGGGATAGAGTTTCTGGGACAGGTGATCTGATCCCGTATTTTGGAATTACTTACAAATAATTATTAGGGCGTTCGATTCACATATTATAATTATTCTGATTTGAAATCGTTTTTCTAAAATTTGAAATGAGTACCGATCAAATACTAATTTAAGTGAGCCCTAAGAATTTAAGTACGTTAGTTTATGGAGTAACATTTATTTAAGATTTTTGTTAAATAATTTATTCTTAATTTAGGTTACGGTCTATGAAAAGTGTAACAGAAATTCAAGATACATTATTCTCCCATTTGACCAGATAAAATCTGTGAATTACAAGTGATATCATTATTTTTATTTTTCTAAAATTAGCCAACCAACCAAGAGATCATCAAGAAGACAATTAGTATTTCTTAAATTTATTAGACAAATTCCCAATCTGAAAAGTAACAAGAATTTGGCAAAAGTGCATCAATCATTTTCGTTATAAAACCTTATCATAAATTAAAGGCAAAATTTTTGCTGACTAATATTTCAGACTTATCACAAGAATGTCAGTTTCCTGGTTGGGGACATCTTTTTTGAATTATTCAGCTCAAGCAGAGCTGCAAAGCATCTCTTGATTAAGTACAAAAATATTTCAATGATGTACTCTCTCCTACTTATCTTGTTTATTTTCAATACGAAGATTAAGATGAAACTTATCTTATTTTTTTTCGGCACGAAAATTAAGATGAATGGATGATTGTGTGTAGATGAGTGAGTGATTGTGTGTAAAGAGATAGACCCCACAAAGAAAAAAAAATGAGAATTTGTATAGTAATTATTTTCCTTTTTTACAAACAAGACAAGTCGGATAGAACGATCAAAAAGGAAAACAAGACAAGTCAAGCCGGATAGAGAGAGTATTTAAATATAAATATGAGAGTTTGTATAATAATTTTTTTTTTTTTTTTACAAACAAAACAAATCGGATAGAACGATAAAAAAAAAAAAGACAAGTCAAGCGAACAAAGAGAGTACTCATGCTATGAATATTGGTAATTAAAATAGTGATAAATTTGTCAATTCCGGCCAACTATATTTATAAATGAAGAAATCTTTATCCAGAAAAAAGAAAAAAAAAAGAAAAAGAAATCAAACAAAGGATTCTTGATAAGATTATAATAATGATGTCCATTTCAAAATGAGTCCAGTAGTGGCCACACATTACTGTAATTATCATTATCAGTGACCTAACTTTTAAAGGCCACCCACAATTTCAGATTAAATTGAAAGAAGTGAAGATCCACAATTTAAGTTTAAAGGGGCAACATGTATTTAAGCATTTTCAATGACCAAACTTAATTCGAATTCCACATTAATATCTCTATATGTAGAACCTAATTAATTGATAATATTTCATTTTATTTATATACTACATTCCGCTATTTCTGACACATTTACTTAAAATAAAATGTCTCACTATTTCTGACATACTTCCTAATTTAAAAATAACTATTTCATATTTACTATCTTATTTTATTATCTACTCTAACTCTCTTCTCTCTCATATTATCCCTTATTTATATCTCATTCTTAATCATCTACTTTCTTAATTTTCTTAATTTTAAAGTATAAAAAAACCCTTTTTTATTATCTTTTTATTTATTATTTATATTTTTTTAACAAAATATCACATCCAATAATTTTTTTTTTTTTTTTTTTCTTTTTTTCTAAATTTTTTTTCCATTCTTCCTACAAAATTTTGATTTTTAATTTTTAAACTTATTTTTTTTTTTTTATTTACAAAAAAAAAAAAAAAAAAAAAATCAAATGCTTAACTATTCTTAATAACATTTAATAAATTCACACCCCCATTTATTAATACATTTCCTCTTAATCCCCCCTAGTATGTCAGAAACGGAACGGAAGTAGTATTTAATATGTTCCTTAATCATCCACTGGCTTGTCGTTTTACCAGAAATTACATGAATATTGAGTCATTCCGAGAAAAGATCAGATATTTAAACTTCAAAATTGCAAAGTTTAAAAACACATCTTGATTTGATACTTGAAGGGCTGCAGAAAATCCTAATCTAGGTTTAACAATAAGCAACAAAAAAATTAAATTTCAAAGAAGGAAAACGAAGAGAATTTAGAGAGTGTAGAGAAGATGATTGTTGACGATTTTCAATTGAAGATTGAAAGACAACTGCCCATCTTCCCTTATGAGTCGATTTTGCAGAGAATACTTTCGATCAAAGTGCATTTTGAATGAAATTCGCACAACGTCGATACACACAATCTCTGCGTAAGATTCAAATTAACCAAAAGGACTAGAAGAAAAAATTGAAGCCAAATGAAGAAACGGAGGAAAACTCTGAGAATACAAAATTAATTGCAGCACGAGACGAGCGGATTGGGGAAGAAGGGTGGGAATGTGTGATTTATACATCGGTGACGGCCCATGGCCTTAAAAGAGATTAGGGTTTTCTGGGCTTCGTAATTGGCTAATTACCCAAATACCCTCTCATAATCTGGTCAGAGTCAAGACTCGAGACTCTGGATCACGCGCACGTTTGGTGATTTAAAAAATGGAGAAAAATATGATTATATGTATTTTATTCTTAAACAGAGCTTTTGATATTATATTTTTTTTAGATATCTAATATTTATATTTGGAAATGTAATAAGATGTATAACATGTACTACAATATTTATGCATTTAAAATACTCACTCATACATGTTGAATGGGGAAATACTTGAATATAACTAAATAAAATAACAAAGGAATTTTAACAATCATATTTTTTAAAATCTAATAAAAATAACCACTCTTGAAACTTTTTGAGAAAAAATTTAATATTAATTGACATATCCAACTTTCTATTTAAAAGTGGGTCCCAACAGTTAACTAAAATAACGTCAATAAGATAGAGAAAATGATTTTGAATTCTTTTACAATTATACAATTTAATTAAAGTTAATTATACTATTATTTATTAAACAAGTTAATGAGAGCATGCAGGTAGTAGTTTTGTCAATTAAATGTAATTCATTTTTGTCAATTAAGATGTCGCAGTTAATTTAATTCAGACTTAATGATTTTTTGTATAAAGACTTAAATTTAATAAGTTAATTATGTTTGGATGTAGACATGATAATAACTTATACAAAATTAAAGTGTTTAGATGTATTTTTACATAAGCACTTATCCACAAATATGATTAAAGATATATAACTAAAAATTAATAAATATCATGAATAAAATTAAATCTTAAATAAATGTATTTTCAATTAACTAATAAAAAAATGAAAACTAGATTAATAATATCTTCTTCATCTCATCTAGCTAATCAAATCTCCATTTCTTCCAAATAGTTTGCCCGTAGCACTCAAAGGAATTGTTTTGAAAAACATACCTGCTTTAACAAACTGGATGAAGCGTCCTTGGAGGAGAGAAGTCACAATTTTCTTCTCTCTTGTGGAGAGATCGTTGCAGACAAGAATTCACAATTTTCTTCTCTAATCTTGTGGAGCAGTACAGTTTGTAGAGAGTCCAGATTTTTCTTTTCTTATGAGTTATGCGAGGGTTTACGGGTTAAAAAAAAAGCGTGAAGAAATTGTGTGGGTTAAGAATCGATACATGAATCAAAATAAAAGTTCCTTATAATTCCGGATAAGTTAATAATATTAACTTATGAAAATAAGTCAAAAAAAACTTTTGAAAGGGTTATAAGTTATTTCGTTAAATCTCCCAAACGCGCGTATAAGGACTTATGTTATAGAATAAGTTAAAATAAGTTAAAAATAAGTTATTCTAAACGGGGCCTATTTATATCAAAATAATTAATTATTAACACCAACAATATCATTTTCTTCAATGTATATTGAACTTTTCCTTTTGCATCTTCATAGTTAATATTAACACTCAATTGAATTTGATCTTCTTCTTCTGCCATTAGAGCATAGAAAATAGAGCTTTCGAGTACGAAAAATAAAAATATGAATTCAGTATGTTATTTTATTTCATATATTTTATTTTTCGAATTTTGAAAGTATTTTGCTAATATAATTTAGGGACAATTAAGTTCTAATCTTATGCTAATATTGTTGCTAAAACTTATGAATGATTGTAATTTTGTACATACATACGTTGATTTCCGCTAAAGATTAAATGGAATAATTTCATATTTAGTTTAGGAATTATTATGTTACTTCTTAATTTTATCTCCTATAGTTTAGGAATAATTAGGATTTTATGATATTATGATTATGTTACTACAATTTAAGAACGATTAGGATTTTAATGCATACAATTATGAATTAATAAATTGGTTTTTTTTAAAGGATTAATACATTTGTTTTAGATAAATATAATGAAGATGATACATTCCTGCCAATTAAAGATAGTGTTGATTCAAAAAATTTATACGAAATAAGATTACCACAATTATCTATTTTCCTAATTTATATATAAAGATATCTTAATTATAGAAGTAAAAATATCTTAATTTTTTTCTATGTATGCTGTCAATTTTAAGATAGTCAACTAGGGCTCACACTTTTTTCTTAAAAGTAGAACAAGTCATTTCAATATCTTTCTATTTCTTTGAAAAGTTCAAAAAGCTGTATTTATATAATATTTTTAAAAGTGTGGTTATAATCGTTACATAGTTATTTTAAATGGTTAAATATAGATTTATCCCGAATATTTTAACATACTTAAACAATTTTAATATTCCATGCAAATATACATGTTTGATATCTAATGTCATTTGTTAATTACTATATGAATATAGATTTCTTATATAGAGACTTTACTAGCGAAAATATCAATTTTGTTCATTTAATGTAGTATATGTTCGATTTTGGTCATTCAACGGAAATTGTCGAACATAAAAAAGGCGTGTGGACTACACCCTCAATGGTTGACTAAAATCAGACATTTCACATTTGTAAAGTTTCGGTAAAAAGATAAATACTCTTAAAACTTACAAGTCCTAAAAATAGATAGATGCTACATTGCATAATAAAATTTGATCTCATTTTAATAATAGTTTTTTTTTCGAAACCTTACATAATGTCTAAAGAGGTGTGGTTCGTGCGTATTTTTCTACTCAGACAATTTATGTCTGAGAAAAATCGGACACTTTGTAAAGTTAAATAACCAAAATCAACACTTTATAAAGTTATTAGGAACAAAATTAGACACGACCACATTAGAGAAAGAAAATCAAATATAGACCATATTAGAGGACAAAAATTATTATTTTCACGACTTTACTGTATAACAATTTTTTAAAAGAACTCATATATCATATATATGTAATGGTTTTTCAGGAAAATATACTATAGTTTTGATTTTTCACAATTTATTCTATTGTAGAATATATTATTACATTTTGGGTTATTCTCCTCTAAACACACCAACTTTTTTCAGATTCTCTTTTTGCACACGAACTTTAAATTTAGCTCATAAATTCACAAACTCTTGATTTGTTTCAAATTGCACATCAATAAAAAAAATCTGGCGAAATTCAACCTGACGTGATATTTTCCAACCTGACGTGGCTGCTGACATGTCGGGTGAGTCATAATCAATCTTATTTGATTTTTTAATAAATAAATAATCTTTTTACAGTTTCCCCTTTTGCACATGAACTTTAATTTTAATTTGTTTTTGTGCACAATCAAAATTTAGAATATTTTTTTTTAAATATTATTTATTGCTAATAAGATTTTTATATTGAATTACGGAATCGATCAAAATACTTTTTTTATATATTAAATAGGCAATTAACCAAACCAAGTCTAACCCTAATTCTCTTATTGAGTGTTCGTTTGAATTTTTGTAGCGAGTTTCTTTCCTTGTATTTGATTCTCTATTTTTCATTGCTCAATCACCACATGTATTTGAATTCAATTCTCAATTTTTGATTCTAAACTTCATTTTTTACCAAATAGTCACAAAAAGAATAAGGGATATTCGATTCCCTCATGATTTGAAACCCAACAAATTAGAAAATAACGATTGATTTCATTTCTTGAATCACTACAATTTCTCAATTTGTTCCATTTCATTTCACCGAATCGACATGTTAGATTCAATGATCTTTCTTTTGCCATGATCTTTTAATCATTATTAAAAAAACCTATTTAATTAGTTTGTTTAACTTAATTCGGTCATTCATTATTATTTTTTTATTACAAATAAATAATATTAAAAGAAATCCTAAATTTCTATCGCGTGCAAAAACAAATCGAATTTAAAGTTCATGTGCAAAAGGGAAAACTGTAAAGAGTTTGTGTATTTATTGAAAAATCAAATAAGATTGATTATGACTCATCCGACAATATCAGCAACCACGTCACACCGAAAAAGACCACGTCAGCTTTGGTTTTGACAGATTTTTGATTGGTGTGCAATTTGAAACAAATAAATAGTTGGTATATTTATGAGCTAAAGTGAAAGTTCGTGTGCAAAAAGGAATTTGAAAAAAAATAGTGTATTTAGAAGAAAAGAACCCATACATTTTCCTTTACTTTTGCTATCAAATGACGAAATTCACAATAGTTATACGGGTGTACTGCGTGTGTAAATTCGAATTTATGAGATTTGAGTATATAATTGCCAATTTTTATTTCATAAACAATGATTGCACTCCAAAATGGTAATAAGTACATCTGCTTATTAAAGACATCGGCTTATTTCGTACATCTAATCATATGATAATAAGTATCACTAATCATCCTATGTAATACATAGGATCAGGCACTTTGAATGTTCGATTTCCAACATTTGTACCAATCAAATCACTCCATTGATCTCCAATATTTCCCACAATTCTGTAACCTTCATTAACCAACTCTGTTCTTTTTCTGGATTTGTAGTCCACTGCTGTTCCAAGCTCACTTGCTCCCCTTCATTAATACAAAATTGTAATTTAATTAACAACAAAACAAGGCGATTAACGTCGTTAATTGCATTATATATGCTTACTTGAGGATGAGTTTTTCCCAGTTGTAATAACCAGCTTGGTTCAAATTGGTTATCCTTACGTCTGTGAATCTCTCAGCCGTTCCTGAAAGGAAAGCGGTCTTGAATCCTAGAGATAACACCGTCTCGTAGAGGCGGCGGATTGGTGGCACCGGCGGCGCTTTCCCTTCCGCCACCCACTCGTTGAACTTTGTGTCGTTGTATGCTATTGCCCTGCATCAAAAATTAATCTGGGTTAATGGTTCATTTTATTTTATTGTATCTTGAATTTTCTGTTTTTCTAAATATTTATGATTAATACATCAATGTCATTTACTTCTTGATTTGTTTGTTTGGTTCTTTGTTTTCACCATTAGATTAAATTAAATTCTCAATGTCTTTGCCACGACATCATAGACAGATTCCAAGGTTCTGTGAGCATATTTGAAGATTTAGGTGAAGGTGGGTGGCGTAGCGGTGAAGGTGGGTGTCCCGGGACCGATAGGTCCTGGGTTCAAATCCTATTTGCGGCTGCGGGTTACCCTCGTCATCTAAAAAAAAGATTTAGGGCCGTACATTTGTAATTTCAGAATGACGAAATCTCAAATTTTCAGAAAACACACTAAGGGGGTGTTTGGTTCATGGGTATCCTACCCTACTATGGGTATCATTCGGGTTTGATACCCATATATCGTGTTTGGTACGTGAGTATCGATACCCTACTATGGGTATCAAACCCATATGAGAATGCTTTTTTTGAAACCCAAGTGATAGGTGGGTATGAGTTTTTATGTATTATTTTTTAAAATTGAAATTTATTTTTATAATATTATTTAAAAATAATAATGATATAAATATATATTTTCAATTTTATAAATAACAAGTATCATTAGTTAGAAATATTTTAGCATGAATATAAAAATATTTTTATAAAAATATATACACTTATGTTTGAAATAAATAACTTTATAAAAACATAACTTTATAATTATTAAATAAAACTTAATAATAAAATTTATCAAATAATAAACATTATTATTTAAAAATATTTAAACATAATTTATCAAAATGTTTTTAATTTAATAAAAAGTAAATACACTAATCTCATAAAAATATATAATAACATAATAATATTAAATAAAATATAAAAATAATTTATAAAAATGTTTTTAATTTTTATTAAAATAAATATTCAATAATCATAAAAATATGTAGAAAGTATCTTTACAATTATTTTTTAAAATATTAGATTATTTTTTTTGTAAATAATCAAATAAAAGATAATGTACTTTTTATTAAAATATTCCTGTATTAAATTTCACAAAATAAAAAAACATGACTCATGTTATTATTATTTGCCACGTTAGAATATTCACAAAATTATCATAATTTTTTTATATAAAATTATTCATTTTCATTGAAGCCTAAGTACAATCAAACATCATATTTGGTTATCATACCCATTCACTAGCAAATATCAAACACCATTAAATGAATTATTCATACCCATACCCAATCACCCTACTATCATACCTATTACCATTGTCATTCCCGAATTCTTACCAAATGACCCCTAAAAGTCGACATTAACAAACATTTTTTAGCTTTAAATCAGCGTATTATTATGTCTCAATACTAACAAATTGATTTAGGATATGAATGACTAAATTATCAATTAATCGTATAATTTGAATTTTTTAAAATTCTAAATTGATAAAACGAATGAATTAAAAAGTTACCCAAATTGGACATCGGAACGGGCATAGTAAGGAATATTCGAAAGCGTGGTTTCGTCAATATCAAACACCCAAAGATCCTTGCCGTCGCCGGCGACCGTGACGCTCTTCGCGTACTCAACGGCGGCGTCCGCCACCACTTCGCAGTCGCGGCGGTACTGCTCGCCGAGCATGTAGTTGCCGACGTACTCCTCACACGACTGAGACACCATCCAGTCTACGAGGTTGTTCGTCTCCACCGCCAGCCGCCAGCTCAGGCAGTTCAATCCCTCCACATGGCTGCCGCCGCTGCCGGAGCGCGGCTTCAGTAGCTGGATCGGGTTGGCCACGTGGAATTTGGCCTCGGAAATTGAAAGTAAGGTTGCTAAAAATAGAAATCCAATTAGCTCCATTGATTTTGGAAAGGTTGGGTTTGTGTGGTGTTTGGGATGCTTTTTAGTTCAAATTTTCGATAGATTTTATAGTAATAATTTGGAATCTTAGACTATCTTTTGCAGGATATATGTGGTCGGATTTTTACATAATTAATTGTCCTATGGTCCACCTTGTTGCTGCATTATATATGGGTACAAGTTATCTTTTTTCTTTCAAAAAAGGTAATTTCACATAGCGATTAGCGGTGGCGGTGAATTTTGAATCTATTATTTTCGATTATAGGCCAAACACATCAATTCTTACATTATCCGACGAGGACATTAAGTTATCTTTTTGATTTCAAACGTAAGTACCCTATGCACAAATCATACAATATAAGCAAATTAAATCAGATTCGAGGTTGTTCATCGAAATTTTTCGGAATGATAATTATATGTAAATTTGAAACAAACACCACCAAGTACTTGGCTATTTGAGAAACTCTAATTTCTTAAATATGATTTTAAAATCTTTATTTTAATAGACCTAATCTAAAAACATTATATACAGCTTATATTGATTCCTAATTCGAAAACCTAATCTAAGTGGATTTGAACTTAAGATATCTATCATTTTATATCGCCCCTTATATCTTATAATTAAATTGCATATAATTAGTATGTTTAGTTATTAGGTATATATTATATAATAAGTTTATATGTCCGAGTAGATGCAAATTTACCGTGTGTATATGATTAGGCCTTCATCAAATATGATATGAAAACAAGTACCAGGCAAATTTATTTTAATTACAAAGTCATCAAATTCTATCAAGGAAAATTTTCAAGTGAGACATTAATTATTTTTGTGCAAATGTAACAATCTAATAATTTATTTCTTCGATTATTGCTATCATGAACTTCAAGGAATTAAAAATACGTAAATTGTCGGTCGAGATTGATGTTGAAGATGTCAACATCAAGCACGAGATTCGTTAGGTATTGGACAAAGTGAAAAAGTTACATTTTTATTAATGCCTTATGGGTCAATTCGATGCACGTTTTTAATATGTATTTTTCTGATTTGATAAGATATGGTATACGTGGTAGAAATTATTCATTGTTTTAATTAATAACATCTTGTGTTTGTTCGTTTCGGAAAATTAACATGGACAGCTGAAAAGCTAATACTCCCTCCGTCTCGAATATATATGACTATTTGTTTTTCCACATATATTAAAAAAATATATTTAATAATATGAAAGTTAAATAAAAGTTGGTATTGAAATATGAGTAATTTAAAGTAAATTATTAAAAAGTTAATGACATAATTGTATTTGTTATTAAAAAAGTTGGATAAAATAGTTTTTTTTTCTATATTATCACATTAATTAGATGTATTAAAGTTTGTGAAAGATTTATTTAGACACAAAAAAATTGTTAATAGACATATAAATTTGGGACAGACGAAAAAGGAAAGTAGACATATAGATTTGGGACGGAGGGAGTAATAGTTAAATAAAATAAGTTCATTCTATTTTATTCCCACTTTTTATTTAGGAACAAGATAAGTTACTTGGAATCATCTGAAAATGAATATAAGATAAGTTCATGAGTTCAAATCACACTGGAACCGCTATGTGTGCATGTCACCTATGATTAGCTTATACTATTTTTATCCCCAAACACCTCAAACACCCCAAATACCCAATCATCTCAATATTTAATTACTTTCTCACTCCTCCATATACTACCAATTTTAACTCAATCCAACTACGTCCACTTTTATCTTTTATCTCTGACCACCTCAAACACCCAAACACTCAATTATCAAATTATATATTTTTAATTATTTTATATTTTGTAATTATATTATTATTATTTTTAATAATAATAATTAGCTAAATTAATAGAACAAAATGTAAAACTCATATAAATTAATATTAATAAAACACACAACAATAATTGAAAGCGAAAAGCGAAATTAAATCAACAACAAACTGAAATTACAAATGACGAAATAGAAAAAGTTCAGTTATCATTGCCGAATTTTTGCCATATGTGCTCGATCAAGTCGTCTTGAAGAGCCTTGTGCTCTTCTCTATTCCGAACTTGTTCCCTATTTCTCATATAATTGCTTAGGCTTGCAATCCTCTCTGTAGAGTATAACAAATTATTTGTTTCTCCATCTCCACTTTGTTGATTGCTTTGACTACCACGGTCTTGTATAAATTATGTGGGATCTTGATAATTCAGATAGGAGCTTCTTTCATCTTCCACTATCATATTGTGTATAATGATGCATGCTCTCAGTATTTTCTCCATAAGATCATGATCCCAAATAAGACACGGTTGCTTGATAAAAGCAAAACGAGTTTGTAAAACGCCAAATGTTCGTTCAACGTCTTTGCGAGCAGCCTCTTGATATAGAGCAAATAATTTTTCCTTTAGAAGGAGAGGAGCTCTAATAGATTTGACAAATGCTGTCCATTCATGATATATGCCATCTGTAAGATAATATCCCATGTTGTGTACATTACCATTTACGACATAACTAACCTTAGGTGCGTGACCTTCCATGATATCTTTAAAGAGAGGAGATCGATCGAGTACATTGATATCTACAAATCTTGGGATACAACTGCTTCTAAAATAATTGTTGGTTTACCGCTTCTTCCCCTAAATTGCCCCGCCCAACCAGTTGAACAAAGTTTTCCATTCCCAGTGCATGCAGTTAATAATGCCTAACATGCCTGGAAAACCGCATCGTTTTCCTACCTGCAAAAGATATGTCATGTCTTCTTGAGAGGGCTTGCTCAAGTATTCATCACCGAAGTTGGAAATTTACACCTTCAACGAATTTAATGAGCGATTTCCTTATGGGTTGACCGCTCATTTGTAAGTATTCGTCATGCAAGTCGGCTGTTGTGCCATACGCCAATACCCGCATGGCTGCAATGCCTTTCTGAATAGAAGACATACCTTGAAGGCCAATGACATCCCTTTTTTGTTGGAAACTCGAGCTTGCATAATATTTATGAATTTTTTTTTCCATAATGTATTAGCATTTTGGTTGGTGCCAACAATCGGATTTCCACTAATACGACACCAAACAGACATTAGTGTAATATCTTCTAACACATTCCAACTCTGTGGATTGTTATAAGATTTTTGAACATTTTCAAAGGAGTTTGGGGGAGTTGAGAGGTTTGGTGATATTCAAAGTGGATAGAATTAGGTGGGAATTGAGAATTCATACCAAAATCTTATGTGAATTCGTCAGAATTTTGAAAATTTTCGAAGTTAGGATAATAGTCTTGCGAGTAAGGGAAGTTTTGAGAATTGTAGTTGCTTGGATCCATGGCTAGAAAGAAGAAATTTTGTAAAATGATAACAAAATGAGAGAAATTGTATGATTTTAGTGTGTGAAAAAATATGCTAAAATTGGTCTCTATTTATAGAGAAAAAAATTTCACGAATTTTGGTATAATTTTTAATTTTTTTTACGAAAGTGTGTAAAAGATATACCCGATTTTATCCGCTGCAACAAAAAAATATAGCCAACCAATGAGAAAGCGCCACATGGCGCCATCTCATTGGATGAAGTTGTTTGGGGCAAGTGTTTGCCCAATTGGTTGTCGACAAACGTGGTCTCCGTATACATAATTAATTCAACCATATTTTGTTCAAAATTTAATCGACTACGTTCGGCCCACCTCTTAAAAGAGACTGCGATAAAAGTAGTCTTCCGTATACATAATTAATTCAACCATATTTTGTTCAAAATTTAATCAACTACGTTCGGCCCACCTCTTAAAAGAGACTGCGATAAAAGTAGTCTTAGGATGACTTAACTCTCCTATGTCCAACTGAAACCGCTATGTGTGCATGTCACCTATGATTAGCTTAGTGTGATTTAACTCTCCTATGTTCCACTGGAACCGTTATGTGTGCATATCACCTATGGTTAGCTTAAGGTGGTTTAACTCTCCTGTGTGATTTGCAGGCTATTGCACAAGAGCGAAGTTTACCCAGTGCACACTTTGGTAGCGGCTGTGTGTTACCCTCGTCACCCAAAAAAAAAAACACAACTAGAATGAATTATCCTTCAAGAATTGGTAATCAGATAAACCAGGCAAACCTCTTTTAGTGAAAATTGGGGCCTGTTAGTAATCAATCACCAAGAGAACAACTGCTGCACACGCCATAGTTTCTACATCCCATACCATAATTTACAGTTCATACACTGAGGAATTGTCTTCAGCATGAAAGTTACCAATTACAGCATAATACACACAGTCTACAAGACTAAGATGCTTTCAGAATGAGTGGCGCGTAGAGGTCACTATCACGTCTTCCTGAAAACAGTGTGAATCATCTCCTTCAAATTCTTACATCCCACAATCTGCATACCGTTTGGCTGCAGGTCAGAGAAAGACTTCTCTGCTGATTTGGGGATGATACACTTCTTATATCCCAGCTTTGCCAGTGTGCTCACTCTTTTCTCCAGTTGCGGTACCTATGGTTGTTCGGAAAAGAAAATCAACAAACATCTGCTTTTCTGCTTATTTGTATCTAGCTTTAGACCAGAAGGAACAACTAAATTCAATAGAAAACAATGTAACTCTTGCACTTAGTGAACTACGCGTTTGCCATGGTAGTGCAGCTTATGCACTATCTAAATCCTTAACAATTAATCGAAGGATGGGATTTCAAGTGAATTTAATCTCAGTACACAGTATAATGGCTAAATTTAAATTGAGGAAGAAATTGACATACCACACGAAGCTCACCACCAAGACCAACTTCTCCAATGAATGCTATGCCATATGGTATGGGAAATTCCAAGAAGCTGAAAGAATACAATGATATCTAGTTAATTAAGTACCAGGGTATAAGTAGATGAAATCAATCTCTTATTAACATGTTAAAAATATATATTTCAGCATAAAAATGCAAGTTGTGCATCTAAAATAAGATTAGAAACTTGGTTACTAGTTTTAAACTAGCCGGCATCCAATGAAATTTTCAAAGTCTCTGGCCTCAAAAGCAGCAGGTTTTAACTTCATTTGATGCTTCAGGAAATGCTATTGAGACACTTATAAAGTGACTACAATCTTCACAGCCAAATTAGACACCAATTGGTTTATCATACTCGCTGATCTCATAGAAATAGCAGATTTTTTATTATTCTTATCACATCATATATATAAAATGATGACAAAGTGGAAAATGACTAAAATCACTTGTTAATAAAGCCATGCCTGCTGCAAATTGCGGCTGCTATTGCTAGATCACCAGCAGTCTCCGTCAAGCTAACTCCACTTACGACATTAAGAAAGATACCCTACCAAGAAACTGAAATATTAGAAAAATAAAAGGATGAGATATATGAGTAGTTTATGCTGCTAATAGTTCAAATTAGACATTCTAAATAGTAAGTATTGACTGCTGTGAGATCAGTGAATACTAAACACCAATTTCAACTCCAGAACTACTAGAACAGATAGAAGCTCAATGCAAATTATACCAGAAAGCACATCAACATCAGGTGTAGGGAGAAACAACCATAAATATCAAAGCTGCAATTAGTGTAAAGATCATTACATTTTCTTGTAGCTTAAGTCCAGCTTGCTTTATAATGACCTGCATAAGAAGTGCATAGTGAGACCATTGAAAAGCAATTCTTACAAATCATATTATCAGCAACTAAGAATTAGTAAATATATAGATGACGTCCAATCACAAGATAGAGTTCAACTCACAAAGCACCCAGTTATTAACAAAATGAGACACTCACTGAAATAATCATGTCGGCTCTGCTACCTTGAACACCATTTAAATGCCGCACAACTGATGATCCGGCTACACATAATGCCTACAGGAATGTAATCAGATTTGATATGAATAAAGAAAGCAAAGTGGATGTTTTATAAACCATCAAAATTTTAACAAACATAATCAGAGATTGCTAGGTTATCATAAAAGAAAATCTTTAGGAATCCCAGTAATAATACTTATAAGTTATAACTTACCTCAAAGAAGATAAAAAAATCCAAGAAAAAGCTTCTATATAACAATTACCAGAGAAAATGATACATCTTATCTAGTAGTACAAGATAATTGGAAACTTTCATGAGGCATTGCTGTTGCTCTCAAAACTGATCTGAATTCTAAACCCAAATTTTATTTTTACAGTCCACTTTAGGCAGTTGTAATGAATATTAACCAATCTAGATAGAACCCACATAAGTGCGCAATATTAACCAATCTAGATAGAGACATTGCCTGAACTTCAATGAGAAATGCTCGAGACCCATCCATAATCACAGCTACAGCTAACCCTGCTAGGTAGTCTGAATCAGAATGCTGATCAGCTAAAAACATCTCACTGGGATTTAAAACTCCTTCCAGTCCAGACTGGGACATTTTGAAAACTCCAAGCTGAAATAAAATCACCATTCAGTCGTTAATATAATGTCATATGAATTTGATGGGTATCTAGAATTATAAAATAAAAGATTCTATTTGTAGATCGAGATTCACATGGTCATCTTCTCAGCATTACAAGGGTCTCATGGTTTTCAGTTCGCATGTTCTTTTGTGTCTTAAGTTACTTTTGGTTAATGGGAACTTCTCCCAGTGTTGCATTAGTACACTGTACACCTACCATGGAATCTAGCATAGCATTTAGACTGTAAGAGAATTTGTGGAGTTCATTAACACAATGTATTAATAATGCAAACATGGAATACCTCATCGGTGGAACCAAACCGATTCTTCACTGACCGAAGTAACCTATGTGCTGAATATTTCTCCCCCTGAAAACATATAAGCAGTGTAGTTAAGAACTCGATGTTTTCCAATGTTTCCAATAACAATTCAGAACATAATTATTGATATGTTTGATTTATAAAACATGAATTGACCAATATAAATCATCAGCATCGAACCAAATCTATTCAAAATCAACAAACAATAAGCTGTATTGATTTCTCTGATGGAAAAATATCAAAAGTAAATTTTGTTATCAAAATTATTTCATCACCATACAAGCTATTTAGTAACCCAGATAAAGTCATCCATTAAGCTCAAGGTTGCAAATGAAATTCATATTCTTATTTCGCTTGAATCACAACTGCAATTAATAAAAATATTGGACCAATATACCAACTGTTAGTATACAATATACTAGACTACCACAAATAGGAATAAATTATCCTACCAATTTATTTAAGACATAGTCCAACCACATTGAATTAAGAGTTTATAGGTTACTAAAAGAAGAAATAAGAATCAACAAGGTACCAACTTCCAAATATAAAACTACATCCACAATGTGCTCCAGCACTTTAGGTCCAGCTATGTCTCCAGTTTTGGTTACATGACCAATCTGCATTGAGAATGAAATGTAACAGCTTTTCCTTTAAAGAACCTAGCATGAAGAAAATAAAATATTAATGCAATAAGGTTCAAAAAGTTTTTGAAACTTAAACTTACCAAAAGCACGGGGATGTTTGTTTTCTTAGCAAACCTTAGTAAGGCTGAGGTGCACTCCTTCACCTATGATATGTCGACTCAATATTACAAAATATTAGTGACATAAATAGGTGTATGAACCTTAAGTTTCTGTAGATTGGCAAGCAAGATCTACATCATTTTGTTCTCAAACAGAGCAGCTTTTGAGTAAGAAAAAAAGGCCCGCATTCTACAAGATGCATAAGGAAGTGGCAGCAGACAAAACAAATTTGTAGCAGTCGAATTATGCTGTGATTATTCCAGAAATAAAGACAGTTATTACTTCCAATAGTAATTCTTTTGGATGATATAGAAAGAGTAAAATTCAGAACCTGCACATCCCCTCCAGCACTTCCGGTCACTCCTTTTAAATAGACTGTCTGAATTGAATCTATAACTAAGGCCTTTGGAGAAAGACGCTGAGCCTGTTCTAGAATATCCTGTCAAGAAGGCAACAAATGATGCAAAACTGAACAATAAGACACAATGAACTAATAATATTTGAAGTATTGTATCTCACAAAATGAACCATAATTTTACTTCCAAAGATCTTTGCTTTTAAGTTTCTAATTCTGAGTATGGAACATAAATAGGCATTTTGACATTTTTTGTACCAACTAAGGGAAAAGGTTAAAACAGGAGTTAAAAGTAAGCTTTAAAGTTCTACTTGTTTGCTACCATAAAATGAAGCAAAGGACAATTATATATCTATCTTTCAATATTTCAACCTCTTCCACTAATTTTGGATGTTTATCCAAATACTTTCTCGCTTTGTTGATGAAATAGTTTGGAAATTAGTAAAAATATCTTCAGTTAACTCACATTTCACCGTAAACAAACATAGATTCTAATTTCACTCAAGTCTAAATTAGCAAAGCTTTGCAGAAATAAATTTCCATGACAAAATCTTCTAACAATTTAACAATTTTCTCCACTTAAAAGGTCAATTTGGGCTGTTGATCAACAACAATTCTCTCTGCAGTTCATGCTTCTTTAGGATAATACGACAATATTAGTTGTTAAGATTCAAATGCAGTTTCTATTAACTGATTACAGTTATATAGATTAATACTGCTGGGCATTAATTGAACAACTCAGCATTAAGTTCTATGCAATACCACCAGCCATAGTCAGTTCAAGGGTGGTAAATAAAACAACAACTAACAATAATGACTTTTAAGAAGAAGAGCATGTTCAAAAGGATTACTTCAATATCAGTGCTTGAATGCAGAAAAAGATCTTCAGTCTCAATAGAAAGACGGTCAGCTCTGTTCCCAATTTGATCAACACTCTGCAACCAAAAAGAGTTAGGTTAGGGCCAACAATGAAGAAAAAGGGAAGATGAATAATTACTATTTTGCATCCAGACAGTCTAATGCCAGTTAGTGAAAAATCCGCTGATTCGAAAAACAGAACCAGATAAGTGCATATCCACAACAGAGACAAAGATGTTGGCAGCATGTCGCCAATCTCTAGCAAAGTATTTTTCAAGGTTCATGAAGGAAATACTCTGAGAAGGCATACCTCTTCCCCGGATACATATATAACTCGACCAATACCTTCCGCTATTAAAGCAGCAACCTTGCATTGAAAATGCAAAACATCGTGTCAAGATTCTAACAGAGTATTGTTAGTTAAATCAGATTCCGCAAATGGTATTATAGAAGGGCACAAGAAACACCAACAACGAACAACATAAAAATACCTGTAACAGTAGAGTGCTTTTACCAACACCAGGATCCCCGCCTACTAATACAAGAGAACCTGTAGACATATATGATATAAACATGAATAGATATATATATACTTATCAAGGTATATAAGGAAATCCTGCCACTTAGAAATGGCCACAAAAGATGCTGATTGTGACATTAAAAAGGAAAAAAACTATGTAATCAGACTCATTATGCATTATGAAGAAAGCCATGTGTGTACAGAAGGAAAAACCTGGGACTAAACCACCACCAAGCACCATCTGCACTTCAGCTCCAAACTGACCAGGCCTATAAAAAGCAGCCAACATTGAAAATCCCAGCAGTTTTTTAATAAAGAATAAGTCGAACAATAAACAAAAAAATTACTAAATAATCTTAATCCAATACTTGTCAGCATACATCAAAGAGTTAAATAACAATTATTTGAAGGCCAAAAAAAGAAGAATAAGATATGCATCAGTAAGACAACTACTACAAAAAAATGCATCTCGACTTCACTCACAGAGGAATTCGCCATTTCGAATCGTCAATCCGACCATATACATCAGTCAACTTGATTGGGGTTGACTCCCTCGGCAGCCACGACCTCATGGCATTTTCCGACGCCTGTATTCCGGTCACTTTCTGGTCAGCGCTCTCAGTGGTGAACCGCGTCATCGTACCGACTTCCCCACACTGCTTGCACGTGCCCCACCACTGCCCATCCGAATACCCGCAATTCGAACAGACATGAACGCTCTTACTCTTCCCCTTCTTCTTAATGCTACTCCTAGCGCTACTGCTTCCTATCACGTCGCCGTACACTCTGCTACCAACTTCCATCATCGGCTTATTCTCAGCCTTCTCGGCACCGGACTCCGGCACCTTCCCGCCATTAGGTTCTCGCTTGGTGACGAGACGACGAGTGGCGGGGTCGTAAACAGTTTGAACGGGGGGAGTTTGTCGAGACGTTGGGTCGACGGGAGGCGGCGGCGGACTTGGGTTGGAGAGAATAGACCAGCCGTATGCGGTGGTTTCACCGGCCGCAGTGGAAGAGAGGAATCGAATCGAGTGGAATTTCTTGGGGAATTGAGAGTAATTGCGGCATCCGCAGCACGTAATGATGGGATTGGGGTTTTGGAAGGAAAAAAATTGGTGGAGCGATCGGAGTGTGCGCATGTTGGGAGCTTGCATCAGAGAGAGGAAATTACAGTGGCCGGAGTAATTCAATTTTCCGGATTAGGGTTTATAAGGATTTATCTACGATCAATGCCGGGAAATTTTTTGAAACTAGGTCCATTAAGTGATTTATCCCAAATAGCAAACAAGAAAACCAAATTGATGTCTCATGAATCGCATAGCCGTGAAAGTGGATGTCCGGAATTATAGGTCATGATTATGATTTCAAATCCCAAAATGCTATATGTGTACCTGTCGGTTCTTCGTCATAAAAAAAAATCAAATTGATGAAATACTATTTTTTCAATTTTATCATAAGAATCAAAGGAAACGCTATGTGTGTACTTGTCGGGTTCCTCGTTATCAGGGACGGAGGTAGGGGTGGGGCAGGGGTGGCAGTGGGCCCTCCTGAGTTAAAGATATATAGTATATACATATATTTAATGATATGTATTTTGGTATAGTGGTAAAACTTCTTCTTAAAGATTTAGTTGGCTCGGGTTCAATTCCCTACAACTTATTTCTTTTTTATTCTTTATTTTTCTAATTAAAATGGAAAATAACTCAGAAATTCACTATTATAAATGACATCTATAAACGTATAATTTATTGGACTTAATCTTATTACGCTTTCAGTCTCTCCTCGTTATAAAAAAAACCAAATTGATGAAGTACTCTTTTTCCAATTTTATCATAAGAATCAAAGGATTTAACAAGTAAGATTTTTTTTTATAATGAAGGTAATCCGCAATTACTTTCCGAACTGTCTAATGATCTTTTTATTTCGATAGTTGGGTGTTTCTTTTATTTTACTTTTTTATTGAAGAAAACACATACTTGAATTTTTGTGTCACACATTATGAATAAGTAAGATCTTATTATTACCCACTCTATCAATAGTTTTATATTTTTATTTTTTGGGCAGTTAAGTGTTTCTTATTATTGCCCGCCCTATTAACAGTTCTACTCCTTATTCTTTTAAATATCATTTGATGCTTTTAAAGTATATGCAAGTTATTCGACGTTTTTAACTCTGTAAAGTTTAAACCGTATATACCATTATCAATTCATTAATGCATGTCTCTTCCCGTTATTCAATAATATCTGTAAGATATTTATCATGATTCAATAGACTTCCCAATTTCATTTCATCATTCATTTCCTCGTTTATTTTACATATTAAAGTGGACCGGTATTTTATGATTCGTTTCTTATATCCTCATTCTTCTATTCTATAAATTGTCCACCAAACTTCTCCAAATTTTGGAACCATATTAAAAAACAAGTTTGATTGTCACCACAATAGAGTTTGGCCTCAAGTTTGAGATGGATTGGTGTGGTTTCTCGATTTAGAATATCGGACTATGAAAAAAAAAAAAAAACATGAGAAAAAATCAATTTGACTAATAATCACGAGGTTTCGAGGACCCAAATCCTAAACTCCTAATAATCTTAGTAAATGGTGATTCAACATAAATTCTATATAATAAAATCAAGTCATTTTTTTTTTGATATTGAATATTTTTTTATAGTTCAATGCAACCGTCAATTAAAATTTATTGAGTACAACATTTAAATCCAAGTTAAAGTCTTTTAAGTACGAGCTCTTTCTTTATATAACCATAACTATAACTATGTAAGTATATGAAGGCACTTATAGCTTTCATAATTGAATGAACCTACAAAAAAGAGATATTTTAATTTCATTAAATTCATCCCAATTTATAGTTGTCAAGCACGTGAATGCATATTATCATGTAATTAATTGAGATGGGACAATTGTCTTATGATTTCTTGATCTAATCTTACCGACTTGTTATCATTACGTGTGAAATAAAGTTTACGTGATTAGATAGTACTCTCTCAACCCTATTCCTCTAGAAAAAGGCAAGAAAAAAGTGTTATCTTTACTAGTTAAAAAAATATTTCTTAATTTCCATTAGAAAATTGAAAAACTATTTCTTAATTTCCATTAGAAAATTGAAGATTATAATTCCCATAGGTTTCAAATTTCAAGTTGCGCGAGACAATTTCCTCAACTTTAATTAATAGATTTATATTGCTTTAATCTGACATAAGACAAATATTTGATGGCAATGTCTTTGGTAATGGGCCCAGAACTAAAATAGAAAATATTAAAAAAAATAAAAGCAACCTAACACGGAATATTCTTAAATTAAAGATTGATCCTACGCAACTGTTCCATTAACTTCAATGCTCCTGCAAATTAATGAACGCCAAGTCATAACAACAAATTCAATTCAGACAGCGTTACTCAAACTTGGTCTCGAGCTACACCTATATCCGATGCAGAAGCAGATTTCTTAGCTAATCAGTAAGTCCCTTTTGACTAATCTTTTAGGGATTCTTGAATTGAAGAAGAAGGGTGTTTCGGGGTTGAGGTTTTGTGTTTTTTCTCAAATGGGTTGTGATCAAGTTCGGTTCTTTTAATGTTTTTCAGATGGAAGATGATGAAGAAGAAGGGTTTAGGTTTTGTGGGATATGATCTTGTTTGTGTGTTTCTGTTTTTGTGTTTGTCTGAAAGATTTGAAGTCTGAGTTATTGTTGTTGTTGTCTGGAAATGGCTGTGAAAGGTAAAAGGGATGGTCCCATAAGCCCTGTTCTTTTCAAATTTGGGGTGGCTTTGGCTTTTTCCCTTGGTGGGATTGTGTTTACTTTCCTCAGAAGCAAACGAATTATGCTCCCTAAACCAAAACCTTCACTTTCTCCAGGTTTTATTTCTTTCTTTTGTTCCAATTTTTGTCTCTTGCCTTGAAATTTAGAATTTTTTATTGATTGATTTATGTTTGGATTTGATGTATAGGTAAGGGCAGTCAGGCTGATTCAGATGTTGGGACTAATCATCCGGCTTTGGAGGTATTGTTTAACCCTCTGCAATTCTTCTTCAATTGGAGTAAATAATTTTACATGATTGTTAGATTGTTTGAATGAATTATAGTACATGATTTATGCTATAGTTTTGGTTTTGCTACTTCTTGATGTGTTTGTAATTCTTGGGAGAGACCACACTGATCAAATTTATGTGAATCTTCATTCATGAGCATATCCTTCCCATTTAGTTGATTGAGATGTAACTGCTTTCCCTTTCATGTTTCGTCGACGGGGGAAACCTGTTGTTGCTACCTCAAAGCGCAATTGGCTTTTCTCTTTTGAGTAGTTTTAACTTTTAACAGCAACTCTCTTGCTTGCAGAGTTTATCTGTGCCAAGAGTCCAGTCTCCTAATGCCACCATTGGAGAAAGAGATAGCTTTCTCCTATCAGAGTTTCATCGACTCGTAGAAGAATATGACATGGAAACGGATGATCTTTCTCCGAGGAGGAACGGACAATCTTTAGAACCTAATGTCGAAACCCCTAAGAGAAACGAACAAGCTGAACATGATGAGCACGAGTTAGAGCTGAGAAGCCTAAGGAGTAAGGTTGAGATTCTCGAAGAAAGGGAGAAGATCCTCGAGAACCAACTGCTCGAGTATTACGGCCTCAAAGAACAGGAAAAGGCCATGTTGGAGCTCCAAACGCGGTTAAGAGTACACAACATGGAGGCTAAGCTTTATAGCCTCAAGATTGACTCCTTGCAGTTGGATAACAGAAGATTGCAGGCTAAAGTGGCTGATTATGAAAAAGTTGTTGCAGAGCTTGAATCTTCACAAGCCAAGATAAAACTGCTGAGAAAGAAGCTTAGTTTCGAAGCTGAACAGAATAGGGATCAGATCCTAAAGCTTCAAGAAAGAGTGATGAAGCTGCAGGATCAAGAAAAGAGAACTATTGAAAGTGATGTGGTTACACAACCTCATGAAACGAACCGATTGGAGGAGGAGTTAGAGGAGATGAAGAAGTATAATCAGAGTTTGAAATTAGAAAATCTGGAGTTGGCTCAAAAAGTAGAGAAACTACAAATACTTGCTGAATCTGCTTTAGATGATAAAGAGGTAAAAATTGTTTACACTATTCGAACTCACTTAATTTCATTCCTAGAGTATGAATGTTTCATGTAAAGATTCTATGATGTTTCAATCAGGTTCAAGAACTTAAAGAAGAGAGTCAGCTTTTAAGGCAGCAAAACGAAGACTTCAGAAGGGAAATCGACAAACTCCAATCTGATCGTTGCACGGATGTTGAAGAGCTCGTCTACCTCAGATGGATAAACGCTTGTCTGCGTTATGAATTGAGAAACTATCGACCGGGCCCTAACGAAACCATTGCTAGGGACCTCAGCAAGACGTTAAGCCCAGAATCAGAAGAAAAGGCAAAAAATCTCATCCTTGCATATGCAAATAGAGAAGGCTCCGGGATCAAGGATATGAACAGTGTCGATTTTGATTGCGAAGATTGGTCTAATATGTCTCAAGCCTTGTTTCTTACAGATGAAGCTGAAGCTGAAGCTGATGAACCGCCTACTGATGACAAACAAAATCACACAAACAAAAAGAGAGTCTTTGCCAAGTTGATGAAGCTGCTGAGAGGAAAAGACAGTCATGTCCTTGTAGATGATGCTGCAAGTAGATGTTCTGTCACTTCTCATTCAGGAATTTCAGGTACAGAAGCTGATGATCTCTCGAAGACAACGACAACCTCTTCATCTACACGATCTTTCGATCTGCAGAGATCCTATTCACGACGCCAGAAGAGTGGTTCTGCAGAAAGAGGGACTTATTCGCGAAGAATGAGTGAGGATGGCTCCCTAAGTATATACCGAACTATCGCCTCCATAACGGGACACGATGAAAACTCATCATCTGGCTTTCAGTCTGGTCAGGAAGCTCAGAGTGCTGCCAAAACTGAGCTTGTGAAATATGCAGAGGCCCTTAAGAGCTCTCGTCCCAGACTGCCTTTTCGAAGAAGATCAGTCTCTTTTGGTTCCTTTTGACTCCATTGATTAGACCAGTAGAGAAGGATGGTGTCTTAGTTCTAGACTTGTAGTTGAGTGATTTACAAATAGGTTGAAATATGTGAAGATGTGGTGATAGAGGATTGAAAATCAGTGCAGGTAGAAGACTTATTGTAAAGAAAACAATTCTCATATACATATATATATATATATTAATTATATATGTGTATATTGCATTATGGCCCCTTTTTGCAAGAAAATGGAATAATTTTCTTGAAGCTAATTCCTTTAATAGTTTCTTGCAAGTTAAGTTTTGTTTTTTTGTTGTTGAACAGAGCAGGGGAGCGGTTATAACTAACTAGCAGTAAGGTTAAACAGAAATAAGATTACAAATATTCTTTTCCCTCCCATTTCAAATCCATCAACCTCTCTCTCTCTCTCTCTCAACTCGTAAGATCTCGAAAACCCTCGTTGACGAAAGAGAGATAGCTTCATCAATCTCTCCCTCCCATTCCAAAATCTCTTTGTTTTTGTTGCGAGAAAGTGAAGGAAATGGCGGCTAATCATCAAGAGAGAAGAACCGTACTCTACGTGGGTGATCTACACCCGGATGTTACGGAGAAAGATCTGATCGAAACTTTTCTACCCGTCGCTCCACTGCTCTCTGTTCATCTCTGCCGAGACAAATTCTCCCCCAACTACAAGTCCCTCTGCTACGCTTACGTCAATTTCGTGCATCCTTGTTATGGTACTTTCGATTCCCCCTTGTTTTATGCTTGAAATGCATTATTCGATGAAGGTTATGACTGCTTAGAATCGTAATTGTTAAAGGGCTTTGGTCTTCAATTTTACTCTGTACGAAGCATTCTCGCAGTTTTTTATTGTGATTAGGTCAAACTGTAATTGTTTTTGTGAATCGTTTATCTGATTGTTGATATATAAGATTCTTGGGGTTTTTAAAGGGCTTTCGTCTTGAATGTTATCTTCTCTGTGCGAAGCATTCTGATGCCCTAGATTGCAATTCTTTTTTCCCGCCGAATCTTCTTGCATTGTGTTGATATGTTTCTAGGGTTCTTTATCTTTAGATGTTTTAGTGAAGAGCGGAAAAGATTCCTGGGTTTTAAAGGGTTTTCGTCTTGAATGTTATCTTCTCTGTACGAAGCATTTTGATGCAATTGATAGCAATTTCTACTTTCCCGCCGTATTTTCTTGAATTCTGTTGATATGTTTCTAGGGTTCTTTTACTTGAGATGTTTTAATCATTTTCTGATTAGGGTTTCTTGGGGTTTTTACAGCTTTGACTGCTATGAAATGCTTGAATCATACTCCATTGAAGGGTAAACCAATTAGGATCATGTGGTATGAGAGAGACCCCATTGCAAGAAAGATCAACAGTGGGAACCTCTTTGTGAAGAATCTTGGCAAATCGATCACCGCTGGCCGATTGGAACATGTTTTCTCCAGATATGGAACCGTACTTTCTTGCAAGGTTGTTCATGAGGAGAATGGAATCAGCAAGGGTTTTGGGTTCATTCAGTTTGACTCAGAGGATTCTGCACTAGCAGCTCAAACCTCTCTTCATGGTGTTTTTCTTGAAGGCAAGAAGTTGTGAGTCTTCTTCTCTCTGTCATTCCTTTTTCCCTATCTCTGTATGTGGATAAGCCAAGCCTATGATATGTAATTTTATCTGTCAGATATGTCTCCAAACTTATCAGAAAGGATGAGAGGAATGGTGCAGAAGTAGGCTTCAAACGCCTTATCGTGAAACATCTCGACAAAGACATCACAGCAGATAACCTTAAAGCTAGATTTTCAGAGTATGGGAAGGTCTCAAGTGCTGTCATAATGAAGGATGAGAATGGGAAATCAAGACGATTTGGTTTTGTCAAGTTTGATTCATATGAAGCAGCTAAAAGAGCCATGCAGTTTATGAATGGAGATCCATTAGGTAATCTTATGTCCCATTCAGCCATTTTACTTCCAAAAGTTTATATCATGTTGACTAAGTTATAATTTTCGTTGTATAGGATCGAAAAATATCGTTGTTGCTAGAGCTGTAGATAAATCTGAACTGAGAACAAACTTTAGACAAATGCCTGCATATGACTATGCTGTTTGCTGTAAGGAGTTGAAGGTTTCAAATATGTTTGTCAAGAATCCTCATGAATATGTGGATGGAAGAAAGCTTATCAGTGGCTATGGAACAGTAAACTCAGCTATGACGATCTGGGACGGTGGAGTCAGCAGGCGATTCGCCTATACATGCTTCCCATCTCTATACACTACCAATAAGGCCTTGAATTCATCAACTGGTATAAGATTCTGAAATGTTTGAAGTATAGCTTTAATCACTTGATTTTTACTTTGGCTGTCTTTTTTGTTTGCTTAATAGGAGCGAATTCTGGAGGGAGGACTCCAAACGTGGAAGGGGGTAATCCGAAAGGAAAGCAAGTCATCCAGATGCATAAGCCTTGTGTGAAGTTCCCACCTCAGCCATTTTATGCTACTAACCGTCAGCAACCAGGCGGCAACTTTCCCTACTTCTACTCTCCATATTCTAGTGTATATAGATACGCTGCTAGTTCTTCGAATTCATCTTATCCGGATATAGCTCAGAACATGCAGATGCAGGGCAACTCCAATGCATTGGTATGAAACTTATACTGTTAGATTTCTTGATCTAGTTCTGGTTATTGATCATTTACTCATTCAATCATCTCTTGTGATGTATTTGAAGATGTTTAAGGATGAAAAAGCATTTTCTCCGTTGAAGCTCGGTACTAATGGGAACGGGAAGGAACTCTCTAAGGGACAGCCCACATGCCAGAAACCTCTTTGGAGAAGGAAACAATAGGTACTTTCTGCTATTCTCAACCATATATGGTGAATTTATCAAACAGTTCAACTAAAACTTTCTAGTAACAAACTGCATTGATATTCGATTACTGAACAGTCTTTTTCGGTTAATCTTAGCAGCTAGGATCTGATAGCCAGAAGATGGGAGTGCTCACTGAGGAACTGTTCAAGTCTGGAGGTTGAACAGTTCAAGAATCAAGATGGGTTTTGATAGTTTTCATCTGCCTAATATGGAAAGAGTAAAAGTGGGATTTGTAATTCTTGATGCTTTATGGTTTATGTTGTTTGATATGGTGGAAAATACATACTGATAAACAGAATCATATCTTGTTTAGCAATATAATAGATACTGTGGCTGATATGCTAAAGATTCATGCAGAATGTGTTCAAGTTTGAATCTTTTACTTATATGTTTCTTATCCTGTTCTAGACAAAGATTTCTTATGAGCTTATGTTCATTTCATTACATAGTTACCTTTGTTAAGACAACATAATGTGACAAATAACACAAGCAAGCATACTGAGTTTTCTCAATATAAAGGATAAAAATACAAAAAAGGTGAAAAAAAAGAAGAGAAAATCTGAAAATTAAAGTAGCATTTTGCAAGAGACTATTTGTACTATTGTGAGGATATCAAGCAACAAGAGAGATGCCTTGAATGATCAAAGCATCTGCAAGAACTTGGTTTGCAGCTTGAGAGGGATGAACACTGTCCCAAAACACATACTGTGTAGAATTGCTGCAAGTCCCTGACTTCTGGTTGCACAGCAACGATGTCGTTTCAACGGTTCCCGTTCCGCAGCACCCCTTAGTTGCATCAGTAAAGCCTACACCACAAAGATAAAAGACTCAGAAATATGCATTTCAAGAATCAAGATTTTATATGCAAGATATGCTAATTTGAATGGAATCCTACCAGATTTCGTAGGATTTTGAACAAGATCGTAGAGGGGCTTGTAGATATCAAAGATGACGATCTTCACGCCCGGGAGCTGCTTCTGCAGCTGAGTAGCAGCTGCATTGATCTTCTTGTTGAACTGCTGAGCATCGGTGTTGAAGCTTGCTACGCAGCCGCTTTCGTGGTGTCCGAATATCGTTCTTGCTAAGGGGACACAACCGGTTGGTGCAAGGGAAGTAGCTCCGATTCTCCTTGCTCCTTCGCCATACAAACTCTGTCCAAAACCATGCACATATGCAGGAAAGATGTTAATGAAGCGTTTCTTCCCAATATTGGTGGTGTTGAAATAGTTGAAAAGGCAAAAAAGTATATCATGATTGATGCAAAAAAATGTAAAAATATTATTATTATTATTATTATTATTATTTTTGAAAAAATATCACATGAAAATATCTACCGACATATTTAACTGACTTAGCAAGATCTTTTCTTGTTTTGTTGACTTATGTGTCAAATATCATTAAAATGTCAACAATTCTAATTAATTAAATAAAGGTAAAACGTAATTCTATTAACAAACAAACGGACTGAAAAACTTGAGAACGTTTGAAATTCATACGCGATACAACATTATAAAATATTTTATAAAAGTATAAGGTAGTTTTTGAAAAAAAGAAAAGAAAATAAACATACGCATTTTCACCTTTAATTTTTTTATTATTATTATTTTTTTTCCAGTTGATATAAATAATTATTACTTACCTTGACAAAGTTTGAGAAGATTCCGACAAGGTACGAGGAATACTCATCAACTGTGTAGTGCTTGTTCAGGAAAGGATTGACGTAGTAATTCTGCAAGAAATCACTATTCCCCGTCCCAATAATGTACAAGGCATCTTTCACAATTGAATTTGCTTTGCTGCTTCCTGCTACACTCGCTAGCTTCCCTTTATACTCCTTGAAATACTGCAACTGCTGCGACAATGGAATCACATGCTGCAAAAAACAAAACAAAACAAAAACATCAGCCTAATGCAGTAATTCAGTTTAAACAAAAGTTCAAAGATTCAATCTTTACACTTAGTGCAGCTGTGTTATCATCATAACCAGAACCAGCAGAAGCAAAGTTCGCTCCGAGGAGAAGATTCTTCCCAGATGCTTGTGGGCTCAGATACGCCGCCGCGTAGCTTGTGAATCCAAGATTCTCCGCTGCAGATGATCAAGATAAAGTTAATGTGATCATGCATTATGATTCTATAAGGACTGAGAAAAATATACTATATACCAGTGATATCAGTGGCTAGTTTGCCATTGCAGAACCTTCCAGTAGGTTCTTGATTCTTGAAATCCTTCCCATAGGGAGGGTGATCAGCTTTGAACACAGTTTTGATGTAGTCGTTGTTTCCCACATCGACAGTCGAATCTCCGAATGTGATGATGGCTGGGACTAACTGAGAGTTAGCACAGCAGCAGAGGGCAGTAAGAGCTAATGTGAATGCCAAAAAAGATCCCATTTTTTTTCAGCTAAATGTATGATCTATCAGAATTAAAGTGTGTATTTATATGTGATGAAATGAGAGAGCGTTGAGATCGGCATTAATGGAGCTGCTCCAAAGGTAGTTCTGCTGCATTGAAAGCGTTTTAAATGCACCTATATTTCAATATATCCAGCTTGGAAGTACAAAAATAATTTAGGGGAGGGAGAAATTTAAGTTTTTTAATTTCTTTAAAGATAGGATTTTTTTTTTGGTTAGTTGCCGATTGAGATTCATGCAATTATGATCATGCAACAGCTGAAAATCAATAAGAAAGTAGTTGGGAAAGATATGCAACAGACAATGCATTAGATATGTGTATGTGGCCATGAGTTAATAATGTTTGCATGTGATGTGATTTAATTTTGTTACGCTAATGTTTTTCGAGTCTTTTTGACAATTGTTGCCTTTTACTCTTCATGTATTTTAATACGGGTACGTAGGTATGTTTTCCTCGTCATAAGGTGCACGAAATTGACATTCGGTGTGAGTCCGAAAAAGTTAGTGGATTAAAGCGGTAACAAATGGGGGAATTTATGGGTCGGTGGGATAAGATTTTGTTGTGTGATGCAGGAAATGGTGCAGAAGTCAAGTACAATTTTTGTAAAGAGGAATGTGGCATGATTTTCTCTACCCCACATAGTGATGTAATTTTGGTAAGAAAATTGAATAACTAGAAGCTCACAATGTACAAGTACAAATAGAAAGGGAAACCATGTGTCAATGTAACAAGAACTCAAAAGACACGTATACATCTCAAAATCCAAAACAAAGAATGGTTAATTCATAAAACATGTTAAAATCGACACTTTTACAATCAGATGAGAAAATTAGATTTGATTAAAATAATCGGCGAAAGTGAAACAGACTTAGACGGGGTAAATGGGGGAAGTAATTTGGAACCCTAGCTATATAATGTGTAGATGTAGACTTTTAGTCCATACATTGGACTAAATTTTTTGTAAGAATCTGGAATAACAAAAAGAGAAACTATGTGTCACTGTAACAAGAACTCAAAAAACACGTACAATTCAAAATTCGAAACAGATAATGAACGTTTTTATATATAAAATATGTTAAGATCGAACACTTTTACAATCAGATGGGAAAATTGAACATGATAAAATATAATTGACGAAAGTAAAACAGACTTGACGGGGTAAGTAATTTGGAACCCTAGGTAATGTGTAGATGTGGACTTTTAGTCCATACATTTGGACTCAAATTTTGAACAAAGTCAAATGTTGGGTTGTAACTTGTGTTGTAGCCGTCCTTGAGCTAAACAGAGTGGGTTTTGGTGCATATGGAGACTTATTCATGAGCGGGGAAAAAATGTGGTACTTGTCAATTAAAATATGTAGTACGAGTGGATAAATTAAAACCTAAGTTTGTATAATTGATTAGGTGTGACGCATTTGAATAAATGGTGGAACAGCAGGATTTAATTTTGGTTTTGAATTCGGTTGACTTTCAGCTTAGTATAGATGCAAAAGTTGTACAAACTATACATATTAGAGGTTGAATGGTATGGATTGAGAGGAAAATATGATGCTAGAGTGGTCCTCCCCTAAAATATTACTTAATGAAATAAGATTAAAATCCTTAAATAGAATATAATTGTAGAAATAGTTTAGAAAATTAAAATAATTTATACATATTTCAATGTTTGGAGTTGAATGAGCGTTGAGCAAGTGATCCTCTCCTAACATCAAAAAATCAGATTTAGAAATAATATATATGGTCTTTATTGATAAGTGTTATAAAACGGAATTGTGACAATTGGAAATAACAATTTATTTTCGAAAAAGTAACTCTCAAACCAAGTTAACACAACAATCACCAAATTTGGAGTGTTAGTATAAAGTTTTTTTAGAAAATTAATAGACTATAGCTCTATAAATAGAGCCAAAAATATTAAAATCTCAATAGAAAATAAATGTAATACTACTCAAATTCTATTCTACTACTACTAATTACACAAATCTAAAACTTATTAAATATGCACTTCGAGTTGCAATTGTCGCGAAAAGATTAAGGTACAATACTAGAACTTCTCACGAATTACCTATTTCAATACTATTAATTACAATTATAATGTAGTTTACATTTTTAAAACCTTTTTTATACTCCCTCCCTTATTAACTCTTTTCTTTTATTTTTCCAATAAAAATAAAATCCATAATCAATTACCCCCTTTTTCTTTTATCCCACAATTTTCAATTTCCTCCCTTTTTTATTTCCCATCATAAATATTGAGGTATTATTTTGGGCTGTTCCAAAGATATTGTCCAATTTTTTAACAAATTATTATACTATTTATTTGAGAGATCCACAACATTACATACAACTAACAACTTTCTTTAAAAATCGCATAAAAAAATTGAACAATATATTACGAACGTAGGGAGTATAATTTTTGACTATTACACATATAAAGTTTATTGAATATGCACCTACTAGAGTTGGACTGTTTAGTGAGAAAACGATCCAACTCAAATGACACTAGCACGACCTTGCTTATATTTTAAATATGCTTAATAAATCCCTTTCATGTTGTGACTTGCCTAACCACTTTCGTCGTATTTAAGTACCATTAATTCTTTTTGTACGAAATAAAATCTGACAGATTTCTAACATTCTATTCTTGATCCAAGAAGATATTGAGTCAAAAGCTGAGAATAGATTATTTAAAGTTTTTCGAAATCTTTTATTTACTACAACCGAGTAAAAGTTAATAAATTATAATTCGACCATTTTCATTCTATGCAGTATACTAATTAATTCTTATTTACGCATTAATTGATGTTTATTTGAGAAAAATGTTCCATCTTACATAGATAAAATGATTCTTTAAAGCTTTGTATACTCCTTTTTGGAAACAACACCATAAACTTTAAATAGAATACTTGCTAATCTGACAAAAGGTTTGCATATACTGATATACATTACGGTACTTGAATTAAATTAATTCAATCAGCGAAAAAAAGCGCGTGTATTTTAACAACAAAATGTAACTAAAAACTCCAACCAAAAATTAAGGGGGTCAACCTCCCTTAAAATTAGTGGCGATGCTTGGATATAATTTAGTGAATCAGATAAGTAGAAGTGACAACACGGACCCAATCCAATAAGCCGGTCCGAAGTACCTAAAATATAGGCTGGACTAGGCTCGAAAATTAGAAGCCCGAAAAAACTTGGCCTTAAAAAGCCCACCCACATGGCCACCCGGACCTATGATGTTTTGAAAAAAAAGGCCTGGGTTTATGGAAAGAGACTAAAAATTTTAAGTGAATAGTTTAATAGGTTATAATAATTTATTTCAATGTTTAAAATAACTTTATAGTTTATTTTAATTTATGTTTAAGTTTTGTAAATATTTTTTTTTACGTTACACAAATATTATAATGCTAAAATGAGATCTAAAAGTTTTGTAAAAAAATTGTATTACAAAATTGTTAACGATATTTATTTTTAATTTTTAAGAATATTCAATTATTAATTGTATTTAAAGAAATTATTGTGCACAATTTTATGATTTTACCCTTCTCTAAATCATTATTGATATTAATTAATTATTAAATTAATAGAAGACACCAAAATAGCTAGCATTTCTTAAATTTGGGAACCAAATTTGTAATTTTTAAAGTAAATGCACTAAAATTAAAAAAAGTTAAAAGTTTAGGCACCAAAATGACAATTCACTCCAAAATTTTCCGGCACGGTTATTAAGAAAGTAAATAATAAAGTGTGAGACTGGTGTAGATGATAAAGTAGGAGAGAGAAGATAAATGAAATAGTGAAATAACATATGATAAAGTAGGAGAGATAACATAATTAATATAAAAAAGTAGATGATAATGTTACTAAAGTAGGAGATATAAATGAAAAAGTTGTTACTTATTATTATAGTTTTAATTATTGAATATTTATTTGAGTACTGTAACACCCCAAAATTTTCGATATAAAATGCACTGCATATCTATTCATGCATGTTATCAAGTGTTTTAGTTTTGTAAGTCGCGCCCTAGAAATTTAAATGAAAATTTAAAGCATATATCTTATTTGTTATTAAATCATTTTTAACTTTATTTTGAACTTTGAATGTGTTTAATTATATCATATTATGATTATATTGTTTATTGTTGATATAAGAATAATGTTAGAATTATGAGACAAGAATAATATTTTTTTATTTTGAATTTCCTAAACCTACTAGGATTCATAAAATGATATAATATTTTATAGTGTATTAAGTTATTAGGAGATAATTTGAAATTCTATTTTGTGAATAAAATAGATATTATATTTGTGATATACATATTGCAGGAAAAAAAATCTAGTTGTATTTATCCATATCCTATTTTATCTATGATTTAATCTCTTATACGGTAAGTGATACATTAAATTATATATAAATTATATAAGTACGAAAATAATTATAGATAAAATATATTTGATACCTTATATGATTAGGAATATTTAGATAATGATTTATAGGCCTATAAATACACCCTTAGTCGTCCATAATTTAGTTTCACATTAGGTTTTCGAAATTCTGCCAGTATACCTTCGAACTGTTTCAAGAATTATTTACACATTGTCCCGTCATCATATCGTCGTGAAAATTTAGGATCGTCTTCCTAGGTATTTCTAATATACTCTATTATGTTTGTAGAACTTTTCAAGTATGCTAAGTATTTGTTTAAAATTGTTATTCGTAACCTGCAAGTTTTTGATAGCATGTTCATGAGCTTGATAGGAAAATTATTTTTCATGTTTTCTTTATGTTGTTTTTGACCATGCTGGTATTAATAGGATATAATATATGTTAGGTCATTCATGTTAAAAATATAGAATTTTTAGGATACACTTGTTATTTATTTATTAATTTGTTTCTTGACTTATCAGATTCTTTTGTCAACATGCATGTAGATTGAAAAATAAAAGTTTTCAGGATACTATTAAATGAATTATTGATCATGATAAGTTTTATTATGCTTATATATGTAATATGTTGTTCATGTTAGAAGTCTATAATTTTTAGGACAATACTTTTATGATTTTATTAATTTATTTCTTAAATTGACGGATTACTCAATCCACGAATGAATTGTCAATAGAAATTATACCTAACTTTATTACTAGATGAAACCATTAAAGTTGCATGTTAATAAATAGGTTATGTATAATATACATTTTGGTTTGATTATTTTGATCTATAAATTATTGAAATTGTTGATGCATGCATGACATTCCATGTAAAGTCATTAAGATAAATTTTCATATATAGGATCGGCGCGCAAAACTTAAACATTGATATCCATTATTTTTCTTCAAGTCAAGGTAGGGAAGTATTCTTACACTACATTTATCCTTATTATATTTTATGCTCGATATTTATTAGTTAATGTCAGGCATGAAAAGGAAGGATCGAAGTTGATCCGCGATCGAAGTTGATCGGTACAAAGGTTTATGGTCGAAGTTGACCGGGATCGAAGTTGATCCGCGATCGAAGTTGATCGGTACACATGTTTATGGTCGAAGTTGACCGGAGATCGAAGTTGATCCGTTTTAAATGTTAAAGTCGAAGTTGACTCGGTGGTCTGTGTGACTACGTAATTCTTACATGTTTTAATTTTCCATAATATATTGGTATATTATATAGTTTGGATAAGTGTATTCCCCACTGAGTAGTAGTACTCATCACTATCATTTTAACATTTTTTAGAAAATGGTTCGGCCGATGCGTAGAGGCGTTGGTAGTGATGGTCACACGATGAAGGATTATGAAACTCATTATTGCATTAAACTAATTTTTATCATGAACTATGTGCCTTCTTTCTGTTTTTTTATTTTTATTTTCAAGAAATAATAGTTGCATTTGCTTTTATTTTTATTTAAGACTTCCACTGAGTATGAAAATAAATTGAGTTTTTCAATGATTATTTTTCCTTGAAAATATTTTGAAAGAGTTGAAATGTGCATGTTAAGTATGAAGTAGCGTCCCTAGTTAAGTTTTGAAAATTGGGGCGTTACGAGTACGACTTCGAATTTTGATACTTATATGGGTATAAATTTATAATATGATCAATTTTATTTGTTTTACTACTTTGTAGTAACATTAACATACTTTGTATTTTATACTTTGCAGTAGCATTAACATATTTAAGTTAATTATATACTCCTTCCATCCTATTGATCTTGTCTCTGTTTTCTTTTCGGGATGTCTCATTCATCTTGTTTCCAACCCAAAAAGGAAAGTTTTTATACTTTTAATCTCCTTTAATCATTATTTAAATTGTAGGACCCACACATTTACTACTAAATCCTTTATTTAAATTGTAGCACCTACACTTTTATTACTAAAACATACCTCAACAGTGCTCTGTTGGCCCCTAGGGTTTTCAGCCCCAACAATATTCTCTCCATTTGGGCGGGAGCGGCTTTCAAGTTCAATAGTGCTCGATTTAGGCCCAACAACCTCCGATTGTGGCAAAAATATGTCACTAATTTGCTTTCATGCCAATATTTGAGATGCTCCTTATAAATTTTCTCAAAGTATTGAAGAAATTCCCGTCGTTTGCTTTTAAAATTAATGGAGCTTGCGTCCTTGTTAGCTGATCCAGCTATTTCCCATCAAGCTTTGGAAACTGTTCCGACGTAAAGTGTGGTTTATGATACACCAAATAGTTCATGAAACATAAGGGGTTGATCCTTGCTTGAATCTTTGCGAGCTAGTTAGATGAAAAACGATCATCAAATTTACATGTTTAACTCATTAACATGTGTAATGCGCTACTTAGTCGGTTTTGTCAAACAAAATCCTATATCTTCACCACAATGCTTTATGAATCATTTTACAACTTTCTCTATAACAATTCAATGAAAATTGTATGTGAATTCAAAATGAATGTCCTTTTTTTGAGCATAAACCTCATTTTTCTTCGGAGAAACCTCATCATTTTTTTTAGAAATCTCATCGTTGATGATCTCTTCAATTTTCTTAGTTTGGTTCTTTTTCTTACATTTGGACTTCTTACTCTTGCCCTCCTTAGTTATTTGTCCTGGCTCCTCTAGTTGTCAGAACTTGATAGGACTCTAGACTCTTCGGGTAGCTACCCATTTCTTCAACATAGAAAAGAGATAGATCAGAAGAAAGAGTATCACATAAACAAGATCACAATGCAAACAATAATATGATAGGTTATCAAGCCACTGAACTTTTCACAACAACATTAACACATAAAAAAAAGAGTGTTTCTCAAAATTAGTATGTCCTATTGTTCATGCAAGACTTCAAACCCAACAATATTCTTATTAGAGTTATTATAAGACTTATCATCCGATGCTCTAAAGTCAGATGTAGGACTTTAATCTAGGAAAGCAAATGTAGGAAACCGAAGTGACAAACAGGACTAATAGCATAACCACAAGACTATACTATTCCAGCATCAAATTTATGTAACGTAAAATGTATGAGCTACAATCCAAACTCTTACAATGAGTTATTTGAGAATTCTATACTAACAACCCTAGATTTTACAAAATAAGCATAGTTAGCAGATATATGAACCAAGGAGTATTTCCATACCACAAGATTGGCCAAAGATTAGAGAGAGAACGAGACTATAGTGATGAATAAAATACAGAGAATCCTCTCTTTAAACTGATTCATACGCACTTTACAGAAAAAAACTATAATGATGAACAAGATATAAGTAGAAACGTGATTGAAGTGTATACATGAAGTTTAGAGGTCTAGAAAAAATCTAACAAAATTAAAAATGAAACACAACTGAGAATAATCTCTTCACAATACTATCCACAACAGAGATACATCGATTTAATACCTTTCTCAAATAGACACTGCAGGAAAAAGGAAAAAAAAACCAACAAACTATTGATTACTTATCGATCTAATGGTTTATGAGACAGATCCGTAAATAATCAATAGGTTTCAAACAAAAACACCAAAATACAACTTCGAGAAGCTGAAGACAAAAAGTACAACATGAGGAAAGGTCAAAAATGGATTCTCACTGGAGGTCAATTCTTGAACTTGCTGCCACATTCAATAACAAACAGAGAGCAACCACCAGAAATGTAAGGCATGATAACCCACAAGTTTCCCTCCCCCTGTACCCGGAATGAGCAATGTGGCTTCAACACATTCGGGTGCTCCGAGATACCTCTCGCAAAGTATGCAACCTGCAATACCGGACCCATCATGCTTTCATTCACCTTCTTGATGGCAACTTCCTCACCCATGTAGTAACCCCTGAAAACCTCGGAGAACCTTACTTAACGTACTTTCCCCAACTTTTTTTTATCTACTATTAACAATTTTTTAAAATTATTACATTTTGAATTAGAGACATAATGTGTTACATCAAACAAAATACAACTTACCCTAATATGTAATAATAAAGGTGTGGATTCTTTGCACACATCACATGATATCAAAACACAATTATACGCATGAAAGATCAAGCCACGACATGTTGTACAATCTAAAAGACAAAAATACAATTAAAAATATTAATATAACGTGACGTAACTTTTGTCATCCACTCCAATAACATGGTGTAACCCTCATAATGATTTGATTTTTGGTTTTCGCTTCCAAATGACTATACTTTTCTATCTCCTCGTTATGAAAGTTTGCATATCATAGAGATGGATGTCTCAGTTACTATTGCAAATCTTATCAATCAATTTCTTCATTTATTTTAATTGATTTCACCTTAATATCAATCTTCTTTAAAGAAAGTTAAATAACATAAAAATAATAAATGAATAGTATTAATTCAAATAATCAAAAATAAAATCTACTTTGATAAATAAATAATGAAAAATATATGATCTCATATAATTGAAGTCTACGCTGAAAAGTTCAATCAATTGAAACCTCAAATAATTAAAAATTAATATATAACTTAGATAAAACTTCATCGGTATTCAAATCAAATGGTAGTACACTAAAACTCATGGGAATTCGCATTACTTTCGTCATCAGGAACATTTAAGAAATGCATCCGGCCTATATATTTAGGGAGCAATTTCCCATTCTCTGGTTAAGTGGCGGCGTAAACTTATCAGTGAACAATATATATATATATATATATATATATATATATATATATAAAAGAATTTATTAAACAACCTTAGTCTATTGGGAAATATACTAAACAACCTTAGTAAATATATATTATTTACATAAAAATCGATATACCGCATATGTCGTACCAAAAAAATATCAAAAATATCATAATTTTCAATATGATGTGATGTCATGCCGAAGTTTTTCTGTACGACAACGGTATGAGATTCCATACCGTGGTATACTGTTGTATAAATAAAATAATATTCACGTATCAATTGTTCTAACGAATTTGAAAATGCCAATTTCACCGAGGAGCTCTATGTAAAATTCATCTCTGACATTTCCATATTTCATGTGTGCGAGTTTCAACATGTAGTTCATCGCATCTATTAACTCAGTCACATCATTTTGTACGCTATGCTTGAGGTCCAATGAAGGCAAGATCCTACCTCCACCACTTTCGCTGACTAATATATTGCAACATTTCCGTCACTATTACTCTTGTAGAGATTGCCACACACCTTGTCAAAAACATAAACCTTTACACATTAAAAAGCCAGCTAAAAATAACATTCATATATAATAACATCATTTATGAAGAGGATAGTAGACAACGAATTGCAATTTTACCCGAAGATGAGCTAAAATTCTTTATGAATTATAATTATTTAGCACTTTTTGCTATATAATTAAGTTATTTATCTATTATTGTAGTATGAATTATTGAATATTTATTTGAGTACGATTTTAAATTTTGATATTTATTTGGGTGATATTTATTTGGGTATAACTTTATAATATGGTTAATATTATTTGTTTTACTACTTTGTAGTAGCATTACATATTTAAGTTAAGTTATACATTATTTTATTTTTAATTAACAAAAATGCAATTTTATAGACAATAAAAAATTAAAAAATAAATTGTTTAAGCCCGTCCGCCCGCCTGAAAGTACCGTAAAATGTCGGACTTTCTGTTTTGTGGCTTAGTAAAATGTCGGGTGGGTTTGAGAAGAACCGAAAAATAGTGTTGGTCCGGAGACGAGTGTTAGGTGTAGAGGGGGGTGGGTGAATACACCTGAGTACAAGTTCTTTTTCTCAAACGCGAAGGACATCTGAGCTGTAGATTGCAACTGATGAATAATGCCAAATAGTAACCTTGTGATCGCGGGTCAGAGTGAGTCAACTACTGAGTTTCTCCTACTGACTTTTGTCAGTATTTGATTCTCAGTCGGAGACTTAGTGCGGATAAGTGTGTAGGGCCCAATTGACTTCGTCTCGATTTGAAAACGTGTTTTTTGCAAACCAAATAGTTTTGGCTAGTGCACTTTCAAATACGTTTTATGCAAAATATGAGTTTGTAAGAAGATTTTGAATGCAACGCAATAAAAACAGTAAAAGACACAAGCGATTTTTAACGTGGTTCGGATACGCAAGATCCTACGTCCACGGTCCTGCTGAATAGGAGGTCTTGTTGATTAATCTGAGCAAGCCTCAGGAAGGTATCTGTGCACTGGACAGACCCTTCTAAGTTATAGTCCTTAGCGACTTTACAAATCAAACCGAAGTTTGAAGGGGAGGGGATGTTCTCCAACTATGAAGGAGCTCTTACAATAAGAACAGTCACGAAATGTGAACTCATTCGAAGGTTCTAAGCTATGGATATAAACGATTGAGCTTAGATAAAGAAGAGGGATCTAAAGAAGAACTAGAAATATTCTAATAAAGCAAGTTCTTCGCTGGATCTTCGTGAAAGGCGCTAGTGCGGGTCAGAGTGAGTCAACTACTGAGTTTCTCCTACTGACTTTTGTCAGTATTTGATTCTCAATTGGAGACTTAGTGCGGATAAGTGTGCAGGGCCCGATTGACTTCGTCTCGATTTGAAAACGTGTTTTTTGCAAACCAAATAGTTTTGGCTAGTGCACTTTCAAATACGTTTTATGCAAAGTATGAGTTTGTAAGAAGATTTTGAATGCAACGCAATAAAAACAGTAAAAGACACAAGCGATTTTTAACGTGGTTCGGATACGCAAGATCCTACGTCCACGGTCCTACTGGACAGGAGGTCTTGTTGATTAATCTGAGCAAGCCTCAGCAAGGTATCTGTGCACTGGACAGACCCTTCTAAGTTATAGTCCTTAGCGACTTTACAAATCAAACCGAAGTTTGAAGGGGAGGGGATGTTCTCCAACTATGAAGGAGCTCTTACAATAAGAACAGTCAGGAAATGTGAACTCCTTCGAAGGTTCTAAGCTATGGATATAAACGATTGAGCTTAGATAGAGAAGAGGGATCTAAAGAAGAAAACTCTAGAGAGAAGAACTAGAAATATTCTAATAAAACAAGTTCTTCGTTGGATCTTCGTGAAAGGCGCTAGAGTGTTTCAAATCTTGAGCGTGTAATCCCTTTGATATCCCGTGCGTGAAGCTCGGAAATACTTCTCTATTTATAGTTGTGACCCAGGCATTTGTCCGTTGGAGAGGACGAAGCCACGTGTCACAAACGTCCAAGGAAAACGGCCATATGTTCGAAATGTTGTCGCAGAGTGGTTGGTTACTGTGCATGAGAGTAGCTTTAATTGGTCAGAGTAGGTAGAGCTTAGACTGCTTCTCATTGGTCGAGGTTTGTGGTAGGTGAGACACTTCAGACATCGGTCTTCATCAGAGTTGACTCTCACTCATCCTTGTATGATCTTCTGCTGACTTTCGAATGATGTTAAAAGATGGGTCGTTTCCTGTCGGATACAGTAGACCTGATAAGATCTCTGTCTTCTTCGTCTGAGTCTGCTGATAACGAATATTCTGCTGAGCGAAGTCAGCTGATGACTCTGAAGGTACTGAGCTGTGATACCATGTTCTTCTACTGAGGTGGGTCAGTTGAAAATGGATCTTCTACTGAGTGAAGTTAGCTGATGACCTGTGAACACAAGCTCTTAGAATGATGACGTGGGGTTCTGGAAAGTAACTTCCTACTGAAGATCAGTCCAACACTTACCCCTTATAGGACTTAGATGAGAAACATAACACTTTGTATATGACAACCCAAAAAGGAAAACAAGACACTTTCTATTGGAATGAGGGAATACATACTTTTGCTTCGCATAAAAAAATTGATTCAATTCATAATCTAGTGGTAGAGCATTACTTTTATGCATGTGGGTTCGAAACCCTATTTCTAGCAATCTTTTTTTATCTTTTTCCCCAAAAGAAAAATCATGAATATTGTTCAACTAAGCCAAAGCCACTTATTATACTTTTCTGTAACAAAATATATATTATAACATTGCGCTTTAGGCCCCCCGAAAAGTTTGAGCCGACCCTGCTCATGTGAGGTCTACCTCACAAGTGACCACCATAAAACTCTAAAATATGATAAATTTCACTACAAGAAAACGAAATTACCGACGGAATTACCGACGGAATAAAACACGGGTCGGCAATTACCGACGGACATTATATTTCGGAATTACCGACGGATTACCGACGGATAATTCTGTCGGTAATTTTACTTAATAAATTTAATAAAAAATTTAATAAATTCCGTCGGTAATATCCGTCGGTAATCCGTCGGTAATTTATTGACGGAATAATTCCGTCAGTAATACTTAATAAATTTAATAAAAAATTTAAACTAATTTTACTGA